>CM059443.1:23963326-24563326 GCA_030390025.1 Squalus acanthias
GACTCCAAAACGTACAGCTTTTCTTTACAGTTCACCATGCAGTTGGAAAGTCATTGCCTCTAGCAATGTGCTAGTATATTTTAAAGTGACATAAATGACAAATGAGGTTCACTGAATTCCAAAAGAAGAATTCTGAGACCATGTTGCTCCTCGAATAACCTGAGCAAGGCAAGAAGAAAAGGATTTGTATTTCTATACAGCACCCTTCACATCTCAGGATGTCCCAAAGCATTTCACAATGAATTACTTTTTTGAAGTGTAGTCACTGTTATGTAGAGAAATTCAGCAGACAATTTGCACACAGCAAGGTCCCACAAACTGCCAGGAGATATATGGGCAGATAATCTGTCTTTTTTTTTTTAAAGTGATGTTGGTTGAGCAATAAATATTGGCCAGGATACCTTTGAGGGAATAGATGGGCCCTTGATTTAACATCTCATCTGAAAGATAGCGCTTCTGACAATGCAACACTCCTTCAGCTGTCTAAAAAGCCAAATGTCAGTAGGTTGGAGAGATCACCGTCAAGCAGGCAAATAAAACAGAACAATCAGCTGTTTTTCTGAACAACAGTTGACTGGTGTTTGCAGACCTCCTGGACGTAACAATCTTCCTAACCGACCAACATTTCGTTCAGCGATGGGACTGAAATGGCAGTATAATGATACATCACAGAAGGAGGCTGTTTGGCCCATCGTGCCTGTGCCAGCTCTTTGAAAGAGCTCTCCAATTCCCCTGCCCTTTCCCTGTAAATTTTTTTTTTCCTCTTCAAGTATTTATCAAATTGCCTTTCGAAAGTTAATATTGAATCTGCTTCCACCACCCTTTCAGGCAGTGCATTCCCAATCATACCTCGCTGCAATAAAAAAAAAATTCTCATCTCACCTCTGGTTCTTTTGCCAACCACCTTAAATTGGTGTCCTCTGGTTACTGAACCTTCTGCCACTGGAAACAGTTTCTCCTTATTTTACTCGATCAAAACCATTCATGATTTTGAACACCCCTATTAAATATTCCCTTAACCTTCTCTGCTCATAGGAGAACAGCCTCAGTTTTTTTTAGTCTCTCCACGTAACTGAAATACCTCATCCCTGGCACCAATCTAGGAAATCGCTCTGCGCCCTCTCGAAGGCCTTGCTATCCTTCCTAAAATGCGGTGCCGCGAATTGGACACAATACTTCAGCTGGGGCCTAACCAGTGATCCATGAAGGTTTAGCATAACTGCATTGCTTTTGTACTCTATCCCTGTTTATAAAACCAAGGATCCCAAATGCGCTTTTTAAAAAAAAAGCACACAGCCTTCTCAGCTTGTCCTGTCACCTTCAAGATTTATGCAAGTACACCCCCAGGTCTCTCTGTTCTTGTACCCCCTTTAAAATTGTACCATTTAGTTTATATTGTCTCTCCTCATTCTGCCTACCAAAATGTATCACTTCACAGTGCTCTGCATTAAACTGCATCTGCCACGTGTCCGCCCATTTCACCAGTCTGCCTATGTCCTCCTGAAGTTTGTTACTATCCTCCGCATGGTTTACTACATTTCAGAGTTTCGGATCATCTGCTAACTTTGAAATTGTGTCTTATACACCCAAATCATTATTATATAATCAAAAAGAGCAGTGATCCCAATATCAACCCTGGGAAACACCACTGTATACTTTCCTCCAGTCTGAAAAACAACCATTCACCACTACTCTCTGCTTTCTGTCTCTTAGCCAATTTTGTATCCATGTCACTTTAATCCCATGGGCTTCAATTTTGAAATTATGTGGCACCTTATCAAATGCCTTTTGAAAGTCCATATACAGAACATCAACCGTAATAACTTAATCAAGCCTCTCATTTACTTCAAAAGAACTCACGTTAGTCAAACACTATTTGCCTTTAATAAATCCGTGCTGGCCGTCATTTATTAATGCATATTTTTCCAAGTGACAATTAATTGTGTCTCAGATTATTGTCTCAGTTTACCCACCACTGACATTAGACTGACTGGCCTGTAGTTGCTGGGTTTATCCCTCCCTTTTTTTTTTGAACAGGGGTGTAACATTTGCAATCCTCCAATCCTCTGGCACCGCTCCCATTGAGTAGCTGGAGAAGATTATTAAATCTGGGAGGTGCAGAGTCAGCTGTGAGGCTTAGTTGTTCTACTAGTGCACAAACAAGCACAGACTCAACAGCAGTCATCTAGCTTAATCAGACGGATAGAATTTAGACATCCTGCGAGTCCATAGGAATATATTAAGGGAAATTGCCTCCTAGTGGGTCGTCCTGATAAAGCAGACATTACTCTTAACCACTTCTCGCTACAAGAATGAGTTGGGACTCAGTAATACAGAGTAGTACTGTAGTACACAGCTAAGTAGCATATAGTGTGTCATAAGAACATAAGAAATAGGAGCAGGAATAGGCCACTTGGCTCCTCGAGCCTGCTCCGCCATTCAATAAGATCATGGCTGATCTTGGGCTCAAAGTCACTTCCCTGCCCGCTCCCCATAACCCTTCACTCCCTTATCTTGCAAAAATCTGTCTATCGCCACCTTAAATGTATTTAATGACCCAGCCTCCACAGCTCTCTGGGGCAGAGAATTCCACAGATTTACGACCCTCAGAAGAAATTCCTCCTCATCTCAGTTCTAAAAGGGTGACCCTTTATTCTGAAACTATGCCCCCGAGTTCTAGATTTCCCCACGAGGGGAAACATCCTCTCTGCATCGACCTTGTCGAGTCCCCTCAGTATCTTATATGTTTCAGTAAGATCACCTCTCATTCTTCTAAATTCCAATGAGTGTAGGCCCAACCTGCTCAACCTTTCTGCATAAGTCAACCCCCTCATCTCTGGAATTAACCTAGTGTCAGCTTTAGAATGTCAGCCCTGGCTCAACGGTAGCACGCTTGCCTCAGAGTCAGAAAGTCCTGGGTTCAACCCCACTCCCGAGACTGGAGCATATAATCTCGGCTGACACTTGAGGGAGTGCTGCATCATTGGAGGTGCCGTCTTTTGGATGAGACATTAAACCAAGGCTCCGTCTGCCCCTCAGGTAGGCATAAAATATCTCACAGCATTATTTGAAGAAGAGCAGAGGAAGTTCTTTCTGCCAGTGGCCTGGCCAATGTTTCACCCTCAATCACCATTAACAGATTATCTGGTCATGCATCTCATTGCTGTGCGCAAATTGGCATTACAACAGTGACGACAGCTCAGAAGTAATTCACTGGCTGTGAAGCAATTTGGGAAGCCCAGAGGCCTTAAAAATGCAAATTCTTCCTCTTTTTTAAAAAAATTGGTGCGAGAGCGGATATCAACATGAAGGTTAATGCTTCCATTACAATTTAAAAACAAACTACTTTTATTTCTCAAGTTTAAAAAAATAATGAATTTGGATTAGCAAGTTAAAAATTTAAGAGCAGATATGATGGGTTAGGTTTATCTCTGAGCTTCTGTGTTTGAAGTTTTTTTTTCCCCCTGTTTAGTGAATTCTACGAGTTGTTTCGTGTAGTAAATTTCAGTTTTCTATTTAAGTGTAGGTGCAGTCAATCCGATTCGACCGACCGACCGACCGACCGACGAAACTTTTTTGGCCACCAGAAATTGTACAAAAAGCCACCCCAATTACAGCATAATTTGACCAGCTAAAACGCACTCACTGACACATCATCCATGCCGACAGACAGGACAGAAATAGCAGCTCAGCCGCCAGTTTAGTCTAAAGCCAACAACTCTGCAATCAAGACAGCCACTTTCCTCATGGGAACACCTTTAGCCTTTTCACACACATGGAGAGGAGTCAACAGAAAATGAAACATTTCCCACTGGATCGCCAGTAACTTTGTCAGCACTTTCACCAAGTCGGGTATTATGCAGAACAGCAATGCTGGGCTAACATCATGTTGCCTTCACCACCCAAATGCTTCCCATCTATAAAAAGCAACATAATCTCTGCTACACTAGTGGCTACTTTCAATTTCTGGTTTCTCAAAATCAGAAAAAAAGAGTTTAATTCAGCCCCTGTATGTGCTTTAATGCTAGGCAGCCAGAACTAACCTGTGATTTTTGGATTTGAAAGAAAAGCTGTACGTGTGAGGGAGGGA
Source organism: Squalus acanthias (assembly GCA_030390025.1). Classification (NCBI taxonomy): domain Eukaryota; kingdom Metazoa; phylum Chordata; class Chondrichthyes; order Squaliformes; family Squalidae; genus Squalus; species Squalus acanthias. Next base: position 23,967,417 of record CM059443.1, read on the forward strand.
GTGTAAAAACTAAAGTGCTGGACTGGTGACACCTCATTCGGCTGCACATTTAAAGCACAACTGACTGGGGAACATTTTAGGGGCATTATGGATCTAAAGATTATCCTGGATTAGCATTTCTAGATGTTAGGCGTGACTGAAAGGTGCTGAATGCTGAGCTTGAAAGCAAGTTCTAATCTTATATGGCACCAATTGTAGGTGAAACCAATTTTCAGAGCTTCCCAACCAATCGCACTGCAGCATTACGAAGTTGGCAACCTAAATCACACAGCATCATTTGTCCTTCCGGTTTGGATCAGTTAGATCTACAGCAGCTTTTATTAAATCATCGGAGGAAGTAATGTCAGACACAATCTATGTAATTAAAAGTTCTGCATCCAATACTTGGGAAAGTGTCTGTCCCACATGCTTTGTTTTCTATCTATATATGCTTTGGCGATTCTGTATCTAATTTACTTCACCTGAGGAAGGAGCAAATCGATAGCTCCGAAAGCTTGTGATTTCAAATAAAACTGTTGGACTATAACCTGGTGTTGTGCGACCTCTCAATTTTGTCCACCCCAGTCCAACACCGGCATCTCCGCATCTTAATTCTTGACAGACCTTTGGACCCATTTCCAAAACACCCAAAAAAAGCACTTCTAATCTACTACACACATCAAAAATTATTAAACCCATCCATAAAGTTGTCTTTGCACAAAGACCTGCCTCTTTCTCTGGAGCCTGGGACCGCTGTTCTGTTCTATTACCAGAGCTTGCACTGTGTATCTAGGGCTCCCCTGGGAGGCTTATGTAGCATCCAATGATCACGGGGGCAAGGTTTACAAACGGGAAGTTATGATCTGCTCCGAATTACATTTTTTTGGGGGGCTGGGGGGGTTAATTATAAATCACCAGGATTAAAAACAGACCAAAGATTACCGCAGGATTTCCCGTTTGCAAGGTCCACCATGTTCAGCATGAAAAAGGGCCTCTCAACACTACAGACAGTGCTTAAAACCCAGAGAAATCATTACTTTGAAGGCAGCAATCAGTTTCTGCATAATAACAGTAAAGCACAATTTTTTTGAATATATCTGTGGTAACTTTGATACAAGAAATAGTTAACTGTATACAAGGTGTTGTAATGTAATAAAGCAGTCGAGACAGGTTAGGGGTTATGCAGAACTGACCTGACCACTCTCCTCAGCCTCAAGCCTCCACTTGAACTTCAACCCCAGGAACGGTTTCACTCCCAGCCTCGGCCTCAGCCTCCCCAAGACATTACACGTCACAGGCTTCGCGGTTACTAGTTACCATGTAAATACTCCCACTTGCTAAGTAACCAATCCCACTCCATTCCTGCCTCCTCCTTCTCCAGCTTCCATGTCATCGGATTGCAAGGCCTCCTGCGACTGGTTTGCATTCCCCCACTAACTGCATCGCTTGCTTGCGATGAATACTGCGAGCACCTCGATGGCGCGATCTACAAAACACAAGCTGCTCAAAACACTTGAAGCGAAAGTTATTACTTACGACCCCTAATCTTGATTGGCCAAATTCGGGTAGCTCCTAAAGAAACAAGTGCTACACAGGCGATGCCACCAGTCACCAGCGCCATGACCAAGTGGTAGAACGGACTACATTGTGCACAGCAGCTTTGGGTCCTAGACAGAGAGAAACAAAAAGAGGAAAAATCCCCCAAATATTTATATCACACGCACACAAAAACAAGGCGGCAGAATTTTCTCTGCCCTGGGCATTCCTCAGGTGCAGGGAAAAGGGACCAAGACTTGGAACATCAGATCTGTGCCCCCAGCGAGTCTTGCAGAGATTTTCTAGGGCTATCCCAGGAAGTGCACCTGGAACAGGCACAGGCCCAGATTAGTTATTGTCGTGAGGTTGGGGGTGGCGTGGGCGAGGTTCCCACCTTCCTGCATCAATTTCCTCCAGCAACACTCCCTGTGCTGGGGTGCTCAGCGATACCAGACACTACTGTCCCTCCTCCAGACCCCAGCCGACTGGAGGTTCCGTGGAGTTCTGGGGGCAAGATGAAGACGACACAATGGCAAATATGCAGTCTGTTCTTGTTCCTTTACCCTCTTTCCTCCCTGTTCCCCCAAACCAAGGATCTTTGGATGCAAACGTGGCCTTCTGACTGCCATTTGCAAATAAAGGCCTTGATCACGGGGCCCCGAGCAGCAGAAACAAGTCTGAGAGGCCCCTGTTATGCAGGTACAAGGTCCAGCCAAGGGGTGTGCCAATGACTGGAGATCCCGTGAGCCATGCGGCTGCGTTGTGGGAGGTAAAGTGTGTGCAATTACCTCTCCACCGTTGCAGCATATCAGAGATGCACTGTGCCTGCTGGACCCCCAGACAAGTAAATCAGCCCTAAAAAAACGGCAATGAGAAGAGATGTGTGTCCTTGTTGCACAAGAACAGAGTTGTTTACAGCCCAACATTCCTTCCTTAGTGAGCGATGATGCCAAAAGAGCATGTAATTCTATAGTGGTAATTAAAAAAAAATGAAGTCCCATTGTTTACAGCTATTTCATTTGTTTACCGATAGCCAGTATATGAATTTTCCACAGAAAGTGTGTGTATATATTCTTTAAATGAGCCAAAAAAATTAAAATCACAACATTTAAAAGAGGTTCACTTAAGTCTGACAACACACGGTCAAATGTTTCCAGAGGATGTCAAGTTAAACTCTGCATTGACGCTGAATGACTTTCTTTCTACTTACTGCAAGCAAAATTTACATATGACATTTACGTTCAAAGAAAAAAATTCCCTCGAGATCCCGTTTAAAGCATGGAGATTGTCTTTGCGCCCCTTAGCAATTAATATACATTTGAAATCCACTAAAATAGTGAAAGAGCCCTTGAAGCACTGAGGTTCAAAGTACATGATAATTAGCAGCAACAGCTTCCTATTGCAAATAACATCTGTGGGACTGAACCAGTCACCAGGCTCAGGAAACCAGAAGTTCAAATGAAAGCACTTACTTGCAGGGGTGAAGACCCTGGATAATGATCACTCCAAGACCATTGGCTACTTTATCTGTGAAACTCATGGAACCATAGACAAAGGCCCCACTTTGCTGGAAGAAAAACAAAACAGAGTGAGAAAGCCTAGGAAAAGGCCCAGGTTTGATCCCCAAGCTGATTAAGCTCTCGACAAACGACGGCGAGGTGAAAAATCAGCTAGATTCCCGCTACCGATTACCACCCACCCAGTGACCCCTGCTGGAAAGTGTGGCTACCAGGAGAGGGCAGGATCAGTCTCAGCGGTCAAACATTTCGCCTGCAAGCACCTGGGTAACAAACGGGGTATGTTGAAGTCAATGGGGATAATATTGGGCGGGGTGTAAACCCAGTGCTCCACCTGAACCCGTGGGTTTCCCCACCTGGCGAGTTAGTGACCCCTTTTGTTACCAAGGTGACCAACTGGTGCTGAAAGGCAAAATGTTGAAATGAACAAATGAGGAAGCACAATGATAAAATTCATGCAACACTGGAAGCGAGAAGAATTTGCTCTACAGAATAATGAGCATGTGACATCTTTAAGAAGGAAGTGGATCAATACAATTCAAGCAAGTCGACTGGGGGTTAGAGATATTAATAGATCTATATTATTCACATCAGGGCAGAGTGTGTGTGTGTGTGTGTGTGTGTGTGTGTGTGTGTGTGTGAGAGAGAGAGAGAGAATCTGCAACTAACAGTCATATAAGGATTAGGCTTGATGGAGCTAATGGCATTTTACAGTTCCAAGCTTTCATGTGTTCTTGTATTCTAGGCTGCAAGTAATTGTGAACTACCTCATTTTAAAAGGAAATACAAAAAAAAATGACAGGAACTCACTCCTCACTTTTACATTTCATTGTTGTTATTTGGAAAGAGAGAGCCCGAGACCGACCAGTGCACCAGTCTCCCTCTATTGCATTTGGTGGCGGGTACAGTACCAGGATCTATAAAAAGATTGCTGGGCTCTGCTGTGTGTCCAACGCACTAGAAGTTGGATAGTTCGTCCTTCTTCAGGGAGGTCTATTCAGTGCACTTTCAATAGAGGCTTTGGCCGCCTTCCGGATATAGATCGATCATTTTAGTAAAGAAAACGGAGGCCAAATTAAGCGTAGAATCTGCATGATTAGCAGAGATGTGAACGTTTTATTCTGCAATACAGGTCAAATACAAAAGTCCAGGATTGGGTCCCCACATTTACTCTGATGGAATAGCCAACCTTAACCCAGTAACAGATTTGTAGCCCCACTGTCTCGTGGGTGTACACTGCAGCCAGTTCCCTGTAGCTTGTGTTCCAACAATGTGGGAACTGCTCACTCATCAACCGCACTCCTTTAAGTGCCGTATATTTAAAGTGAATTTGGCTTTTACTTTCTTCTTCCTTTTTCTTGGTATTAACAGTCCCCATGAGTGGAGATATATTAACAGTCCCTAGTGGACACCTGCCTACACCACAAATCTGCCCACAGTTGACAGCTTACTCAGAAGAACATAAGAAATAGGAGCAGGAGTCGGCCATTCGGCCCTTTGAGCCTGCTCCGCCATTCAATAAGATCATGGCTGATCTTCTACCTCCACTTTCCTGAACTATCCCCATATCCCTTGATGCCCTTAATATTCAAAAATCTATCGATCTCTGTCTTGAATATACTCAACGACTGAGCCTCCACAGCCATCTGGGGTAGAGAATTCCAAAGATTCACCACCCTGAGTGAAGACATTTCGCTTCATCTCAGTCCTAAATGGCCGGCCCCTTATTCGGAGACTGTGACCCCTGGTTCTAGACTCCGCAGCCAGGGGAAACATCCTCGCTGCATCTACCCTGTTGAGCCCTGTAAGAATTTTGTATGTTTCAATGAGATTACCTCATATTCTTCTAAACTCTAGAGAATATAGGCCTAGTCTACTCAATCTCTCCTCATAGGACAATCCCCCCATCCCAGGAACCAGTCTGGTGAACCTTCGTTGCATTCCCTCTATGGCAAGTATATCCTTCCTTCCTTAGGTAAAGAGACCAAAACTGTACACAATACACAAGACTGTTGGTGCCTACAGAAGGAAATGAAAGTCTTGCAGTGGTGCATTAGCGGCCGTTCTCCTGTTAGGACAGAGTAGAAGGAATTTTACACTGCCTTTGACATGTCCATATAGAGAACAATGTTCCTTTTTCCAGTAGCAACATCATTCCTTTAATTTTTTTTTATTCATTCATGGGATGTGGGCGTCGTGACAAGGCCAGCATTTATTGCCCATCCCTAAAATAAGCTACAAGATGCAGGAAAAGAGAAAAAGGATTAAAAAAAAAAAACAAAGCCAAGGCTCCCTCTCCTGATCACAACTACCGCTGCTGGGAAACACACAGGCGGAGAGATCAGGCGAAGCGAGGACTGGACTTGGCTTCATTCATGGGATGTGGGCGTCGTGACAAGGCCAGCATTTATTGCCCATCCCTAAAATAAGCTACAAGATGCAGGAAAAGAGAAAAAGGATTAAAAAAAAACAAAGCCAAGGCTCCCTCTCCTGATCACAACTACCGCTGCTGGGAAACACACAGGCGGAGAGATCAGGCGAAGCGAGGATTGGGCTTGGCCGTGATCTGGCACAGCATCTACAAACCTCCACACTTGCTGCTTGTTACAAACACATTGCTGGCCAAATACTATAAATTAACACCAAAAAGTCCAGGAGGCAGTGAAGCTGCTGGTCTCTGAGCAGATCAGAGTGATAAATCAAGTACTCTAGTTGTGGAGGTGGAAAATGTTGCCAACGCTCATCTTCTAGGCTCTTATCTTTAGAATGATCACTTGCAGGGAACTAGAAGACTGTTGGCGCCGACACAACCACAGCAAGAGGAGTCAGAGCTTTCAGGAGAGGAGGGGAGAAAACAGAGAACCAACACTCTGATCCAGAAAATCCATTTTCCCCGGACAAACAAACGTGCGATTCCGACAGAATACTGCATTTTTGTACAACGAGAAGTTTTGTCGCCTCACCCTAAACAACGGAGCCCATACAGGCTTCACAAAGTTTTACCGAGCTTTCTAATTCCTTACAGTGTTTTCTCCGATGAGATCGGCAGTCATGGAAAGTGAGGTCACCAAGATGGTGGCGGAGCCGGTGCCGAGAAGGATTGCTGCACCAAATATGCTCTTCTCCAGCTGAAAAAACCAGACCCAATAAGCGAATGCCAGGATCATCACAAGCCCAAAAAAGTAGGTCATCTAAAAAGGAAAGGAGGAACAGAAAAGTTAGTTACCAGTTGCTGGGAGAAGGGACAGAAGACAGCAAACAGCAAACTTTATAAAACAGACGCTCATCCCCAGATTCACTTTCAGCTGGAACGACAAGCTCAAACAGGAAGTTGTCCTCTCCACAACTTTTACATGCCATTTCTGTGTTGCACAGAAATGACAACACAGAAACAGGCGGTTTGGCCGAATCTCCTGGGCCTGTCCTATTCCCATATCTCTTCATGCCCCCTTTCTTTCTTTCGGATCACATCAGGTTCACTTAAGCGGATCTGAACCAGACAACTGTGGAACAGAGACCCCAGGGAAAGCTATAAATGGCTGAAACTAGAAACATCCAGAAAGGTTAATCCATCTTTCACTTAGTATTCCAGGTGACCTTCTGTACAGCTCCTGAACTAATCAGTTTTATTATGCGTTGTGAAAAGGATGCATACAAGGGCAAAGATATATAGTTTCATTAATATCTGTTGGGTCACATCATGAAATCTGAACTAGATCAAGGTTCAAACAAACAAAAAAAAGTGTGATACTAAGGCCCTCAGAGAATAAAGTTCAAAAGCCTCTAAAGACTATTAAAACATGAAATGTACAAGTTTCTTATAGAAACCCACACTGCTGATGGTCACCATTCATTTTGGGTTTCAGACACCAGCTTTCCACAGAATTTTACCTCAAGTTAAATCGTTAAAAAAAAGAGCATGTAACAATACGATTCAGCAGAACATTATAGTCAACTGCAGAACCTATTGATAACAAGGAGCTCGTCGCCACTGTTTTACTCATGGCTGAGTGCACTCAGCGGAGGGATCAGTTTCAGAATAACTAATCAGGCTCAATAATTTACAGTTTATTGGGAAACGGCAGAGAGGTCCCCTTTCGCCATCTCCAGGGTTTCCGATCTGAACCAATTCAATCGTGTTTTGTAGGTTTGATCTTCCAAAACCGCACCTGTTTTATGGAATACAATCAAATGTGCCAAAGCTGAAGGACGTGGACATTATTTTGCTGGCTATGACTCTCTCGGGGGACCGCCGATAATATGGAGTCAGCTCCTGGATATTTAACATTTTGTGGCTTTTGTCACATAATTTCCACCCACAAGCAACAGGAGTAAAATGACTCAAGTTATAGTCATCTAACTGGTGGAATTTGGTGTGCATCACATGGCACATTAAAAAAAAAATTGGATACGGTATAAACAGAGGATAATTTGTTTTAAAATTGGGGCAATTAGCAGAGAGCCATTTAATAATCTCTGCTAGCTTGTGTTAGCAACTGCTTTGCGCACTACCAGAAGATAATTAGCTGCCTTTTAGCCCAGGAGCAATTTAGCTTTACATTCACAAGAGCACTCGAGCCACTACAAGTTTCAACACAGCCATAAAAGTACTGTATTTTTCTTTAAAATCCATTACTTGGCGAGTTGGTAACTAGAGCGTATAAATTTATCAGGGGATAAAAAAAAGTGTGAGGTTAGGAGAAAAGCTACATTTTTTATTTGCAGAGGCTTGCTAGAATTTTGAATGCCCTCCCAGAAACGGTGGTGAAAGTAGAATTCACAATAGTTTTTAAAAAAAGGGATAGATATTTAAAAGGATGCGGGAAAAGGTATCGCGTGGCTACTACCTGGCATGGGGGTAATTGGCCAAATGGTCTGGAGTTGCAGAGGGCAACTTCCTGTTTGAGCTTCTGTACTGTAAAATTCTGCTGAGGCTATTAAAATCTCATCTAGTTGTTTTACAATCCATTTTAGTTCAAGATTCTTTCCAAAGTACACTGAAAAGTATAAAACTTCATTGCTGCAATGAAGTAATTTCCAAAAGCTTCCTGAAAGTTAACACGCAGGTACAGCAAGCAATTAGGAAAGCAAATAGTATGTTGGCCTTTATTACAAGAGGATTTGTAAAGACATGTTACTGCAATTATATAGGGCCCTGGTGAGACCACACCTGGAGTATTGTGTACAGTTTTGGTCTCCTTACCCAAGGAAGGATATACTTGCCAGAGAGGGAGTGCAACGAAGGTTCACCAGACTGGTTCCCGAGATGGGGAGATTGTCCCATGAGGACAGATTGAGTAGACTAGGCCTATATTCTCTGGAGTTTAGAAGAATGAGAGGTGATCTCATTGAAACATAAAATTCTTACAGGGATTGACAGGGTAGATGCAGGGAGGATGTTTCCCCTGGCTGGGAAGTCTCAGAATAAGGGGTCGGCCATTTAGGACTGAGATGAGGAGAAATTTCTTCACTCAGGAGGGTGGTGAATCTTTGGAATTCTCTACCCCAGAGGGCTGTGGAGGCTCAGTCGTTGAGTATATTCAAGACAGACAGAGATCGATAGATTTTTGAATATTAAGGGAATCAAGGGATATGGGGATAGTTCAGGAAAGTGGAAATGAGGAAAATGATCAGCCATTATCTTATTGAATGGCCTACTCCTGCTCCTATTTCTTAAAAGTATATATTTCAAAAATCACAACAGAAATTCTTAGTGTACATGACAACAACCAAATAAATGAATACAAATTTGTGGAAAACAAGGCATTAAAATAAATTTTTAAAAACAAGTAACTATTTCCCTTGTGGGGAAATCTAACAGCATACATCGCATGGACACGTCAAATAAATCCAGTCTTGAGTAGGATATTCACATTTCTAACCATTTCCAAAAGCTAACAGCACTCACATTCCTGCCGAAATATTTATTCACAGGTTTCATGAGGAATGAGGACAGAAACCCACTGACGTACATCACTAGAGGAATCGTGGCAATGTAGTTCTGCGAAGAAGAAAATTTAAATAGTCTGTGCATTCAACAAGACCAACATTTTATTAATATACTGCAAACAAAATGATCGAGACCAGCAGTTCTACTGGAAACACTGGCAATTATCAAAGTGCACAAGTCTGAAGCCTCATCAAGTCCCTCTCTCTGCCACTGGGGGGAAGATGCTAGGAAGTCAACAACATTAAATGACAATAACCAAGATTTAATACATTTTTCAAATATTTGACATGGTTCTGAAGACCCGAGATATTGTCGGGCACATGTTTTTCTCTGCAGCTCCCCACTTACAGCATGATCACAGTTGGGCCTTGCTGGAGAGCCATCAAGTGAAGATGTGAGAGTTCCCAGTGGGAAGGAGGGGAAAGACTTATGTAAGCGCAGCACCTTTTTATGACCACAGGGTGGCACCAAATATCAATTGGTGATACTGGCAGCCTGCTGGAGTGACAAGTGGTTTTCAACAAATCAAAAAGATAATTACAGTGACAAAATTGTTTTTGACACTTTAGGTGAAGGGGGCTCAGCAAGGTCCCACAAACAACAAGAGATATAAATCATCAGCTAAGTAATTTTGGGTGAAGGAGGAGCAGTGGCCGGGACACCACTGGAACTTCCTGCTCCACTGAGTTAAGCAGCCCTTGCTTGCTCAGATGTACAGTCACGCGACCATTCACCAACACATGTATCCAGGTCAGTCAGTCAACAACATTAAATGCTACTCCACACATCACAGATCTCAGAGAAACCATCTGTTCAGGTCATTTTTCAAGTAAGCAGGCACTTGCAAATCAGCGCATACCTTTGGTAACTTCAGAGTGTAGGTTACATACATGGCAATGTAGGTCTGCGAGAGGTTGATAATCAGCCGAGTGCACATATACAGAGAGGCCACCTGTCAAAAGAATAGTAAAAAAAAAAATTGGATAACAGGCAAGCTTAGCAACCAATTGTTCAACAATAAAATACTTTAGGATCTATTGCAATGATTGATGGAATATTTCAGACACATTGAAATGGGGGTGGGAATGAGAAGACAGAAAGAGAGCAAGGGAAAGAGAGAGGGACACACACACACACACAAAAAAGAGACAGACAGACAGAAAGAGCGACAAATAGCACGAACGAGTGAGAGCGCACGAGCTTTTCGAACAACAGTAAATCAATCAGTCGAGTCACGTACAAATCATTGTATGACCAGGTCATGAAACCTGGAACCTGAAAAAATAAATATTTTAAATGGTGCTGTGGAAAGAACAGAGTGGTTTGGTGATAAAGTATTCGGTCTATTGTCAACGTGGAATTTTGAGCTGCTAGTTGCCAACAAGGGGGCAGGGAAATTCTGCAATTGTTTGTGTGTATCTAAATATTCACTCTTTAAAAACAGAACTGCAAGAGATTGATCATCAATATATCATGTGTTCACTTTAATATACAAAGGCCAGACGATTTGTAATCCAGGTACAATCTATAACACCAGAGCCCATTTTTCCTTTTTAAAAAAAAAAATCGTACACAACTGGATTGTCCCAACAAAACATTGAGGTTATCCCAGTGATGCTCCACAGAGTGGTAGCAAATGGGGTGTGATCCCAAATGATGAAGATTCTGCTCATATAATTAAAATAGTTTATCAAATAACAAGGGGAGACACCTGTGCGATTCAGAAAAGTTTTGAACCCATTACAAGTTACAGATTGGTACCTGGGAGGGGAAATGTGTATTCATTAAATTGACATCACCACCAGCCTGTACAGAACTTTGACTTTAATATTACATGGAAATGTTTTGAGTTTGCATAAAGTTTTGGTAGGGACAGTGGCCAGTTGCAGTAATTTCCAAAAAATGTTACCTGGTTTAGGGATTGGCACAAAGCTGAATGGGTTTTACTGGGCTAAAAAGGGAAGGAGATTGCAGGGCAAGCATACAGGCAGATACCATACTTTTGTTCAAGTCCAACATACAAGTTTGCGCTGGTGATCAGAGCTGAATCGACTGAAAATTGGTTAATTTTTGAAAAATTAGAAAAACGACCGCTTCTCTGCTCCCCCTCTGAACAAAATGCAACATAAAGCCATTCCAAAATGTTACAGCAAAAATTTTCTTCTGCTTCTTTTTTTAGAGAAGTTAAAAGACTAGTCGTCTCCAATAGTTCATCCTCCCAACGCGAATACAAATCATAACCTGACGTGGGTGCTCGGACAATTGAAATTTTCAAGACACAGATCGACAAATTTACGTTGGGTAAGGGTATCAAGGGATATGGAGCAAAGGCCAGTAAATAGAGGTTACAGATCTGCCATGATCTAACTGAATGGTGGAACAGGCTCAAGGGGCTGAATGGCCTACGACTGTTCCTATGTTCTTGGAAGAATATCACTGCTGCTCCAGTCTTTAAACATGGGCTACGCCAAGTGTTTTGGGCTTGGATTTATCACACTCATCACTTTAGGTTGGGCAGACGCTGTGCAGTTGCTGTGCAAAGTGTCAATCAGTCCGGTGGTGCTAGAGGGGAGGACATGTGGAGAAGCTTTTTTCCTTTAAAAATGTAAAAAAAAAAAAAGGGATGAATCCCTTCAGTTTCTCCTCAGTTTCCTTTGTGTCGTCAGATCAAGCAGCAGGACCTTCTGCTGAGCGCGCTAAGCCAACACAGCTCTTCAGCCGAACAGTAACTCACCATCCAATTTCCCTCACTTCTTTGTTCCTCCCAGCGGGAGGACTTGGCCGTCACCCAGCACTATCTCCAAGTGGAGATACTTTGATCAGGAACTCCGTGAACTGGACAGAACATGTCGCTCCTCTACAGGGTGCTGGGAGTTGGCCATGTTTGATTCCGTGCACACCTCAGGAGTAGGACACACACTCCGTGCATTGGATTTAAACTCCAGTTCCTGACGGGCCTTCTCTTCTGCAGCTGAATGAACCCAAGCACTTTGAGTCCATCAGTCACTGTATTTAAATCTGAACGCGAATTATTCTACCCAATCAAATTAACTTGATTTGCCGATGGTTTCATTCTGAACAGACACTTACATTTCACCCTTGGGGTGAACAGATTTTTCTTGAAATTCAGTTCTAAAATCTTCCTGAATCTGACCAATTTGTGCTTCTGAAGGTGGCAAAAATCTTAAACTTTTAAATGATTAGATCCTTGTATATTCAGCTTCTCATTCTACTGGAATTGGCAAAATATAAAAATTCCTACTGAAACACAGAACGCAAGAAATAGAAGCAGGAGTAGAGCCTACGGCCCCTTGAACCTGCTCCGCCATTCAATAAGATCATGGCTGATCTTCTACCTCAACTCCACTTTCCCACTCGATCCCCTTAGTGTCCAAAAATCTATCCATCTCGGTCTTAAATATACTCAATGACTGAGCATCCACAGCTCTCTGGGGTAGAGAATTCCAAGGATTCACAATCCTGAGTGAAGAAATTTCTCCTCAACTCAGTCCTAAATGGCCGACCCCTTATCCTGAGACTATGACCCCTAGTTCTAGACTCTCCAGCCAGGGGGAAACAACCTCTCAGCATCTACCCGGTCAAGCCCTGTAAGAATTTTATACGTTTCAATGAGATCACCTCTCATTCTTCTAAACGGCAGAGAATAAAGGCCCATTCTACTCGATCTCTCCTCAAAGGACAGCCCTCATATCCCAGTAATCAATCTAGTGAACCTCCCTTGCACCCGCTCTAAGGCAAGTATATCCTTCCTTAAGTAAGGAGACCAAAACCGTACACAATACTCCAGGTGTGGTTTCACCAAAGCCTTATAATTGCAGGAAGACTTCCTTACTCTTCTACTGCAACAGCAACCTGCATTTATATAGCGCCTTTAATGTAGTAAAACGTCCCAAGGCACATCACAGGAGCTTGATCAAACAAAATTTGACACCGTGCCACATAAGGTGATATTAGGGCTGGTGACCAAAAGCTTGGTCAAAGAGGTAGGTTTTAAGGAATGTCTTCTTGAAGGAGGAAAGAGAGGCAGAGGGATTTAGGGCTAGAATTCCAGAGATCAGGGCCTAGGCAGCGGAAGGCATGGCCGCATATGGTGGAGTGATTAAAAATCAGGGATGTACAAGAGGCCAAAATTGGAGGAGCGCAGATGTCGGATGCTTGTCGGGCTGGAGGAGGATACAGAGCTCAGGAGGGATTTGAAAACAAGGATGAGAATTTTAAAAATCAAGGCGCTGCTCAACCGGGAGCCAATGTAGGTCAGCGAGCACAGGGGTTATGGGTGAATGGCATAGATGAGTGTTTCAGCAGATGAGTGGAGGCAGGGACAGAGTTGGGCAATGTTAGAGGTGGAAGTAGGCGGTCTTAGCGATGGCGCAGATGTGTGGTCGGAAGCTCATCTCGGGGTCAAATACGACACCAAGGTTGCGATCGGTCTGGTTCAGCCTCAGACAGTTGCCAGGGAGAGGGATGGAGTCAGTGGCTAGGGAAAAGAGTTTGTGGCAGGGACTGAAGACAACGGGCTGGAAATTGCGGTCGGAGACTTCCCGCGGACGAATACCTCCGAACCGCAAGTAAACTCCGCACCTACCTGGTGCCTCTGCGCCTTCGAAGACTCGCGCTCCTGGGCCGGCCGGCGTAAAGGCCCACGTAGCCCAGGAGTGCACGCGGTTCGCAAGCGTCCCTGGGATCACGTGGGCCAGCCCAACCAACCAATCACAAAGGGGGATTCCCATTATGCTTATGGAGATTCCATTTACGTACGGAATCCCCATAGGCATTATAGGAATCCCCTATAAAACACACTTCCACAACACTGAAATAAAAATAAATCAACACATGGTCAAAATTAATTAAAATCCAATTAAATAAAATTTTTGTATTAAATGTTTAATTAAAACAGTTTTCAAGGGGCCAAAAAATAACCTAAACTAATGTTAAAGGTTTTTGTATGGTTAAATCATTTAAATTTTTTTATTGGTGATTCATTTAAACCCGTACGCTGGCAAAAGGCGGCCTTATGCCTGCTTTTACCAGACCCAAGGATATCATGGGCATTCGCTGGGCAGTAGTTGGGCAAATAGCTGAACTCTGCCAGCGAATGTCCACTTCCTGTGGATGGGTACAATCGGTCAAGCAGAATCTTGACAGATCACAAGATCCGGGTTTTCGCGCAGGCACATCGCAAGCGGAAACACAGAACTTGTGGGGCACTTACGACCGCGTACACTGTGCGTACGAGGTCATAGGCCTTGGAAAAATCGGGGCCAATATTTAGTTGGAGGAAATTTCTGCTCCTCCAGTACTGGATGTTGGACAAACAGTGTGACAAATTAGAGACAGTGGCGGGGTCGAGAGAGGTGGCGGTGAGGTAGAGCTGGGTGTCGTCAGCATACACGTGGAACCGGATGTCATGTCTTTGGCTGATGTCCCGAGGGGCAGCATGTAGATGAAAAATAGGAGGGGGCCAAGAATAGATCCTTGGGGGACTCCAGAGGTGACGATGCGGGAGCGGGAAGAGAAGTCATTGTAGGTGATTCTCTGGCTACGACCGGATAGATAAGAATGGAACCAGGCGAGTGCAGCCACACCCAGCTGGACGAGAGGAGAGGCGTTGGAGGAGAATGGTGTGGTCAACTGTGTCAAAGGCTGGAGACAGGTCGAGGAGGGACAGTTTACCATGGTCACAGTGGATGTCATTTGTAACTTTGATAAAGGCTAACATACCATTTGCTTTCCTAAATGCATGTTGTACCTGCATGTTAACTTTCTGAATGTTAACATTGAACCACAGCTCAATAACCATTATATGTGACCCCTAATTAAAATAAAAACACGATCAGCATACATGGCAGAGAACCATGGATGTTTACAGCACAAAAAGGAGGTCATTTGCCAGAACAATCCCACTGCCCCACCCTCTCCCCAATAGACCTACATCTCCCTCCTCTTCAACTATTTATCCAACTTTCTCTTAAAAAGGTGCAATAGGGAGGAGAATGTGGAAGCTACTGCCACGTGGAACGGGTGAAGCAGAGAGCATTGACACTTTAAGGGGACGCTTGATGCATACCTGAGGGAGAAGGGACAGAGATATGGGGGCAGGCTGGGAAGAGGGAATCGGAGTGGGAGGAGGCTTGTGTGGGGGGGGGGGGGGGGGTACAAAAACTGGCCGAGACCAGTTGGGCTGAACGGCCGGTTTCTGTGCTGTAGATTCTATGTAATTCGAGCAGTGACCCTTGGGATCAGCACTTCCCACCCTTCTCCAATTCAAGTGACATCCATTAACCCCAATTCTATGTTTCTGATCTATTAACCAACTTTCTATCTGTGCGGTTACATCCCTGTAATACCATGTCTCACCTTTCTTTGAGGAAAAGCAGTCTGCAACACCACAGGATAACTTACGTGATAGAAAGACATTTCCTTCAGCCAATGTTTCCACTGCAGCAGCGGCCGGCTGGGGTATTTCTTGGAATCATCGATGAGTGGTGACTGTTCAGCGACAGCGTGTTCCTCTTCATTGCTTAGCTTCTCATGTGTTCCAATATGGAACAGCGCTGAAGAGATGAAGCCAATTCCAATAACAATAAGAGCCAGGGTCTGCAAACAAGTAACAAAAAAAAAAAAGTTTAAATAGCCACCAGAGAGAATCCCTCAGCCAACAACACGCCTACTGTCCGCTGAAAATTCAATTGGAATGGAAGACAGAAATCCAGAAAGCAAGAGAAGAGTTAAAATAAAAAAAAGTAAAAATGTCATCGACTGTTGCCACTATATTTGAAACTTCAAAAAAAAAAATGGACATCCATTCTCTTCATCAAAGTTCGATCCCGGACTCCGCCAATCTCCATTTATATGGAAGATCTGTGGTAATCCAACTCTTTTTCCAGGTGCAGAAGGAGACATGGGCACAAGGTGCCTTCTTGGTCCTGGGGGGGGGGGGGGGGGCGAAGAACAGAAAAAAACAAATTTAAAAAACCTCCAAAATTGGAAATTTAATAGAGGAGTTTTATTAAAAGCCCAATTTAAATAAATTGTGTTTTTTTTGCATCTCTTTTTGACCTTTTTGGTTTAACATTGAAGCTTAGAGAGGTCACAGAGCTTGAGGTTATGAGGAAACTGAATTATTAAGTGCGGCTAATGGCTATTTCCGTGCTACTTGGACTCCCTCACAACTCTGGGTTGAGCAATTTTTCTCAACCTAACTCCAGCGACGAGAGCCTCAGCATTCACCATTTACTGCATAGTGCAGGAGATAATTGAACAAAAATGTTTATGGGACTGAAGAGGGTTTTTAAAAAGAAAGATTGTGTATTTTGAGAATGAGGTTGGGCTGTTTTGGAAGTTATGACGACCAGTAATGGAGGGAAACATTCATAGATTTTCTACGGAAAATGCAAAAATTGCAAACCTCCCCATTTAAAGTCTATCAAAGTGAGAGTAATCGTATTTGAATCACATTTCAAGGGGCCGGTTCACTCCTTTTTACCATCTGGACCACCAATGACCAGGAAAACATTTCTCTGTGGAAATTGGGGGGGGGGGGGGCGGGTGGGCAGTGAGGGGCACAGTGCCTTGCCTCTCAGGCAACAAGTTTATATCCAGACCAGTGAGATTAAAGTCTCTTGTTTGCGCTAGTTGAGTTCGGCAGTCTCAGTGTAGTTCCTAGTGAGCTGGAGCCACCGTGCAAAACTGTCCCTAATACAGCACTAATTGATGATTGCAGAAAAGCCACAGGGCAACTGGTGTCGGAAACACAATACCACACTGATGCAACACACACACACACACACACACACCCACCCCATTTTCAAAGCACTGATAGCCTCAAACCATGAGCACAAACAAATCTCAAAACATAAAACTCATTTTGGGGCTTGGGCTACAGAGTCACAGAATCACCACAGTGCAGATAGAGGCCATTTCGGCCCATCGAGCCTGCACTGACACATATCCCACCCTATCCCCGTAACCCCACGTATTTAACCCCCTAACACTAAGGGTCAATTTATCATAGCCAAATCAACCTAGTCACATCACTAACATACTGCACCTCCTGTATCAGCCTGAGAAAAACACATCAGACATTTGAACTGGTCACCAATGACCAAACCGGGTCCAACTGTATTGATCAGTCTCTCAAAATGGCCATAAAACAACCTTTGTAAAGGAGTTTTTCAGCCAATCAGAATCAGGATGGAGGAACAGGAAAACAGGAGGAACACAAGTGACTTTGGACCTATGGTTTCTCAAGCTCTCCACCACTGGGGTTTTTCTCCTGGCGGGAAATGCGAAGAGACGCAAGATTTTTAATATAATAGATAGATTACGCATAGGAAAAAAATTCTCCCTGGCCTTTTCAGCCTTGAAACAGGAATGTAAATCCGGAACCTTGGAATCATTTCAGAAACAGAAATTGCTGTGATGGGGGAAGGGAGTAAAAGCTAGAGGTTTGACCTTGATGGATGAGCCAAGGTGAGACAAATGGCCTTCGTAATCTTTAGCTGGAGCCTTGTAATACTAAATAAAATGACCAGGCCAGAGGTTACACAATTCCCCCCCTTCCACCAAGTGCTGTAAAGATAAAGCAATTCAGAACACTGACATATCAGGAAAAAAAAAAGACTTGCATTTCTATAGCACCTTTCACGACCACCAGATGTCTCAAAGCGCTTTAGTCAATCAAGTACTTTTGAAGTGTAGTCACTGTTGTAATGTAGGAAATGCGGCAGCCAATTTGCACACAGCAAGCTCCCACAAACAGCAATGTGATAATGACCAGATAATCTGTTTTAGTGATGTTGATTGAGGGATAAATATTGGCCAGGACACCGGGGAGAACTCCCCTGCTCTTACGTCCATCTGAGAGCACAGACGGGGCCTCGGTTTAACGTCTCATCTGAAAGACGGCACCTCCGACAGTGCAGCACTCCCTCAGCACTGCACTGGAGTGTCAGCCTAGATTTATGTGTTTAAGTCCCTGGAGTGGGACTTGAACCCACAACCTTCTGACTCAGAGGCGAGTGTGCTACCCACTGAGCCACAGCTAACCCCGACTTTGAAATGTTTGCCAGCACAATTCTGAATTAAAGTTGTTGAGCAGCTTAGCGCTCGGACGAATACCGACCATTTTATCTTCTAACCCTGTTTGCTGCTACAACTAGAAAGACCATTTTCACTAATCAAATCCAGTCACAGCAGCAGTCTGCCTGTTTACTCTTAGTATTACTGCTTCCTTCAGTTTATTATTCAAACCATATGGTTGCAATTTCTCCCAGATATCACACAAAGCTTTCAGCAGGCTTCCACTAACCCGGACTTTGAAAGCACGGCAGCTTTTTCACTCAAGGAAGTCTGAAAACATGATTTATAACTTGCATGTACATCTTGGTGATAAAATTACAGAAAGAGGAAAACCTAAACTTAAACTTTATTCTGCCCCATTTTAAAATAGTGAAGTGGGGTGGGGAAAAGACTCTCCAATGGTTCAGCGTCCAACACCAAGCCACACAGACTAGGGCAGCCGTAGGGCTATTACAATTGGCCTCAGCACCCACAGGCTACAAAAGCAGGAGCGGACACTTCAAAATTGACCACTTGGGGAATTTACCAGGAGGCAGTCAGAGTTTGTGGAAACAGATCCCAGCGGAGTCCTTGTGTTCACATCTCTCTATGGCCTCGCCCCTCCCTACCTCTGTAACCTCCTCAAGCCCTACAACCCTCAGGAGGACTCTGCGTTCCTCCAATTCTGGCCTCTGGTGCATCCCCGATTTCCTTCGCCCCTCTACTGGTGGCTGCGCCGTCAGCTGTCTAGGCCGTAAGCTCTGGAATTCCAACAACAACTTGTATTTATATAGCACCTTTAACGTAGTAAAATGTCCCAAGACGCTGCACAGGGGTATTAAAAGACAAAATCTGTCACCGAGCCACACAGGGAGAAATTAGGGCAGAGGACCAAAAGCTTGGTCAAAGATAGGTTTTAAAACCTAAGAGAGGTAGAGAGGTTTAGACAGGGAATTCCAGAGCTTAGGGCCTAGGCAACAGAAGGCACGGCCACCAATGGTTGAGCAATTATAATCAGGAATGCTCAAGAGGGCAGAATTAGAGGAGCGCAGATATCTCTGGGGGGGGTGGCGCGCAGGGGTTGTGGAGCTGAAGGAGATTACAGAGATAGGGAGGGGCGAGGCCATGGAGGGATTTGAAAACAAGGATGAGAATTTTGAAATCGAGCGTTGCTTAACTGGGAGCCAATGTAGGTCAGCGAGCACAGGGGTGATGGGAGAACGGGACTTGGTGCGAGTTAGGACACGGGCAGCTGAGTTTTGGATCATCAAGTTTACATAGGGTAGAATCTGGGAAGTCAGCCAGGAGTGCATTGGAATAGTCAAGTCGAGAGGTAACAAAGGCATGGATGAGGGTTTCAGCAGCGGATGAGCTGAGGCAAAGGCAGAGACAGGCGATGTTATGGAGGTGGAAATAGGCGGTCTTAGTTATGCCGCGAATATGTGGTCAGAAGCTCATTTCAGGATCAAATACGACACCAAGGTTGCGAACAGTGCGGTTCAGCCTCAGACAGATGCTAGGGAGAGGGATGGAGTCGGTGGCTAGGGAACGGAGTTTGTGGTGAGGACCGAAAACAATGGCTTGAGAAAATTTCTGCTCATCCAGAATTGGATGCCGGACAGGCAGTCTGACAATTTAGAGACCGTGGAGGGGTCGAGAGAAGTGGTAGTGAGATAGAGCTGGGTCTTGCTCTCTCTCCCAAGACACTCCTTAAAACCTATCTCTTTGACCAAGCTTTTAGTCACCTGTCTGAATATCTCATGTGGCTCGGTGTCAAATTTTGCAAAGCACCTTGGGACGTTTTACGATGTTAAAGGCGCTATTTAAATGCAAGTTGTTGTTGTTGTTGTTGTTGTTGTTGTTGGTCAAACATTGAAACATAGGAGCAGGAGTCGGCCATTCGAGCCTGCTCCGCCATTCAATATGATCATGGCTGATCCTCTATCTCAATACCATATTCCCGCTCTCTCCCCATACCCCTTGATGCCTTTTGTGTCTAGAAATCTATCTATCTCCTTCTTAAATATATTCAGTGACTTGGCCTCCACAGCCTTCTGTGGTAGAGAATTCCACAGATTCACCACCCTCTGGGTGAAGACATTTCTCCTCATCTCAGTCCTAAATGTCCTACCCCGTATCCTGAGACTGTGACCCCTCGTTCTAGACCCCCCAGCCAGGGGAAACATCCTCCCTGCTTCCAGTCTGTCTAGCCCTGTCAGAATTTTATACATTTCAATGAGTCAATGTCTTTGGAAGAGAAGGTGAAAACTTGAGAAAAAGATTGGGGGTTGAGGGGGGGGGGGGGCGGGAGATGGTCAAGAGTTAGATGAAAAAGAAAGCAGGAGAGTTTAACTGGTTGCTCACCCTGAACAGCGGAATATCCTGTTTGCCAAGATTCTTATTAGTGTCTGGATCCTCTGACCGTTGAAAGTGAAACAGCAGCCACGCAATCCCAAATACTGCAATATTGGCTACAACAGTAAAAGCATACCTGGGGAGGGAAACAAACAGAACGGCTGCAGATTAGAGGGTCATTACAGAATCAAGTCCCGGATTGTCCTCCTGCACAGATAGCAGCAGCTTTTAAATTGAACTGGTCGTTGCAGCGGCACTTCTGCAGCAGAGCAAGTGCGAGCAGTGTTCGCAAGAAACCACTGCCAAACCGGTCAAGAAGCTTCTTGTGGAAATTATTCCAAGCAGAGAGAGAGAAAAAAAAACGTGGGTTCCAAGTTGAATGCGTTTAGTTTTAAAATGGTTGAAAAGCATACTCCTTATTAACAGCCAACTTTTTTTAAAAAAAAGCTTATTCTGCAAAGTTTGCCGAATGAATGCAAGATTATTTCGGATCTCCTGAAAACTGAACATGATGCTTTTAATGGGAAGCTTGATAAACACATGAGGGGGAAAGGAACAGGAACAGAAGGTTATGCGGATAGAGTTAGATGTAGAGTGGGAGGAGGCTTGTGTGGAGCATAAACACTGACATAGACCAGCTGGGCTGGACATTCAAGGTAATTCGATGTAGAAAGGGTTTTGCAGCAAGAGACAAGTACTCGAACAGACTTAAATTTGCATACAGATCAAGTTATTTTCATGTTTCTAACTAAGCAGTTTGCAGTCATACCTGTATCACACCAGTCAACTATCTACACCAGGTATACTCACCCTCCTCTCACCAACATGAAGATTTTTGCAGCTGATAATAAGCAAAATAGAGAGCGAGCTTTGGGAGAGGGCAGTTGGAAGGATAAAGGAGTGCTTATACGTCTTAACAGTCTGAAATTAACAATCAAAGTCTGGTGTGCTGTATACATTTAAGAAAATTCCACACAGCTTTCTCTCAAAAATCATCACTAAATGCTTATTCCAAAACCACAAAATCACTGACAGTGAACTACAATATACACACACACACAAAAAAAGACTTGCATTTCTATAGCGCCATTCCCAACCACCTGACGTCCCAAAGCACTTTAAAGCCAATGAAGTGCGTATGAAGTGTAGTCACTGTTTTAATGCAGATGCAGCAGCCAATTTGTGCATAGCAAGCTCCCACAAACAGCAATGTGATCATGACCAGGTAATCTCCTACGCTCCTCTAATTCTGCCCTCTTGAGCGTCCCTGATTATAAATCGCTCAACCTTTGGTGGCCGTGCCTTCAGCTACCTAGGCCCCAAGCTCTGGTATTCCCTCCCTAAACCTCTCCGCCTCTCTTTCCTCCTTTAAGATGCTCCTTAAAACCTACCTCTTTGACCAAGCTTTTGGTCACCTGCCCTAATTTATCCTTATGTGGATCAGTGTCAAATTTGTTGTCTTAAAATACTCCTGTGGAACACCTTGGGACATTTTACCACGTTAAAGGTGCTATATAAATACAAGTTGTTGTTTTAGTAATCTATTTTAGTGGTGTTGATTAGAGATAAATATTGGCCAGGACACCTGGGATAACTCCCCTGCTCTTCTTCCACCTGAGAGAGCAGACGGGGCCTCGGTTTAACGTCTCATCCAAAAGACGGCAGCTCCGACAGTGCAGCACTCCCTCAGCACTGCACTGGAGTGTCAGCCTGAATTTTTGTGCTCAAGTCCCTGGAGTGGGACTTGAACCCACAGCCTTGTGACTCAGAGGCGACAGTGCTACCGACTGAGCCACGCCTGACACACTGTAACCATATGTAAACATCACACTGTAATTACAACCCTTCAACAATGATGGTGCTGTTGCTCCACTGATTGGAAAATAGAGGGGTTTCTCTACAGTACAAATTGCCACAAGTTTTGCTACTTAACTAGAATTACAAATAAATTAGATAAAAATGCATGACAGAATCTATGTCCTTCTCTACAAAAAAAATTAAAAAGTTAATTGCTGACTACTTTTTCATGGAGGCAGCACATTACTAAACACCATCATCACACTCTGCAGCTTCCCATCCCCTCTAGATGTGACTGGCCATGATCTGTAATTTCCATTAAAAGGATTTTTCAAAGTTGCGAATAAATTATCCCTAAAAATAATTAAATGCAAAAAAGTGTCCCCTGGAACTAATTTAAACTTACAGCGCGGGGACAAGTTCCCACTCAGAATACAGTCCTCATAGAATCCTGAGGTGCTCCTCCAGCTCCATCTTACCGGAGCTATGAGGAAGCTGTTCAATGGATCAGCACCCATCACGGCACAACCTTTTCCAGAGCTCCCGAGATAGGATTGCAAACTCTTTCTTTTTCCTCATCTATGGAAACTTACACAAGGACATGTGGGCCTCCCTGCTTGGATTCCTGGGGGGAAAAATTCAGCTGCTTGCGCCTCCCGTTAGCGCCTTAAGAGGGCGCTAATGGGGCGTAAAGCAGCTAACGCCCGGGCGCAGCGCCACCCACGCCTCCCGAAAAATTTAGTGGGAGGTTAGCGGCGGCGGCAGCGCCCTGTGGCGCTGCGCCGCCGGCGATGACGTCATCGCCGTGCGCAGCGCCCCGCTCGCGCCCCGGCCATGATCTTCAGTCGCGTCCCCTGATTTACCGCCAGATGCTATGTCCGACGGGTTCAGGGAGGCGTACGTGCGGCCGGGGCGGCGATATTTAAAGGGGAGGTGGCAGGCGGCCATTTTTGTTGCTGGCCGCCTGCCAGCACCTGCCCCCGTTGCTGTCCCCGGCCCCCGTGAAGCCCCCCCACCGTGAAGTGCCGGCTGCGCTCCATGAGCCCGGCACTTCTCTTGAGTGCCGGGCTCTTTTGCCGGCACTCCCGATCCCTGGGGGCCCAGCTGGGCCCCGGTTCGCGCTGCGCAAGGCCCCTCCCCTTTAAGAAGGGGAGGAAGGCCTGCAATACCGCGGCGCGACGTGCCGCAGCGCGTGGCGCTGCGGCACGTAGTGCCAGGATATTCACTCGCAGCGCCCCAAGAGGGATGCGGGGTGCTTCCAGTTGCGCCCCGCTTCCCTCTTGGGGCGCAACCACTGAAGTTCCGGCGCGGGGCCGCTAATTTTTTCGGGGCGCTAAAAGTCGCGCCCCGGCGAGGTTAGCGCCCCAAATGGGGCGCGACTCAATTTTTACCCCCTGGTATTTCCCAACTACCAAAAAATCCCGAAGAACTATGTTCTCCTCTTTACACTTCCTTTTTAAAAAAAAAACCAGGCCGTTGCTAAGGAACAGCCCACTCGTTTCCAACTGTAAACTTTGTGACCAGCATCCAAAAATTGGATTGGGCCACCAGCGAATGTCAATGTTTGACATTTGTTCACATGGGAGTTCTACTGAGGATGCAAGTACAGGGTAGTACAAGAAGCAAGCAAGAAATTTTTACCTAAAAGCAGTGAGTTCAACCCTCTCGTGGTTGTTGGCGACGAGCTCCGGTATCAAGGACAGGTGGGAGATCTGTGTCGCAGCCCACCCAAACTGGAATATAACAATGAACGGAATGAAGTAAATGAGCTCAGCCCACTGTGGAATGTTGTCGCTGCTGCCCACGGGAGGGTTAAAAATGAACGGAAAGGATAGGATGACACTGATGCTCCCTGTTAAAAAAGGAGAGAAGGTTAAAATAATTCTTATAATTAGGGAAACTTCAAGAACACAGTACTAGAGTTTAGCTAAAAACCATGGCCACGAAGGTTGAACTCCATTTTACCTGGACTACAAATACTGTATAGGAACACCCTTAAAATATGTATCATGTACATCTTCCAGCTGCATGCTATCTACAGAGATGGGAAGAGAATCGCATTCAAAATGTACTCTTTGGACAGACGTCTACTGCTTGATTCCAGCTATTGCTCATGAGGGAAGAATCATAGAAATTTACAGCAGTCATTCGGCCCATCCTGTCCGTGCCGGCCGACAAAGAGCTATCCAGCCTAATCCCACTTTCCAGCACTTGGTCCGTATCCTTGTAAATTATGCCACTTCAAGTGCATATCCAAGTACGTTTTAAATGTGATGAGGGTTTCTGCCTCTACCACCCTTTCAGGCAGTGAGTTCCAGACCCCCACCACCCTCTAGGTGAAATAAATTCTCCTCAAATCCCCTCTAAACCTCCTACCAATTACTTTAAATCTATGCCCCCTGGTTATCGATCCCTCTGCTAAGGGAAATAGGTCCTTCCTATGCACTCTATCTAGGCCCCTCATAATTTTATACACCTCAATTTAGGTCTCGTCTCAGCCTCCTCTGTTTCAAAGAAAACAACCCCAGCCTATCCAATCTTTCCTCATCGCTAAAACTCCCCAGCCCAGGCAAGATCCTTGTAAATCTCCTCTGCACCTTCTAGTGCAATCACATCCTTCCTTTAATGTGGTGACCAGAACTGCACGCAGTATTCTAGCTGCGGCCTAACTAGTGTTTTATACAGTTCAAGCATAACCTCCCTACTCTTATATTCTATGCCTCGGCTAATAAAGGCAAGTATCCCGTATGCCTTCTTAACTACCTGTCCTGCTACCTTCAGGGATCTGTGGACATGCACTCCAAGGTCCCTCTGATCCTCTGCACTTCAGTGTCCTACCATTTATTGTGTATTCCCTTGCCTTGTTCGCCCTCCCCAAATGCATTACCTCACACTTCTCCGGATTGAATTCCATTTGCCACTGTTCTGCCCACCTGACCAGTCCATTGATATCTTCCTGCAGTCTACAGCTTTCTTTTTCCATTATCAACCACATGGCCAATTTCTGGATCATCTGCAAACTTCTTAATCATACTTCCTGCATTCAATTCCAAATCATTGATATATTGCACAAAAAGCAAAAGGACCCAGTACTGAGCCCTGCGGAACCCCACTGGAAACAGCCTTCCAGTCACAAAAACACCCTTCGACCATTACCCTTTGTTTCCTATCTCTGAGCCAATTTCGGATCCAACTTGTCACTTTGCCTTGGATCCCATGGGCTTTTACTTTCGTGACTAGTCTGCCATGCAGGACCTTGTCAAAAGCCTTGCTAAAATCCATATAGACTACATCAAACGTACTACCCTCATCGACCCTCCTCGTTACCTCCTCAAAAAATTCAATCAAGTTAGTCAGACACAACCTTTCCTTAACAAATCCATGCTGACTGTTCCTTATTAATCTGTGTCTTTCAAAATCAAGATTTATCCTGCCCCTCAGAATTTTTTCCAATAATTTCCCACCACCGAGGTTAGGCGGACTGGCCTGTAATTACTCGGTCTATCCCTTTCTAAACAATGGTACCACATTAGCAGTCCTCCAGCACCATACCTGCAGCCAGAGAGGATTGGAAAATGATGGTCAGAGCCTCTGCTATTTCCTCTCAACAGTCTGGGATACATTTCATATCATATCGTGACAAGAACTGACATGGTACATCAAACTAAATCGATGCTTCTGTAAATGCCCATTTGATTCAAAATAAAGGGAAGCAAGGTACTGGTGAAGGGGAACAGGGAGAAACCAGAAAAGGATAAGTGGAACAGGGAGGGGAGAAAGGGAAATTTATTAGTACTATAGCTGGCTTCAACTCCAAGAAGGGGCTGCATCAGGGCTGGGGCAAATACATCTTCAAGTCTAGGGGCTAATTATATTTTTTAAATGGTTCCTTTTGAGAGGATGAGGAGTCCAAAGAATATAAAAGTGGTACTAAATTTTCTTCCCCAACTCTTTTCATATCATATGGTGACAATGCAACACAATCTAATCAAGTGAGTCATTGTATCTGCGAAAAAATAATTTCACTGCAGAGCAACCTGATAATTCCAGTGAATTACGATGTACCAAAAAAAAAGTCCAACTCATGTGACACATTCCAAAGTATTTGCCCAACAGCATTCACAGATTAGCTATTTCAACAGACGAGTCTTATGCACGGCTTTTCCATCCTGGGGACACGGTGAACAATTATTGTCGGCTGGTTAAATTATAGCGTAAATCTGCTTATGAATACAGTCCACACAGAATTATAAATAAAAAAAGAGTAAAGGCATCATCAATTATAAAAAAGGTCCTTAACGCATAGCTTTCTCGGTTTAATACAAGCATAGACTGCAGATTAGTTGAGGTTGCTGATGTCCCCCTTGGCAACCTAAAACTGTAATAAACATGATCAAAGTACATTACCCCCAAGTCACACGCCATCCTGACTTGGACATACGTCACCGTTCCTTCATGGTCGATGGGTCAATATCCTGGAATTCCATACAGAGCACCATTGTGGGGGCACCATCACTACATGAACTGCACCGGCTCAAGGAGAAGGCCCATCACCACCTTCACGGTTCAACAAATGCGCCATGTCAGTGTTTTTTTTTTAATACAGTTGAAGAGAATGGCAATTAAGAGACACACACCAGGTCCAAGGCAATGGGAAGCCAGCTTAACGAAATAAAACACAGTATAGGGAAGAGACAAAGGCAGTAAATGGGCTGAATTTCTGCCAAGGAGGCAGACAACAGACGCCAAGCAGAGATGAAAAACACAGCCTTATGCCAAAGGCAATGTCCATCAAAAGTCAGCTGCATCATCAGATCACAGTCCATCCTAAATGGTGTGATCGCATCAGGACTGGAATAATTCCTCAATTCAGCCCCATCATGCCTGTGCTAGCTCTTTGTTGGAGCAATGGAAAACCAATCCCATTGCCGGAATCTCTCCCCATGCCTTGCATCTTTCTTTGCTTCAAATAATTTATCCAACTCTCCTTTAAAAGATGCAATTGTCTGTGCCTCAACCACTTCCTACAGCAAGACATTGCATGCTCAACACTTTCAGGGATTATTGATTTGCACCCCTTTGTCTCTGTTTTCCCCACACACCTCAGTGTCTTTCCATCAAATAGATACTGCTATTCAGACTTTTCCTCCCAAAATGTATTAACTATCATTTTTCCAGAATAAACTGCACTCGAAACCAGTTTGCTCATTTCCCCTCCTCACTGGTTAGCCAAACCTACTACTTTTATGTGGTCAGCTAATTTGGAGATTGTGTTCCGGCTAGCCAAGTCTAGATCATCTATATACATACGATGTGAGACAAATTTAAGAGTTTCTTTTGAAGAACTGACAGATTGTAACACAGTAGATGTACATATACATTTACAGAAGGTGTTCGATAAGGTATCTTACAAGAGTTGTGTAGTGGTCTCCATTTCATGCACTTGAGACATGCAATAATGCCCTTTTAAAACATGCACTGCAGCAGCCGGGGCAGTTACTGCAATGGAAAAGTGGCTGGGAGCACAGCTCAGTTTAAGAGAATGTGTGTGCACGCATACATGCATTAAGAAAGAGAGAAAACTTGCATTTATATAGTGTCTTTCACAACCTCGGGACGTCCCAATGTGCTTTGCAACCAATTATGTACTTTCTGAAGTGTAGTCACTGTTGTAATATAGGGAAAGAGGAAAAATGGGTAAAATTCCATAGTACATACCAATTTATTGCTAGATAGGAGACTCCTTGGCATGCCAACCGTACTACAGCAGTGTTGCCCAATAGAAATCACCGACTGCTTTACCCATCTACACCAACTTTAGAAGAAAACACCTTATGTGCAATACAGGTAAATGTGTACACTTACTCAACAAACATCTACCACCATTCAGTGCAAAACTTTGCAGTCTTTCTCCTTCAAAGTTTGGAATTCTGGCATAATTGATCAGACACATCACATCTTAGTGCGGCAGCCGTGAGCGGTAATTTGACTTCAGGGTGATCACTGGTAATGTTGACTTGCGCGAGACGCGCTAGACCCGCGCCCCTGCCCTCCATTCAGAGCACGGCTGGCTGCTGCTTGCCCTTGGCCATGACGTGCGCTATTGGAACTGCTCGTTATTGGCACTGCTGGCCAGGAACTGTTATTCTGATTGGTCGAGCTGACCACAGCTCCCCTCTCCATACCATGTTCCTGCCTCAACCACAGCTTCCCTCTCCATACCATGTTGCTGGTGTTTCCACAGTGCTGAAAAGTCTAGCATTTTCAGCCACTGTTTCAGCAGATAACCAACAAGCAGTAACCAAGGAAGTAAAGCACACAACAGTCATAAAACACTCCCGCTGCTTTCCGTCTTACCATTTTACCAACAAACACACAAAAGGTTAAAGTACATATACATCTGTCATGCGGCTATGGGTATTGGGAACACATGCCCAAATATGGTGTCTCTTACTCAGTTTTTATTTACTAATCAAAAATACAATGTGGCCAGTGTACAACGTATTGGACAACGCACTTCAGGCAAAAATGGTCTGACCGTTGGGAATTTATCAGCCATTTTCCCCTTCCATGAGCAAACGACTTGGACAGAAGCAATTTAAGTGTGTGTTTTGGGTACAAGAATCACCTTGAACTGAACTGAAGTGTTATTGTACTGTGCGTTTGAAATCTGCAGTAATATCAGGTTTTATTTCACTTCGTGTGAAAAGGAAGTAAAATAGTCTGCATGTATTATCTCATAACTCATTCAATTAGGTTAGAAGTTCAGGGTTTGACACTAATGTTTATTTAATTTAATGATTTAACTGAAGTATTTAATTGAGTAATAACAAGTCAGCAGTTTTATGACCATGTATAATCGCTGAAACAATTCCGCTTGCACCAAGATTAAAAGAAAAATGAGAAGCTTGCATTTATATTGCGCCTTTCAGGACCTCAAGACGCTTTACAGCCAATCAAACGAATGTGAAGTGTAGTCACTGCTGTAATGTAGGAAATGCGGCAGACAATCTGCACAGCAAGGTCCAAAAAACAGCAATGTGATAATGACCAGATAATCTGTTTTTAGTGAGGTTGGTTGATTGAGGTCTCATTGGTCTTTGTGGGACCTTGCTGTGCACCAAGTGGCGGTCACATTTCCCTACATTACAGCGGTGATTACACTTCAAAATTACTTAATTGGCATGTCCCGAGGTTGTGAAAGACACTATAGAGATGCAGGTCTGTTCCTTTTCCATTTCCCAGACAGCCCCATGCTGGGTTGGCTACTCAGAGGCAGAGGAAAGGGGATTTAAATGTGGGATGGGGAGTTGCACAGATCCTACACATGTGTTACCCATGCCTGGCCATTCAGGAAGACATGTAGCACTTTGAGAAGCAGGGAGCCAGGCAAAGTTGGATGCCAAGGGTGATGCAAGGCTTGCTGCACGATAGGATGTGGTAAAGTCAAATACAATTGGGCAATGCTACCTTCCAAGGCCCACCAAAAGAGGAAGTTTCTGCAGGCAATTTCAGAGGGAACAGAGCACCCAATGGCAAACCAAGTGTTGCTGTTGGAAATGAAGTAGCCACATTTTCTGGCCACCAGCAGATTGAGTGGCTCAGTGAAGTGCTTCTCTTTAAAAATAAAAAGACACTGACTTGTATGTTCTTTTCCTGCCAATGACAGGGGCACAGCAGGTAGAAACAAACAGCATGAGGCACACTTTCAATATCATGTGTGCATAAATGTGTTGTGACTGCTGCAAAATCCACACCATAAATAAAGTAGGGCAGTTTCTACAGCATCAGTATCCTCAGATAATACTGAAGAACTGTTCCTTAAATAGTTACCAGAACCTAGTTTTTGAGCAACCGGTGCACAAATTTCTAACATACTGTATGATTTTAGAAATAATAGCCCATCCTCCCATTTAATGACATAAATGAGAAGTCGCACAACACCAGGTTATAGTCCAACAGTTTTATTTGAAATCACGAGCTTTTGGAGCACTGCTCCTTCGCCAGGTAAAGTGAAGGAATACAAATCAGCAAAGCATATGTAGACAGAGAACAATGTGTAACGTACAATGTCAGACGACTACAGTAAATCTTACTGACTGCCCTCCATCACACCTCGGCAGAGATACAATCAGGTGATTGTATCTCTGCCGAGGTGTGATGGAGGGCAGTCAGTAAGATTTACAGTAGTCGTCTGACACTGTATGCTACACATTGTTCTCTGTCTACATAGGCTTTGCTGATTTGTATTCCTTCACTTGACCTGATGAAGGAGCAGCGCTCCGAAAGCTCGTGATTTCAAATAAAACTGTTGGACTATAACCTGGTGTTGTGTGACTTCTCATTTTTGTCCACCCCAGTCCAACACCGCCATCTCTGCATCATGGCCATTAATGACATGACATGGAAGCTTTAGACATTAAAGGTTATGGGATATTCTGAGGGTGTGAAGGGCACTATATAAACCCAAGTTTTTTCTTCATTCAGGGTTTCCAATAAATTTTCATAGTCAAGAAAAGAAAAAAAAAAGCACAAGCCACAATCCAATTCCCTTCGTGCCCAGTTTTCGATTTGGCAAAACAATTGCAACCCTACTTTCAAAAGTGTTCTGGCTTAATCTGCCATTAAAGGAAGATCCATTTCAACAGGTTAAAAAAGTTTGACTGTTGAAGACTGACAAGACTATTTAGAGAATATATGAACATTGGCATAAATCCTCCTAAATAGATTAGCAGAAACTCCCAATAGCACATTTATTCTATGTACAAGATCATAACATTGTTTGTGCGAGGTAATTATTGCCACATGATCAGGTTAAAGAATAAATGGATTTCTAGATGCCCAACATTTGTTCATCAGCCAAGAAATTCTGAAGGAACCCAAAGAATAAGGACTCAATTTTAAGTCAGCATTCCATCTGCTTTCACTTGGAAAGTCCCACGGAATCGAAACAGTATCTGCCCACTGATGACAGCTAAACATCAACCAGATCCCAGCAATGCCTCAATTTTAAAATACTCATCCTGGTGTTCAACTCCATCCA
Organism: Squalus acanthias; assembly: GCA_030390025.1. Classification (NCBI taxonomy): domain Eukaryota; kingdom Metazoa; phylum Chordata; class Chondrichthyes; order Squaliformes; family Squalidae; genus Squalus; species Squalus acanthias. The sequence goes on from CM059443.1 coordinate 23,998,675, forward strand.
TGGCCTCGCCCCTCCCCATCTCTAACCTCCTCCAGCCCTAAACCCTCCTTCTGTGCTCCTCCAATTCTGGCCGATTGCGCATCCATGATTCCCTTCGCTCCACCATTGGTGGCCGTGATCTTCAGTTGTCTAGGCCCTAAAGCTCTAGAATTCCCTCCCTAAACCTCTCCGCCTCACTCTCCTCCTTTAAGTCGCTCCTTAAAACCAACCTCTTTGACCAAGCTTTTGGTCACCTGTCGTAATATCTCCTTGCGTGGCTCGGTGTCAAATTTCATTTGAGGACGCTCCTGTGAAGCGCTTTGAGACGTTGCACTCTGTTAAAAGCGCGATATAAATGCAAGCTGATGATGATTCAAGTCCTGGGCAACGCACAATTTTAAAATGGCAGAAAGGTCTAGTTTGCAGACATTATAGAAACAATGTTAGATCACAGGTTGGGTTGTCCACAAGTGATCCCACACTATCCACAATTATATTTCTGCCCGCCTCGAGTTAGGGAAACCATGCATTGCGGGCACAGCAGAGAATTCTACATTCTACTTTCCCCATTTTTAAAACTTACAGCACATAATTGTCACTGCATATTCTAATAAACATTTTCAGTGATAACAGTTTTCTTTTGGTAGCTGACACTCTAGAGGGTGCCCTTGGAAGTCTCAATAAGTGTGGCGCGGGGCGAAGGGCGGTTCCCCAACACCCAAATCTTTGAAAACCAGCATTTTAGGTTTCATCACGAATAGTGACATTTATCATAATGCTATGTAAAACAGCCTTTTAAAAGCTGGTGACATTCCCATTTTCATAAAACAGCCAACCTATTTGGGGCGGTTTCTGTAGCAGCATGTTGTGCAGAGGTGGTTACAGATACAGCTGGATGCTGTTCAGAAGGCTCAAGAGTCTGTTATAATAGGAAATGTGATTCCACCAGTTTCAAGCAAAGCAACTAAAAAAAAAAGTTCAAACCACATGAACAAGGACAATGATGGGGTGGTGGGAAAGATTTGCAAAAAACAAACAGTTGGAATTGCAAAAGCAACCAGTACGGGCAATCCCAACTGGACGCATGGAATCGAATAAATCTAACTTAGCCAATCTGAAACTAGAACCAGTTCTCACCCCTTACTCCAATTTAAAAATTCTGCCAAGGCCCAACATCCCTCCCCCCCCACCCCCATACATTTTCCAATACAGGGACAAGCTGCTGGCCTGTTCCCTGGCATGTGCCCAAGTGGCGACAGAACTACTCACTAGGTAGCGTTCAAGCACTGCCTGGGTTACCTCAGCCCCCACTTCCTGAAGGAACTTGCAAATGTGATACATTTTGGTCAGAAGAATGAGGAGAGGCGATATAAACTAAAGGGTACAATTCTAAAGGGGGTGCATGAACAGAGAGACCTGGGGTATATATGTGCACAAATCGTTGAAGGTGGCAGGGCAGGTTGAGAAAGCAATTTTAAAAAAAGCATATGGGATCCTGGGCTTCATAAATAGAGGTATAGAGTACAAAAGCAAGGAAGTTATGGTGAACCTTTATAAAACACTGGTTCGGCCCCAGCTGGAGTATTGTGTCCAATTCTGGGCACCGCACTTTAGGAAAGATGTGAAGGCCTTAAAGAGGGTGCAGAAAAGATTTACAAGAATGATTCCAGGGATGAGGGACTTCAGTTATGCAGACAGACTAGAGAAACTGGGGTTGTTCTCCTTAGGGCAGAGATGGTCGAGAGGAGATTTGATAGAGGTGTTCAAAATCATGAGGGGTCTAGACAGAGTAGATAGAGAGAAACTGTTCCCATTGGCAGAAGGGTCGAGAACCAGAAGAACCAAAGGCGACATGAGGAAAAGCATTTTTTTTTACGCAGCGAGTGGTTAGGATCTGGAATGCACTGCCTGAAAGGGTGGTGGAGGCAGATTCAATCGTGGCTTTCAAAAAAGGGAGTTGGATAAGTACCTGAAGGGAAAAAAATTGCAGGGCTACGTGGAAAGGGTGGGGGAGTGGGACTAGCCGAAGTGCTCTTGCAGAGAGCGGGCACAGGCTCGACGGGCCAAATGGCCTCCTACTGTGCTGTAACCAATCTATGATTCTATGGATGATGACCACACTTTAACTATACTGAACAGCCGATATAGGATAGCAAAATACTGCGGATGCTGGAAATCTGAAAGAACAGAAAATGCTGGAAATACTCAGCAGGCCAGGCAACATCGTGGAGAGAGAAACAGGGTTAGCATTTCAGGTCTGGGACCCTTCTTCAGAACTGGAAAAAGCTGGAGATGTAACAGATTTTAAGCAGGTGCAGAGGCGGGGGGAGGGGAGCGGGAAGGATCTGAAGGAACAGTCTGTGCTAGGGTAGGAGGCAGGAGAGATAAAAAGCCGATATAAGACCGTTAAATGTTCCAGGAAGTCCCCGTGCAATTTCCCTGCTTTCACTGGAGGCTGTGCATGACATAACCACATTTAGAAAAATCAAAACAGTTTTGTGCAGAGGGGAACTTTGATGACTAATGACGGGGAAATGTTTTCTTATTTAAACCAGTTAAAAGTGTACCATAGTGTTACCAAAGTAGACCAGAGATAAACAAAGTCAGCTTTGTAAAAACAAAGGTAACAAGTTGCAGAAACACACAGTTGAATGCAGACCCCTGTGCTTTTGTCACCGAGTGACAGAAAATACAAAAAACAGAAAATGCCAGGAAGAGAAACGACAAGTTAACATATTTTTGCATCTTGACCTAACATTCATTAGTCAAGGAGACAGGATGTCTTTTTACTATTTATTAAAACACTGTAATAGGACATTACATTAAGAACTGTAACAGACAGCCAAACTTCTCTCCATGAGGTAGTGGATCCAACTCCCCTGAACTTGCTGAACTTGCCCCTCAGGCTCCAGCCCCTCCCTCTCTGTATGGCCGGGGAACTGGGTCAAAAGCAATCTCAAAACACAACACATATCAGGTGTAAAATCTTAGTCAGAAGAGAAGTGTGTGCACCCGAGATATTAACAACGACCTTCCACTTCACAGATTGTAGACTGACCCACATTGCATTTTCAGCATTTGCAGTTTTCTTTTTATTTGCATTAGGAATAAATACAATTCCATTAAGTATAAGAGCTCCGACACGGCAAGAGAGGCCCAGATGGGCAGAGGAAACGCTTCAAGGACACCCTCAAAGCCTCCTTGAAAAAGTGCAACATCCCCACCTGGCACCTGGGAATCCCTGGCCCAAGACCGCTCAAAGTGGAGGAGAAGCATCCGGGAATGCGCCGAACACCGAGTCTCTTCGCCGGGAGCAAGTGGAAGCCAAGCGCAAACAGCGGAAGGAGCGCACGTCAACCCAAGCACCCCAACCACCGTCTGCCCCACCTGTGACAGAGACTGTAGGTCCCGCATTGGGCTCATCGGTCACCCGAGAACTGATCTTTAATGTGGAAGCAAGTCATCCTCGGTTCCGAGGGACTGCCTAAGAAGAGAAGATTAAGTAAACACCCAATAGTTTTAATGCACTGCTTGCTTTTTGGTTACCCAATTTCTTCCTATTCTGTAAATGTTAGTGTCAACCTTATGTGCAAATTCCACTATGCACCTTGTTTTCTAAAGCATTTTTACAACTTGAGAAGTGCACCAAATGTATTTAGACTGTACGGGGGCGGGTTGAACATGAGGCTGAAGCTTTTAAAGCTGCACCATGTGCGTGCCATAGAGTGAAAGGGTGCAGGTTTGCATTGGTGACCACAAGTTTCTGCTCTTAGTCAGGATGTACTTGAGGATAGTGAATCACTGCTGAGTGGGGGCAAGACACGAAATGGAACTAAAAAGAAAACTGGTAAATCAGCACAGGGCATCCACACACATCTTACTAACCAGTGCAAGTCTCAACAAGGGCACGAGAGCTGATAAAGCCCCAACAAATGGCCTGTTCAGTAGACGTACTGAGGTATGAAAATCTTATGCAAGAGCAATTCTGAATTCACACACTTGCCAGAGGCACTTCTGCACAATGTGGTCATATGGTAATTTGCAGTACTCCGCTTCTCAAGATGTGTATTCCTGTTTGAGAATGGCTCCACAGATGCTGACCGCCCTCATGAAATCTGTGTCGAGGCTTTACGCACAAGCTTAGACAACGAGAGTCAGCAGTCCTCTCACTCTAGAGGGCCATTACAGCCAGAGAGCAGGAACTGTAACTGATTTTCCCTCACTTCTCTCTAGCTAAGGAGTCCCCTTGAGACCAACTTTAGGATCCCTATGACGACTTCTGCTCAAATGAGCCAATTGTTTTATTAAAAATAACCCACAAAAGTCTTGAGAAACGATTGTCTTTCAACTAAAGACAAGGCTGCTGTCTCGTAGGTGACATCACATCTAGACGTCGAGACACACACACACACACACACGTGGAATTTGCAACCAAACCCTGCAAAATGCCAGCTGAGCTTACAGTTTATTAAGGCATTAAAATTATTTCAATAGGTGGCAAAATGTTAATTGAACTAAATTACACAACACCTCCTCAATGAAGGGTCAGTGGTTGGATACCCCCTGATGATATTTGCCCTGTATTATTTTCCAGATAGTCCCGTGTTAGTTTTTTTTGGGTGCCAACATCACATTGAGCTGAAGAACTGTAATTAACTGCACTGATTATCAGGGGCATGGACACGTAACTTCACCCCTCTTCCTCTTTTCTTGGAAGGAATGGAGAGAATTGATTACACTACTTCGGTCCCTATCCCAAGCCCCAGGGCCTTTACTGTGCAATTACAATACATACAATGTACAGCACAGAAACAGGCCATTTGATCCATGCTGGTGTTTCTGCTCCACACGAGCCTCCTCCCAAGAAACCCAGCCTGTTCAATCTTTTCTGGTATCATTCTTGTAAATCTTGTTTTCACTTTCTCTGGTGCCTCTATATCCTTTTCATAATATGGAGACCAGAACTGTGCACAGTAATGATCAGTTGGTGCACAGATGAATTTGAATGAAGACCATCACCGAACTTTATCACAATCATTAAATCAGAAACATTTCAGATGCTACTAAAGCAAGGTGACTAGAGTTTTAAAAAAAAGGGAACTGAAAAAGTATTTGCTGCATGTCTATTTTAACCCAACGTCTAGTAAAATGTCTTAATTTTAAAATTCTCATCCTTGTTTTCAAATCCCTCCATGGCCTCACCCTCTCCCTATCTCTCTAATCTCCTCCAGCCCCACAACCCTCCGAGATATCTGCGTGCCTCGAATTTTGGCCTCTTGAACAACCCCGATTTTAAATCGCTCTACCATAGAGTACAAGAGTAAACAGGTCTGCAGAGCGCACAGAGTGGTCTACACAGAGTGGGATTAATACGGAGTGTACTTAAACAGAGTGTTTGATTTGGGAATTTGGAAAGAGTGGGAATTCCTGGTATTGGGTAAGTAGTAGATTAAAAAGTGAAATTTAGTTTAACATTTTGATTTTAACCGCGAACTTTAAAAACTGTACTTAGTTAGCTGCCACTGGTAGGCAGCTTCTGTTGTCAGTTAGCTGTAAGTGTTTGTCTTGAATAGGTGCTAATTGCCAGGAGCAGAGTCAACACTTGTAAATTAATGAGAAGTCGCACAACACCAGGTTATAGTCCAACAGCTTTATTTGAAATCACAAGCTTTCGGAGCGCTGCTCCTTCGTCACCTGACGAAGGAGCAGCGCTCCGAAAGCTTGTGATTTCAAATAAAGCTGTTGGACTATAACCTGGTGTTGTGCGACTTCTCACTTTTGTCCACCCCAGTCCAACACCGGCATCTCCGCATCATGACTTGTAAATTAGGTGAGGCTCCTAGAGTACAAGAGTAAACAGGTCTACAAAGCACAGAGTGGTCCGCAAACAGCAGCATTAAAATGGAGTGTACTTAAACAGAGTGTCTTTTTGGGGAATTAGGAGAAGAGGGGGAAGGAGTTGCTGCTTTTTGCCGACACTACTTGTAGTGCTGTGTTACAGGTAGATATTTCAGTACCCATAACCTAATCTAGAGCAAGTAAGTAGTCAAGAAACTACACTGTAAACTAAGTTACCTAATTACAAATTTAATTAAAATTAATTAAATCAAACAAGGTCATATAGGGATGGCAGGGCAGGTGATGTGCCACAACTGCAGCATGTGAGAGTTTGTGGAGAGCATTGTGATCACGGACAACCACCTTTGCAGGAAGTGCCTGCATATTGAGGAACTTCAGCTCAGAGTTTTTGAGCTGGAGTCTGAGGTGCAGACATTGCAGGGCGTCAGGGATGGGGAGAGTTACCTGAACACTTTGATCCAGGAGGCTGTCACACCCGTTAGGTTAGGTAGTGGTACAGGTTTGGTTAGTGGTCAGGGACAGGAGGGTGTGACTGCAACTCAGGCAGATAAGGGGACCCCAGGTGCAGTGCTGGAGGAGCCTCAGCCTTTGCCCTTGTCCAACAGGTAGGAGGTTCTTGCTGCCTGCGTGGATGAGGGAAAAGCCTGCAGGATAGATGAGCAAGCTGACCATGGCACAGGAGGCCATTCAAGTTGGGGGAGTGAAAGGGAATGTAGTTGTGGTAGGGGACAGTATAGTCAGGGGGAGAGATACTGTTCTCTGCATCCGCGACCAAGAGTTCCAAAAGTTGTGTTGCCGCCCGGTGCCAGGGTTAAAGACATCGCCTCACGGCTCGATGAGAAGTGGGAGTGGGAGGATCCAGTTGTCGTGGTCCACAGAGGAATAGTGTAGAGGACAAATTCATGGAATGTATGCAAGATAGTTTTCTCGATCAGTATGTTGAGGAACCAACTAGGGAACAGGCTATTTTAGCTCCAGTACTGTGCAACGAGAAAGGGTTAATTAATAACCTTGTAGTAAAGGGGCCTTTAGGGGAAGAGTGACCATAAGATGATAGAATTTTATATTGAGTTTGAAAGTGATTCAGTTAAATCCGATACTAGGCTCTTAAATCTAAACAAAGCAAACTACGTAGGTATGAGGGGAGAGTTGGCTAAAGGTAGATTGGGAAACTACATTAGAAAGGTATGATGGTAGATAAGCAATGGCTAGTATTTAAAGAATTAATACATAATTTACAACAAATATACATTCCTTTAAGGCACAAAAACCCCACAGGAAAATGGTCCAACCGTGGCTAACAAGAGAAGTTAGATAGTATTTGATCAAAGGAAGAGGCTTATAATGTTGCCAAAAATAAGCCTGAGGATTGGGAGGATTTTAGAATTCAGCAAAGGAGGACCAAGAAATTGATAAAGAAAGGGAAAATAGAATGAGAGTAAACTAGTGAGAGACATAAAAACAGACTGTAAAAACTTCTATAGGCATGAAAAAAGGGAAAAAAAAATAGCAAAAGTAAATGTGGGTCCCTTACAGGCTGAGACAAGAGAAATTATAATGGGGATAAGGAAATGGCAGAGAAATTGAACAAATACTTTGGGCTGGATTTTGTCTTGGAGTCGTGTCATCCGCATTTCGTGTCCCCCCCCGCCTCCAGATTAATGTGGATGAATTATGCAATTTTCACTTAATTGGGCAATTGAGTTCCAGCATATGGGAACCCATGAACTAATTAGTGGTTTCAGTCTGAAAGTCGCCAGAGAGAGAGAGAGAGAGAGAGAGAGAGAGAGAGAGATCCAAGTCCTCTCACAGCAAAGGCCATGCAGTCTCTGAAGACATTCAATGCAGCAGCATCAGAGGCGACTTTCAGACCTAATACTACTACTACCTTCATCACATCTCCGTTGTAATAGTGGACCTGCAGCTGATAGTCAGCTATCCACTTGTGCTCCCGCCAGGTTTCACTGGAGTGTTTCACATCAGGCGTACTTCATGTGGGAAAAGGGTTAAACTAGCTAAAACGTTTCAAAATGGCATTGCAGAGCCAATTTAGGGCTTGTTAAGGGCTTTAATGGCCTCTCCCGCCTCTTGGAGGCGGGATGGAGTCGGAACCCCCGACCCCGCAAATTTAACCCCTCCACACGCCTCCAAACCCGACTCCATGGGTCATTCAAAATCCAACCCTTTGTGTCTGCCTTCGTGGAAGAAAACGCAAAAATTTTTTGGAAATTGTGGAGAACCAAGGATCTATCGAGAATGAGGAACAGAAATTGTGGAGAACCAAGGATCTATCGAGAATGAGGAACTGAAATTGTGGAGAACCAAGGATCTATCGAGAACGAGGAACTGAAATTGTGGAGAACCAAGGATCTATCGAGAACGAGGAACTGAAATTGTGGAGAACCAAGGATCTATCGAGAACGAGGAACTGAAATTGTGGAGAACCAAGGATCTATCGAGAATGAGGAACTGAAAGAAATTAGTAAAAAAAAAAATAGTACTGGAGAAAGTAATGGGACTGAAAGCCGATAAGTCCCTTGGACTCTACATCCTAGGGTTTTGAAAGAGGTGGCTATAGAGATAGTGGATGCATTGGTTGTCATTTTCCAAAATTCCATAGATTCTAGAACGGTTCCCAGGGATTAGAAGGCAGTAAATGTAACCCCACTATTTAAGAAAGGAGAGAGAGAGAAAACGGGAACTACAGACCAGTTAGCCTGACATCAGTAGTCGGGAAAATACTAGAATCTATTATGAAGGATGCACTAACAGGGCACTTAGAAAATAATAGGATTGGACAGAGTCAACACAGATTTATGAAAGGGAAATCATGTTTGACAAATCAATTTAGAGGTTTTTTTTGAGGTCATAGAAACATAGAAACTAGGAGCAGGAGTAGGCCATTCGGCCCGTTGAGCCTGCTCCACCATTCAATACGATCATGGCTGATCATCCAAATCCAGCACCCTATCCCTGCTCTCCCACACAGAATCCCCATCGAGCCTGCACCGACACATATCCCACCCTATCCCCACGTATTTAATTCCCCCTAACATATCCCATCCTATCCCCGTAACCCCACATATTTAATCCCCCCCTAACACTAAGGGTCAATTTATCATAGCCAAATCAACCTAACCCGCACATTTTTGGACTGTGGGAGGAAACCGGAGCACCCGGAGGAAACCCACGCAGACACGGGGAGAATGTGCAAACTCCACACAGACAGTCACCCGAGGCCAGATTCGAACCCGGGTCCCTGGCGCTGTGAGGCACCAGTGCTAACCACTATGCCACCGTGTTGCCCACCTCGTAACTAGCAGAATAGATAATGGGGAAACCAGTGGATGTGGTTTATTTGGATTTTCAGAAGGCATTCGATAAGTTGCCACACAAGAGGTTATTAAACAAAATTAGGGCTCATGGGATCAGGGCAATATACTAGCATGGATTGAGGATTGGTTAACGGACAGAAAACAGAGAGTAGGAATAAACAGGTCATTTTCGGTATGGCAGGCTGTAACGAGTTGGGTAACGCAAGGATCAGTGCTTGGGCCTCAGCTATTCACAATCCATATCAATGATTTGGATGAGGGGACCAAATGTAATATATCCAAGTTTGCTGATGATAGAAAGCTACGTGGGAATGTAAGTTGCAAGGAGAATGCAAAGAGACTTCAAGGGGATATAGAGAAGCTAAGTGAGTGGGCAAGAACATGGCAAATGGAATATATGGAGAAATGTGAAGTTATCTACTTTGGTAGGAAAAATAGAAAAGCAGAGTATTTTTTAAATGGCGAGATTGGGAAATGTTGGTGTTCAGAGGGACCTGGGTGTCCTTGTACATGAATCACTGAAAGTTAACATGCAGGTACAGCAAGCAATTAGGAAAGCAAATGGTATATTGGCCTTTATTACAAGAGGATTTGAGTACAAGAGTAAAGACATCTTACTGCAATTATATAGGGCCCTGGTGAGACCACACCTGGAGTATTGTGTACAGTTTTGGTCTCCTTACCCAAGGAAGGATATACTTGACATAAAGGGAGTGCAACGAAGGTTCACCAGACTGATTCCTGGGATGGGGGGGATTGTCCTATGAGGAGAGATTGAGTAGACTAGGCCTATATTCTCTAGCAGTTTAGAAAAATGAGAGGTGATCTCATTGAAACATACAAAATTCTTACAGGGCTTGACAGGGTAGATGCTGGGAGGATGTTTCCCCTGGCTGGGGAGTCTAGAACCCGGGGTCACAGTCTCAGAATAAGGGGTCGGCCATTTAGGACTGAGATGATGAGGAGAAATTTCTTCACTCAGAGGGTGGTGAATCTTTGGAATTCTCTATTTCAGAGGGCTGTGGTTGAGTATATTCAGGACAGAGATCAATAGATTTTTGGATATTAAAGGAACCAAGGGATATGGGAATAGTGCAGGAAAGTGGAGTGGAGGTCGAAGATCAGCCATGATCTTGTTGAATGGCAGAGCAGGCTTGAGGAGCCAAATGGCCTACTCCTGCTCCTATTTCTTATGTACCATTGGTGGTCGTGCCTTCTGTTGCCTCGGCCCCAAGCTCTGGAATTCCCCCCCTAAACCTCTCCGTCTCGCTACCTCTCTTTCCTCCTTTAAGACGCTCCTTAAAACCTACCTTTGACCAAGCTTTTGATCACCTGCCCCAATATCTCCTCCTGTGGCTCGGTGTCAAATTTTGTTTGATAACGCTCGTGACGCGCCTTGGGACGTTGTACTACATTAAAGGCGCTATAGAAATACAAGTTGTTGTTGGCTAGGTTTGCTACTCTGTGTGTGCATTTCATAGCTTGAGCTACCCAACAAGGAGGAAGAGCGGCTGATTACGATCAGCGTTCTCTCAGTCCACAGCTGTGCAGCAGTTTGAGTTGGGTAGTGGGGAGATGAAGCAGTCATCTGGAGTAGACAGCACCCAAACGGAACTTCTACCATCAGGAGAACTCAGGAAGGAAAGGATTTTAAAAAAAAAATCAGAAAATAACAGCATGTTACAAGGTAGTAAATCTGTAAGGAGGAAGTTCAAGACACAAAAGGCATCAAGGGGTATGGGGAGAGAGCAGGAATATGGTATTGAGATAGAGGATCAGCCATGATCATATTGAATGGCTGGAGCAGGCTCGAAGGGCCTACTCCTGTTTCTATGTTTCTATGTTTAAGCAGTAATGCTGTAGAAAGTGAAACAAGGTCTGTGACCACATACAACAATATCACAGGAGTCTTTCAGCAGTGGATTCCAGGAAGGCTTTTACAGTACATGAATAGATCCCTTTCAATCACTTATCCAGAAATGTGAACATTCCAAATAGCCTTACTTTAATGCGATTTGTTGACCAGTTATTTAAAGATTTTGTAGGTCTCAATGGTGTGTGCTAATTCATAAATAATGGTTAAAAACACTGAAAAGTAAAACCACTTACTTCTGTGGTTACAGTTAACAAAATTATGTACGTTACAGATAGAGAATGTAATAAAAAAATTAGGCAACAGTGGATTGTATTTGACTAAAAAAAAAGACAATAACAACAAAAGGTTTCAGATATTGAGGAGCGAGTGGCCAGGTATTGTTTATAACTGAACTAAAAATATGGCATAGAAAATTGCTGAAATCATCTTCTAAAGATAAAGGAGCTTACATAGGTTGCGACAGATATTTCCTACTGCATTTTGTTCTGTATGAAATAACTCTGTGGTTCTAAAATCCACTCTCTAGGATTGTTGTTCATCATTTAATTGTGCTGTCAGGTCTCATTAGGTCTCCGGTGAATTTTAATTTTTTTATAAAAACCTGAGAAACTAAATAAAGAGGGGGAGGGGGGAGATGAGCATCACATTGAGGTTGGGGGAAGAAGAGTTCCGTTAAAGGAATCACTTCATCTTTCTCATCTCCCCTTCTGATGACACTTACTGTTGCCAGGCACCAGTAGCAGTCTACACGAGTGGCCCTTCTTGATGAGAGAGACGGGACAATGAATACTGAGCCGGGTTGGGGGGGGGGGGGGGAAAAGAGATGGGAAATCACAGCTGAGCTTGGTATGTCTTCAGGGGAACGTTTGTGGTTATGTTACTGGACGAGTAATCCAGAGGCCTGGACTAATGATCTGGAGACACAAGTCCAAATTCCACCACGGCAGCTGGGGAAATTTAAGTTCAGTTAATAAATCTGGAATAAAAAACTAGTATCATTAATGTTGTAAAAACCCATCTGATTCACCAATGTCCTTTAGGGAAGGAAATCTGCCGTCCTTACCTGGTCTATATGTGACTCCAGACCCACAGCAATGTGGTTGACTCTTAATACTCAAGCAAGCCACTCAGTTAAGGGCAATTAGGAATGGGCAATAAATGCTGGCCTTGCCAGCGACACCCACATCCCACATGAATAAAAAAATAACCTGCCAACCCCACATGTGCACATTCCAATATAGGACACCGTAGTGCAAGAGTTTGAAGGCAATTATGTTTATCAGCTGGGATCTTCCTATTCTATATGCCTCAGTATCACACCAGGTGCTATGTTTACCCACTGGGTTATTGGGGAGCTGTACTTTTCAATAAATACCATAACCTAAATTATATAAAAGTTTATTTAATTTTCAATGCATGCTTAGAAGCTGTTAATAGAAAATGACCAAGAATTCTATTAAAAACAAGCTTGTTCAACTTCCCCTTTTACAGAAGTCCTTCTGCAAATTGCTGTGATCCAACCTACACACGAAACCGCCAACCTGATCATGTGGTAACTTGGATACACAATGGAAACTTGTGCAATTTTTGGTAAAACTTCCAGCACTATTGTTCCAACTTCAAAATGTACTTCATTGGCTGTAAAGCGCTTTGGGGGACGTCCGGTGGTCGTGAAAGGCGCTGTAGAAATGCAAGTCCTTTTTAAAAAAAAATTCTGCCTGGGTGAGAATATATTTTGGATAGCATTGAAAAGATTGCTTTGCGAAGTCAGAAAATTTTAGTCCTAAGGTTTTATTATCCAAATGTCACATTTCTGGATTTTTGTCTATTTCCTTCACAGAACTTTAATTTTTAAATAAAAAAGGGATGTGTTTTAAAACAAAGTGAATTTGCAAAGGTTTAGAAAGAAAGGCTGCAGGCAGTGTAGACTGTGCATTAAAATCAGACAAGCCAGTTGGGAAAATATCACGAGCAAAATACTGCTTGGAAAATAATCACACTCGGAGTCTGTTTCAAACTGATACAACGAGGGTCAATTATCTCTTCGCAAGTCCATTGCCCAGGACAATCAAGGATGTTAAGCAAATCATCTCATCCCAGGTGGTCAACAAACCTTCACACCTAATGTAGTGTGGACAGTGCACGAGGTATCTGAAGAGAAAATGATCCGAGAAGAGGGAGCAATCAGCTATGCTGACAGGCAGGCTGGTGAATCCCTGCAATGGGAAGTTGTCAGACAGACCATTCGGCTACTTCCTGCGGTCAGAATTAATAGAATAGGAGAATCCATAGTTAGAGGAAAGTTGGATTTTGAACAAAGGACTGCAAGAGCTGGAAGCTAAAAAAGAAATGAAGGAGGTTAGATCTTGTCTGGACAGATATACCAAAAACAAGGTCAGCCAGGCCACAAAAGGAACAGAGTGACCAGCAATGCTGTACCCAAGAGAATATCCCAAGGCAGACCCAAAACTTGCAACAGGAAGTAACAAGTTTATCTTATTTTTAAAGTGACTGGGTTTCAGGTCTGCTTTAAGTTCTATAATAGTAGTTTCATTGGAGGTGACATTCTGGATCAAACGCTATTTTACAGCTATTTGTTGATTGTATTTTGCGGAAAGAAGGGCTCAGCAAGTATTCCAGACTGTTGGAATCCTTACCTTGTATTTTAGTTCTCTCTCGCTATCTCACATTCTTCAGTCACGATTTCGCAGCTCTCCCATTAGTGCTATTGGAAAGTGGGCAAGATTGGCTGGGGACCTAATGTTCCCATCTTCCTCCCCGTCAGAAGGCAAATGACCATCATGACTCAGTTTTTTAAAAAAAAAACAAGGAACTTGCACAGGAGACACCTGCAGACATGAACCTCCATTCCAACACTCTGCGGCACTTTGTACCGAAGTATTGGGTCACGAGAGGAAAAAAAAAATTCCTAAACAAAATGTTCATTTTAACTAAACTTTCCAAGTCCAGTTTTAAATGAAGTGCAATAGCAAAATACTGCAGATGCTGGAAATCCGAAATAACAACAGAAAACGCTGGAAAAACTCAGCAGGCGAGGCAGCATCCGTGGAGAGAGAAACAGAGTTAACGTTTCAGGTCGATGACCTTTCGTCACTTTAAATGAAGTGCAATAGGTTACCTCTTATACAATCATCCCCATACACTGTGCAACATCTTACACTGTGCAACATCTTGAATTTGCAATGAAAAACACAAGGAGAGAATGCAACTTTTCTTGACAAACCTAAATAAAAATGACACTTGCAAAATACACAGCGGTGGAGGCTGGAACTTTCCGTTACCTCTCCATCATAAAGACCGCCTACTTCTTCCTCCGTATCAACCATGTCATCTCACCTTATCTGATGTTGAAACCCTCATCCATGCTTTTGTTACCTCGTGGGACACTGGCACCAGTACTGGGACAGGAAGGAGCTGTACCGATGGGACAGGATCCACCTGAACTGGGAGGGGACCCATGTCCTAGCGGAAAGGATAAATAGAGAGGTGGCAAAGGCTTTAAACTAGTAAGATGGGGCGGGGGAGGGAGGGATCTACGAAAAATGAAACCAGCCTAAATATTTTTTTTAAAACAGGAAAGGAGAACATAGGAAAAAGTAAGGGAGGATATTGATGGCCAGGGAATAAATGGAGTTATAGAACAGGAGTGTAAAAAGATGGTTAAAAATAAAGTGAAAGGAGCTGTTATTATAAATGAGTTAAACTGTCGGTACAGCAATGCACAGTGTACATAATAAAACAGGGAAGCTGGAGACAATCATGCGTTGCGCAGAACCAGACATAATAATAGGGATTACGGAGACATGACTACAGAAAAATCAAGACTGGGAATTAAACATTGCAGGGTATAACACATTTAGAAAAGATAGCGGGGGGAAAGGGGAGGTGGAGTAGCTGTACTTATTAAGGATAACAGAATGGCAGTAGAAAAAAGTGACGTAGCTATCAGCAAGACAGAACTAGAATCCATATGGATAGAGAAAAAAGATAATAAAGCATCAATCACACTAATAGGGGTAGTCTACAGGCCAACTAATAGTGGAAGGGAGGTAGAGAAAGAAATATGCAAACAATCCTCAGTTAATACTGAGGAGGACTGCAACAAATTACAGGAAGTCATTAATAAACTTGCAGAATGAGCATATAATTGGCAAATGAAATTCAACACAGATAAATGTGAGGTACAACAGTTTGGTAGGAAGAATAGGGAGGTCATGAGTCTGGGTGGGGTAGAGGAACAAATACACAAATTACTAGAAGTAGAGACACAGGCTAACAAGGCCATAAAAAAGCAAACCAGGCACTAGGGTTTATTTCTAGAGGATAGAATTGGAAAGTAGTGAAGTTATGCTAAACTTGTATCGAAACTTGGTTAGACCACAGTTGGAGTACTGCGTACAGTTCTGGTCACCATATTATAAAAAGGATATAGAGGCACTGGAGAGGTTACAGAGAAGATTTACAAGGATACCACCAGAAATGTGAGGGTATACCCATCAGGAAAGGATGAACAGGCTGGGTCTCTTTTCTCTCGAAAAAAGGCTGAGGGGTGACCTAATAGAGGTCTTTAAAAATTATGAAAGGTTTTGATAGAGTGGATACAGAGAGAATGTTTCCACTTGTGGGGAAGAGCATAACTACAGGCTATCAATATAAGATAGTCAGCGAGAAATCCAATAGGGAATTCAGAAGAAACTTCTTTACTCAGAGTGGTGAGAATGTGGAACTCGTTACCACATGGAGTAATTGAGGCAAATAGTATAGATGCATTTAAGGGGAGGCTAGGCAAGCATATGAGAGAGAGAATGGAATAGAGGGTTATGCTGACAGAATTAGATGAGAAAAGACGGGAAAAGGCTTCAGTGGAGCATAAACGCCAGCATGGACTGGTTGGGCCAAATGGCCTGTTTCTATGCCGTATATCCTGTGTGTCTTGTAAACAATGAGAATCAAATTACCATATAAATAATCTTGCACGCTTGTTTCATTGAGCCACTTGTTCTGTTTTTAGTGGTACCCACCTCTGGATTGGGGGGGGTGAGAAAGAGGAGCAGCATCTGTAAAGGCGTTTGTCCCAGTGATATTGTCAGTCCATTGGCCCAACAAAAACAGAGCCATGGAGACTGGGCTAAATCATAGATTTGACAGGCTATCAAACACCAAGATTATCAAGGAATCTGCACACGTTGCATATTGGGGATCTGACGATGCCGTCAGTTATTGCTAAAAACTGGCATCAGCAGCCCCAAGACAAGTCAGGAATCGGTCATTCAGCCCATCAAACCTGATCTGCCATATTATTAACCATGGCAGCCTTATCTTTTTATTCCCGGTGGCCTGTTGGTGAAAGATGCATTGCCTTAGATATACTACAGTCAATGGACCCAGGTCTACTCAGGACAACACTGCAACTGTTTTCATTCATTCAGCAATGAGATATTCAACTACCCTAGGGTGATACAGGGAACCTGTATAGCTGTAGGGCAGACTCATCATATTGCAAGAGGCAGAAAGGGGATGTTCCAGGAGCAGGTCTTTGTCACTGCTTACCCAAGAGGAGGCAGAACAGAAAATCTCTCCTCAGAAAGCAAGCCTCACACGTGGATCAGTATTCCATCTAGTTTTACTGAAAATCATGAAACTGCCCTAATGAAAGTCACAAATGACATCCTCTGACTGCTGCACTATCCCTCCCCATTCTTCTCAACCTCTCTGCAACATTTGACCACACCATACTTCAAGACCTCTTCTCCCTTGTCCAGCTGAGTGGGATAGTCTTTACCCAATTCCACTTTTACCTATCCAGTCATAGCCAGGAGAATCTCCGGCAATGGCTTCTCTTCTCGTCCCTGCACAGTTACCTCTGGAGTCCCCCCTGGATCTATCCTTGGCCCCCCTCCTATTTCTCATCTACATGCTGCCCCTCAGCAACATCATCCAAAGATTTTACCAGCCCTGAGGAGGCGTGTCTGAAGGCAGGACTGCTGGGAAAATCCGACCAACCAATCTTCCTGGGAGTCGGGTCCCCGATTTGCGCAGGGTCCAGACTCCGAGAGGCGTGAAGAGGATTACAGCCACGTAACTGCCTGTTAACAGGTAGTTAAGAGGCTTTTTCCCCATTGCTCCACTGCTGCTGCGGGTTTCCCGACGTCGGGGAACCCCGCCAGGGTAAATGAGGCATGATGTGGGTCTACTGTAATTTGCGTGTACATATGACAGCTGCATAAGTGGTTTAAAGGATTCAATGGGACACTGGTGAGTATCAGAGGTAAGGAAAAGTTATGAAAGTAATTTTTTTATGTGTTTAGATGTTCCTGTAGTTGACAAGCTGTGAAGTGTTTCTGTAGGCTCAATTCATCAGGAGAAGTGACAGATGAAAGGTCTCGACCTGAAACGTTAACTCTGTTTCTCTCTCCATGGATGCTGCCTCGCTTGCTGAGTTTTTCCAGCGTTTTCTGTTGTTATTTCGGATTTCCAGCATCTGCAGTATTTTGCTATCGTCGAAGTGACAGATGGCTTCTGCAATCTCAGCTGCCATCTGTTTTATCCTAAGGAAAGAGTAATGAGAGCCTGGGTGCAAGGGCTCACCTTTGGACAGTGACTGTCAGTGTTTGATAGCACCTCAATGCTGTCAAATCATCTGTCAAACAAGTGTGGTGCATATGCCTTTAAGAAAACCGGCAGATGAAGCGTCATGAACTGACGTCATCGGACACCGGCTTTCCCTTAATTGGCCGGTAAGCCCGCAGGGTGGGCTTAACAAGACCAATCAGGGGAAAATAGCATCAGCTCGTCAGACGTCGCTGGGGGCGGGACTGGAACCCGAAAACCAGCAGTCCTGCCTCGAACTTGGCCTTCCAGGTAAGATTCCGCCCATGACATCAGTTTGCAGATGACACCCAGCTCTACCTCACCACCACCTCTCTTGACCCCTCCACTGCGTCAGTTTTGTCAGACTACTTGTCCAACATCCAGTCCCAATTAAGCATTGGAAGACCGAAGCCCACCACAAACTCTGGTCCCTTGCCACCGATTCCATCCCCCTCCCTGGCTACTGTCTCAGGCTGAACCAGACGGTTTGCAACCTCACCATCCTATCTGACCCCGAGCGGAGCTTCCGACCATATATCTTCTCCATCACAAATACCACCTACCTCTACCTCCGTGACATCACCAGTCTCCTCCAACGCCTCATCTTATCTGTTACTGAAACTCTCATCTATGCTTTTGTTACCTCCAGACTGGACTATTCCAAAGCTCTCCTAGCCTCCCATCTTCCACTTTCCATAAACTTGAACTCAACCAAAACACTCCATGTTCAAATCCCTCCAAGGCCTCACCCCTCCCTATCTCTGTAACCTCCTCCAGTCCTGGACTTGTACAAACCCCTCCACAACCACACACTCACACCCTTCACCCCGCCTTTGGCGGCTATGCCTCCAGCTGCCTAGGTCCTAATCTCTGGAACTCCCTCCCTAAACCTCAGTCTCTCTCTCTCCTCTCCTTTAAGAGCCTCTTTAAAGCATCTCTTTGACCAAGCTGTTACGCTGTCTCATAATATCTCCACCTTTGGCTCAGTCTCGATTTTTTAATCTTATTACTCTCCTGCGAAGCTTTCCTACGTTAAAGGCGCTATATAAATGCAAGTTGTTGTTGTCTCCTCACTACTTGATTCACTTCCTCTTTACTCTCCAGCTAGATTCAACAACAGCAACAACTTGTATAGTACCTTTAACATAATAAAACGTCCCGAGGCGCTTCACAAGACAAAAAAAAAACAACCTTGGGGCTTTCATTGATATAACGAAACCTTGACCCTTCGACCAACTTCCTCAATTAAAAGAACTATACAAACTGGATTTCCATGAAACACCAAGCATTATTTTCAACTTCCCACGGGGTCCATCAATGGGTTAAAAACCACTCGCAGACTCAGTTTGAGACTGTTGACAGGGTCATCACAGGGACAGTATAAATCACATCCCCTACCTATCCGCAGGAGGATCATTATGTAAACACTAAACCACCATCACCTTGTGAGATGGCTCCAGCACAGAGAGAGGTGAGGTGAGTGGGGCAAAAGGCGGTGTCGATTGGTTTTGCTTGACGAGCCACATGCACCACCAGGACGCGTTTAAATAGAGTGCAATAATTAAAACAAAAGAAAAGGCTTTGCACTCACCAATAAGATGCCACGTCTTCCTCTTCCCATATTGGCCGCAGCCGCGATTGCGATCGGACTCGAAGCCGATGAGTGGGGTGCACAGCCCGTCCGCGATCTGCCCGATCAGCAGCAGGATGCCGGCGTTGTAGTTGTTGATCGCCAGGACCGTGTGGTAATAAACCAAGAGGTAAGTGAACCACATAGACGCGCACAAATCATTCAGA
Organism: Squalus acanthias; assembly: GCA_030390025.1. Classification (NCBI taxonomy): domain Eukaryota; kingdom Metazoa; phylum Chordata; class Chondrichthyes; order Squaliformes; family Squalidae; genus Squalus; species Squalus acanthias. The sequence goes on from CM059443.1 coordinate 24,018,133, forward strand.
AAGTGTCCGACGGCGTAGGACAGGCGGGCGCACAGAGGCAACGAAGGCGTCTCATCAGCCATGATGCAAAAATGCACTGAAATAAACAAGGCTCCGGGTGAATGCAAAGAGTCAAACCGCACAGAGCTGAAGACCGAAGCCCAGCCCAACCCAGCTCCCTTTCTGACCACTTTCTGCGGCGAGTCGCGGGGTCCAAACGAAACTGACCCAGCCCTTTAAAAGCAGCTGACAATTTAAGGAGGAAAAAGCCTTGCAGCCGGTCGCTACCTAGAGAAGTAGGCTGTGCCAACAGATTACAGTGACACACTGCCCTGCCATGTTTCCGGTAACATTGCTCCGTCTTATTGCGCCGCTTCACGTGCCGCGTCTCCTGGCAATAAATAAATAACGAGCCGGTCATGTGAGTGAGTGAGCGGCCCGGGATTTTGTTACACACACTGACCCGCTGGTCGGAGCGGCGATTGGTTGCAAGGGCGGCTCCTCGGCTCCCCCCCCGCCCAATGAGCGAGGAGTCGGGGCGGGACCTCCGCCGGCTTCCTGGCTCTTAGTGGCAGCCCGGAGCTCTCCTCGCCTCTGAGTCAGACGGTTGCAGCTTCAAGTCTCAATTCCAGAGACTTGAGCACACACAAAAAATATCCGGGCTGACACTCCAGTGCTGTACCTGAGGGAGTGCTGCACTGGCGGAGGTGCTGCCTTTTGGATGAGACGTTAAACCGAGTCCCCCTCTGCTCTCTCAGGTTGCCCTCTCAGGTGGAGGTAGAAGATCCCAGGGCACTATTTTGAAGGAGAGCAGGGGAATTATCCCCGGTGTCCTGGCCAATATTTATCCTTTAATCAACATCACTAAAACAGATTATCTGGTCATTAGCCCGTTGCTGTTTGTGGGAGCTTGCTGTGTGCAAATTGGCTGCCACGTTCCCTACATTACAACAGTGACTACACTTCAGACAGAACTTCATTGGCTGTAAAGCGCTTTGGGACATCCGGTGGTTGTGAAAGGCGCTATATAAATGCAAGTTTTTTTTTAAACCTACAGATGCAAAAATATGTGCGTCTCTGCTCGTTGCTTTCTGTCACCTGAATAAGGGCTTGGAATCACAGATTCAGTTCCGATTCCTACTTCGCCAACGATGAAACTAAATCGAGAACCTGAATTACTAAAGCAACCACCTCGGAGTTTTTTTTGCATTTTGCTTCCACTCAATTTTACAGGCACTCGATTTTTGCCGAGATTGTCTTTCCTTTGTCTCCGTTTCAGCAAAATATCCTACATTTTATTTTTAATACAAAATCTCTGAACACTATTTGAAAGTGAAGTTACTTGTAGTTTTTCCATTTTTTTTGGAAGAAATACATTTTCTGTAGTGCCTCATCATTGTCCCTAATGGTCCCATACAATGATTGGCTGCAGTGACTGATGCAAGTGAAGATGTATATTTAATTTTACCACAGACATCACTCAATAATTATGAACTACTATCTGAATATTTTCCTATGGGATTATCCATTCTACTCTGCAATCGACATGTCCAGAACTTGCAGCGTTGGCTTTATTTACTGATATCAATACACTGACACCAGGGAGTGTTCCAGCCAGGAAGCCTGGTCTCTTGAAGGTATACAGTGAATCAGCACTCACCACAAAGCTGGCAACTTGTTCCATAGGTCTATTCTGAGAAATAAGAACTGCCTAACATCTAACCTATTTGTTCCCTTGTTTAATTTATACGCATGAACCCTGGTCCTCCTCAGTCTAATTGAAATAATTTGTCAGCATACACACAATTTAGTCACTTCATTATATTACTGACCTCAATCAAACTGCCTGAGTCTGACGAAGGGTCACAGACCTGAAACATTAACTCTGTTTCTCTCTCCACGGATGCTGCCTGGCCTGCTGAGTGTTTCCAGCATTTTCTGTTGTTATTTCAGATTTCCAGCATCCGCAGTATTTTGCTATTTGTATGCCTGAGTCTATGCTTCTCTAAAGTATAGAGACCCAGTTCGCTCAACCTATCTGGATAGCTAAGGTGTTTTGAACTGGGAATCATTCTCATGGCCCTCCTTTGACCCTTTCCCAAAGCCTCAATGTCACCCACCATATCAGAGGACCAAAACTGGACACAGTATTCTAGAATCATAGAAATTTACAGCACAGAAGGAGGCCATTCGGCCCATCTTGTCCATGCTGGCCAACAAAGAGCTATCCAGCCTAATCCCATGTTCCAGCACTTGGTCTGTAGCCTTGTAGGTTAGGGCACTTCAAGTGCATATCCAAGTACTTTTTAAATGTGATGATGGTCTCTGCCTCTACCACCCTTTCAGGCAGTGAGTTCCAGACCCCCACCACCCTCTGGGTGAAAAAATTTCTCCTCAAATCCCCTCTAATCCTCCGACCAATTACTTTAAATCTATGCCCCCTGGTTATTGACCCTTCTGCTAAGGGAAATAGGTCCTTCCTATCCACTCTATCTAGGCCCCTCATAATTTTATACACCTCAATTAGGTCTTCCCTCAGCCTCCTCTGTTCAAAAGAAAACAACCCCAGCCTATCCAATTTTTCCTCATAGCTAAAATTCCCCAGCCCAGGCGACATCCTCATAAATCTCCTCTGCATCCCCTCTAGTGCAATCACATCCTTCTGGTAATGTGGTGACCAGAACTGCACGCAGTATTCTAGCTGCGGCCTAACTAGTGTTTTATACAGTTCAAGCATAACCTCCCTACTCTCATATTCTATGCCTCGGCTAATAAAGGCAAGTATCCCGTATGCCTTCTTAACCACCTTAGCTACCTGTCCTGCTACCTTCAGGGATCTGTGGACATGCAGTCCAAGGTCCCTCTGATCTTCTGCACTTCTCAGTGTCCTACCATTTATAGTGATTTACCTTGCCTTGTTAGCCCTCCCCAAATGCATTACCTCACACTTCTCCAGATTGAATTCCATTTGCCACTGTTCTGCCCACCTGACCACTCCATTGATATCTTCCTGCAGTCTACAGCTTTCTTCTTCATTATCAACCACACGGCCAATTTTTGAATCATCTGCAAACTTCTTAATCATACTTCCTACATTCAAGTCCAAATCATTGATATCTACCACAAAAAGCAAAGGACCCAGTACTGAGCCCTGCGGAACCCCACTGGAAACAGCCTTCCAGTCACAAAAACACCCTTCGACCATTACCCTTTGTTTCCTGCCTCTGAGCCAATTTTGGATCCAACTTGCCACCTTGCCTTGGATCCCATGGGCTTTTACTTTCATGACCAGTCTGCCATGCGGGACCTTATCAAAAGCCTTGCTAAAATCCATATAGACTACATCAAACGCACTACCCTCATCGACCCTCCTTGTTACCTCCTCAAAAAATTCAATCAAGTTAGTCAGACACGATATTCCCTTAACAAATCCACGCTGACTGTTCCTGATTAATCCATGTCTTTCTAAATGAAGGTATATCCTGTCCCTCAGAATTTTTTCCAATAATTTTCCCACCACCGAGGTTAGGCTGACTGGCCTGTAATTACTCGGTCTATCCCTTTCTCCCTTTTTAAACAACAGTACCACGTTAGCAGTCCTCTGGCACCACACCTGTAGCCAGAGAGGATTGGAAAATGATGGTCAGAGCCTCTTCTAAATGGGGTCTCAGCAAGGTCTTGTACCAGGACAAAATTGTATGTTTCATTTTGTAACGGATAGTCCTGTGAATGCAACCCAGTTCTCTATATTAGCTTTAGCTATTGCTTCACTGCATTGGTCACGAACCTTTAGAGAGTTATGAACTATGACACCGAGATCTTTTTCTTTCAGGCTTCAGTTCTGCTGCATGGTTTCAAAAAAATGGACACTGCCCTCTACTTAGTATCATAACTTGTAAAGCCCTAGATGTCAAGTATAATAATTTAGGTTAGTTTCGTCTGAAATGATTCTTTGCTCCCACTTTCCATCCGTGCGACGCCCAAACATGGCGGTGTTGTAGCATGGTGTACGTAGATGCTCGTCATCCAGTGACACATAAATCCATGTTGCCTTGGCGTATAATTATAGTACTAAGAAATGCTATCTACTGGTGTTTATGCTGATAGTACAGATTTTGTTTTTAAAAAAATGGAATATTTGAAATCCGAAATAACATGAATCGCACAGCATATTCATCAGCAGCTGCAAAGAAAAAAAAATTGCATTTATATAGTGTTTTATCACATCTTCAAGATATCCCAAAGTGCTTCAGATGAATTACTTTTGAACTGCAGTCACTATTGTTGCACACGAAAATTCCACAAACAACAGAGATAAATAACCGATTTTCTTTTTGGTGGCATTGGTTGAGGAGGAAATGTTGACTAAATTCCCTGTTCTTAAAATAACAACTCCTTGCATTTATATAGCACCTTTTAGTGTAGGGAAACATCACAGGGCGCTTCATAGTAATTGACACCGAGCCAAAGGAAACATTAGGAGAACTGACAAAAACCTTGCTCAAGGCTGTAGGTCTTTGTTTGTTCGGCCTTCGACATCGCAGAAGACAGCTAAAATATCATCTCATTTTCTGCAGTGAGCTCTTGAATAGTTGAGGAGACCGAGCTTTTCTTGGAATGAGCGCCCACAGATTGAACCAGTTTGGGGATCTTGATTTTTCAGGCAAGACTTCCTCAGCTGGCATCAGCAATGTGACTGGCCTCAGAGTAGGTGGTGCCTTCATGGATGTTTTTTTTTGCCATGCTTTCTTATCTGAGCGGTAGGTTTTAAGGAGGGCCTTGAAGGACAAGAGAGAGGTGGAGAAGGTAAGAGGTTTAGGAATGTAAGAAATCGTGAATTGGAAGAAATAACTTGAGACAAAAAAGTCTCTTCAGACTGGTGTTAGAATAACTGGATAGACGCTTAGAATTTGCTGATGTTCTTGGTTCCCTGTGGATGTTATAACATTCTGCGCTGTGGCCGTGACCTTGTTTCCAGACTCGCTGTCTGCTGTGTGTGTGCTAGAAAGGTTGTTGACTGTATCTTTGATTTGGCCAACTGAGGCCCAACGCCTATGTTTCTTCCATTATTGCTAATAACCATATTATAATGCTAAGTTAGGATTTTGACTATGTTTAACAAAGCTGCTTTAAAATGCGTAAGTTAATTAAGTATAAGGACATAGAATAGAAGATATCTTTGGTACAATAGTCTGATGAACAGCGTGAACATAAATAACTGATAACAAGCAGCTACGGACATCTGAAGGCTGAGAATGGCATGTCTGACTCCAAACTTGGGAGGATAAGCACGGGAGAGATAGTAGAAAATCAGATGGATAGGCCTTCAGAAAGTATAAACAGGATAGACATGTGAAGGGGAGGGTTTTCATCCGAAAGTTGAGACAAAGAACTCGACATACCATTGGGCACCTTGGTTTAAGAAGAGCCCTTACAGGTCAGATAGTCCTGTCCATATTCTACCCCAGGCCCACCCCTAAAAAGAGAATAAAAGAAAGACCCAAAGAACTTTTTAGCACAGACGGTGGAGGGAAGAGCTGTTCGCGTACGCCAGCCGTCTGTCCGATCGGGACCGATACCAGCTGCTTGTCACGGTCGTATGTCTACTATGTCTATCTTGATTGCTTGTTGTACTTAACTTAAACTGCCGCTCCTTAATAAAACGACCAATGACTCCTAAGACCTTTTGGGTAATGTGTGTGTGACCTGTGATCCAAATCTTACAGGAAGATAATTCCAGAGCTTAGGGCCTAGACAGCTGAAGGCATGACCACCAATGATGGGGTGAAGGGAATGGTGTTGCATAAGAGGCCAGTGCTGGAGGAACATAAAGTTCTTGGAGGGTTGTAGGGCTAGAGGAGATTACAGAGATAGTGAGTAGCGAGCGATGAAGGGATTTGCATATGAAGGTGAGACACACATGGGAGGAAATTGATTCTCATGAACTCTATGGTGGCAATAAGTAGAGGTGGCAGAATGGATACAGTATAACGTAGAATAATTAAACTGTATTTCTTCCCCTTCAGCTTATACATAGCACAGTGATTGACACAGCGATTGTGTTTCCACATCGACTGGGATTGCCGTATAAAAGGGCACTGAAAAATTTGATGGCAGACTACCTCAAACGCTTCATGACATTTCCAAAATGACTATCTCCAACAAGAATCTAACCACCGACCCTTGACATTCAACAACATTACCATCGCCAAATCCCCCACCATCAACATCCTGGGGGTCACCATTGGCTAGAATCTTAACTGGACCAGCCACATAGATACTGTGGCTACATGAGCAGGTCAGAGGCTGGGTATTCTGCGCCAAGTGTCTCACCTCCTGACTCCCTAAAGCCTTTCCACATCTACAAGGCACAAGTCAGGAGTATGATGGAATACTCTCCACTTGCCTGGATGAGTGCAGCGCCAACAACATTCAAGAAGCTCGATACCATTCAGGACAAAGCAGCCCATTTGATTGGCACTCCATCCACCACCTTAAACATTCACTCCCTCCACCACTGGTGCACTGTGGCTGCAGTGTGTACCATCTACAGCAACTCACCAAGGTTTCTTCGACAGCACCTCCCAAACCCGTGACCTCTACCACCTAGAAGGACAAGGGCAGCAGGCGCATGGGAACACCATCACCTGCAAGTTCCCCTCCCAGTTCCACACCATCCAGACTTGGAAATATATCGCCGTTCCTTCATCGTCGCTGGGTCAAAATCCTGGAACTCACTCACTAACAGCACTGTGGGAGTACCTTCACCACACGGACTGCAGCGGTTCAAGGTGGCTCACCACCACCTTCTCAAGGGCAATTAGGGATGGGCAATAAATGATGACCTTGGCAGCGATGCCCATGTCCATGAACGAATAAAAAAATATTTGTGATGTTATAGGAAATTTCTTGTTCAGCATTCAAGTACAAGTCTGATATCAGATGACATGAAGCTACAGATTGCACTTGATGCTAGCTTTTCAGCATAAAGGCAACAATGAGGAAAACAAGATGTATCCTGAAAAGGGATAGAGAAACAAGAAAAAATGAGGTGGAGAAACAGATGGAGATAGAAAGACAGAAAAGGTAAAGGCCAGGAAGAAAAAATATAAAATGCATTTCTCTCTCATAATTTAATTAGCACTTTCCCTCTTTTAGTTCTCCACACGCCAGGCACCATTCCAGAAACAATATGTACAGCATATTCAGGCTCAGCAACTGGAATCGATCCACCTCAGTACATGGAGTCAAACAAGTGACTTACTCTATTCAGGCGGTGAGCGAGAGTGACTCCCTCTGACAAAGCCAGATGCCACCTCTCCTGACAGGACATGAACTTGCACGCCATCATTCTATGGCACACCACAACATCTACCATTGCGAGATTTATTAACCACAGAGCATGATACTGCTGAATTGCTTCTGGTTCTCTACCTCGTCTTCTCGCTCAGAGTGTGCACATCAGTATTTCAGAAATGGTTGCAATATGCATTGTGGTTATTTGTAATGTATCGTTGCTTCAGAATAATACTAAAAGGAAATAGGATTTTTATTTCTCGGATATCAGCAACTTGCTAGTTAACCACCTTCCTTGGAAAAAAAAAAGACTTGCATTTATATAGCAAGACCAGATGTCCAAAGCACTTTACAGCTAGCGAAGTACTTTTGAAGTGTAGTCACTGTTGGTCTGCCACACAAAACTATACATAAAATTTAACTCCATTTTCTCTCTCAGCAGTCTTTAGTTATGCATTATCACAGATGTGCAGCAAGTCAGCATTTCCCAGCCAGCCATCAAACAAACAATCCTAGAATGAAACAATGGCTTCAACCAGGAGAAAGGTGGCTTTAGTTGGGAGGGAGATTGGGGACCTGCATTGCATCCATTTCTGATAGATGGGCTCTTAAGGGTAATATCAGTGTATCCTTAACTCAAGTGCATGTTCCCTCAATAATATTTTCTCTCACCACTGGGAAGGAAAACATTCACATATTTACTTATATATACAAGTTGTGGTTGTTTGCACTCGACCATGATCTTATATTTGTCATGGCAACCAGAGATTTATTTTTTGAGTGGGTTGGGAAGAAACTGATCGTAACAACTTACATTTATATAGGACCTTCCACGTACTTTACTGAAGATATGGAGGAACACTAAGCAGCAAGTGGCTGAGATGTTATATGAGGTGACCAAAAGTGCAGTTGAAGAAGGTTTTGAGGAGTTTTAAGAAAGGAAGTCCAGAATGGATGAGAATGGTGGGGGAGCAGCCACAGATTAGACCAGACTTGGAAGAGCTCAGGGTATGGCTAGGAGGTGGGCCTGGAGAAAACGGCAGCGGTAAGATCTGAAAACAAGGAGGAGGATTTTTAAGTTGAACTGCTGGGGGTTGAGAAGCCTCGAGAGGTCAGTGAAGACAAGGGTGAGTGGTTTCCGTGTCACAAGATACAAGTGGCAGAGTTCTGGATGAGTTGGAGTTTTGTAAGATGGAGTTTGGGAGGCCATTGAGAAGAACATTGAAAAAGTCAAGGCTTCAGGTGACAACAGGTTTTGGGTAAGGTGGGGTACATTGGTAGGTGATATTCGAGATGGGAGAAGGCAATTTTGGTGACAGACCAGATGTGGAGATTTGAAACTTCTGTAATTAAAGACTTTGGGCACATCAAGAAATTCTTGCTCACAGTCTTGCTACTTTCTAATTATTTATTTTTTATTTTTTTAAATAAAATTTGCAATATTTAAGTTTTGTAATTCTTATGAAAGTAAGCCAACTGTGTAGCTGGTGGTTAACAAATAAGAGTGTTAGCACCTTGGTTACAAGGTGGATGGGTGGGGAATACAAGAGAGGAGGTTGTTCGTAATCTGTATGCTATATGTTAAAAGGCAGACGTCTTCTTCACCCAAATAGAGTTTGTTGCTGAAGTGTTGCGGTGAGCGAGCATATCTGAGTGGATTGTGAGGTATTGGTTGTGGAACAGAGGGTGGATATCCTCCTTGAAGCACTTACAAGAACAGTATCAATCTTTTGTATGTTTGTAGTGTGGAAATGGAAGAAGTAGTATAAAACTGAAATAAAATGAAGGAGTCACCATGTGTAAGGGACAGTGGATAAATAATGCAGAGGTTCAGTAATGTTCTGAAACAGAGGGCTCATAGGTAACCTCGTCAGACACGGGTGAGGTCACTACAGACACCAGTTAACAAACAATGGGTCAATTAAAGAAAATGGATGAAGACAGACGTAAACTAATCAGGGAGATGGGACAGGTTGTAGAATAGGATAAACTAATCATCAGGGCACAGGAAACATAGAAACATAGAAACTAGGAGCAGGAGTAGGCCATTCGGCCCGTCGAGCCTGCTCCACCATTCAATACGATCATGGCTGATCATCCAAATCCAGTACCCTGTCCCTGCCCCCTCACACAGAATCCCCATCGAGCCTGCACCGACACATATCCCACCCTATCCCCGTAACCCCACGTATTTAATTCCCCCTAACATATCCCATCCTATCCCTGTAACCCCACGTATTTAATCCCCCCCTAACACTAAGGGTCAATTTATCATAGCCAAATCACCTAACCCGCACATTTTTGGACTGTGGGAGGAAACCGGAGCACCCGGAGGAAACCCACGCAGACACGGGGAGAATGTGCAAACTCCACACAGACAGTCACCCGAGGCCAGATTCGAACCCGGGTCTCTGGCGCTGTGAGGCACCAGTGCTAACCACTATGCCACCGTGTTGCCCAAAGAGGGGACAAATGTGTAACCAAAGAGATGGGACAGATTATAGAATAGTATAAACCAGGAGGAGAAACCCCAGATAGAGAGCGAGAACCTAGAGAGCGAGAACCTGGCAGAGAGAAACCTAGGAGCAACACTCGACAGCAGGGACCTGGGAACAGACACCCTACGTAGCGGTTTGGACAGAGCTTGATCGCCTCGAACCAAATCGGGTAATATCAATATAAGTTGTGAGTCTTATATTTTGGAATTGTACTTTAAACTACGAACGGTGTTTGTTAAGCATTTATTAAAGATAAATCTTTGTACGCAAAATCTGTTGCCTGTGTGTTTGTTCAGACCAAACTTACATTTGAACCCTAAAAGGAAAAGTTGCTAACCTATTTGTTCGATCTTTCGAACATCGAGCGAATTCGGAGCAGCAGTAGTTCGATAGCAAGAGTCAATGCTTTCAAAATATTTTCCTAGGTTATGGTGCCGCCTACTGCTTGAGCTCGAGCTGAGAGATTCTGAGCTTGAGGGGCGGCTGGCATCACTACAGTGCATACGGGAAGCTGGGAGTTTCGTGGATAGCATGTTTCAGGAGGTGGTCACCCTACAGCTAGAGAGAGTTCAGGAGGAGAGGGAATGGGTGACCACCAGGCAGACTAGGAGGAACAGGTAGGCAGTGCAGGAATCCCCTGGGAGTGTGGCACTCACAAACCGGTATTCAGTGTTGGTGGTAACACCTCGGGGGAGTGCGGTCGGAAGCAAATCCACAGCACCGTGGGAGATTCGGCTGCACAGGTGGGGCATAAGAAAGTGTAGAAATGCAGTTGTTGTAGGGGATTTGATAGTTGGGGGATGGACAGTCGTTTCTGCAACAACAGATCGGAGTCCCGAATGGTGTATTTTCTCCCTAGTGCCAGGGTAAAGCACATCAGTGAATGGGTAAAGGACATTCTGGGTAAACGACATTCTGGAAGGGGGACAGCCAGAAGTCGTGGTCCATGTTGGAATCAATAACATATGTAGGAAAGGGGTTGAGGTCCTACAGGCAGTTTCAGGTGCTAGGAAACAGATTAAAGAATAGGCCCTCAAAGATGGTAATATTTGGATTACTCCCAGTGCCATATGCTAGTGAGTACAGAAACAGGAAGATAGTGCAGGTGAATGCGTGGCTGGAGATGTGGTGCAGGAGGGAGGGCTTCAGATTCCTCGGGTATTGGGACCAGTTCAGGGTAGGAGGGACTTGTACAAGCCAGACAGGTTGCACCTGAACAGAGCTGGGACCAATGTCCTCGCGGGAGGGTAACTAGTGCTGTGGGGGAGGGTTTAAACTAATTTGGCAGGGGGAGGGGAACCAGGGTGTAGCAGTAGAGAGACAAGGTGCATAAAAAACTAGGAGGGACAAACAGCAACAGAACAGTGTAGAAAGAGCAAGAATTAGATGGAGGAAAGAAGCAAAGCCTTGTAACATGGTGTTGGAATGCATGTGTGTTAATGCGAGGAGTGTTACAAGTAAGGTTGACGAGCTACAGGCAGAAATTGCCACATGGGTAATTTCTACAGAGGGACAATATACCAGAGGATTCAAAGACTGAATCTATTTGGTTAGAGTTAAGGAACAGAAAAGGAGCAGTTACATTGCTGGCTGTTTACTATAGATGCCCAAATAGTGAGATGATGATAGAGGAGCAAATCTTGTAGGAAAATGTCAGATAAATGTAAAAATAATAGAGCACTAATAGTAGGGGACTTCTATTACCCTAATATAGACTGGGGAAAAAAAGAGTAATGGCAAGAAGAGTGAAGAATTCCTAAAATGTGTACAGAACATCCTTAATCAGCACGTTCCTAGCCCAACGAGGAAGGAAGCAGTGCTGGATCTAGTTCTGGGGAATGAAGTAGGGAGTGTGTTGCAGTGGAAGAACATCTGGGTAATAGTGATCATATTATAATTAGGTTCAACATAGTTATGGAAAAGGGACAAAGAAAAATCAAAGGCGAAAATGCCCAACTGGAAGAGATCCAATTTCAGTGATTTGATAAGGGCTCTAGTACAGGTGGACTGGAAACAAAGATTGGCTAAGAAAACAGTGAATGAGCAATGGCAGGCCTTCAAGGCAGAGATAGTTCGGGTACAAACCAAGCATATTCCCATAAGGAGGAAAGATGGGCATCGAAAGTTAGAGCTCCCTGGATAACAAAGGTAATAGAGGTTAAAATAAAACACAAAAAGGAGGTTTATGATAAATGTCAGTTACAGAATACAGTAGAAAACCAGGCAGAATACAGAGAGTGCAGGGGGAAATTGAAAAAGGATATAAGAAGGACAAAGAGCGAATATGAGAATAGATTAGCTGGTAACACAAAAGGGAACACAAAAATCTTTTATAAACATATAAAAAGTAAAAGGATAGTTAAAGGAATGGTAGGGCTGATTAGGGACAAAAAAGGAAATCTTCTTGTGGAGGCAGAGGGCATAACTGAGGTACTGAATGAGAACTTTGCATCTGTCTTCACAAAAGAAGATGATGAAGTTAATGCTGTAGTAGAGGAGGGGGGAATAGAGATATTGGATAGGATAAAAATAGATCGAAAGGAGGTGCTAAATCACTCAAATTTAACAAGTCAGCCGATCCAGATGGAATGCATCTTAGTTTGCTGAGGGAAGCTAGGATGGAGATAGAAGCAGCTCTGACCACAATCTTTCAATCCTTGGACATGGGAGTGGTGCCAGAGGACTGGAGGATTGCAAATGTTACAACCCTGTTCAAAAAAGGGGATAAACCTGGTAATTCTGGGGATATGGTTAACAGAACAACAAAAAAAGCATTACCACAAAAAACAAGCCAACAAAACAACAATCTTGAAAGAGATTCACTGCTTCTACAGTTCAGTCGACGAGAGTCCAGGTATTTTTATTTTCCTGAATTTTTGTTACCAAATTGCAGCCTGACAAACAATCAGGATTCTTCTGTCAAATGTTTTTGAGATTTTTCCACAAAATAAACTAAAGGAGGAATTATCTCTTCCAGTTGGTCTGCTAATAGTCAGTACTTAGCTGTATTTTTACAAGATGTTTTTCTAATTCTCGGTATTTCCATTCCATGCACCCTCCTTGGTAATGAGGACAACAGCAGCTCGATGTTCTGCTCCCAGGAAACACCCAACAGTGCTGTGAAACTGGTATAATTTCTTTCAAGTATTAAGACTTATTTCCTTCAGCTACTAACATATTAGACATGTGGAGTGACATCAGTCAAGTGGAATCTCTTGGAACATATCTGCTCCATATCCACGGAGTTAATCATCTTGGAGATCAATTATGATCATCTCTGTTTTCAGCCTCCCCTGAATATTTGTCAAGTTGCACATGATAAAGAAAAATAAACAATATGCATCACTTTAAACAGAACTCCATACGTACATCAATTAGAGGGGTGGAACAGACATTGGAGGCTGTGTTTCTTTCCACACCACTCTAGATAGCCCTGCAAGATAGTAACTCATCAGATAGGGTGGTCCCAGCTGGGCATACGACAAACTTACCGGTGGTCTGTGCTGGTAGGAGGTGTGGTTTTAGTTGGTTAACTCTAGCTGTGCCCTTACTCAAACTTGGCGTACCTCAAGTCTTGGCTCTTACCGACTTGTCCTCTAGGTTAAGATAAGTGGGCTGCATGCCTATCAGGAGTGGGTGTACACTTTGTATCAGACTCCAAGTTACACACCATCCCGACTTGGAGATATAAAGCCGTTCCTTCATGGTGCTGGTACTCCAATGTGGGAGCACCTTCATTACATGGACTGCAGCGGTTCAAGAAGGCGGCTTAGCACCACCTTCTCAAGTGCAACTAGGGATGGGCAATAAATGTTGGCCTTGCTAGTGACGCCCATATCCCCAGAATGAATAAATAAAACTGAAAAATCTACTTTGTATTTTGGTTTGGAGATTCCAAAGCATGGCGCTGGATCTCAATGCACGTCAGATGCCTGGCTGACCAAAAGCACCCATTTTGATTTTTTACTGATACAAATATTTTAAAATTATTCGTAATGATTTTATTGATGCTGACTTGAAAATTCAGTCTTGGCAACTAACATGATTACCTGAAATCCATCTGTGAAATTTGTTTCTGCACCTGTACACGGAGATTGCGTCTGGTGTAGCTGCAGCACTTTCTCTCATCTCGTCTCTACAACAACATCAGAAAGTGTGAATTATATATTTATTCATATGTCTGTCTGTGTAATACCCAATTGCCAGGCTTTTCAGTTCCCTGGAATATCAGCCCAGCCCTCTTCCTTCCAGTTTCTCCCTGATCTCTTTGCATCTCAGCTGCATCCTTGTTGCATGTGGTCTCCAGCACCAATTCAATCAAATTGCTCCTCTGAATTCCAAGAAGAAGAAGAAAAAGGAAGAACAGTCAAATTACTGTTTGCCAAAATTAACCTTTAGGTGTTAAATTACATTTTATTTAGGCTATACACTGTTGAGTACTTTTTCTAATTTTAAACTTATTTTCTTTCAATCAAAGGATTTTTCAAAAAAATCACCAACAAATTCCAAGTGAGTAAATGTTCAAAAGTCTCACGTAATGTTGAATTTCTCCCCATTTTCACTTGGAAAATGTATTAGTCATTTTTGGCTAGTTTTTGCCTGGACTTGTTAATAACAAAGATTTATGAAAAAATTAAAGGCTGAAAATGAACATTAAATTTTGATGACAGCAAATAAGGGGAGATGTATTAATCTTAATTAAATTAATTAAACTCCCCTATTGTCTAATAGTGGATAGAGGCACAGCTTGGTGTAGCATTGAACCAAACAGACCAGAAGGTCTTCTCTGTTCAATCATCATTCTGTGCTGAGTTAGCTGAAATCAGGCAGGACACTAGCTGAGGTGCTACAATTTTGTTCCGGGCTAGGCAGGTGAAGAAAATATGTTCCCGACTGCTAACAAATTACCCATGTTGGAGAGTGTGCATCTGTGGGCGTGGGGCCAGAACAGGGTTCGGCTCAACTGTGATATCCTCCACAGAGGAATAGCCTTCAGAAACTCATTATCTATGCTCACAAATGAAGATTGGCCATTTGAACAAAATAATAGCTGGCTGTTGATGTCTGTGGCCCAGCAGGAGTCAGTCCATTCAGGAGAGCAGGGGAGAAAAATTGGGAAAAGTACTGTACAAGAATGTTTCGCCTGTGATACTGATTTTTCAGGTTTTAACATTAAACAATGTACTTGTGACCTTTGCCCTGGTCTTACATAGTTTGAGGTAAAACATTGAGGCCCCAAAATCCCTGGGGTTGGAGGGGGGCGGGGGGCAGTGCGCAAGTTGGTAATTACGCATTTGCAAGGCCAGGAATTTCTAATGCGGCTGATTTACACTGAGTCTTCACTGGAGAAATGCCCTGGCAAAAATTCCATTCAATTTCAGGGTGTGCTGAGGAAGTGCCTGCCCTCAGAGTAGCAGCCACATGCAAGTGACTGTGTTAGGACAGGATGATGTCACCCATCCTAAATTCCGTGACTTCCTCCTTCCCATCTACCCTTGAGAATGTGCATCATTGTTTAAAAGCTACAGTTGCCAGGACCCATTCATCAAGGTGGAAGCACTTAGTTAAAGGACACCGCTCAACTAAGATTGCTTGTGAAGACTTTTGGCCATATCTTGGGACTCAGTGCAAGCATTGCAAAAGCAAAATTTTACTGACATTAACAGGAAGCCTGTCCCTTCTGCATTTCCCTTGGAAAGTATTCTATATCAACACAACTACTCGGCTAGGAATGGAGGCTGCACAATGGGATTCTCATTTGAAATCCATCCCACTTTACATAATCTATATTATTGGAGGAGGAGGAGGAGGAAGAGGATCAGCAGGATAAGGGAAACTAGATTAGTCAGGCAGCACTAGAGGAGAACCAGACCATCCCATCATTACCCATCCAGCAGGACCTTTTGACCCAGGCGCACTTTGAGATCTTTCCCAGGACTTCTGTCTCATGATGTTGTGATTTCGTCATAAAGCTTTGGAGGAGCTCTGTTCCTTGCTGCAGTCAGATCTACAACTGAGGTCCTCAGCACTTGCAGCAGCACAGAAAGTGACCACAGCTCTACTTTTACATCTCAGGCTCATTCCAGGAGGCCACAGGGGCCTTTTGACAGATTAGCCAATTTGCTCTCTTTCCTGAGTTAGCTCGCTTTATACAATTTGATAGTGCTCCCACGCAGATGATTGAGATGGCCATTAAATTTTTCAGAATTGCCAAATGCTCAAGGGTTGTCTCGGCTATTGATTGCACCCACGTGGCATTACGCAACTCAAATTTAAACCCCCAAAGGCCAAATGGGAGCTCATTTGCATTGACAAGTAGTGTTTTGCACACAAATTCATGAGCTGCCATGATGCTTTTGATAGTTCAGCAGTCCAGTGTCTCAGCTCTATTTCAACAGCAAGGGCATAGGACAGGATGGCTGTTACTCCCCAGAGCATGATGCCTCTTCTTAGGACCACCAGTGTTGCAGAGGAAAACTACAATGAAGCGCACATGAAGACAAGGATAAGAATTGAACAAGCCATTGGTATGCTAAAAGGAACGTCAGAATAGATCCAGGGGTGTCTTGCAGTTTGCGCCCAGCACCATTTCACGAATTGTGGTAGCATGTTGCGCGCTTCGCAACTTGGCAGTCAGGAAAGGACTGATGGTAGATGTACTGGAAGATGCCAGAGAGCCCGATGATGCCACGACTGATGTTGTAGACTCAGCCTGTGAAGAACAGGAAGCAGGTGCACACCCTTGGTGGCCACGCAAGTTTTTCCTCAGTCTTATTCGAACACTTTTTCCATGTGCCACCCGGGGGCCTAAGGTGTCGATGGCTGCTGCAAAATATTATGAGCCTCTTGGGGTGGAGGTGGTTTTTCTCTCAGGGTCTCCAAGTCCGGGGATGGATACGCGACAGGTTGACTCTTTGTCCATGGCAGCTTGGTCCTGCAAAGGTGAAGGCTTCTGCGGGGAGCTGACGAAGTGCTCCTCTGCGCTGCTGCCATGTGGGGAAGCAGCCTCTGAGGCACATACACTAGCTTCTCCTTAGGTAGTGGGAACGGGATTTTGGTTACCAGTGACCATAGGAGACTGGACCTCAAGGAAACAGAAAGATCCTTAATTCCCAGGGAGAGAGTCAAATGAATATCCTTTAATTCCTCTGAGATGCTGCCCTCTTAAAAAGAAAAGAAAGACTTGCGTTTATATAGCGCCTTTCACAACCTCAGGTCGTCCCAAAGCGCTTCACAGCCATGAAGTACTTTTGAATTTAGTCACTATAGTAATGTAGGAAATGCAGCAAGTGTCCCACAAGCAGCAATATGATAATGACCAGATCATCTGTCTTTAGGTGGTGGTTGAGGGATAAATATTGGTCAGAACTCCCCTACTCGCCTTCAAAATAGTGCCATGGGATCTACATCCACCTGAGAAAGCAGATAGAGCCTCACTTTAACATCTTGAAGATGGCACCTCCGACAGTGCAGCACTCCTGCAGTGAAGTGTCAGCCTAGATTTTGTACTGAAGTCTCTGGAGTCGGACTTAAATCCACAACCTTCTGACTCGAGGAGAGTGCTACCTCTGAGCCAAGGCGGTTGCCAAAGACCTCTCAAGACCTGCATTCCTTTTGTTCAGTGCTTCCACACTGACTTGACTCTTTCATGAAGCAGGAGATGGTTTGCACTTGCTCCTGCAGCTGTCGCTTTCTCTAAGCTGTGTTGCAATGAGTTGAACCCCTTGCGGATGTTGCCGCACAGCTGGGCAGTGAACTCTACCGCTATACCAGCCATTTGCTGAACATCTTGGGAGAGGCCACACAGATCCTCCGTATGTGTCTGATGCTCTGCTAGCATTCTTCTCTTCACAGTAGAACCCAACAGCAGCAGTTGTTTGCTCTGCAGCCAGGAAGTCACATGTTTTACACCTCCACCCAACTATGTCAGGCTCCACTTTCACATTTGTGTCCTTTGGCTTCCTTGTGCTCTCTGACACATTATGTATCAATTTCTTATTTGCACTCTACTGTCTTTAGTCAGGGGTGGGGGAGGACGGCTTCTGGACTGCTTAATTCAAGGAAGAGGGTGAATGACAGGGTGAGTGAGTGGTCATCAGAAGTAGAGGGGACTGCAAGGTCTTGCTCTTTAGAAATCTTCCCCAGCACCTCCAGGCTTGTGGCCTCTGGAGTACTGTTAACTTTGGTGTGCTTGAGTCACATTCTAGCTACATCAGTGGATCTCTTATGAGTGACTCGTGAATAGACTGAACAATACATTGAAAAATACTTTTAATAAGAAAAATGTTCTCACAAACCCACTGAAGACACAGAAGCTCCCACATCTCCATCCCCAACTGCTAAACCAGAGTGGGAGCCAAATATGGCCATTGGATCCTCTTCATGCGCTGTCAAATGCCAGATGTTGGTACGTCCTCCACGGTGGCAGGGTATGCCCTGGCATTATGTGCTGTCTTCTTCTACAGGAGAAATGCAGTGGTAATTGGCTGCTGCAGTCTCCAGGTCCTGCAGTCACAATCAGTCAGGATTCATGGAATGGATGATAGCAATGGTAGGTGTAAGGGATCAAGGACCTAAGTTGTGAACACATTACAGGATGTGAAATACTTAACATGAGTGCTGCCAAGTGACTTTGCTTTTGGGATTTGAAGCAAGGTACCAGATAACAATCAAGCATTGCTCTTTCAGGTATGTTTAGGGAATACCCCTATACTTCTCTGTGATTCAGTTACCTGCCCTGTTATTCAATCTTATGTTAGTGACCAAGTAGTCATTAAACTTCTTCTGACACCGCAATAGGTTATGGAAGCCTTGTTCGCAATCACTTCTTTACACCTGACCCATGCTGTTGCATGTGATGGCTTCTTCCCCGATATACCACCTATTGCACATCTCCTTTCTCCAGTTGGAGCCAGCAGCACTTCCAGATCACCCTCTGAAGAGTTAGATGTTTGCTTTTTTCCTTCTTTAGCCCCAGCCATTTCAGCCCCTTTTCAAAGTGCTTGCTCAGCACTGCATGGAGCCCTTTAAATACAGAGGTTGCTTCCATATTCCACCCTCCAAATTGTTACAGGCTCGCCCGCCCCCCGCAACACCACCACCCAAAGGCGTTTCTGACCCCCTACTGAGGGGACTTCTGCTCTTATACCACCAGCATTGTTTAAATTAGCTGACGCTGGAATTTCTGACGGGGTCAACCTTCTCTAATTTTGAAAGGCAATAGTTCCATCCCAACACACATGCCAATGGAGTCGTGAGCCAGAAATTTCCAGGCCCAAGTCTCCCCATATTTCTTATTTTACATTAAACTACAAATTACTTCCCCATCTATTGGAGACATTAAATTGTTTCTACATGAGATAAAATGTATAAAGGGACTGACCGCTCGCCAAATAGTATATTTTTGCTCCACCTAAACACCACAGTGTTCTTGAAACAAGAATGGTGTGTGGGGACCCTGCATCTGTGTCGATCCCGGCCTCCAACAAGATATTCCGTTGATGGGCTTGTTAAGCCCGCCCTGCGAGGTTCCCGGCCAATTAATTGGAAGCGAGTCTGATGACGTCATTTGATGACGTGTCATCAGATGGTTTCCTTAAAGGGACCATGTCCCCAATCATTTTGACAGTTGTGCTGTCAGTGTTCTATAGCACTGAGGTACTGCAAATACTGACAAGCACTGCATAAAGGTGCACGGCTGCACCCTGGCTCTCCCATTACTCCCTCCGTATGCTTATGGAGGGAGTCACAGCACGCAGGGAGGTTCTCTTCCCTGCCCATGGGCGGAAGACACCTCCCCAGGAGACCAACGCAGCCTGGTTGCACATTACACAGGAGGGCACAAGCAGGGATGTCATCAGGAGGACCAGGCTGCAGTGCCGCAAACCTTTCAATGATCTCAATAGATCACAAAACGTTACTGCAAAGCCACACTCGGCCGCATCCTGCTATGCCTCTCCTCACATCCCCATCACTCTGCCTTCCCTACCCTACTCCTGCACATCCTTACTCACACCAAGTTATCTTGCACCTCCACCCATCCCTCTCTATCTACATTATCACTTCCCCATCTCACTAGCCACCCCTCACACTCACCCTTGTCCAATCATACCAACTAACACCACACAAGGGTAGGCAGTTGGGAGTTATCGCCAATGTTCATGTAAAGTTTCTGTTAATGTGTTGGCAAACAATGAAATCTTTATTTTCAACACTTTGCCTTCTTGGACAGATCTGTGTGCACCTTTGGAAGTGGCTTAGTGAGTTGCAATGAATGGTGGGACATAATGGTCACCCCCCCCCCCCCCCACAATGGTGATGAGTGTGAAAGGCATGGCTTGGCCATTGTAGGGATGCTTTATGGTGTTGGTGTGGGGTGGTGCCAACTTGGCACATCCTGCGTCAGCCAGGGTGTACAACATCAAGTGAAGTAAATCTGGCCATGGTGAGGCCATCCCTGGCAGCAATGTGCTCGGGTGCTGATGTCCCGTGCAGCATCAGGTGATTGCAGAGAAGGTTGGTGCTGCTGGTGTGCCTGGTGATGGGGCTGATAGTGGTGGGATTCTAAGGACCAAGGTGAGATTTTTTTCAAGGGCACCAATGCTGATGGAATAGCTGGCAGCTGGAATTGAGATGACAGAAGTGATCCGTCAATGGTGAGAGGTTGCTCCAAAAACTTCAAACCTCCATGAAGTTGAAAAGCTGAAGGCTCCAGCCTCTAAGATTGGAAAGTGACCAGCTGTGAAATGGTAGTTTTTATACCACTTTTGCAGCTGTCACCTATTCACAGAAATGGAGAGTTGTTTAAAACCCGACACACTGACCTGGCGTGATCCCCGAGCAACGTGAACCTCGTGGAAAACTTGGGGAAATTGTTTGTACCTGGTAAAATGCTGATTAAATTGCTTTAAACACACTCTTAACTATCCGAATTGCCTGACCCGCCACTTAGTGCCGGGTCTGCAAAGCGCAGGCAGAGCCGGCACCAGGGAAACTCACGAGGCGGGCTCAGAGCGGGATACTGCCCCGCTGTCCATCTTTTTGATTTTGACAGCAGACCCGCCTCCGAACTCACCATCTGAGCGCCGGCAAAATTCAGCCCCAGAAGTGGGGCTCGCTTGGAGGTCTGAATTCAGGAGGCACTCGGCCCACTCTGACCTCCAAAATATAGTTAGAAAGAATAATAAACATGCAGCCTAAAGAGTTAAGAATGTTTATATGTTCCTCAGAAGTTATTGTTAAATTTTGGTCCTCTTCCTTTTTCAGCCCTAAAATGTCTCAGAGTGAGGACTGTCTGGACACCTCCTCTCATTCTCCAATGTTATTTGTGACGCTGGGTATGAGTGGCCTAGGCTGACTGACTTCTCGCATTTCCTACTTCCTTGTGGGAAAATACCTGGTCTCCTGCAGAGTACAAGACAGCAGGGAAGGTCACAGTGGCCATGGCTGGATTAATTTTACTGCGCTCCAATAAGAAGTTAATTCTATTATATAAATCGTTATGTATAGAGATACCAGTGTTTGTCACTGCCGTTCAGCCCCATGCTTTGTGCTGCGAAGAGAACAGTTGTACAAAAATTTCTGCTCAGACAACAAGAAATAGTTCAGAAGGAACAATCCTAACACAGTATTCCATGGTTAGCATTTCCCATTCATTTGATCACTGGGGAGGAATTTGCTGCTGAACACTTGTTGACTACATAGCAATTTTAGACAGCTCCTAGATATTCATATTAAAACAATTAACATTATTTGTGTAACTAGTTTCTCAGTGACCCCCAACAACATACAGCTGTGCTAATTGCTACTTGGGTAGAGCTCCAAGAATTTAGAATAATTGGGAATTAGTCTTTTTGGCCAGTCAACTGGATCATTATTTTGTGCTCATTAAGACAAATGACGTCAATGCCGATGAATGGAACATATTCCCACTGCTCTATTATGACCTAATGTTTCACTTTATCTTCAATGTCTGAAGAAAATCCCCTAACTGCAATCATGTGATTTTCTATTTCACACTCCCCATTACTTTGCCAAGTAATGATAAGTACTATGCTGTTCAGTCATATTTGATAGGGCCCTTATACCCAGTAGAAAGAAATACTCGTCTCATCAGAGATAACTGTGTTATCTCGTCCTTCCAGATCACTATTTTTGCTATACTATCTCTGGGTATTTTCCATATCATATAAAATGGCAGTTTAAAAAAAGTCATGGTCACTAGTCACCCATTTCAAGCACTAAGTATTTAGGAGTTTTCATAACTCTTGAACTGTTCACAAGAAATGTAAAGTCAGAGCTGCCCTCTAATGCTTCAATGGTTAAATGCACCACAAGATGTGATGCTGAGTCTCACAAATAAAAAAGGTCACAAATTCAAGTTAGAGTTAGCTGATCTGAGGCAGGGCATGAGTGGAATACAGTTGGCTGCAGCATCGCACGGCAGATTTGGAGGAAAAAGGCACTTTATCCAATTAGAACTCATCTTTCCAGAATACCGATCCTACCATCTTCTCATTTTAGTATCAAGTGGTTTCCTAAATGGGTCCAGCATCATGACCTCAACCACCTTTCCTGGCAAGACATTCCAGTTTTGATCTCCCTGAGCCTGTGCTCTCTTGCCCCGGCGCATCAGAAGACATTGGTTCGAGTTAACTTTCTCTATTCCATTAAGTATCTTAGAAGTCTTTATATGGTCCTCTCTGTGATGTGTCTTTTCTAGTCATTCCTGAAAGCACAGAGACTGGGAAATTGGCCCAGTTACGTTCCTCTTGGAGAGGTATGCATCATTGAATTTTTTGAAGAGCTAACTGAGAGTAGACAATGATAATGCAGTAGATGTAATTTATCTGGATTTTCAAAAGGTCTTCGATAAGGTACCCCATAATAGATTGATGAACAAGGTCAGAGAATACGGAGTCAGGGGACAAGTAGCAGAATGGATTGCTGGCTGGCTTCAGGACAGAAAGCAGAGAGTAGGAGTAAAGTATAGCTATTCATAGTGGCAGAAGATGGGTAGTGATTTCCACAAGGATCAGTGCTGGGACCACTGCTGTTCACAATTTACATTAACAATTTAGAAATCAAAAACACAATTTCTAAATTTGTGGATGACACCAAATTTTGGGGGGGGGGGGGGGGGAGGGAGATAGTCAATACTGAGGAGGACTGCAACAAGTTACAGGAGGTCATTAATAAGCTTGCAGAATGGGCATATAATTGGCAAATGAAGTTCAACACAGATAAATGCGAGGGTATACATATCAG
This sequence comes from Squalus acanthias, assembly GCA_030390025.1. Lineage (NCBI taxonomy): Eukaryota > Metazoa > Chordata > Chondrichthyes > Squaliformes > Squalidae > Squalus > Squalus acanthias. Next base: position 24,041,172 of record CM059443.1, read on the forward strand.
GAAAGGATGAACAGGCTGGCTCTCTTTTCTCTTGAAAAAAGGCTGAGGGGTGACCATCACATTTTGGTAGGAAGAATAGGGAAGCCACTTATCACTTGGAGGGTGCGAGTCTAGGTGGGGTAGAGGAACAAAGGGATCTAGGAGTACAAATACACAAATCACTAAAAGTTGCGACGCAGGTTAGCAAGGCCATAAAAAAAGCAAACCAAGCACTGGGGTTTATTTCTAGAGAGATAGATTTGAAAAGTAGGGAAGTTATGCTAAACCTGTATCAAACCTTGGTTAGACCACACTTAAGAGTCCGACGTACAGTTCTGGTTGCCATATTGTAAAAAGGATATAGAGGCACTGGAGAGGGTGCAGAGAAGATTTACAAGGATGATACCAGAAATGCGAGGGTATACATATCAGGAAAGGATGAACAGGCTGGCTCTCTTTTCTCTTGAAAAAAGGCTGAGGGGTGACCTAATAGAGGTCTTTAAAATTATGAAAAATTTTGATAGAGTGGATACAGAGAAAATGTTTCCACTTGTGGGGAAGAGCATAACTAGAGGCCATCAATATAAGATAGTCACCAAGAAAACCAATAGGGAATTCAGAAGAAACTTTTTTTATCCAAAGAGTGGTGAGAATGTGGAACTCGCTACCACAGGGAGTGGTTGAAGCGAATAGTATAGATGCATTTAAGGGGAGGCTAGACAAGCATGAGGGAGAAGGGAATAGAGGGTTATGCTGATAGATTTAGATGAGGAAAGACGGGAGGAGGCTCGAGTGGAGCATAAATGCTGGCATGGACTGGTTGGGCCGAATGGCCTGTTTCTGTGCTGTATATCCTATGTAAGCGAGGTCATGGTTTTGATTACCTGTATTGCATACATGGCCAAATCCTCTTCAAAGAACATCTGTTAGATGTTATCAAAAAAGTAGGTAAGTTGGAACAATTTATTTATGAAAGTTATCTTGACATTGAAATGTTTTTAAAAAAAGATTTAACAAGTGGTTGAAAAGAAACCACCCAGGATCAATGTTGGTTTAAAAGGTTTAAGGATATCTGACATGACAAACAGTATGCATTTCATTGGCAAAGAAAATCTTATGACATATTTGGCCTTGCCCTTCCCTTGGGGCTGCATTTAATTAACTGGGGAGGGGGGAGTGGGGAGGGAAATTGCCATCTTGAGGCAGATCCTGCCCTCATCCAATATCAATATATCTATCCAGTTTAGAATTAGCCACATGCTCAAAAAACTAAAAAGTGAACTGAAGTGTCTTAGATCTTGGAGATTCACCATTGGAGCAAACTTGAATTTTATCAGCTCTTCAATTCACAGCTATTTTCTCTTTTTAATCTTTTGTTAAGAAATAATTTGCATTTATATAGCACCTTTCATAACCTTAGAACATCCCAAAGCACTTCATAGCCAACAAAGTATTTTTTTTTTTAAGTATGGTCACTGTTCTAATGTAGGAAACTCGGCAGCCAACTTGCACACAGAAAGGTCTCACAAATAGCAATGAGACTAATGACCAGATAATCTGTTTTTGGTGGTGTTGGGTTGAGGGACAAATGTTGACCAGGACACTGGGAGAACTCCTCTGGCTCAACAAAAATGCCATGGGATCTTTTACTTCGGCCTCGATTTAATGGCTCATCTGAAAGTCAAACCTCTGACAGTACAGCACTTTCTCAAAACCGCACTGAAGTGCCAGCCTAGGTTATGTGCTCAAATCTCTTGATGGGATCTGAACCCACAACCTTCTGGTTCGGAGACAAGAGTGCTACCACAGCCAAATCTGCTACCTTTTTATTTTAACTTTTGACAGAACCTGCAAAATAAGGTGCAATTTAGGAAAGTACAGGCTATGATAATTGATTGTGGGAAAGGAATTTTCTGAAGTTGATGAATATTTGCAAGCCAGAAGATGGCAAATTCTAATGTAGAAAATGTGAGCCTACATGAAAAATACAGATGAAATAAAGCAATCATTCTGCTTAAGCAACATCCCACAGACAGCAATGAGATGGATGACTGGTTAACCAGGGTTTTCTTTTGGGGGTATCGCTTGAGGGAGTAATGTTGGCCAGGACACGGGGAGAACTCACTGCTCTTCTTCAAATAGTGCAATGTAATCTTTAACAACCATCTGAACCACAGACACAGGAAACACTTCAGTTTAACATTCACAAATGTCATACATAGTTCATGATGCGGAGATGCCGGTGTTGGACTGGGGTGGACAAAAATGAGAAGTCGCACAACACCAGGTTATAGTCCAACAGTTTTATTTGAAATTACGAGCTTTTGGACATAGTTCAATTCTAGGAAAGACCTTCCTTGCTTGAAACACCTATGCTGAAGTGTCACACAACAAACCAAAAATGCAAGAGACAATCACTACTCTCTCCCCACAATTACTATGTACAGCATGGCATCAAACAAGCTGTGAAATTATAGAACAAAATAAACATATGCCAAATTGATGTGATTTGCAGATGTTAGCATTCTCAATGTGCTGAAGAATCATCCCTTACTAGGGTGAGTTACATCCCTATTTATTTATCCTGTACCTCTAAAGATAGAGAAGTTACCTGTAAAGTACTATTTGATGAAAAATGGGAGAATATTAATTTACATTAACTCAAACTAAAGGCGTAAACTTAGAAACAGGAACAAAATATCATTGATTCTCAAGCACAAATGATACACTGTAGTTGTGCTATGGTTGCTGTAGTACACAACAGGTTTAAAAAAAAAAAAATCACACTGCTGGCACTACATGTTTAATGGCAGATCTCAGCATCAAGTCTACATGGGTGTAAGTTGGTTAAGTTACATGCTCAACACAGCAAGAGGGGCGAGTTGTTAATAGCAGGACAAGCTGGGTCAGTGGAGGAAGTGTATTAACACCTTAGTTGACTAGAATAGCATACTTCTCACCATCTCTCACACAAATGATATACATGCCCCATGTAAACAACTTGTGTTTGTGTCAGTTTTGTACTAAATAGTACAATGCAAAAGGTAAATATTTAATCTTACCTGATGCTTTTGTAACATTTCAGAAAGTTTAGTTGACACAGCAAGGAATTTAACATCTGAATGAATAAAAAATACAAAGACACAAATATGAATTGCTTGTATTCCCTTTATTTGGTTCTTTTCACTTATTACAGTCACCAAAATTAATGACAGCATAATAAAATTGCTCATGTGCTTGTTGTGGATAGGGACCATTTTGTGTCAAGTAAGTGTTAAATTACTGGGCAGGTTACAGAATGCATGGTTCAACCTTCTCGGGTGTGCTGCCATTTTGAGCAGTATGGTTTAATCACAAAAAGGTCACGAAATCTGAACCTAAACATCAATATACATTTTAATCTTCACAATAATACCAATTATCATGATAATTGCATTCCAGCCAATAACAGACCCATCCTGGCAGAAAAGGCAGCGAATGAATTTTGCAAAACATTGCTCGGCATGCTGGTGATACCACTGTGCTACCATGACATTTTTTGTGACTCCTCTTTCTATCCATTTAAGTGGAAATGGAGATGATTCACAGTCAAACTCTTGGTCATTTCTGGCAGCTTAAACTGCTCACATAAATTTTTGAAAGTCTATATACAGCAATAAGTATTAAAATAAGGTATGACCGTCAACAGCCCACCAAGCATTAGGTTTATATTTTTTAAAGATAGTCTCTGTGCAGCACTTGACTCCATAATTTTCTGTCCAAGGGAAATTAAACTTTGGCTGTGCTGAACTGAGATCACCAGTATGAAAAGTGCATGTTTTAGGCAGTTACAAAATCAGTTCTGCCTTCTCTCAGGACAGGTCTAATATCTACCTGTGAAATTAGTTTATACTTTAGGGGTGGGAACTTAATAAAAATACAACTGTGCAATACTAGTCTCACCTAAAAACTTTTGGGCAGTCTCACATACCTCTGACATGTTGAATTCTCCATTTTCAGAAAAATTTGTAATAGTCCACAAGATATTTGTGAACACAAAGCTTAACATTATTTAAGAAAAATACAATAATAATCATAATTTTCCAACTCAAACGTCTTCATATTTTCACATGTGGAAAAGACCAGACACACCTGCAATTAGGTTTCAGGGGTGCTTTAACCATATTGGCCAAACTAACCCTCTGAATAGTCAATGATACTTCGGGGAAAAAAATTAAATTCAAAAAAATTAATTTATTACTTCAGTTTTTATCCATACAAAAACCATCACACATAGTACTGTAGTTTCTTGATTAATATATTAGGATGCAAGCATATCAAACAATGTTTACCTTGGAGACCTAGTAACAGGAGCTCAGGGGCTAACATGGTCACCCTTTTGTTTCTGTGTTGCCCTCCTTATACCTCACTGGCAAATGGACACTATCCACAACAACACTTAAGCATTCAAAAAATTATTAACCAACTAAAAATTGAATGTTACACAAAGAAAATGTTGCACATGGTTGTGGATGAGTGTTTCTCTGCACCAGAAATGGACCTCTTGCTAGGTACTGCACCAATGGAAACAGCTTCTGTAAAGATAACTCACAGTAAAGGACGTAACCTATAAGCTTAGTTATGTGCAGGACACAAATGGTTCACTCTAGGTAGAAGTTTATAATCCAAGTTTTACTTGTACCTATAGTTACCAAGAATCTATTGAGATGGATAATTAGTAAATAGCCCAGTCTTGTCAGGGGTCCATTTTAAGTACCCTAATTTCCTGAGAAAAACCTGCAGCTTTAAAATAAAAAGGGAAATTTTATAGAGGGTTCTAAAATGGTGTAAGATTTAAACGAAATGTACTTCGAAGTAAAAACAATGGATTTTCTAAATAAAATTGTGCATAAAATCTTTGTGGTTCCGACACACCAAAAATGTGGCTATATGAACAGCTTACAGCACAATGAAAGCAATCGGTAAAGCTGGGAGCTGCCTTTGAAATCAAGATTTACTTCAAATTAATTTCTGTCCTAGTTGAGACTCTAAACAGCTGTGGCTTCCAATCCAGAAATTGAGGTACTTTGTCACTGCTCACGTCACTGGCTTTCCAACAAAGTCTTTGAAACCTGAAGAATTCTCCTTGCTGTCTGATAGGCCTGACTGCATCACTACTAACTTACAGAAACCTACTCTTCTTCCTCACTGCTCTTGCCTAAAATGAAAAATTACTGATTTCTCAGAGTCCTTTTGCCTACTTCTTGCTCAACAAGTTGAACTAGCTCGAGAATTTTGTCTAGAAGCCTTCCAAAGTGCTTTGCTGTAAACTTGTCAATGCCAAATGCTTTGAAATGCGAGATCCCCTTTCTGCTTACCTTGTGCTCTTCGGAGTACTGATAACAAAACTTGAGTGCTGATCTCTCATTATGTGGCACGACTATGACAGAAGCCTTAAACTGTACAAAAACCTTCCCCTATTAACTGGGTTGCTTTGCCTAGACCCAATATAAATGGTGCCTCCACAGAAAGGCCCATTCACATGCATTGTGCCTGAAGTGCCCTTTTATCGCATGGTTTCGAATGGTACAGCTGCTGAAATTCTGACGACAACCATCTCCTGTTCATATATGGCCCTAATGCCACCTGATTCACAAAAGTTCTAACTAGATCTGAATTTGAACAAGATTTTTTTTCTGTGAACCATCAGGTCCTAATTCTACCCAGTTTAATAATGCAACTGCTTCATTTACATTTTGCAAACATTATACCGTCATTATTACATTTAAAAACATGCTACGTTTCCTACCATTTTTGTATTCCCTTAAAAAGGTACGTAGAAACAGTTTTTGCACAATCAGACCCAAAAGCTCTTACATACTGTTATCGAAAGTGCAATTAAAGACGAGGAAAGCCTACAGGGCATTTCTCCCATCCCAACAGTACCCAACGACAGTGACTACACCACGCATTCATGTTGATCAAAAAAAAAATGGGGAAAAAAATAAAAAGGAAAAAAAATTATCGTATGACTTGCAATTATATAACACTGGAGATGAATGAAGCATGTCTTGAGTTGAGTTGAGTTTCAAATTATACCAACAGCCCACAAAACTCTTGAAGTAACTGCTGCTTTTTCTTTTCTGGAACTTTTTTAAAAACTTGAACTCAATGCTGCTTTGATCCCACTGAGAGAGCTAATCCTATTTAATGCAGATTTCGGGTGTTTATTTCAAAGACGATGCTTTCGTGGATTCCCACAGAAAAGGAAGTAAAAACTTTGCATGGTGCATTTGCCAAGTCCACCAGTATGAATTTCACAGCAGAAAAGAGTGCCAATGTCAGAAGCCCAAAATGCTGGGCAGAAAAGTCACGATCTTAGACAACAGCAGATGCCTGCCACAAAAGGGATGGATTTCTGAATCTATTATGACTGGAAAGTTGCAGAGCACACATGTAAATCTCACAGCAGTTTCCAGAGTCACTTATGGCGCTGAATGGTTTTCCTCTTCCGCCTCTTGAAGAAACAACAGCACCTTAAAAAAAAAAGACCACAATTATTTCACAGCTGAAAAAATGTCACCCCTGATACTGCTGAAGGTTTTAGTTGACTTAAAAAGGTCCTTCTGGTAGCAGCCAGGAATTATATCACCACTAGAATTACCAAAAGACCATCTGACTTTCTCCTTTCTGCAGCAGTGTTACTGGCAATGAAGATGATAGAAGTTGTCTGGTAAAGGCCAAAAGGAAAGAAAAAGTGCATATAGTGGATCTCTGATTGAAAGATATTATTTCTGGTTATCAAGCAAAAATATTTTTGGGTGGTGATATATTTATGGACGATAAATCCACTGCCACATGAACAGAGGAAAAGCAGGTTTGTGGGTCTAAAAAAATTCAATTTACTTTGTATTCACTAACACGAGGGGTGTTAGTGCGAGAGAATGGAACATGTTTCTACTTTGGACACGGAGTATTAGCATCAAACGCTCTCTTGACAAGACAGATGCAAAGTAAATCCTCCTCTACTGTTAAAAATGTGCGCTCACCATAGCTTCAGCAGAATATCCCCATATGCACCAGCCATCCTTATAACAATTTTGCTGATTGTATTGACTTGTGGGCAAGTTTTATGCTACCTGTGCCTACCAGCTACTGAGTTGAAACTGTCACAATTTATTTTGCATAGGATTCATACAACCACCAGAAAGCGGAGAGTTTTATCCCATCAATCTCATGATGGAGGTTAAAGGACAGTGTACTAGCTAACCCACTGAACTACCAAATTCTCTGCTTCTGTACCAATAATAAAAATCACTTCACAAAGAACACATAACTTGACAATATTATCCAGGTGTAGAAATTTAGAGGACTCAACAGATGTCCTGTCACAGAAACAATGGTGATATGGTTGGATTTGCTCTGGGCTACCCGCACAGATATAGGCATTGCACCTCCATTAACATGCTGAACAATTGGTTTGCTTCTACTTTCAACACTTTTGTCTCCGTCAAATATAAGACTGTCTCCCAAGTACAATAGGCACCTTTGCGTCCAACAAAAGTGACTTACGATCAGGTACCTGGCAATGATGCTCTGAAAGCAGCTGTGAATAGACAATTCTCACATCAGTTCTCTCCTCATTCTTATGTGGAATTACTGGTTTTCACTAAATGTTTCCTTAAGACTGAACAGCTGAGATAGAGAACTTGGTATGTGGGAGAATCACGCTATGAACCCACATCCCACTACACTCTGGGTGCAGTACATTAGTGCTTCAATGCACTGCACCACTACACTGCCCTTTTGTGGCTATATGTTCAAGGAGACCAACAATTCTCCATAGGGCAGCAAGGGAAGAATCAGAGCAAGAGTTATTCCAGACCACCGTTGTACATACCCACAACTGAGGAATACTATGACATGACATAACGATCCTTAAATGAATTCTCAATGGAAAATGTTTTAAAGTAATAGTTTTGCCAAAAGGTGATTCTTGCCCAAGTATTTTAGTGAGAAATTTACAAAAGCTTAAATTTTACAGGCGTAATAGATGGACCCCCATCACAACCTCAATACAATCCACTTCATCATCAAGGCACGGAGCCATCATGGATCCCCCATCTCTGTGGCTGAAGTGCAGTGAAGGCTGAAATCACCCAATGAGTCCAGTGGTTTCAGGAAACTCGGGATAAGCCAATCACTTTAACTGCGAGAACCAAGGGAGGAGTAGAAAAATAGTCTGAATCCTATGCCTAAATAACTGACCTCGTCAATTTGGAAATAGTTAGAATTCTACACTTCCAACATCAATTAACTAGTAAAACACAGAACTAAAAGATTGCTTTGCTTGTAAGCCATTTATAGCTCAACACATTCTGGAGAAATGTGAATCCTTGATCCTTCCCACTCCCCCTTCCATGAACCCACCCCACTCTGAATGCAGAGAATCTTTTGAGCTCTGTTGCAGAATATCATCTCACTGTATGTTCCTGTGTAGACGAGCGGGATCAGAATGTAATACAACTGTTACTGATGGAGTCTTTGTAAAACTGAATAAATCAAACAAAGTCAGCTTTGAGTGCGAAATGCACTTTGCAGCTTTCAAAACACACTTGTTTGCAAATCATATTTTCAAAAATGATTTTCTGTCCATTTTTAGCATGGAATGTCATGATCAAGTTGAGACATTTTGACAAATACCTCTAGCTTACATCATAAGCTATGCTGCATCACTTGTGTCATGTCAAAGTATAGAGTTATTCAGGACTTATTTTTGCTTAATATTCCTATATACAAAGTAATGATGTTGAAAGTTAGGAGAAATTCATACTTGGTATCATCTGCCACTTCAATCTCTGCTGGGGCTGTGATGGGTGCATTGGAGTGTCCTGCCGTGGGGTCATCTGTGTTAAGCTCGCCATTTGTTGAACTCACCACCTTAAAAGAAAATCCAGAAAATAAATCGAAGAAGAAATGTGCAATTTCCTGTTACTTACCTATTGTTATGTGCGATGTAACTGTACATTTAAAGAAACATGAAAAAAAGCTTGCAAATGACAAAATGAAATCACCCAAAGTCACACTAGTAGTTTCACCCAAGAGATAGGACAAATAAAAATATAAACAGAAACTATGCTATTCAAATCAAAGTAGTCATAAACTATGTGACGCTTACTGAAGTCAACCATTTCAATGACAATCATGAGGTAAAAGTGGAGATGGAAATGCTGCAAAAATATCAACATCAAACATACTGGTCAACTAAACATAAATACTGCACAAAGATCACTGAAGAAAGTATAAAACTACACAGTAGAGATGGCCATCTCATGGCTAGATGTCCATTTACTGTAACGGTGTTTGTCTATTTATTCCAGTGATACACTTACATATGCAAAGAAAATATAGCATATTTTTTTAAATTATAGTACTTCAAGTTCGGATTTAAAAGTCCTGGGTGATATGGTGGACTGTGCATTAAAGCTCCAATGTGTATTGCAACATGGTTCTTGCCTGCAATTCGTCATACATCAAATTCCTGGTCTCAACTATGTTGTTATGGAGCATCACTTAGCAGAGACCAGCAAACCTCTTCACCGAGGGAGGGGGAACACTGAATGGCCAGTAGATTTGAGAGTGTCAACTTGGCTCAGTTGGTAAACTTCTGACCCAAGACAAGAATACGAAGAGTTTGGTCCCACAATAGGTGCTGGAGCACATAACCTAGGTTGAGACGCCACTGCAGTACTGAGGGAGTGCTGCATTGCTGGCAGGTTTACTCCTATAGATAAAACATAAGGTCCCATCGGTCTGTTCCACTGCACTATTTGAAGAAAAGCAGAAAGTTCTCCTAATGACGCAACCAACAATCTCTTTTCAACCAGCATCACCAGAAAGTAAATGAACTGGGTATACACTCACTAAAAAGTCAATTAACTGGTCATTCATCTCATTTACTTGTGGGAAGTTGTTTGCTGCGTGAAATGCTTTTTCAAATACTCACGCACCTTTTAGTAACTGATTACAGAGCTGAACTGGCAGAGGCCTAGAAACAGGCCTCTGCCCACTCCTTGGCTAGGAAAGACCATGGTAGGGTAGGGAGGGGGCAAGAGAGATTGGGCTTAGCCTGTTGCACATATCCAAACATCTGAACTCCCACCTTTCAAAGATAAAAATCCAAGAAGCATCAACCTGTGTAAGAAGGAAGAAATAACTGCTTTTATATAGCATCTCATGTCCTCAGGATGTCCTAAAATGCTTTATAGCCAATGGATTACTTTTTGAAGTGCAGTGACTTATTATATACTGCCCGTCTGCCCTAGCATAGGCTCAAACCTGTACCTGTCCAATGAGCAATGAATAGTATCCTCCTTCCAAATGGACAGGGCCATATTTCTATGATAAAATTTGTATTAAGCGGACAACTGGTGATGGCAGATTAGGATAAAACAAATTATTTGTGGCACACTTAACCCGACCAGGCAGGTCCAAGCTACTCCAGGGCACTACTGATGATTGACAATGCAGCCGGGTTCATTTGATGGAACCAGGAAGGGTAAAACAAATCACTGGGTTCTTCCCATTCAGCTCCAAATAATCTGGCAATCCAATTCCCCAACATGTATGTTGGTCCTAGTTGGATAATCCGCAGAAAGATCGCCACTGCTGCCAACCTGTACTGTTTTAGCCAGTTAAACTCCAGCAGACTTAGGGGACAGGGGGTACCCCAAGCCTCAAATTTTGCCAACCTGTGCTTAAGTTCTCTTGGTTTAGGAAAGTTGGTTGTATCCCTACGTGCAGAGTTTATGTACACGGAAACTTTACTTAAGTGAATTTCTCAATAGTTTAGTTTTGAAACGCTTAAGCACAGGAATGAGTTTTCATGCATGTCAAACACTAGGTTGATAAAAAAAATCTCCTTTTGACTTTTGATTAGCATTTTTCCTCACTGTTCTATAGCAAAACTTTATAATTCACTGTGGAAAATTGTGGGTATTTGGTTGACTGCGACATGGCATCCAATAAACTGTTCCATCCATGAACTCAAGTATCTGATATTTTACTTAATAGGTTCTAAATATCAATTTAAATCGTGCAAGAATTTCCTTTCTATTTGGAGGTAGGAAATCTGGTCTCTACAGGGAAATTCAGTCACCAAATTTGGGATACCTTGCATGCAACAGTGAAGTGTGAGCTGAAGTACTTTTGCCCTTGCTGCCTGATAAAGCAGAAGGGAATAAGTAACTTACTGAATTAGAAGAATGACAGAAAACTTAACACGAAGGAGCTTGCAAAAAGAATCCTTCAGCAGACCAGGTGGAAGTGCAATTTACAGAGCCAACTGCTGCAGGTTTCCTCTGAGAAAGTGATTCCCAGTTGATGAAAGTCATCTCCATGAGTTTTCTACATCTTTTGAGGTTGCAAAGGAGAATTTGAAACGCCATCTGACAAAAATAGGGAATGCCCTGGTGCTTGTTTTGCCTGTGTGTTATGATGGTGTAACTTGCACTGTGGTGCAGAGGTTGAATATGGGCTTTCCCCAAGAGATGCTTTGATTTTGGTTGTGCCGCGAGAGGAAGGTGCAACAAACTACTCCTAGCTTAGTCAGCGAAAAGAATCATCGAATCATACAGCACAGGAGGCGGCCATTTGGCCCATTGTGCCTGTGCTTGCTCTTTGAACTATTCAATTAGTCCCACTTCTTTGCTTTCCCCATAGCCCTGCAAAGAAGAACTTGTATTTATATAGCGCTGTACATGACCACAGGACGCCGCAAAGCACTTCACAGTCAATTAATTTTGAAGTGTCGTCACTGTTGTAATATAGCGAAACGCAGCAGCCAATTTGCACATTGCAAGATCACACAAACAGCAATGAGATGAATGACCAATTAAACTGTTTTAGCAATGTTGGTTAAGGGATAAATGTTGGTCAGGACACCAGGAGAACTCCCCTATTACAATAGCAAAATACTGCGGATGCTGGAAATCTGAAATAACAACAGAAAATGCTGGAAACACTCAGGAGGTCAGGCAGCATTGAGGAGAGAGAAACAATGTCAACGTTTCGGGTCAAACCCTTCATCAGAGAACTCCCCTGCTCTTCTTCGAATAGTGCCTTGGGACCTTTTGTGTCTACCCGAGGGGACAGGTGGGACCTCAGTTCATCCGAAAGATGACACATCCGATAGTGCAGCACTCCCCTCAGTATTGCACTGAAGTATCAGCCTAGATTATGTGCTCAAGTCTCTGAAGTGGTCCTTGAACCCATGACCTTCTGATTCACAGCGAGCTGGGGAAGGATGATTTACTCTGCCTCATTCTTGTGACTCTTACAAGATAGTTCAAGAAAAGCATCTGTAAAGCCATGGAGGCAGGTCACTACACCAACATTTTGGCAAAGGAATGATATAGGGGAAGACAGGGACGGGAAAAATGTTTCCTTGAAAGAACTCTCAAAAGCCTTGGGGGCATTCTAGTCACTAAATACCAAGTTGTTTATTTTTGCTAGAGATTATTAGTTTCTTCTTTTACTGTCTCTTTGTGTGGCATCACATGGAATGTCAAAAAATGGAAATCCTGCAATAATTAGTCAGAAAAGCTTCCCTACACAACAGTGACTACACTTCAAAAGTAATTAATTGACTGCTTTGCAATGTCCTATCATGTAAGGCGCTATATTAATGTTTCTCGTATTTTCACCATTTCTCAAGACATTAAAGTAAAAGGAAAATCTCAGCTTCAATATGCAACAGTGCATACTTTCAATTTTCAATGCATACAAACAGATACAAAGTTACTGGGATAAGTTTCAGAATGTACATTCTGATGTACAGCACTACATGATCATGCATACTTAGGCTCAAATGAACTCAACTAAAAATACACGTATAGCCTGCAACAAACTTGTAATTTCCGAAAGAGATGCAGAACTATTATGGTCATCACTGGCAGACAACACCTGCGACGGAGATCCAATCATACAACACTCATCCATATCAGCAATTCACAATAAATTAGTAGACAATTCCCTTCACCCCTCAAGAAGTGTTTGCCTCTGAATTTTACTTCCCCCTCTGTTCTCTTCACCTGAAGGTAGTGAATCATGCTGCAGAACAGAGCAGTGGATGTCAGCAGGCCTCCAGGAGCTCCTTCCTTTAACTGGCCAGTGTTCTTGTGACAAGCTGGACAGTGAGTGTTGGCAGGTTGGATGACCATTGTGATCGTCATAGCCTGAGCTCAGCCCTGTCCCCACCCAACATCCAAAAATAGAGATTACCAACAGGGTTATAAGAAACAGTAAATGGAATTCAGGTACAGATCTACTATGATCTAACTGAACTGCAGAATAGGCTCCAGGGGCTGAATGCTCTACTCCTGTTCCTATGTAACAGTAACTCTGGCTGATTTTTCCCCTCCCTAGCCCATTGACAGAGGTCAATTTTAATTACCCACCACATGCCCGAAATGAAATCAGCTAACCCAATATAAACCAGACATTGAATCGAGAACCTTGCTGGTCCTTATCATTTAGGTCAAGTTATGATACCATTTACTCAGTCAACATGTTACAATCGTGGATCTTGGCAAGCTGCACCGATTGTTGGATTACCAACCATTGGCTTACATCCAAATAACTAGTTGGGGATCTTGGGAATGGCCTCATGTTCTAGCCTTTACCAAGTCGGAATCCAAAATCTGAACAGGAATCCAGCAGGTGTGGTACATTTGTTTTTCTCCACTTCAACATTTTAGAAGTCTGTGCACTGGTAATAGGTTAGCACCAACTTCTGGTACCATTTAGCTGTACCACCGACTACTTATTATTAGATATAGTTAAACTGAATATCATAAAGAAATTATATATTATGAATGTCGCTTGAAATCCAGTTACAATGCAGAATTAAAAGTGAAGAATACAAATATTAGGTCCTATAGAAATTAAATTAGTTTGTAAGGAAGGCACATCAGTTTTACAAGCACCACGGTTAGAATGTGCTACTAATGCAGAAAGTACCTGTACGGAACCTCCAAGCCTGTCTGATGCTAGGTGTGTTCCCAAATGATGTGCACTGGGCTGACAGCTGGACTGAGGTTCCCATGCTCCATTGCGATCTGCCAACTGCCAATGTTAAAAAAGAAAAAAAAGGAGAAAAACAAAACAAAAAAAGAAACCACAAAAGTGAGGGGAAAATCATGCTAAAGCAAGCAGATACAGCAATTATATAAAAAGCAAATTAGTAAATCTGCCAAATTAAAATCGCAGAGTGCATTAGAGAAACAAGTGACAGTGAAGAGCATTACTACAAGTGAGGCAATATCAGTGAGCAAACAGAAAAGAATAATAGTTAAGGTGCAAGAGCAATTCTAGCGTACAAAGAAAAAAAAAGTTGACTTCCATAAAAGCAACACATATCCTTCGTTTTAGAACCCTTTTTAGGATTTGGAAAAGCCTTCAGTTTCCAAGTAAACAGATTTTTAAAAAGATGAAATTCTGAGTTTACTTGATTATCCTTTGTATGGAGCAGGAAGAAGTTTTGCAGAACCTTCCCTTCCCGCAGGAGATTAAATAGGTCAGACAGAGTTCATGATAGAGTAAATTGCAGTAGGAGCAGGCTCACAGGACTGATTGCCTTTTTCTTGTACTATGTTCCTTATATATTATTAAAGAATGTAAATCTTTGATAGTAAAAGCATCTTCTAATCAAGTAGAAACTTGGATCAGAAAAGAAGTGATCTGATTAAGCGGGTAATTTCCAATACATTTCGAATGGATTCAGAGAAAAGTTCATATATTTTTTCACTAATAGCCCACTAAGTTTTGACGTGTTTAATGTTTTAGTTCGAGGCAACAAGTTCAGTGTAGATCTGATCTGAATTTGACATTTACACTCGCCTCCGCTCTGAATGAGGACGGCTGCTGAACATTAAAATTACTTAAGGGTTCAAAAAAAAGCTAATAAGCTACTTCTTGATTTGAAGTACAGCATCTTTAACTCTCCCCTATTTGGTCTCATCTCCCATAATGCATTATAATGTAGTCAAATGGAACATTTTTGGTAAAAGTGTCGATTGAATTTTACACCTAAACTTTCTATTATTTCTTTAGCCCCCCTGTATCTTTTTAAGTCGCATTTCTCAATACAATAATTTGACAACTTGGCGTACAGCTGAAGAACACATCTGAATAAAAGCCCATGACCAAAATCATTGCTTCAAGGTGACTGAATCAAGTTAAACTCCTTTTTTATTACACTGGATATCAGATTTCTCTTAGTGATTTGTGTCACAATTCAGTGTGTTTCACTGTGAAAACAAACCCAACGGCCTCATGTAAGACATATGAAAAGAAGTAGTAGAATGCAAGTGCTTATGGAACATAAACATGTCACAACTTAAGCTGCAGCTGTATCCAATATTTCACATGCGTTCATAAGTTGCTAACGGTCTGTATTTCACTCAGACGTTCAGTTTTTTCAGCCCATGCTTGCACTGGTGGCTAGAAATCTGATATACAGCTGTAAACAGTTGGAAGTACGAATGAGACTTATCCACTCTTGAAACGCTAACCCCCCCCCTTAAATGCCATTTAAATTAAATAAAAGCACATTACAAACTACAATAAGAGGGCTGCAAATTACCACTTAGTTACACTCATGCATAATGGGAACAATTTCAGCTGACCCCAAATCAACTGTTTTGGTGGATCTTCCCTGCCTCTCCTCCCCATGCAAACAAAGTAAACTGGAGCGGGAAATGCGAATGCCCATGCAAAAGCAGATGGTTAGCAACCATGAACTTGACTCCACTGAACCCTAATCCAGAAATGATGTTCTCTGACCCAAAACACTGAAAGGAGGAGGTTTGCATTGAAACAGTTGCAACCAAGATTAATATTAGAGTTATATACACAAGACATTATTTGTGTTTGCTACTATGTCTATCTGAAGTTAGCAGAAAATTCACTTCAGGTCCCAAACTAGTATATAGTCAAGCAGTGGGGTTTTTAGTACTATTTATGCTTGAGGCATCCTGCTGTAAAGTTCACAAACATGCAAATTTGCACCTGAAGTATCAACAATCTAACTGGGCAGTTTATCCTTCTTCTGGAGTTGCATACATTTCACTGATGCCCTCCCATTCTGCTAATATTCAAAATGAGTTACAGACACTACAGAAATGCTCAAATACAAAAGCTATACAGTGAAAAACAGTTTTTTCCATGAATGAGGGAGGTCTCAATGGGTGAATGACAGTCTTGAGGAATAAGTGAGATACTCCACTGCTGCCCACTAAGCATCCAATGGAAATGTTAACAAGTGCAAAGCATTGTGATTTGTATTCAATTGTGGTATGTGAATTGCCTCATTTCACACACAGGTAGGTCTTCAGAGTCATGTTATTGGGAGTAATTATTTCACCATACATAACTAATATATAAGTGCATCAAGAAAGAAAGTGGTGGCAAATGACCACTACACAGAAACAGTGCTCTTATACCACCCAAGTTCCTCAAAACAAAGCAGGTTGCAAGCACCACCATAAAGCGAGACACTATGGTCATTTTATGGCAGTAGTTAGAAAGTAAGAAGCAGCTCTGCTATGACGTGTCATGGTAATGTAATATATCCCATTAAGTTGCAAACGTCATGAAAAAGGCCTGTTGGATAAATCACAGTAGAATGCTGCATTCCTCACTCTGATGGGACAGAGTAAAAGGCAGGTGTACAACAATGCTAGATAAGTGAACCTATGCAATTTCCAGTGGAAAAGGAATGCAGACTATAAGTTACATCATCATTAGAAAGAAATACCTGTTTTATCAAAGTGACGGCATGCTTAGATGATAATGTTTCAGTGCACATGATTCAAGTATTAAATTCTAAAGCAGCATTTATTTTAATTTTAAAACAGCAATTTGATCCAAAAATCACCTTTGTGATAGTACATGGAATGCCCTACCATAGTGTAACCAACGCCACTTCGATTTTATCCATTGTATGGCTGTAGAGTTTCACTATTGTTATGACAGACAATTAAAGTTATCCAATTTCTGTTTCCTGGATCAGATCCAGTTCTAACAAAGATTAATGAGGTACAGTAGCTCACGCACGAGTAAAGTCTCCCACTAAGACACCAGCATTCTGCCAGGTAACTAGATTGCAGTACAAGGGAGATACAATTTGCACTGAGCACACATTGGTATAAAGATGCTCGTGAAAACCAAATATAAGCCACTTTTAAAAAAAAAACACATTTATTCTCAGGATGAGGGCAATACTGGCAAGGCAGTTGCTCATCCCCATTTGCCCCAAGATGATGTAATTGTTTTACAATTCAGTCAACCCATGGCTTGGGACTGGAGTCACATATAGACCAGACCAGGTAGGAGTGGCAGATTCTCTTCACTAAAGGACATTAGTGAACTAGTTGGGATTTTACAACAATTCAGCAACTTTCATGGTCATTTTTTTCTGTGATCAGCCAACAAACCATTAAATATATTGAAGTCAGTTTCACAACATGCCACATGCTAGGATTTGAACTCTCAACCAGAGTTGCTACAGGTCCAGTACCATAGCCATGATATTATCCCCCACCACTACACTACAATATCTTGGTGTGGTATAATTATGAAAGCAGTACAGGAATGTAACCCTTAAGATTTGAAATGTTAAGATTTGAAAGTATTTTACTATATAGTATTGCAAGGTGTGCAGGCTTCAAACTGACATCTAAAGATTGTTATAAACCGGTTGCTAGTGGAAATATGTCATTACATTGCATCACTTTTAATGCCAAAACCTCCAAAAGTTCATACCATAGTATAGTTACCAGGCTTTGACATATTTGGTAAATTCCACAATTCATCAACATCAAGATCATTTCATGGAAGCTCCCATGTAGGGTTACAATGAAAATATTCACAAGTTCTTACCTGTTTGGTTTGTTGCGGTGCTTTATCTCGGTTGGGTGGCGAGAGTGGTATGTCAGCATGGATTGAACCAATAGGAGTTGGCTGAAGTTAATGGTAAAAAACGTTCACGTTACAAAATGCTCTTTTTTTCTTCCTCCCCCAATTTTCCACCCATTCCTCCTCTTGTGAAGTTAGTAACCCAAACTCTCTGGTACCCACTCAAGTGGCCATTCTTCATACAAGTTTAGATATCAAGTGCTGATATACTATTTAACTATGGGAGATATAGCAGCCAAGTCCAGTGTTTTCCTCATTAGACATCCACAAATACATACTTTATAGCAAGGGTCACTAGATAGCAAGCAGGAGTGAGAACACTGGGCAAATTTTCTTTTACCAAGGGACACTGAAGCCAATGGGCTTAGACCAGCTTTCTCATTTACTAGAGACTAGTAATGAAACCCGGGAGCTATCTGCTCTGTATTGCTTATTATCACACCATGTGATGCAGATACTACTAAGCATAAATATGGCAGATGAAATTCAACACAGAAATTCAAGATGTTAAGACTGGAAGGAAAAATGTGAAATATACTCACTTTAATGAATGGCGTTTAACTAGCTTGGGGGGGGGGGGAAGCTGAAACTATCTAGCTAGGAATAATAATCGGCTCTACACTGACTATGCCCACTCACTGGAGAACAGCAATTATGAAAGCAAACAGAGTGCTGAGCTATATTGCCAATTCAGTCATCAGAGTCCATCATGCTGAGTGTACAGTGCTCTGATCAGGCCACACCTTGAATACTGCACTCAGACCCCCATCATCAATGCACAAGGGAAACAGCCAAATCCATTAGCGAGAAGGGCAACAAGATTTAGCCCTAGCATCAGAGGAGTGGGTTACGAGGAAGGGTTAGAAATACTTGGACTCAAGCCTCCAAGGGGGATGTACGAGAGTGGACTTTATAGGAGGATATAAAATAGAACAAAAAGGGTTAATCTTTAACACGGTTTCAAATTAAAGCACGATTGCAAGGTAAAGCACCATAGGTAAATGGTAAATGGCAGGGTGAAGGCTGTGAGTGATATGGTGACCTTGGAAAAGGTCCAGAGGAGAGCTACGAGAATGATTCCTAGCTTAAAGAACTCAGCTACACAGATAGGCTCAAGGACCTTGGTCTATTTACTTTGGAGCTGCGAAGACTTAGAGGTTACCTAACGTAGGTCTATAAAATAATGAAAGGGCTGGATAGCGTTCCTATTGATAAATTATTCCAGGTTAACAGATTGGGGAGGACCAGGGGCCACGAGTTTAAACTATGTACGAGTAGGATGTTAGGCATTCTTCTTTTCCCAGAGAGTAGTGAGCCTCTGGAATACATTACTAGCTGGTGTGTTAGGTGCTGACTCTCCGCATGCCTTCAAGAGGGAGCTGGACCGGTTCCTGACTGGGGGAGTGATCGCATCATAAAGAAGGCAAGTGTCTTTATAGAGAACACTGGGTCCATGTGATCCCCTGGACTAGTTTTGATCACCTGAGGGGGTTAGAGAGGAATTTTCCAGAGTATTCTTTCCCTTATTGGCCTTGGGTTTTTTATGTGTGTTTTTCCCCCTCTTCCAGGAGATGACATGGTGATGGGAGGGAAGAAGTGTTTAGTCATGATGGTCTGCCCATCATAGTGTGGGGCAGGCTTGGTGGACTAGCAGGTCTTTTGCTGCCCATGAATTTTGTATGTTTATATGATGTCAGTAATCACTTCTTCACACAAAGAATTATTAATACTGGAATAGTCATTCGGTTGGGAGTTGAGGTAAAAACTCTGGAGTCATTCAAGAGGCAGTTAGTTACTGTATGGGGAGGTTTCAATGAAAGGATGAGCTTGAAGGGTTAAATGAACTCATCGCTGAATGGGCAACTCGTTAGTGCAAGTTGTGAAAGCATTAGCCTCAGAAATGGATTTCATGCGAGTATTTCTCTGGGAGGCACTGGATATTCTGTTGATAAACTTTCCAAGTTTTCTAGTTTATCAAGCTACAGAATTGGAAGAAAAACACAATCAGGTGACAGTGCAGTCCTACACAAGGTAGAAACAAATGCAAAATACCAACTTTGTATGCTTGATTCTGGTCTTCTGTATCCTTTATGAATAAACTTTTAACATTACATAAAAAAAGAGATGATACTACTACTTGAGAATGGAGACACGAGGCATTTCTAGGGCAAGTAGAACAGGGGTCAGTATCACTGCTACCACTTGCACAGGCAAATAAAATGCATTTCAACCTACAAAGTATACCCTCAGCAAGGCACTTCTGTTCTCCAGTTGTAATCACAATACTTTCGGAGAAGGCAACCTGTACTGCATTCTAGATCTGGATTAAAAACTAAATTACAGGAGAGTTAACAGGTATCACTGGGTAGGAGTGGAAACATTTTTATAGCCAACAGTCTGAAACTTGGAGTCCATTCAGACTTGGATGTTAAATTCTGAAGAATTCAATAACAGACTCAAGGGCCCAGATATGTACAGGGAGGTGGGGGCGGGCAAAATGGTCAGAGAACGCGTAGTGGCCGGGGGCACAGAGGTCCTGCCCAATTTAACGGCAGGACCTCATTATAATTTTTTTGTTCCATGTCCTGCCTGGCAGCCGGCCAAATTGACAGACTGGCCTGCTGCTGGGCGGGAAAACCAGCAGCAGGGGCTGGGGAGGGGAAAGAGAGGCGCTGTCGGGAAAGACAGAGATTGGGACTCGGGGCTGAGGGAGAGGCCATCGGGGTGGGGGATGTCTGCGATCACGGCATGGGTGAGAAGAGAGGCTGAAGGCTTCCTCGAGGGGCCGGTGGTTGCATTCCTGCTCCTCCTGACCCACGAGAAGTGCTGGAAAAATCACTTACATTCTTGAGCCGGCAGCTCCCGCCTTCCTTTTACTGCTGGGTTTCCCGACCCCTGGGAAACCCATGCGGCAACTATTAAATCGGGCTGACAATTGCAAGGTCGGAGCCAGATTTAAATATGCTAATGAAGTTTTCCACCTCTCCATGACGGAACACATGCGCGCCACAAAATCTGCTGCCGTTTACGCGGCAGGTTGGGGACGTGTTGCCCGTTTTCTAATTTTTAATTTCCTGAAGGCATCTACTCTTGCTGGGCTACATTTCCATGGATGTTGATTGCTCTCTGGTACACTGCCAAAATAACAATTCTTCATGCGTGAGTCTAGACACAAGTGTTGGCATTATTATTCAACTGCAAGGGGCATCACAGCCGAGCTTGAACCTGATGTACACAAGCGCACTAGGAGCAAGGATTGCTCAATAGTGATAAAAAGCGTGAAACCTTGGGTGATTTCTCTCTCCCTAACTCAAGGGTACCAAGGCGAATTGTCGTGCCTTTACCTTTACCCAGGCTGAAATTAGCTAACTCAGCAAAGACCAGGAGGTCCACCTGGGAATTTCCTGTTCTGTATGTCTCAGCTGCTCTCCATTTAACCAGCAGAGTCATGAGCCAGCAAACATGGATTGAAACTATGATTCTAGAAGTCAAAACTAGTGGTCAGAATGAGTTTCTCTGCAAGCTGTAACATATTAAGTGGCTCCCTATTTTTCTGCAGTTTTTTTTTTTAGGGGCTCAGAGCCCAAAAGAAGAACTTTATTAAGTTTAAAAGCCCTCAGAAAATCTGTAGAATACTTACTAGTGGCTTGCCAACCCAGTCATATTCATAATCAAACACAAAGCCATTTTTATCAAACAGATCAGTGAAGAGTTTTCTCAGGTATTCATAGTCTGGTTTCTCAAAAAAATCAAGTCTTCGTACATAGCGGAGGTACGTTGCCATTTCTTCTACAAAAAAAAGTGAAATTAAATCAAATTTTACACCTCATTATATTCATAAATAAACTTAAAGGGAAAGAACACACTAGGGGTAAGTACAATCAGTAGACCATTATTACTCTTAGATGTATCTCAGTTGTTTTCTATTGAGCCCTTTGGTTATCTATTTCAGCAGTTAGATAGTGAAGCAGATACACTAAAATGCTGCTGCATGGATCCCTTTAGAGAGCAGGTCCTAATCTAGGTGCATATATGACTACTCTGTCTCGAAACCAACTGCAACTCATCTTTTTCTTTTCACTTTCTGAAAGGACACATCATCTCCGTCTTAAGTCACACCTCCAGTATATCTGTTTCATGTTTATGCCTAGAAGTGAAAATATTCAGGGAACGCTACCTGACCACGAATAACATTTACTCATACAACACCCTCTTTAGGTCTACATGGCAAAAAAAGGGACAATAAATTAAAAAATAATAATGCATCAGCTTACACAGCGTCAGTTTGGTTCACTTTGGTAGCACTCTCGCATCAGAGTCACAATTTGAAAGTCCAAGTCCCATTCCAGGACCTAAAGGCATAATCTGGGCTGACAAAGTGACTGAGCATTTGGATAAATATGAACTGATCAGAGAGAGCCAATGTGGATTTGTAAAGGGTAAGTCATGTCTAACTAACCTAGTTGAATTTTTTGAGCATGTTCCTAAGGTTGCAGATAAGGGAGTGCCTATGGATGTTATTTATATGGACTTCCAGAAGGCATTCAATAAGGTTCTACACAAGAGACTGTTAGCAAAAATAAAAGTGCATGGAATTGGAGGCAGCCTATTGACATGGGTAGGGAATTGGTTAGGAGGTAGGAAACAGGGAGTAGGGATAATGAGTATGTACTCTAATTGGCAGGATGTGACTAGTGGTGTGTCTCCGGGATCTGTACTGGGGCCTCAGCTTTTCACTATATTTATCAATGAATTAGATGAAGGAATAGAGCCAGAAATCTAATTTTGCTGACGACACCAAGCTAGGTGGCAAAATGTGCAGGTTGTGACAGGCTGAGCACAATGTGGGGAAGTGAGAGGTCATTTTGGACCCAAGAAAGATAGATCAGAGTATTTTCTAAATTGTAAGAAGCTAGGAACAGTGGAGGGATTTAGGGGTCCATGCACAGAAATCACTAAAGTTAGTGGACAGGTAAAAAAATTAAAAATTAAAAAGGCTTTATCTCGAGGGAGATTGGAATCAATGTTCCCTTTAAGCTGTGCGGCGCTCTTGAAGACCTACGCAGCCAGCTCACCAGCTTTTAAATGCAAAAACCACTCTTGCACGGATTTTTAAATGGGCTACACGACCCAAAAGAAAATTACAAGGAACATTGGTTGGAATATGAAGCGGTGGAAGTTATGCTACAGTTGTATAAAGCTCTGGTTAGACTGTACCTGGAATATTATGTTCAGTTCTGGGCACTGCACCACAGGAAGGATATATTGGCCTTCGAGGGGGTGCAGCGCAGATTCACCAGAATGATACTGGGGCTAAAAGGGTTAAATTATGAGGACAGGTTGCATAGACTAGATTTGTATTCCCGAGAGTATAAAATATTAAGGATCAATCTAATTGAGGTGCTTAAGATGGTTAAAGGATTTGATAGGGTAAATAGAGAGAAACTATTTCCTCTGGTGAGGGAGTCCAGAACAAGGGGGCATAACCTTACATTTCTGGAGCTCTACCAAGGCCCCCCCACCCCCACCAAAAAAAAGCTGGTGCGGCTAGGCCAATTGAAAGTGCCAAAACTAAGACTGATAGATTTGTTAGGTAAGGGTATTAAGGGATCTGGAACCAAGGTGAGTAAATGGAGTTGAAATACAGATCAGCCATGACCTAATTGAATGGTGGAGCAGGCTCGAGGGGCTAAATGGCCTACTCCTGTTCTTATGACACTCCTACTGAAGGATTATTGCATTGTCAGAGATGCTGTCCTTTGAATGAGATATTAAACCAAAGTCCTGTCTGCCCATTCCAGTGGTTCAGGTGATGTTAAAGATCCCATGGCACTATACGAAGAGCAGGAACTTCTGATGTTCTCAGAAACATTCCTCACTCAACCAAAAAATAGATTAGCTGGTCTTTATCACATTGGTGTTTGCTGAATTCTACTATGCACAAAATAGCTGGTGGATTACCTACGTAACTACGGTGACAGCACTTCAACGTAGTTCATTGTATGTGAAGCACTTTGAGATGTTTGAGACACAATAAGGTGCTATGTTAATGCAGGTCTTTCATTCTTTGCAGAGGTTGTATTGTGGTTGATTTAGGTTAAGAAAAAAGGATTCAAACCTGGGAAATTGTCACATAAGACTTCAATTGGGGTAGCTCGTTTGGTGTCACCTATTTTCTGATACCTCTCTTTTAATGTGTCAGCCTATAACAGACAGAAGACAATTGTAGGTATAGTTAGATACAACATAACTTAAACTAAAACTAATAGAACACTTGCAAATATTTTATATTAAATGAGCAGATCCCCCGTGGTATTACTTACTGAGTCACAGGATATGCTAAAGTGTGACGTCTGAATTGTGATGGCTAAAATATGATTGGAAGCACTGTGAAACCTACAGGAAGTATGCACTATACACAAGACTTTTAATATATGGTAGACAGATATGTAGATAGGTAATTTTGAACTTTATTCGATATCTTTATTAGCTATTTCATCCACAAGACCAGAAATTATTTTTGGCAATGTTAGCAAACAAATACAATGTTCCTTGGTTTGTTTAATGTAAGCACTAACCTGCTTAAATAAATGTATTAACATCTACAGTTAAATAACACTGTGGAGGAGTTATGCCTCCTCAGAGACTGTACTGAGGAACATGATGTAAAACAATGAACGGTGGTTACCCGGACTCGCACATGGACTGTAATGGGACAGATCAGGTAAAACCTGATTGGTGGTTATTGGGACACAGAAGGGCAGTTATACTGCCAACAATAATTTTTATGTTATAGTGTACTCCACTACAAATATTTGGGAATGAACATTCACAGTGAATTTAACTTATTTTACCTGAACTTCACTGATGTGAGAACGGTTTATAATGGAGTAAATGCATTGTATACCTTACTTTTGTTTTTCAATTAAAACTAAACATATATTAAGACAGTCTTACAAGTTAGAAACTCACATCCACTGGTTTGTTTATCTTTATAATATGTTAGTTCAGAAATGTAGATAAATTAAGAGCTGAGGGACAGTGTAAATTATTTCAGTATAACACGGAAAAGGAATTCTAAATAATTTCAGAATAGCATGAAAAAGGAATTTAATGAACTGCAGAACAGTGTAAATTCATTCACCGCAGCACAGAAAATGAACAAAATGAGTTAAGTAGAGGGGTGGAAGAGGACGGGACAGGTTTTAAACTTGGGAATGGGGAGATTCAAAACTTCACCTAATTCACTTTACAATCCAGCAGGAAAAGTAGATTACTAATAAAAAAATGTTGCCATAAATTGTGCGCCACAAATGACAATGCACTTTGAATCCGGAGGGAAATTTTAATAACCAGCACAGGCGTGGGATAAAAAAGACATTATTTATTTCAAAATAGAGGGGAGAAGAGATTTCCCCCCACAAAAACACAAATTTTCAGCATAAATTTTGGTACAAACTATAAACAAACTTCCACTTTTTCCAGGTAGCTGCGGGAAGCACGGGCTTTCCAGGGGAGGAGGCGGGAGATGCAAGTCAGAAGGGGTAACAGCACCATCTGGTGTTTAAACAACTTTTCTTATTTTAATAACATGGCGATACTGGCATGATTGAATTTATTGCCCATCCCTAGTTGCCCCAAAAAGGTGGCAGTGGAGGATCCGATTCTGGAACTTCTGCAGTGCACATGGTGATGATGCTCCTGTGACTGTGGGGAATTCCCAGATTTTCACCCAGTAACATATGAGGAACCAAGTATGTCCAAGTTAGGATTGGGTGCAACTTGGAGATGATGGTGTTCCCATGACATTGCTGGTCTTGTCCTTTTCTGTGGTAGAGGGTCCAGGGCTGGAAAGTTGATTGGTGAACTGCTACAGTGCTTCCTGCACTACAATACACCTGTGGTGGTGAGGCATCCAGTGGGGTGCCAATCAAAGAGTCAGACAGGCATAACGGCACAGAAGGCAGGCCACTTGGCCCATCGAGTCCACGCCGGCTCTCTGCAGAGCAATCCAGTCAGTCCCATTCCCCCGCTCTATCCCCGTAACCCTGTAACAAGTTTATTTCCCTCAAATGCCTATCCAGTCTCCCCTTGAAAATATTGAGTGTCTCCGCTTCCACCACTTCAGTCGGCAGTGAGTTCCAGGTCCTCACCACTCGCTGCGTAAAAAATTTTTTTCCTCACATCCCCACTGTATCTCTTGCCCAAAACCTTAAATCTGTGTCCCCTAGTCCTTGTACCATTAACGAGTGCGAACAGCCTATCCCCATCTAGCCTATCCAAACCCGTCATAATCTTGTACACCTCTATCAAATTACCCCTCAACCTCCTTTGCTCTAATGAAAACAAATCCAGCTGCTCCAACCTGGCCTTGTAGCTAAGATTCCCCATCCCCGGAACCATTCTGGCAAATCTCCTCTGCACCCTCTCAAGTGCCTTCACATCCTTCCTAAAGTGTGGTGACCAGAACTGGATGCAATACTCCAGTTGTGGCCTAACCAGCACTTTATAAAGGTTTAGCATAACTTCTCCACTTTTGTACTCAATACCTCTATTTATGAAGCCCAAGATCCCATATAAGAACATAAGAAATAGGAGCAGGAATAGGCCACTTGGCCCCTCGAGCCTGCTCCGCCATTCAATAAGATCATGGCTGATCTTGGGCTCAGTCACTTCCCTGCCTGCGCCCCATAACCCTTCACTCCCATATCTTGCAAAAATCTGTCTATCTCCACCTTAAATGTATTTAATGACCCAGCCTCCACGGCTCTCTGGGGCAGAGAATTCCACAGATTTACGACCCTCAGAGAAGAAATTCCTCCTCATCTCAGTTCTAAAAGGGCGACCCTTTATTCTGAAACTATGGGCTACTCTCTCCTGGACATTGTTGATATTTAAATGTTATTGCAGCTGCACATATCCAGGCAAGTGGTGAGTATTCCATCACACTCCTGACTTGTACCTTGTAGAGAAAGAAGTTTTGAAGGTCAAAGCATCAGCCACAAGTCGCTTCTACCCTGTTCTTGTAGCTATGGTGTTGATTTTCTTTATTTTATTCATTTTATGGGATGTGGGTGTCGCTGGCAAGGCCAGCATTTATTGCCCATCCCTAATTACCCTTGAGAAGGTGGTGGTGAGCCACCTTCTTGAACCGCTGCAGTCTGTGTGGTGAAGGTACTCCCACAGTGCTGTTAGGTAGGGAGTTCCAGGCTTTTGACCCAGCGACGATGAAGGATCAGCGATATACTTCTAAGTCAGGATGGTGTGTGACTTGGAGGGGAACTTGGAGGTGGTGGTGTTCCCATGCGCCTGCTGCCCTTGTCCTTCTAGGTGGAAGAGGTCGCGGGTTTGGGAGGTGCTGCCGAAGAAACCTTGGCGAGTTGCTGCAGTGCATCTTGTAGATGGTACACACTGCAGCCACGGTACGCTGGTGGTGGAGGGAGTGAATGTTTAAGGTGGTAGATGGGGTGCCAATCAAGCAGGCTGCTTTGTCCTGGATGGTGTCGAGATGCACTCATCCAGGCAAGTGGAGAGTATTCCATCACACTCCTTACTTGTGCCTTGTAGATGGTAGAAAGGCTTTGGGGAGTCAGGAGGTGAGACACTCGCCGCAGAATACCTAGCTTCTGACCTGCTCTTCCTGCCACAGTATTTATGTGGCTGGTCCAGTTAAGCTTCTGGTCAATTGCAACCCCGAAGATGTTGATGATGGGGGACTCAGTGATGGCGGTGTCATTGAATCTCAGGAGTTAGTTGGGCTCTTTTATGTTGGAGATGGTTATTACCTTGCAGTTAAGCTGTGCAAAATGTTACCTGCCACTTGCCAGCTGATTGGGTAGGACAGCGCAGTGGTCATGTTACTCGACGAGTAATCCAGAGTCTTAGACTAACAATCCAGAGAATGCGAGTAGGGATATAGACAATTTAGCTTAGTTAGTCGAAGCAAGTATTGCACAGGTGCGACAGGCATGAAAAATTTAATGACGCAGAAAGCATGATAACAGGAAGTGTCCACAGCTGCAATACTTATTATAGATTGACATTAAAGAATCTAATTGAGTCCCTTCAAAAATGGTCACCAAATTTAAAACAAAATTGTTAGGAAATATCATTAATGTAATTGCTCAAATAATACTTCGCCGATTTTCATTAAAAAAAAATATTTGTTCACTGGTCTGCTCAGTGGAGTCCTATGAATAGTCATTTTAGCAGTGTGTCATGTGGATGTGCTGAAGCGTGGCATATTAGATGTAATCAAAGTTGTAAATGCAATCGGATTAAAGGATTTGCAACTTGTTTCCGCATTATCAATCTTTTAACATAAAAAAAACCCACTGCTTCTTCAAACAAGAGAGAGAGGTTACCGAGATCATTAAAAAAAAATTGATTGAAACTCCGCATCAGTTTTTACTTGGAAAAACAACTGCTATATTTAATTCTGGATCTCACAGTTCAAATCAACAGAGTCTAAATCAAACATAACATAGCAAAAGAACTGGAAGGAAAAATCATTAAAATAAAGCTGTGATATTGGGAGTAGTTGACTGTAAATCGAGTCTCATTCTTGGAGCTCCCCCAGAGTGAGGTTTCAATCTAGATTGCTACTGTCAGGGGTGGTACTTAATGGAAACCAGCCACTTCATCAGAAAGAGAAAGAAACCGGAAGGTAACTCAGCCCAGTGTACTTCCTAGTCAGCAATTCAAGAGCAGTAATTTGAAAGATGTTCACCTGCTCATCTTCTCAGCTGGACTAACAAGGGAGAAAACAATTTAGAAATGGGACACTCAAAAAGGAACATTTTATTAGTATTTAATTTCTCTTGTGGCGCTTAAAACAAAATTGGTAGTTTGCTGAGATCATTAATCCCTTCAGTTTTATAATGATGCCATCTTGCTGAGTGATTAAACATATATCCTTTATAATGTAGTCAAAGGATATAAAACACAAGATTACTGAAATATTAGATTTAAAGCAACATTTTCATACTGCCCATTTCCAAATCCTGCTTTTGAATTTAGTAAGTGTAATTGGGGTATATAATAGAAAGATTACTTGCATACATGGATAGCTTAATGTGCCAGACTGGAGTTTCACTCACCTTCAGACCTTGCCAAGGCAAACTACCACGCAGGAAGTACATAAACATGTGACCTAGTGCTTCGAGGTCATCCCTTCGACTTTGTTCTATAAAGAAAATATAACTATATTCAAGGAAGTAAATTCACCTCAGCAAAGTTAACATCCAAGTTGGCAAACTCTATAACTAGTGAATTTTACACCACTGTCTGAACTCTCATTTCCCCAGTTCAGGATAAGTCTTCATGAAGTTCCAGAGTGAGACCAACGAAAAATAACTGCGTAGGCAAAGTTTCTGCAAAATTCAGTCAGGAAACAAAAATGCCCTCCCTCCATGCAGTACCCACCCTCAGTGATACCACTGTGGTGCTCATATTGCCATCCAAATAGTGGTGGCTCTCTGAAGGTCAAGTTGGGGCCATCAGCCATCTTGGCCCCACATTCTGGAATTCCCTCCCTAAACCTTCCAGCTCCCTCTCAACTTTTAAGACCCTCTTTAAAACCCAACCCTTCGACCAAATTTTTGGGCATCCTTCTCAGTATGCCCTCCTTTAGTATAGTGCTCATTTTTAAAAATTTTATTATGTCTCTGTGAAACACCAAGACATTTTTCTACGTTAAATAGTTGTTGAAACGGCACGGGAACGTTAACCATACCATATGCCCCTCATTTACATATGGCAGTATGGCCTCTGGGTGGACAGCAATACTAACTGATCTTTTTGTTGCCCATTTTTGGGACAAGATTGTGACGGTATGGCACATCACCCCATTTTTACACCATAAAATCACCCAACAATGGGTGATTTGTCACCAGAAAATCCAGGCCAAACTTTGTGCCATGCAGTTATTTTCTTTAGGTGCTCTTCCTACTTTGCCATAATCTAGGCCTTATTCTTAACCAAACCATTAGTTGTTTTGTCAGAGTTAGCAGCATCAAGACTGAAAATGTACAGAGCAATGCAACACAAGAAAGTTAGCTGGATGCGGTGCAAGGTCAGAAAAGAATCAAAGGGCCCATGGTAGCTCTATATGTGGAAGTTGAAAGTCATTCCAAGAATGAGGATGACATTGGAAGCAGTGACTGAGGACCTACATCTGCAAACCAGCATGTCAGACTGTAGTGTCTAAGCATTTTTTGGTTCTGTTGAGCACTGGGAGCATAAGTTAAACTATAATCCTGCTCAATGAAAGAAATGCAAGGTGGTAGCTATACTTGGCATTGCAATTTCCTGAAATGTGAAATGATGCTATAATTCTTGGAAAAATAAGATGAGATCCAAGGACTGTCCTGGCTACACACCAAATTAAATACAGTTGGCCTACCCGAAAACATACAATTGACTCATCTTTGTGCAGAAACAAGAGTGAATAGAATAACACTAAGTGCAAGAAACAGAAGGCAATGCACATAGGTTTAAATGGTTCTGACAACTGGCTAATGTCCCAGGTGGTTGCTAACTGACAAGTGAAAGGTTGTACTTTGCAGGTGCTTTTTAGAAGCACAGAAGGTAAAAGAGAGAAAAAAAGACATAGCAGCATCACTAATCTAGAAGCATTTGCAACTACAATAAAAATGCTGCTCCTTCACATTCGAATAGGTTGTAGTGACAGTCTCAGTGAACAAATGTTCTCCATACCATCATTTGGAAGCTCTGGACGTCAATACCTGTGCCACATCTGGCCCTCCATATGATTCAGAAGAATGTGTATGTACAAGATTCCAAGAAGCTGATGGAGGATGAGCACTAGATCCCTGGTCAAAAAGTAATTATGAGGAGGATAGTTTCCTCTATCCAACACTTATTAAGGATCTATGCTCTGAAGAGAAACAGGAGAAGGCATTAAAAAAACCTTCACTTCCCAAGATATTGGCAGGCCATCAAGGACCACTACTCTCCTTATCTGTTTATGAAACTATCCATTTCTGGAAAAGCATCTCATATTGCCAAGACTGCTAAGTTAAAGTTTGTGTTCCGAGAGCAGCAGCGGTGGTCCCATTATCAAGTCTACGGCCCCTGCAAGAGAAAGAGGCTTCTATCTCCAGTATGAGACACAGCAGGGATGGCAGCCACAGTCCACCAGGGAGAGCCGTCCCTCAAGATTACCATTTGAGTGCACTGAACATTTCTTGGTCCATGTTGACTGGAACAGACAAGGGACCAACAACCACTACACAAGGAGGTTCAGCTGAAAAGGTTTGTGACAACTTCAGCATGGATCAGAAAGGTGATCTGAACCCTTGATCCAACTTGGAGATAACATTCTGCCTGATTAACTGCAAGCTCATCTTGGAGCGAGAAAATATCCTGCCATATGTGAAAATGAGTTTCTATGACCAAAAGGTGTTGCAATGGCTACAACTCATATCTTTTCTAGTTGATCATGAACCCAGGTTGCTTACACTGCCACTTCAACTGTGGGACTGGGAGGGCACTCATGAGCTAGTCCAGCAAATAGAGCTTGTAGGAAAAATGGTAGTAATACCAACACGATAGGATTGATCACATTCATTTTATTGGATTCTCAGCAATTCTGAAATGGGATGCAAGATAAGAGCTCTTTGAGGAAGTGACAAGTATGGGGGAAACACAGTGGTGTGATGTACATGGGCATTCAGAAAGCCTTCGACAACAATAGACTACTGGAGAAGATTAAGGGGTATGGAGGAAGGGGAATTGGAGCAAACTAGATTTAAAACTGGTTACAAGAGAGAAACAGAATGGGAGATAAGGACAGTTTCTCAGAGTGGTTGGAAGTGGGCAGTGGTGTCCTACAGGGTTCAGTTCTGGGCCACTGCTGTTCACTGTACATCAATGATTTGGATATTGGCCTACAGGTGCCAAAATTTGCAGAGGATGCTAAAATAGAAGGTATGGATAATTCTTTAGAAGACCAAAGGAAGCTGCAACGGGATATTGATAAAATGGGGGAATGGACTGAAAAATAGCAGATGCAATTCAATGTAAGTGTGAGGTGCTACATCTTGGTAAAAAATAACAGCAGTAGTTGTACACTAAATGGAAGTAGGTTTGGTGCTATGGAAGAGCAGAGGGATTTAAGGGTCAGGTTCACAAGACATTAAAAGCAGCACTCACGTGGATAAAGCCATAAAAAACAGATTACTGAGTTGAAACTATGTGTAGTTTTGTGCTGCACACTATAGCAAATATGTTGAGGAAATAGAGAGGTCATAGCACAAATTCACTAGGATGCTGCCTGGTATTGGGAAATATGAATACGACTTGAAAGATTGGAGCTTCTTTTGTTAGAACAGATATTAATAGAGATGATTTGATAAGGGGTGTTTAAAATTATGCAGGGATCGGACAGAGTAGAAAGTAAAAGATTGCTTCCAGTGGTTGAGGGTCTAGCATGAGGGGACATAGATACAAGATTAAATGTAATAAGCTTAGAATGAAGAGGAGAAACTTTTTTTTAAACTACACAGTGGGTTGTGAGTTTGTAGAATGCACAAGTTAGTGATTGAAGCAGAGACCACGTCAACTTTTAAGAAAACGTTAGATAGGATGTTGAAGGAAAGGGGAATAAAGCGATATGGGAACAGGACAGGCACATGGGATTAGGACTACTGCATGTGTGGAGGAACAACATGGTCTCGTTGGGTCAAATGGCCCATTTCCATGTTGTAATTTCTATGTGATTCTATAAACAATATCCTGTTAGATAGCTTCAGATATAATAAACAGACAAGACTTTACCCTACTGGCTTAGAGAAAGACAACAAAAGAAAGTTTGTGTCTTGATTTATTCAGAATAAAAACTAAATCAGTCAAAGGAACACAGACTAATACTGAAAGAAAGGATAACAAAAGTTCAGGGAACTCATTTCCTCTCAGTGACAGAGCTCTTGCAGCAATGACCAGTCAATCCCGTAATTTAATTCTTGAGGTATAAGAAATGCAGTGTAAATGTATAACTTCATTAATGAGATAATCTAGGAAAGAGCAGAGGCTGCCAGCTGAAGCAGAAACAACTGATGACTGAGGACTTGGGATAAGGCAAAACCTAAATGCCAGAGCAAGCTCATCTTATGGAGAGAAACCACCAGATTGATGCAGGACAGGATTCAACTTTAGCCTGACATGCAACTATTTCTGGACCAGTTGTAAGTCTTTCTGCTAATACAATTAACTTAAATAGAGAACATACAAAAGCTATTGGCTATGCTTGGTCCTATAATTCTTGAGGCTGTAATTCTACAACTATATATTAAGTTGAACCAACCTAATGCTGCGAGTCTAATGCTGATTGAGTTAAGTCATACAAAGTTAACCCCTTCTGTGCTGTTGCAAGTCTGAAGCCAAGATTTTGTACTATTTGTGCTAATCACTCCAATAACTATATTATCTTATATATAGAGAGGGGAAAATAAAATAATGGTGATTTATTAGGTAGAAACAGAAACAAAACAAAAATTTGCAAATTATGTGCACATTGCGGTTTGTATTTATTACAGGATTTAAAAAAAAGTTTAGTTCTTTGTCTCTCCCTTGACCAAACTATCTCCTTTCCTTAAAGTGCTAATTGTTGCTGGCACATACCTCTCAGTGTCTTGTACAAGTGGCCATTCTAAATATGCCAGCTAGACGCCAGCAGGATATTCGAACATTGAGAGCAACACAGCTAAGCCTGATCCTGCTCTCACTCAAAGCTGGACACATACACACTTGACATCAAAAGTCACTGGATAGCAATCAGGAGCAAGAACCTAGTCTGATTTTCCTAACCAGAGGCCTGGACTGTTGAGGCCAATTATAGTGTCTTGACTGCTGGCCTGGCAGGGATTAGCTAATTCAGCATACATTGGAGATCGAGTCTGATTTCTGGTCTATGTATTTTAGTGCAACAGTGGGAGGGACTTTACCCACGGGATCGATTCTCATCTTTATTTTCTCCTTCCATCTTTGCTGCTTACCCATATCTCATCATAAATTTTGAGTCGATTGTAATCCCTTATGTAGCTATCAGACAGATCCAAAATTATTGTAGAACTAATAATAAGAGTTGTGATATATTGGAGAAACAGAGGCTATGATAGTTAGCTTACACAAATTCTTGATCCTGAGTTTGTTAATAAATATTATCCAGAATCTTTAAATGCAATAAGCACACATTAAGCATAGCGCAACAGCCAAGGAGCTATATAGTCAATGAAAGCATGGCTAGACAATCACAGAAGTTAATAATGATGTTAATGACTTGAATTCTGAAGCTGTCTGGTAGAGCATGTAGCACCAACTGTTCCACTGCCAGTTTCAGTCTGGTGGTCTTCTTCATTTCTCAGCAGGAAGCTTCCTCAAAAATCTATTTCCCTTTCAAATCATACCAGTAAGAAATTACCTTTGCCTAGGTGTGTGTTTATGCTCATATATCGTGCCGTCCCGGTTAAGCTCTTGTGCTCTCGGTATGGGATGTGCTTTTTGGTCTCTGGATCTATGTATTCTTTGGCAAGGCCAAAGTCTATGATGTGAATGGTATGTTGTCGTTTGCTCCCTGGTCGGCCCACTAAGAAATTCTCTGGTTTAACATCTCTGTATATCAAACTTTTGCTGTGTACAAATTCCATCCGTGTAATCTGAAAAGACAAAGTAACAATATGGATTAGGCAGTTACTTCAACACTGTAGGGTTAATCAAAATTGTTTCCATCCCTACAATAAACTAGAATAGCTCTAAAATAGTTGGTTAAGGTTAAAACTAAAAATTGTCTCTTATAACTATTTTTCTCCACGCTCCAATTCTCTGTCTTGCACTCTCTGAATGGCTCGTACGCACTTTTATTAATCTCTGATTCTCCCCCATACTTTAATTTTTTATTTCCGATGGAGATGCAGAATACAATTCACTCTACTCAGCTCCAACAATGTGCCTCAGCCCCATCCGAATAGCACCTTCCACAGCACCAGTATGACAGTTTTTCCAAACTTCCACATCAGTTATCCTGTGACCTTGGGGAGATTGGCAATTGTCAGTTTGTGTTCTCGGCCCATGCCCACTAGGAATTGGATTAAGACTGTCCAAACTTATTTCACAACGGATCCTTGCAGCCAACAGATGGAGGATTTCTTCTCATCATTCAGGGCTGGATTTGAACACAGGTCTTGATAGGTGAAAGCCCAGTGTCTATACAACTGCACTACCCAGTTTCCACAAATACAAGTTTAAACAATTTGCAACAGGGAGATTTTTCTGAATATGTGGAGAAACTTAATTATAATCTCAGATTGCACTTCAGAGTAGTTCTACCTAATTTATAGCTGCATCTGGGGTAATACTTCTGCACTCTAAAGTCTTTATTGCTTACACCACTGTGGACCTTGGAATCCAGCTATTAGAATAGCAATTGATGGCAGCCCTGCTGCCAGAAGGTAATGGCTCACCTAAAAGTTGAACTCGTGATATGCATTGATTAAATATTTCTTCACAGGAGTGGCAAGGAAGATGATAAAGGGAAGTTCTGGTGTGCAGTTTGTACAATTTTCACCCCCACCCCACCCCCACGACAAATAGTAATTGGATTTAGAATAGAATGGAACATATTATTAGGTTATACAAGAATTAACTGTTATACTTGAGCTAACAGTATTCTTGCAGGCTCTGCCACAATTTTGCAGTCAGGGAATTATCTATATACACAAAAGAAAATCAAATAAGATAATTAAAGGAAAAGGTTAAGTGTAAAGGTCATAATTTCAATACAAAATACTTTTTTCCATGCCACACCAAAAATTTTATTATCTCACATTATTTATGATCCTACCTTAAAGGCATTTAAAAAAAATTGATGGTTATTTCTCCATTTCCATAGAGACCTGTTAATTCAGGTGTCCAAAGAGATGCTCAGCTGATACCAGCTACAGACCCCCATCATCAAACAGTACAAATCAATGTTATTCCCAGGCCTAGATGCTGATCATGAAACGTTCAAGCTCAAGTACTGGTGTGCTGTTGACTTAATTAGCAACATCGATGTTACGAATCATAAGCTTTTTCGTTTTACCCAATTTACAATCGTCTCTCACCTCTAACCTCCTGGCCATACATGGCTCAGCAGCAGAGAAGGCCTCTGCCTATAACACCAAGCCTTTGTTCCTGCCTCAAGTTCTAAAGCTAGTATCATGGATGTATCAGAGGAAGAGAAATACTGATGAAAATATACATGCATCCTACCACTCACTGCCATAGCACATTGGACAGTATGTTTTACATGAATGACATTTTCATTTTCAAGCATTCCTCCACCACTCCCCCACCGTTTCATTTCTAGGGCTCATTACACCAGATAGTATCCCTAATTAAGAGAGCTCCCTGCCAAACCAACCCATTCCAAATGCCACTCTGAAACAAGTTAATTGCAAGTGAACAAGGGATATTTGCCACTACCTTCTACAACTAGAGAAAAACTACATCATACCCTTCCACAGCAGAGTTTTGGGGACTTTAGGATACGGGGAGAAAGTATCTCAGTCCCTTCAAATTGCAGTTTGTGGCAAGTTTCTGAAACTATGAGTGACATACTTTCAAGCAGAAAAGTTGTTGAAACACTTTATTTTACCTCAGAAATAAAACTGATATTAAACAACTGTAAAGACATTACTGTGAAACTAACATATCTGAATCTCACAATGATTTTAGATTCTTAGAAAATTGAGTTCAAGACACTAACATTCCCACAGAATCTCGAGTAAAGAGGAAATACAATCTACTGAAAAGTTCCATGATATTAAAGAGGGAATCCTGCGAGTTGCCATGTCTCTCGATCACCCCTGATTATCCTGTTCATACTTCAGAACCGCTGGTTATAGGATGCTTGGACGAAGTTGTTTTATGTTCTACTCTAATGTGACATTATGAACAAGGAATTCTGCCCTCCATTCATGTTATCATATAATAATCTACACAAAACACCTGCTTCCAGGCTGTCTCTCACCAGCAGTTCCAAAACAGGGCCAAAGGGGAGGGGGGAGAAAGACATCAGTAAGCATATAGTTATATCCCTTTAAACATTTAGGATTATGTGACAATGCAGTAAAACATACTTCCCTTTCATAACTTCAAATTCCACTATTACCATATACTATATTATCTTTTTCAAAAATGCACGCTTCTGCTTACTTGTCCTCCAAAAGCATCTTAGAAAAAACATCTATATGTGCGCAATTGTACATGAAAGTATACCCCACTCCCCCATATCTTGTAGAAATGATACAGTACGGATGGCTGCCACTTAGAGCAGCTGAGTTGCGTCGACCGTTTTAACAACTGCCATACCATATTGTACTTTAGCACAATGTACTGGAATATTCAGTTGTCATTTATTCACTTGTGCTTACATAAACTAAAATGGACACAACAAATACCAATCATTTGGTTCACCACACTTACCAACTGTATCGCTATCATTAATACAGTTTTAATGGAAAATGTTCGATCACAAAGATCAAATAAATCCTCCAAGCTAGGTCCCAGCAATTCTAGTACCATGGCATTGTACTTTCCACAAGGGCCAAAGTAGTAAACCTGAGGAATTCCCTCTGTAAAATAAAAGTAAAGAATGCATTGATGAACAGCTTACGACGAACTCCACTTTATAAATTGGACATTCCAATATTGGACAAAAAGCAACAGTCAAAAAGGTGCATAATTTCAAAAGTATACTCAACAGCTCTCAATATCTAATGCAGAGACGTTAAGATAGTGAGCTCCACCATCTGGGAGACCTTTTGAAATTCACTTTCCTTTCTGATTTGACTAAATAAAATGTAGGTACAATGCAGGTACAAACTACACCTATTTCATTTTACCAGAATTAAAACTTCCAGTCTGGGCCAAAGCACAATTAGGCTGGATCTCCAGTCAAGGAACCAGAAAATGCAGCTGAGTCAGGTTGCCTCTGGATTCTGGTCTGTTTTTAAGCTCTACTTTTAGGATATTCAGGCCACATTATGCGTGCGTGGGGAGTTTCAGGGCTATCTCTGGGATTGTGCCCTTTATGCCTTCTGTAGACCTCAGCAGAACTCATCAGTTGAGAGCAGGTGAAAGTTCCATTAAGGCCTGGAAACAAGCCCCAAAATTTAACCAGGGATAGTTCACCGATTACATTCCCAAAGAGGCTCGCTTACTGCACTGGAAGCCGAAAAGACAATGAGGCCACTTTTCATCGGGCCTTCTCAAGTGGCATGACTCCGACATTGCACTGGCAGTTCAGGGTCTTCACCGCTGATGCACACTCGCAGGCATGGGTGGCCCGCTCAGGCCATGTAGATGACCCCATCCCCAGGATTTGGGGCAGTGTCTCCGATCTGCTGCACTATGTCAGCGGATCGGAACGCCAGGAATTTTGGGCCCATTGTATAAATCTTAAGCCTGGAAGCATTAGTTTAAAACTTTAGGATTACAGCAGTGAGAGAATTAAGTTAGGACAAATAATCCTTCTATGTAAACACAACTCATGGCATCTGCTTATAGAAGCATATTCGCACAGAATTTCCTATCTTGCAAGATTGCCAGTGAGGTGCGTTGTAGTGTTGTTTGTGTAGTTTATTCTTGAAGGAGCTGACCTACCAAAGGCAAGCTTAACACTTGAAACTTATTAGACTCAGTGCAGAGATCAATCATTTCCTCAGCTGAAAAGGCATACAAAACTTTCTAACAAAGCAGAATTCCTATACTAACAAATAAACACAAAAAGCACCCTCTTGTTTGAGAAGAATACACTGTACTTAAATACTGTTGATTTAATTAGGAGGAAGGAGCACCTGATGAAATCTGGCTGAAATATTTCTAAATGTGCAAATGCAAATGGTATGTTAGCCTTAATTGCAAGGGGGTTGGAGTACAAGAATAAGGAAGTCTTGCTGAAATTATAGAGATAGGGCTTTGGTGAGACCACACCTGGAGTGCCGTGTACGGTTTTGGTCTCCTTAGCTAAGAAAAATATACTTGCCTTGGAGGGTGCAACAGAGGTTCACGAGATTGATTCCTGGGATATGAGGGCTGTCCTATGAGGAGAGATCGAGTAGAATGGGCCTATATTCTCTGGAGTTTAGAAGAATGAGAGGTGATCTCATTGAAACGTATAAAATTCTTAGAGGGCTTGATAGGGTAGATGCGGAGAGGCTGTTTCCCCTGGCTGGAGAGTCTAGAACCCGGGGTCACAGTCTCAGGATAAGGGGTCGGCCATTTAGGACTGAGATGAGGAGAAATTTCTTCACTCAGAGGGTTGTGAATCTTTGGAATTTCTACCCCAGAGGGCTGTGGATGCTCAGTCGATGAGTATATTCAAGACCAAGATCGATAGATTTTTGGGCATCAAGGGAATCAAGGTATATGGGGATAGGGCGGGAAAGTGATGTACAAGTACAGCCATGATCTTATTGAATGGCGGAGCAGGCTCGATGGGCCGTATGGCCTACTCCTGCTCCTATTTCTTATGTTTTTATGTATGGCCTAAAGGAAAAGCTAAATCCATTTTTCTCCTGAGAATTGAGAAATCTGACCTCAGATATATTTTCACAACCAGATATTTCACAGAATAATGATTATACAAACACTGAGGACGTGAAAGAAGGGAGGGGAAAAAAAACCATCAGCAATTTCCACAGAAACCATTGCGTAAAACCTCTGCATTCAGCACTTTGGAAAGTATATGTAGAATTTAGTAGCATGTCATAACCAAAGAAACAATATCAGTAATTTGCAATTACATTAATTTTAGCTTCCCAACTATTTACCATATCAAAAATCGTAAACAATATGAACCAGAATTTTGTAATGCTTTGATCATCCAATTAAAATTTACAGATTTTAGGATCTATTGGGACAGTTTTCAGATTGAGCTATATTAGTATGTTGGGTGGTGGGGGGGGGGGGGGGGGGGGGAGATACGATTGTTCTATGTAAGAAAGCTTCAAGCTTTTGAACCTTCCTCGTGATTCTGTGAGTAACTACACTGAGTGCCACTCAGCCATACAGGTGGACAAGGCTAGTTTGTACTAAGTTAACTGATCTCAACCAGGGGATAGCAAAAGTGCTACAATTGGTCTCAACATTCCACAGAATGGAAAGAAGATTCAGCCAGAATAGTACACTTATTCACTAACCAGTGGGCCCTTGATTTTTATGTGAGCATTAACTGATGTCAAGGTTAGAGATGTCAGGGCATGGTTAGAGATGTTCTGCATTCTCTCTGCATCATGAGACAGAAACCATTCAGAAGAAAAGACATCAGTGGTACAGCAGGAGGCAATGCAAATACAGACAGCATTTAAAATGTGGCTGGCATGAAGAAAAAGTATACCAAGGCCAATATGGTTGCAGTCTGGTTAGCACCAACAATGCTACACTACATTTTTTGGAGTTGAGAAAAACAACAGCAAAACACTGACCCCAAAAGTGCAGTATAAACAGGGGCATTACAGATATAAGCTGTGTGTATTTGACTCCATTCCTACCATCTCCCAAAATCCATCCAGCTGAAACAGTTTCTCAAATGTCACTCTGGTAGTGCAATATAAAGAACCCTTTTCAATACATTTTATCATCAAGACTCTCACCCCAAATCTGTTATAATTTCTCATAATGCAAGTTGTTGTAGCAAAATCTGACTTTGCTGGGAGCTTTACTAGAGAAGTAGTGACCTAATTGAGGTCTTTAAGATTATGAAAGGGTTTGATGGGGTAGAGGTAGAGAAGATGTTTCCACTTGCAGGCAAGACCAGAACTAGGAGCAATAAATATAAGACAGTCACTAATAAATCCAATACAGATTTCAGGAGAAACTTCTTTACCAGAGTGTGGTTGGAATGTAGAACTCACTACCACAAGGAGTTGTTGAGGCAAATAGCAGAGGCATTTAAGGAAAAGCTAGATAAACACGAGGGAGAAATGAATAGACTGGGACTGACTCGATTGCTCTGCAGAGAGCCGGCACAGACTCGATGGGTCAAATGGCCTCCTTCTGTGCCATTATGACTATGAGAAGGATATGTTGATGGAGCTAGATGAAGAAGAGTGGGAGGAGGCTTGCATGGACCATAAACACCGATATGGACCTATTGGGCCGAATGGCCTGTTTCTGTGTTGTAAATACTGTACTACGTAAAGCAAATGTTTTTTTTTTATATAAAAGGTGATAAACAAAAGAAAGGCCAGAAACTATCAAAAACCTGGGATTTGATTATATTATAGACATTTTAAAAAAAATCTGAAAACCTTTCAAAAGGATTACACTGCTGCATTTTCTTAATCTTTGATTAAAGCTAACTAAGCCTGAAACACAAAAGCAGCTTTCTAATTCACAGAATCAGCAATCACCTACTAACCAGCAGAATTCCACAGATGAATCTGCTTAGTAAGAATTTAGATTTGTAATTTTTCTTGTAAAAACTGAAACCGGTCATACAAGATTCACGGATTCACAAAGGTATATTTTAATGGTTTTACTTGCAGTTCTGTAACTCTACTACATACTATCCTCCAATCCACGTGACACATGATCAAGGAAGGCTCTAATTGGGGGGGGGGGTGCTGTGATACCTCCCATGGTTAATAGCTGCTTGACATTCACTATCGTAAGCTCACACATCAAAGATTACTGAAGCCTGTGGAACCACATTCCACAGAAGCCACTGTACCCAGAAGAGAGATGAAAAATTGGAGGAGGAAAAAGGAAATTTTTAATGCAACTTCAGCTCCACTAATCTTTCAAAGGATGATTTCTTAGCAAGTTTTGTCAACAACCAATACTGTGATTGATATCCATCTGATTTGTCATTACTTCATAGCTTTCAAGTAATTTAACATACCAGAAGGACATTTTTCAAACAGAAAGCAATCATAATGTTCTATTAATCGACAGATCTCCTGGCTTTGCTCCTGGAAAGTCTGAGGAAAGATGACCCCTCCACGGCCTCTGATTTGTCACGCTGCTTGTCTGACAGAGTATTGGATGATGAGCAATTTCCTCCAATTAAATACTGGGAAGACCGAAGCCATTGTCTTCGGTCGCCGCCACAAACTTTGTTCCCGAGCTGCCGACTCCATCTCTCTCCTTGAGCTGAACCAGACTGTTCGCAACCTTGGTGTCCTATTTGATCCCGAGCTGAGCCTCTGACCCCATATCCTCTCCATCATCAAGACCACCTGCTTCCACCTCGTAACATGCCCATCTCTGACCCTGCCTCAGCTTATCTGTTGCTAAAACCCTCATCCATGCCTTTGTTACCTCTAGACTTGACTATTTCAATGGTCTCCTGGCCAGCCTCCCAGCTTGTACCTTCCGTAAACTTGAGCTCATCCAAAACTCTACTGCCCGTATCCTAACTTGCACCAAGTCTTGTTCACCCATCACCCCTGTGCTTGCTGACCGACAATGGCTCCTAGTCCAGCAACACCTCGATTTTAAAATTCTCATCCTTGTTTTCAACTCTGTCCACGGCCTTGCCCCTTCCTTCCTATCTCTGTAGCCTCCTCCAGCCCTACAAGATCTTTGCTCTCCTTCAATTCTGGTGTCTTGCGCATCTCCAATTTTCATTGCTCCACCATTGGCGGCTATGCCTTCAGCTGCCTAGACCTGAAGCTCTCGAATTCCCTCCATAAACTTTATTGTAATTGAAAATGAAAAGGACAACTTCACCTTCCTTATCGTGGGGTAAGCAGAATGGCTATAATGACTTTTTCTCCATTTTACTGGGGGTTGGAGGCACGGGCAAAGGGAATAAAATTAGTGATTCTGTCTATGCTAAAATAATGACGGTCTCGCCTTCAAATGTTTAGTAACTTTGAGAGATTTTCCTATGCTGCTAGATTTAGATGAGGAAAGACGGGAGGAGGCCCGAGTGGAGCATAAACGCTGGCATGGACTGGTTGGGCCGAATGGCCTGTTCCTGTGTCATATATCCTGTGTAATCCTAAACCTCTCCACCTCTCTCTCCTCCTTTAAGACGCTCCTTAAAACCTACCTCTTTGACTAAGCTTTTGGTCACCTGTCGTAATATCTCATGTGGCTCAGTGGCAAATTTTGTTCGATAATGCTCCTGAAGTGCCATGGGACGTTTTTACTATGTTAAAGGCACTATACAAGTGCAAATTGTTGTTGTTATTCAGACTTTGCAAGAAATGGGATCGCAAAAGGATATTTTAACACATTATGGACTGATTTTAACTTTGATTTTGAGTACTGTATTGATTCAGTATCTTGTTGTATCATTCTTCTTTTGTGTATTAATTAAATTGCAAATAAATGTGATCAAGTAGTTTTAGCCCATAGCAGGTCTGTTGGTGTGCTATTTTGTGCCTTTTGGTAAGAGACTGGAGAAAATTGGTGGAAATCCCAGGTGATCTCATGTGTATTATATTGTTGATCCTGAGCATGCTATTCAATACATGGCATGTATAAGGACACTATCACACAATACTGAACATATTGGGGAAAAAAAGATTGAACCTTCATCAGAAAGCCTCATGCTGGGAAGACAGCAGTTTAGTTTGTTTTTCATTGTATTACTAAAACAGATGAAGATCAAGCAATCCCTAATAACTTGATTTGCAAACAAAC
Source organism: Squalus acanthias (assembly GCA_030390025.1). NCBI lineage: Eukaryota > Metazoa > Chordata > Chondrichthyes > Squaliformes > Squalidae > Squalus > Squalus acanthias. Next base: position 24,084,762 of record CM059443.1, read on the forward strand.
CTAAAACCTTATCAGTATATAGCGTAGGATGTCCTAATGCATTTCACAGGAGTGTAATCAGACAAAAACTAACACCAAGCTAAATAAGCAGAATTAAGGGAAATAACTAAAAATTATAATCCTATGATATAGGCTCCACGGTTTGCTAATGAATCCCTGCATATTCAATCTATAGAAAATATATCTAGATAATTAAAAAAAATACCACTCCAATATGAGTTCATCCAAAAAATTATTTTGGTCTTTTGCAAAATCTGAATGCAGGTGTTAAAAAGGTTCAAACAGATTAAACAATAATTGTTTTTTAAAAGCTACTATCCAAAGTGAACCTACAGCACAAGGTTCAAAATCCTTGCTTCACAAACGTGTAATTAGGTTTAAGCCCCAAAATTGCTGAACTCTGTCAAACCACACCTGAAGCTGTGGAACACTTCACATGAGCCATTTAACAAAAATGACAGGATACACCCTAGATGGGACAATGATTTTTGTGGGCGGTGTGTGGTGGGGAAGTTATAATTGAAGAAAGAGAATGCCAAAGATACAGGGGAACAATAAGCCAGGTTGAAGTAAGGGAACATTTGGGGAGTTAGTAATCAAAGTTGTTAACTTTAAGGGTGTAGTGAGCACAGACCAGATAAGAACTACAGTAAACTCTTGTTTAAACAGCACTTTATCATCCGGAATACTTTAATAACCGGCAAAATAGATATATCTCAATACAAAACAACACCTCAATAACCGGTAATCTTGCCAATTCTACCATACATTTAACGGAACATTCTGTGGGCGAGTACCCAATTATACAGTACATTTCTTGATTTTTTTATTTTTGTTTGTTAAAAATTGCCTTGGTAGGTATACCTCTCTGTTATCCAGAATTTTATCATCAACCGGCACCATCCTGGTCCCATAGGTGCCGGATAAGAAAGAGTTTACTGTATTAAGAAATTGGATTTCTGGAAGCAGACTTTGAGGGGATGAAATGTATGAACAGAATAAAATGGGAAAAAAATGTAAAGGGAAGGAGGTGGAGGCAATACATGAGAGTTTGAAAGGAGATTTCTTTCACATTGCAGAGACAGATTATCCGAGAAACAAGTCAAGGAGAAAATAGGAGAGTAAAAGTGGCATGAATGAAAAGGGAAGTCATGGAAGATATTAGGAAGATAGATGGACATATAAAATTCTGAAATGTACAGGGAAGGAACAGGATAGGGCAAACTAGAGTCAAGCAGAGGAAGGCCATGGAACTGACAAGGAGATGCAAACTGGGAACACGAGAGGAATTACTATGGGTTCATTCATAAGCTTTCCTTCCCAAAAAAAGTAAACACAAACCCTTGGACTAAACCAAATGTTCAAAACCACTATCATTTAACAGATTCAAAATTCCAAATATTAATTTTGCAACTATTATACAAAAGATTGGCATTTCCAAACAACAGCCTCATCAATTATGAAACAATCAGTTATGCAAGCTCTCATTTCCTACCTGCATTTCCCAGCTGTTTGTAGAATCTGTACTCCAAATGAAGTTGTGGAGCCCTGGATTTTATAGGTTCCTAGGAAACATGTAAAATAATATTGGTACATTTAAAATTTGTTGAATGAGCAGTGAAAACTGTTAAAATTGAAAGTGATAAAGGCAATCCCTTTTGGATAATTAAAAAGTTTGGATTTCCCTTGCTTGTCAAGTTTGGCTTGATAGCAAACCTTATTCAACTGCGACTCCTGACAAAATAGGGAAGTTTCTGTATTTTATCTCTTCCATATCTGAAATAGTTAGTGATAAAGTAGAAGCTTTTTTTCCCCTCAAAATGCAAAATGAATGCCGGAAATTAAATAAGCAAAGTGGACTGATCGGAGAGTAAGGATACAGCACTTTTGTTCCAAGTGCTAATTAAAATCTTACACAGCCAAAAGGATTAGCAGTAACAGAACCTGTTAGTTAGCAGGACATTCAATATGCCCTACCAGTATGTTGTTAATCAGCAATGACGAAGCAGGTCTGACTTCAGATGGTTATGGAATGGAATAGCTGAAGAACACTCTGACAGACATTAGTTCTGACTGGAGAACTGAACTCGCTGGTGTACTGGAAATACCCATCACTCACATACATCATTGCATTGTGAAGGCCCTTGAAAGGCTTTCATTTAAAATTCCTGTTTATCAAACTGTTTAAGATAAACAGTTCTAAAAAAAGAGTATTTCAACCCTCGTGGACTGATTGTATTTTCATTCTTTTTAAGTATCATAGTGCTTAGTAGCTTGCTATGCCTATTGTATTATTCAATCTATAAACAAACATTTTAGTCTGTACACATTGGCCTGATGCAGCGGTATTTCCATATTTCAAAAGAATGTGGTGGGAATCCCGTGTGAGCATCAATGGCCAAAATTGCAATCAGGGGTTACAGTTAGGGGTAATTATTAATCCAAGACACGCGAGTGCAGACATGGCAATGTAGAAGGTTGCAGATTTCAGATCTTAGGATAATGGGTCTACTTATGGAAAATGCCTTTCACCACAAACACAGAAGCGTTGGGAGAAGGACTGAGCTATAATGTGGCTTATAGGCCAGACGCAATTAGCTAGACAAAGTGTGAAAGAATCTCTGCCATTTTTTTAATCCAGGTTGTAACTCACTTCAAGTTCAATTCAACTTGCATAGGAATCTTCCACCTGACTGTCCACAAACCTTTCTACTTTACTGTACAGGTTTTCAAGAGTGGATCTATATCAGCCTCCTGCTGCTGCCCTCAGCCGGTTTGCATTCCTCCTTCAGGCATCGGATAGAACAGAGCTGGCAATTCCAGCAGCTGTTTTGACAAATCACTGTTGCCAGAATAAGGTGAGTCAAGCCATTTATACTCCTACTGTTGAAAGCAGGAGAACAGGGATTTTCCTTCAGCTGCACTTTTAAAAAAACAAAAGCATTTTCTCTCAATTCCTGCAGCCACAAGCTGAAAATAAGACAATCTTGCAATTTATACTAAAATGATGTAGCATTGTTTTATTACTTCCAAATTCATGAGTGAAAAATGCATGCAAACATAGAAAATCATTTTTCTATATTTATGTGCTGAATGAGTGTTAAGCAGATATATGCTTTTCAGTGTTCAAGGGTACCATTTTTAACTACAATAACAAACTCTGCCAGGAGCTAACATTTACACAGAGCTAATCATTCTCGCATCATTTGCCTGTTAATGTAAATCTCAAGAACGACAAAGTTAGGAAATGCAGTCTTTAAGTCGCAAATGGACAGAACATTAGTGGCCAGTTTGAATACTCTTCTCTAATAATGTGTAGAAAACCAGTTATGAAATATTACATAATTACTGGTGTTATGACAGTTTAGCCGAGACTGAGTGGCCAAGAACATACACAAAAAGTTGGGGTTTATACAAAAAGTTTGGATCTTGCTGAAATAAGGATTCAAGCTAAGTTTGAAAATTAAATCCCAGCACCTATGCAAGACAGGCCAAAGACAAGTTCTCTCTTCAAAATTAAAGAGGTACCAATGCTTTAATAGTTTGGCTGCATTCAATAGAAATGGCATGTACATACTGACCACCAGGAGGCATTCAGCAGCTGCATAGGCATCATCCGCCTTGAGATTTCCCCCTCCTCATAGCAGTGTGACTGAGATCAGCAGCATAGTGAGGTAAAAACCCAAGTCCCTACACCTGTGTTTCAGTAATGTAAAGTACTGCACCACTCTGCTGCTGAGGATTTACTCAAGTTGAAATGTGCACTTAATTGCACAATTCAATAATAAGCTATTTCTTGTTTTAATGAGTACAGGAAACAATGACATTCATATATATTTTCAGCCAATGTCCCAAACTCCTCCAGCACCATCCCTGGGTATGTCCTGTCCCACCAGCAGGACAGACCCACCAGGGGTGGCGGCACAGTGGTATACAGTCGGGAAGGAGTGGCCCTGGGAGTCCTCAACATTGACTCCGGACCCCAAGAAGTCTCATGGCTTCAGGTCAAGCATGGGCAAGGAACCCTCCTGCTGATTACCACCTACTGCCCTCCCTCAGCTGATGAATCAGTACTCATCAATGTTGAGCACCACTTGGAAGAAGCACTGAGAGTAGCAAGGGCACAGAATGCACTCTGGGTGGCGAACTTCAATGTCCATCACCAAGAGTGGCTCGGTAGCACCACTACTGACCGAGCTGGCCGAGTCCTGAAGGACACAGCTGCCAGCCTGGGCCTGCGACAGGTGGTGAGAGAACCAACATGAGGGAAAAACCTACTTGACCTCGTCCTCACCAATCTACCTGTCGCAGATGCATCTGTCCATGACAGCACTGGTAGCAGTGACCACCGCACACAGTCATTGTGGAGACGAAGTCCCGTTTTCACACTGAGGATACCCTCCATCATGTTGTGTGGCACTACCACCGTGCTAAATGGGATAGATTCAGAACAGATCTAGCAGCTCAAAACTGGGCATCCATGAGGTGGCTGTGGGCCATCAGCAGCAGCAGAATTGTATTCCACCACAATCTGTAACCTCATGGCCCAGCATATCCCTCAGTCTACCATTACCATCAAGCCACGGGACCAACCCTGGTTCAATAAGGAGTGTAGAAGAGCATGCCAGGAGCAGCACCAGGCGTACCTAAAAATGAGGTGCCAACCTGGGGAAGCTGCAACACAGGACTACATGCATGCTAAAAAGCGGAAGCAGCATGCTATTGACAGGGCTAAGCGATCCCACAATCAACGGATCAGATCAAAGCTCTGCAGTCCAGCCACATCCAGTCGTGAATGGTGGTGGACCATTAAACAACTAACGGGAGGAGGAGGCTCCATAAATAACCCCATCCTCAATGATGGTGGAGCCCAGCACGTGAGTGCAAAAGACAAGGCTGAAGTGTTTGCAACCATCTTCAGCCAGAAGTGCCGAGTGGATGATCCCCACCACCACAGAAGCCAGTCTTTAGCCAATTCGATTCACTCCACATGATATCAAGAAACGGTTGAGCGCACTGGATACAGCAAAGGCTGTGGGTCCCCGACAACATTCCGGCTATCATGCTGAAGACTTGTGCTGCAGAACTAGCCACGCCTCTAGCCAAGCTGTTCCAGTACAACGATAACACTGGCATCTATCCGACAATGTGGCAAACTGCCCAGGTATGTCCTGTCCACAAAAAGCAGGACAAATCCAATCCGGCTAATTACCGCCCCATCAGTCTACTATCAATCATCAGCAAAGTGATGGAAGGTGTCATCGACAGTGCCATCAAGCAGCACTTACTCACCAATAACCTGCTCACTGATGCCCAGTTTGGGTTCCGCTAAGACCACTCAGCTCCAGACCTCATTACAGCCTTGGTCCAAACATGGACAAAGGAGCTGAATTCCAGAGGTGAGGTGAGAGTGACTGCCCTTGACATCAAGGCAGCATTTGACCGAGTGTGGCATCAAGGAGCCCTAGTAAAACTGAAGTCAATGGGAATTGGGGGGAAAACTCTCCACTGGCTGGAGTCATACCTAGCACAAAGGAAGATGGTTGTGGTGGTTGGAGGTCAATCATCACAGCCCCAGGATATCGCTGCAGGAGTTCCTCAGGGCAATGTCCGAGGCCCAAACATCTTCAGTTGCTTCAATGACCTTCCTTCATCATAAGGTCAGAAGTGGGGATGTTTCCTGATGACTGCCATTCGCAACTCCTCAGATAATGAAGCAGTCCATGCCCGCATGCAGCAAGACCTGGACTACATTCAGGCTTGGGTTGATAAGTGGCAGGTAACATTCGCACCACACAGGCGTCAAGCAATGACTATCTCCAATAAGTGAGCGTCTAACCACCACCCCTTGACATTCAACGGCATTACCATCGCCAAATCCCCCACCATCAATATCCTGGGGGTGACCACTGACCAGAAACTTAACTGGACCAGCCACATAAATACTGTGGCAACAAGAGCAGGTCAGAGGCTGGGTATTCTGTGGCAAGTATCTCACCTATCGACTCCCCAAAGCCTTTCCACCAACTGCAAGGCACAAGTCAGGAGTGCGATGGAATACTCTCCACTTGCCTGGACGAGTGCAGCTCCAACAACACTCAAGAAGTTCGACCCCATCCAGGACAAAGCAGCCCGCTTGATTGGCACCCCATCCACCACCTTAAACATTCATTCCCTCCACCACCGGCGTACCGTGGCTGCAGTGTGTACCATCTACAAGATGCACTGCAGCAACTCGCCAAGGCTTCTTCGGCAGCACCTCCCAAACTCGCGACCTCTTCCACCTAGAAGGACAAGGGCAGCAGGCGCATGGGAACACCACCACCTCCAAGTCACACACCATCCTGACTTGGAAGTATATCGCCGTTCCTTCATCGTCGCTGGGTCAAAATCCTGGAACTCCCTCCCTAACTGCACTGTGGGAATACCTTCACTACACAGACTGCAGCGGTTCAAGAAGGCGGCTCACCACCACCTTCTCAAGGACAACTAGGGATGGCCAATAAATGCTGGCCTTGCCAGCGACGCCCACATCCCATGAACGAAAAAAAAAATACAGTTAAATATGTTCAGGAGCTATTAATAGTTTATGGGAAGGATGTTGAGAGACTGAAGAAGGCTACCAATTTTTTTTTTTTTTAAATGTTCTTGGAATGTGGACAACACTTACAAGGCTGCGTTTATCGCATTGCACTGAACTGCTGCAGATAGAAGGTTGCCCTTTGTTGTCCCATGATGAGTGCTTACATAGTGTGGGACTAGAATCATGAGGGCCAGACCAGAGAGCCATTCCCTTCCCTGAAGTACAACTAGGTGGGGTTTTTAATGACAGCTTTCATGATTCATTTTTTTTTTCTGGCACCATCTAACAAATTACCAGACACAGGCAGATCTGAACTCATGACCAATAATTGCTAATCCACTACAATACCGTTCCGTATTAGGAGCTTCATTCAGTACTGAACAAGGTGCATAATTCCTAAAATCCCAAGTGCATCAGCTTATAAAATTATAAGCAGACAAACTTTTACAGCATTGGCAAGTATTGAAAGTACACCTGCATATCATACCCTAGAAAAACGGTTAATACAATTTGATTACTGCATAAAATATTCTTCTACTGCTGGGCAGAAGAATGGCACCACATTTCCTTCCAATGGTGAGGAAAGTCAGTGGTAAAATGCACCAAGGTATTATAATATTGTACCTTAAAATCAAGAATAATCCTATAGGTTGAAGTGTGTCACGAAGCATTCAGATGACAACATAAAACAAAGTACAAATTTGGCTCATTAACTTTGGCAGTGCATGAAAAGACAATTCTACCAGAGTTGTTTTTAATAGGCAACGTCTGTGGGAAAGTTTGATTTGTTTTTAGCAGTGGCAGATACAAACAATCGACTCATGCCATTTTATCTGTAGTGATCATAGGTTTTACTTTACTATGTACACATTACACATTGGGACAGCGGTTTTGCAGCCATTCTTCTCATTCTAACACTTGGCATTGCTTGGTATAGGTGTGTATGTTTAACTAGTTTTCAATTTCATGGGTTTTTGTTTAAATAAGTGAACAAATTTCATCATAATGGTATCAACATTCACGACTGAAATCACCAGTTGTGGGATTCAGCACTGTTGCTGCAATTCACATACAATGTGATAGCTATATTTGTATTACATCTATTTATTTATAGAAAATCAATACAACTTACCAGTTTGATGGCCACATATTCATTTGTGTACAAATTCTTTCCTGGATGAAACAGAGGAAAGAGAAATAAACCAAGTTAAAAAAAAATCTAGGAGATAATTCATTAGTAATGTATTATTGCTGTTAATTCAGATGGACATGTATATTCTTTTGCAATAATACTGTAATTGTAGAAAAAGGCCATTAAAAACGACCAGTTTATGGATGTCATTCTGCAGTATAAATCATGGGCAGGAGTTTCCGCTAGGTTGCACTGTTTTTTTTCAATGCAAATTGCAGGAAATTGGCCAAACCAGTGCAAAAGATCAAGGAATTTTAAGTGCAAATTCCGTTCCACGATCTTTGGCGCAAGTTTAAAAACCATCGCGCTAGAAGTTATCCCCGCCCACGGCCTCAGATCAATTAATCACCAGTGCGAGGTTCTGCTAAATGCGCCCATTTGCAGGCCTGCGAGAAAGCTCTCAAAATTAAGTTGTTTTTCTTTTAGGCGCAAGGGCACCAATAGGCACGTTTTAACAGCTTTTAAAAATAATTTTTTTTAACTTACTAAGAAACTGACTACTGTACAACAATGTAACTAGTAAATGGTTCTGTATAGATTTTTAAAGTCATTTTCAGTTAGTTAAAATTGGGTTACTCACAGGTGGTGGACGAGACACTGATTAAAAATACTTATTTTTTTGGTGATAAACCCATTTCCGGCTGTATTAATAAAACTGCAACAGGTCTTAAACATATCCAGGAATATTTTTGAATGCTAATTTTTTTTTAAAGTAATTACGATTGCGCTGGTTCATTTACGTTCAACGATATGCAAATTAGTTTGAGCAGAAACTTGAGGGGGGAAAAAAACTCTTCTCAAAACTAGCGTAAATTGCACCCGGATCACGGATTGCGCCCAAAGCGGAAACACTTGCACAAATACTGGTAATAATTCCAATGTTGTAGAACATTAATTTGGTCTTCTTCCTATGGCACTATTTCGAAGAGGAGCAGGGGAGTTCTCCCTGGTGTCCTGGACAACATTTATCCCTCAGCCGACATCAAAAGTAGAAGTTCTGGTCATTTATTTAATTGCTGTTTGTGGGAGCTTGCTGTGCGCAAATTAGATGCCTACATTGCAACAGTAACTACATTTCTAAAAGACATTATTGGTTGCAAAGCGCTTTATAAATGCAAGTTCTCTTTTTTCTTCCTTAAGCCTCGAGTTAAGAGAGGAAAGGTCATCGACCTGAAACGTTGACTCTGTTTCTCTCTTCACAGATGCTGCCTGACCTGCTGAGTGTCTCCAGCATTTTCTGTTTTTATTTCTAAAATTATATCTGGCTTAGGAGAGATCACATCTGCAGTCATGCCTACAGTTCTGATCTTCCTATTTGAAAAGGGATATTAAGTTATTGGAAGGAGTGCAAAGGATAATTCCATGGTTAATTCCAGAACTAAGGGGACAGGAGTATGAGGGGAAGCTAAATATCTCTGAAAAGAGAGGTGATTTAATAGAAAATTTATTATAAAGAGTTTGGTGAATGTGGATTCAGATAAATGTGTGTGTTCAAAATTCAATAACCAGGGCTCACAGTTTCAAATTAAGAATGACAAAGAAGTGAATAACAAGACTCTAAAAGGGACTATGCATGTCAGTAAACAGGATTCAGAGTTATTAGATTTGGAAATGAATCAAGGTATTCTTGTGAGAAATTGGCTACTCTTGCCTGAAACTTGTTACCGTTTCTCAAAACAGCAAGTTATTTGAATTTCTGAGGAGTTGCTGTACAGATCATACATGAGGCAAGTAAAAAGCAAATATTTTACACTTTAAAATAAACAGAGCACACTGAACAAAATATCCCCCGCAATTACAGTAATTTCCACACATACCAATTTTACTCCATGCAGGCTCTTTAAAATCTGCATTCAGCATGTATTCTTTCACTTCAGTGATTGTTGTATTTTACATTTCCAGATGGAATTATATACATACAAAAATAGCTAATGAAAATGTCTTCTTATTTGATTGATAAAATAATGCAATATTGTAGAAAAACAGTTGATTGAATGAAACTCAGAAAATGAGGAATCAACATTTCAAAAAAAATGTTTGCTGGGATATTGTTCTTACTAAGTGTCAGCTGTGGCTCAGTGGGTAGCACACTCTCCTCTGTTTCAGAAGGTTGTGGGTTCAAGTCCCACGCCAGGGACATGCACACATAAAGCTAGGCTGACACTCCTGTGCAGTACTGAGGGAGTGCTGCACTGTCGGAGGTGCTGTCTTTCGGATGAGACGTTAAACCGAGGTCCCGTCTGCTTTCTCAGGTGGACGTAAAAGATCCCATGTCACTATTTTGAAGATGAGCAGGGGAGTTATCCCCGGTGTCCTGGTCAATATTTCTCCCTCAACCAACATAACAAAAAAACCCAGATTATCTGGTCATTATCACATTGCTGTTTGTGGGAGCTTGCTGTGCGCAGATTGGCTGCCGCGTTTCCCACATTACAACAGTGACTACACTTCAAAAGTACTTAATTGGCTGTAAAACGCTTTGAGACGTCCAGTGGTCGTGAAAGGCACTACAGAAATGCAAGTAATTCTTTCTTTTACTAGTCTGAATTCAAATCACATATATACACACACACACACTTTTTTTTTTAAATGGAAAAAATGTCTTGTTTTAGTTCCTGAAATAATGTCAGTTTTAGTCTCATTACTTCTCTCTAATTTTGGTTTCTTTTAAGTTTATAGTCTTCATGAAAACAGTTCTAATTTTTGTCCAGTTCCCAAATATAGTTAATATTTTAGTTTTCAGCTTGTGAGGTTGTGTGTGTGTGGGGGGGGGGGCGAATGGCAACGGTAAATTTAGTTTTTGTTTTTTTATATTTTTGTTTGGTCTTTACAGGAATTGTATCAAAATTTGTGTTTCAAAAAATGTTAAATTGTTTCACCTCAAAAAAGGCCACAAGGAATGTTGAGAAATAATAAACAGGTACTTGAATGAAAATTAAAACTTTGGTCTTTTTCAATTTCCAACATCTATTCCAAAGTTTCTACACTTCTGCCCAGTGTTTAATCCTAGAAATAATTTTAATTTAGTCTTGTCTCTGTCTTGAATTTATAGTTTTAGTCTTTACGCTCTACTGTTAATTCAAACTTGCTTAATTCAAATTAGTTTTAAGCACTAACTACTGATTTTTCTGTGTTATTTACATTGCTGAATTCAAAGTTCTGGGTAATTAAAAAAAAATTGCACAAAAAAAGTTCAGGATTGGAATGCACAAGAAACTTGATGCCAATTTTAGTCTCAACAAAAATACAGTAGTTTTAGTCAAATACTACCGTTTCCCCTCATTTTAGGTGATGAAAAACACTGAATTCAATGTTGCAATGCTGCATTTGAGTTAGAGGCTAAATTTTCAAAGATCTTTCTTGATGGCAAATTACCCATTGAAATCTTAATTGGCCTGCATCATTCTGAATTAATACAAGATACAGTATTTGAATACTTATTCAGATTTCAACAATGCAGATTCGCTCTACCCTTTCACCACACTCTAAATAGTGAAAAGCACTAAAATGGAAAGACAGGTGCAAGCTTTAGCATTAAACAAAAACAACTTGCATTTATATCACGCCTTTAATGTAGTAAAACGTCCCAAGGCTTTGGACACACCTATTAAGTGCCAGGCAGACCTTTCACTTGCCCAATATCCAAGGATGAATTTTGGGATTATTTGGAAGAAAAATGTAACCAGAATATCTAAAAATGCCTTTGTACTGTGCAGTATGTCAATACTTCAGAAAGGCACTGATAGACATTAGGTTAACCTAGTGAATGTTGGAATACAGCTCCAAAAATCATACCTAATTTGGCATACAATAGTAGCTTTCTTTATTCCAATGAAGGTATCTTCAACATACTATAACCATAGTACAGATCTGCAGTAGTTTTATCAGACTTATTGGTACCAGTATGCATTAAAAAAAATTACGCTCAAGTAAATATGCTTTATTGTTTGCCTACACTTGTCTCCTTCATGTAGTTACTAGACCTTCACACAGCTTAAAATGCCCTCTATATGGCACCCAAATTTGGAAAGACAACATCTACAATTGCACATCTGGTTGTTGCTTACAATTCAGCCGGATGCAGAACAATACTCACATAATTGCACTTGAGATATTCTGGTGACAACACCAAAGGTGAAGTGTGAACACCAGTCCATTTAATAGCCCATCAAGTCCTTTTGTGTTGAAATTTTAAAAATTTATCTATATAGTTAAATATTTCTATCAATGAAAGTTAAATATTTGTCTTCATAATATATATTATTTCATCAAGCAATACAAAGCATACCATATATACATCATCTATGTTGTACAATTTTTGATCAGAAGCCAAATTATAGCATTCTTGTCATTAATTAAAGAATCCCTTTTCATCGATGTGTGGGGTTCAGGCTTAAACTGCCCTTCTCTCAAAAGGATATTCCAAAATGACTTAAAAATTGTGTGTCTCTGCAGAACAAGCTGTGTTTAATTATTTCACATATGGTACTTACATTATACAAAACTCAAAAATCTGAAGCGGAAACTATTCCTTAATCCAGTTCATATTCCATAAAAGAGAGAGTAGCGAAGTTGCTTGGTTTTTTTGAGCAAGAGCAGCAACTTTTGCAAGTAATCCATATTTTCATTCAAATACTTTGAATAGTTCCCCCAGAATAGATTTTAAAAGGGAGGAGTAATGGGAAGAGAAGGAAAAGACCCATCTGCTGAGTAGGAACTATACCAGAAGCTAGAATACCTCTCTCAAGCTGCATAGAGTCATACAGCACAGAAAGCGATCCTTCGGCCCATTGTGTCCGCGCCGGCCATCAAGCCCTGTCTATTCTAATCCCATTTTCCAGCACTTGGTCCGTAGCCTTGTATACTATGGCGTTTCAAGTGCTCATCTAAATGCTTCTTGAATATTGTGAGGATTCCTGCCTCTACCACCCTTTCAGGCAGTGAGTTCCAGATTCCAACCACCCTCTGGGTGAAAAAGTTTTTCCTCAAATCCCCTCTAAACCTCCTGCCCCTTGCCTTGAAACTATGCCCCCTGGTTATTGACCCCTCTACTAAGGGGAAAAGTTCCTTTCTATCTACCCTATCTATGCCCCTCATAATTCTGTACACCTCAATCAGGTCCCCTCTCAGCCTTCTCTGTTCTAAGGAAAACAACCCCAGCCGGTCCAGTCTCTCTTCACAGCTGAAGCGCTCCAGCCCAGGTAACATCCTGGTGAATCTCCTCTGCACCCTCATCCTTCCTATAGTGTGGTGACCAGAACTGCACACAGTATTCCAGCTGTGGCCTAACTAGCGTTTTGTACAGCTCCATCATAACCTCCCTGCTCTTATATTCTATGCCTCGGCTAATGAAGGCAAGTATCCCATATGCCTTTTTAACCACCTTATCTACCTGTCCTGCTGCCTTCAGGGATCTATGTACATGCACACCAAGGTTCCTCTGAGCCCCTGTCCTTCCTAGGGTCCTACCATTCATTGTGTATTCCCTTGCCTTGTTAGTCCTCCCAAAATGCATCACCTCACACTTTTCAGGGTTAAATTCCATTTGCCACTGTTCTGCCCATCTGACCAACCCGTCTATATCATCCTGTAGCCTGAGGCTTCCCTCCTCGCTATTTACCACCCCACCAATTTTCGTGTCATCTGCAAACTTACTGATCATACCTCCTACATTCATATCTAAATCATTAATGTACACTACAAACAGCAAAGGACCCAGCACCGATCCCTGCAGTACACCACTGGACACAGGCTTCCAGTCACAAAAACAACCTTCGACCATCACCCTCTGCCTCCTGCCACTAAGCCAATTTTGGATCCAATGTGCCAAATTGCCCTGGATCCCATGGGCTCTTACCTTCTTGACCAGTCTCCCATGTGGGACTTTGTCAAAAGCCTTACTGAAGTCCATGTAGCCCACATCAACTGCACTACCCTCATCCACATACCTAGTCACCCCCTCGAAAAATTCAATCAAATTGGTTAGACATGATCTCCCCCTGACAAAGCCATGCTGACTATCCCTGATTAATCCTTGCCTCTCCAAGTGGACACTAATTCTGTCCCTCAGAACTTTTTCCAATAATTTCCCCATCACTGGCCTGTAATTCCCTGGTTTATCCCTACTACCCTTCTTGAATAATGGTACTACGTTAGCTGTTCTCCAGTCCTCTGGCACCTCCCCTGTGGCCAGAGAGGTTCTGAAAATTTCTGTCAGAGCCCCTGCAATCTCCTCTCTTGCCTCACAGCAGCAGCCTGGGATACATCTCGTCTGGGCCTGGGGATTTATCCACTTTTAAGCCCGCTAAAACTGCTAGTACCTCCTCCCTCTCAATACTAATTTGTTCAAGTATATCACAATCCCCCTGCCTGATTTCTATGCCTACATCGTCCTTCTCCATAGTGAACACAGATGCAAAATATTCATTTAAAACCTCACCTACATCTTCCGGCTCTACACACAGATTGCCACTTTGCTCCCTAATGGGCCCTACTCTTTCCCTGGTTATCCTCTTGCCCTTAATATACTTATAAAACACCTTGGGATTTTCCTTTATTTTGCCCGCCAGTGTTATTTCATGCCCCCTCTTCGCTCTCCTAATTTCTTTAAGTACCCCCCTGCACTTTCTATACTCCGCTCGGGCTTCCACTGTTTTTAGTCCTTTGTATCTGCCAAAAGCCTCCCTTTTTTTCCTAATCCATTCTTGTATATCCCTTGACATCCAGGGTTCCCTGGGCTTGTTGGTCCCACCCTTGACCTTTACGGGAACATGTTGGCGTTGTACTCTCTCTATTTCCTTTCTGAAAGACTCCCACTGCTCTGATGTGGATTTTCCCACAAGTAGCTGATCCCAGTCTACTTTGGCCAGATCCTGCCTTATCATATTAAAATTGGCCTTCCCCCAATTTAGAACCTTTATTTCCGGTCTATCTTTGTCCTTTTCCATGACTACCTTAAATCTCACCGAATTATGGTCACTGTCACCAAAATGCTCTCCTACTGACACTTCTGCCACTTGCCCGGCTACATTCCCTAGAATTAGGTCCAGTACCGCCCCCTCTCTTGTAGGACTTTCTACATGCTGGCTCAAAAAGCTCTCCTGGATGCAGTTTAAGAATTCCGCACCCTCTAAGCCTTTCACACTCTGACTATCCCAGTTAATATTGGGGAAGTTGAAATCCCCTACTATTATTACGCTATTATTTCTACACTTCTCCGAGATTTGCCTACATATCTGTTCCTCTATTTCCCCCTGACATGTTCAATAGATATTTGCAACTCGCTTCAAACATTTAGCAAATATGCGAGACTTAATTCATAAAGCTGCTTGCCAATGCTTTCTTAGAAAAAATATGTAACTCACATAGCAGTTAGAGCTGTGCTGAATGGCTGCCAATTTTGAGAAGAGATTTACTATGATAACAGGGACGAGAGGCTTTTGTTATGAGGACAAATTAGAGAATTTGGGGCTCTTTTCATTAGAAAAGAGAAGGCTAAGAGAAATCATACAGGTCAAATGGCAAACAACTTGTTCAAGGTCATTTGAAGGGCTCAGCATCAGTGCTGACCTGATTAGTACAAGAGAATGGCGAAGTCACCATGAAAGGTGATTTCAGAAAGGGGATGCAAGATAGATTGCACGCAATTGGCCCAGAATTTGCAGTGGGCAGTAACAGCGAACTAACAGCATTCGCTGTAATTACCTCTTTGAAACTGACCGCAACTTCAGGATTTAGCGCATGCGCATCCCAACGCAGAAATCCTGAAGTTGCAGTCAGTCATTCACTGCACCGACACTGGCTGCACTGTGGCCTGCGCCGCACTACGTCCCCCCCCCCCCACCAAAAATAGCTGGTAATCAGTGAAACTGACAAAAATGTTGGTTTTTCCGCAGTAACATCACTGTTAAATACCCCATTAAAAGTTAGACCCTTTTGGATTAGGTGTAATTTGGATTTTAATAGCGTATTGACTGCTAAACAAACGTTATGGCCCATAAAAACTAATTTAAATTTTGTGGAGTGTCAAATTTATTCATTGTAATAAAAATTACAAATTAATAAACTTTAAAAAAAAACATTTTTTTAAAAAAAAGGTTTGTTCATCTTAATTTCAGATTTACCTTTTCCCCATGTGCAATCAACATTACTAAAACAGATTATCTGGTCATTACCACATTGCTGTTTGTGGGAGCTTGCTGTGCGCAAATTGGCTGCCGTGTTTCCTACATGACAACAGTGACTCACTTCAAAAAGTACTTAATTGGCTGTAAAGTGCTTTGGGACGTCCGGCGGTCGTGAAAGGCGCTATACAAGTGCAAGTCTTCCTTTGCGAGAGCCCCAATCTTTGTTTTGCTCTCTAACATTTTTAAAAGTTTAGAATAAAAGGAGCTTATTCACTTCCTGGTCTGTGCGAATTCTGCATTGTGATTGGCTGCTTCGACAGCTTGTTGGTGTCACAGCAGCTCGCACTCGGAATTTCCCATTAACTTACACTGATCTCAACTTAACGTCGGAAAAGCCGAACTTCTCGCCAGAGATCGCGAGATCGTTGTGGGAAGCTTACTTTGGGGCCAGCGGCAAACGCCATCGCTTCGCCGCTGACCACAAATTATGGGCCATTGTGTTTGATAGAAAGTTACAATTCCAGGAGGTATATTAGGGTGAAGAGAGTGGTACAGACAGTAGATAAATATAGTGAAATGTCATAAGACTAGGGCTCGATACTTTTATCCACGTGAGGCCAGTACAGTGATTCAAGGGAGCTAAAAAAGTGAGCAGGAGCGGCGTCAGGACACAAACACAAAACACCGCTTTTAGAGCAAATTTACAATCCGTATTCAGTGCTCAAATGAATTAGTCCCTCGGTTTACTAAGGGACAGCTACCTTGACAAAAACTACACAAAATTAAAACTAAGTGAAAATATGTACGCTGTATGTACTAGGTACAAGGGAACACCAGAATTGGAAAGGATTATGTATATTCTGAATGTACAAGTACCACTTTGGTAAACTGACCAAGTGCCAATTCTTTGTGAGACGTTAGCTAGACATTCAGTTTGTACGAGTCAATCATTCAAATCAAACTCATTCATTTCTGAAAATTAAAAAAAAGAGTAAAAAAGAGGGAATCGGCAATTTTGATGACTCTTACCTAGACGAAGCTCTCCAAAATTCCCACATCCAATCTTCTTCCCCACTCGGAAGTTGGGACCCACCATTAAGACTCCAGAGCTGGTCCCCGTACTCCGGCCACAGTTGGTTCCCCGCCCGCCAGATTTTGACATTCTTTTTGTTTCTTCCGCTTCACCCCTCCCCCCTCTCTTATCAAAATCCATAAGTTTGTGATAGCCTGGCTTCTCCACGGTTACTCTGCCATGCAAACCCACAATGCCAAAACTTGGAATTTTAGAATATCATCACGGTTAAAACAATGGGCTACTACAAGTTTAGCACCACCAAAGGTCTCGACAAATCTTCCATTTTTGTCTTCTTTTGTACATTTTTTAAGAGACAACACATCCTCAAGTCAAATCGAAAATAGAGAGGGAACAGCTGAATTCCTCCACCTTCCTTCTTTGTGTCGACCTACAAAACAAAACAAAACAAATCAATGAACACATTTTTACAGTTCTGTTTTTAAGCTGATAGCAAAAAGTTCAAGTCTCAATGTTAGTGAGTGAGAGGACTAAACATCTTTTCTGTTCCTTGTTATACAGGAATATTTTAGGAGAGCATTTACGATAATTGAGGGATAAAGTGAAGTAGATCAATGCTGAGTTTGCAATGTACTGCACATTCTGACATTTGAGAAATGGTATTTTTAAACTTTGTGAATGCTTGCAGTTTAAAATCTTAAGACTCATCACTTTTCATGTGTTTTCCATAAGTCAGCCTAGCTTTGTTACCAAGACAGGTACGAATGGTCTGCTCCAAGATCACCACCAATTCCACCCCCGCAACTGGCTACCAGGAGGGACTGAGTACCATCATGCACAACTTCCTTTTTCCTATTTTCCTTGTGGGAAAATATGTCACAGGCGCCTGCTGGATGCCTTCTTACTTGGCATGGATTAGGCTGCAGATGGGATTGAACCTATATTTGTTTCCACTCCACAGCTCTGAGCATTAGTGCTCCAACGCTCTCAGGGTATAATCTACTTCTCGTAATCCAAAGCTGCTCAATTCAAATTATCTCAATTCATTTTTGGCACTAAATTCCCACTTTGCTGTGATTAATTCAAACAATTGGATAATCCAATATTTTTTCAGCACAAAGAACTTTGAATTATCAGTAAACTAAATCCACAAGTTGGCTTTCCTACAGTACCTACTTCAGGTGATGTGAAAGTAATTCTGGCTTATATTGATGCTACTGTCAAGGCCAGTACTCTCTGGATGCATGCCATCGCTGAAGATGATGACAAACTGTGAGAAGCTCCATATACCTTCATAAAGGCTCAGTGGGTGGGTGAAAAAAAAAGAGAAATCTCAGTCAAAAGCCTGCTCACTCCTGAATGTGCTAAGTGTAGGTTGGAGGATTAGCAACCAGGACTACTTTATTATGTTGTGCATTAAGGTTGATATTGAACAAAATCAAATGGGTATTCAGCCCAAGGCAGGTTGGTTCAGGTGGCATGGACGGTCATGAGAAAAACGCCCAAGCATTGGCCAAAAGCAATAAAAATAGAAAATGCTGGAAACACTCAGCAGGTCAGGCAGCATCTGTGGAGAGAGAAACAGAGTTAACGTTTCAGGCTGACGACCTTTCGTCAGAACTGGAAAAAGTTAGAGATGTAACAGATTTTAAGCATGAGCAGAGGCAGGGAAAGGGGGGAGGGGAGGAAAGAATAAAAGGGAAGGTCTGTGATAGGGTGGAAGGCAGGAGAGATTAAATGACAAAAGGTATGATTGTACAAAGCAAAAGATGTGATTCCAAGCAAGTAATGCCCAAACAATTTTGGACAGTTATCAGAACCAATTACAGAACTCCAAAGATGAACAACTTCGTGTCTAATGCAGAAGGAAATTGAGAGTCACAGAGGATTCCAATATCTTTACACCAGCCATACGAGTCATTGCTGAATACGTCTCAGCAGATGTGTCGTGGAATGCTCCATTCGACGCAAATCGGTTTAAACCTGCAGTCAGAGGTGTGCTTCTATCTGGAACTTCATGGTCCCTCTATAGGTTAGAACTGCTTTGCTGCCCGGATAACGTCAGTGAACAAGACAGTTCCATTAAGCTCTTTTCATGAGTTTGGAGCAGGCTTCACATTAGCAATACTGTGAGACAGTGTAAATGGGTGTGTGAATACCAATTACTGGAAAGAATCAACATTTGCTAAAAATTTACAGACAGCAGCACCTTCTGATTGTGTATCAGAATTACATGTGCAGTAAAGGTCACCTATTTGTCCCAAAATTGAGGTTCCCCCTACTGTGATGATTTCCACTTGCCACTGACTAGCTAGATGGCACTGGGAACTAAATGAAAGTAAAACTTCACAAAACTTTTTAAAAGGCAAGAATTTTTCAAAAAGACTGTTGTACAATGATTCCTAAAAATACGTACAATGTACTTTTACAGTGAAGAGCAACAAACAAAAAATAAAAGTTTTCTAACTTGTGCAAGACTGCTGAAAACAGAAGAAAAAGATCTAAAGTCCTCAAGAAAAATAGGGGGGTCCTCAAGAAAAAAATAGGAGGCGGGAGGGAGGAGGAGGAGGAATGGTCAAATTGGCAGCTTTGCAGTGTGATACAAACTTTTTAAAGAGAATATCACTTGGGAGATTTATTTGCCTAGATAAAAGCAATATATTCTATTTGTACGTGGAGGTTGAATGTATGTAGAAGTTTTACTGCACATTTACTTAAATCGGCACACATACAGCAGTTCTAGAATAAAATGTTTTTCAAAAAAGTGTTCTGTCCTTTGCTGCCCGCCGCCTTCCCCCCCACCCGTAAACAAAGACAATGGGCCAAAAATTGATGCCGCTACGCGAGAGTACGCACTGCGTACTCTCGCGTATTCTCTCTCCAATTGCCGGTTTTCTGCATGCACTGCGCATGCGCTGAAAACCGGCACTTGGTCTTTGGAAAAGGGGGCGGTTCCTCGGTGCACCGCGTGCGCGCTACAGGCTGCGCGCACGCTGTGCACTTAGTGCTTTGGACGCGCAGGTAAGGACGGAAGATTTTAGAAATGAAAAAAGGAGGAGTAAGACCCACTTTTAACAAGGTAAGTAGTGAATTAAGTATTATTTTGAATTTTTTTTAACAGGTATATCTTTTTTAGAGACTTTAAAGACAGGTAAGTTTATTTTTATAACTTTTTAAAAGATTTTAAATTTTTTCAAAAATTTAATTTTTTATTTAAAATGGTTAATTTATTTAACTATACTTATTTTATTAATGTGATGGTATTTTTTTAAATTTAATTGAGGTTTAGCTGTTATTTTGGGGGTGTGTAAGATTCATAGCTTTCACAGCACGTATGTGAAACTTATGAATGGAAGATGGTGTGCTGCCATTGGCTCTAACTGAGTCACGTGATCCCACAGCTCGCACGAATTCACTACGCCGGTGGGATACGCAAGCACTGCCCAGCTGATGTCTAGAACATCAAATTCGTGCGAGCTGGATCTGAAAAAGCCAACGCGGAGTGAGAGATCGCGCCTGCTCCTTACCCCCGCGGGAACAGAGCGAGATCAATTTCTGGGCCAATGGGTTTAAGCTTTAAATTTCTACAGGGAAAGTAGGATAGCTCCTGTGCTGCTCCTGACCCATCTGGCTGTGCTGCCTCAAGACCCAAGCAAGTAAAGTTACTCTACAAACATACACAGCTACGCAAAAAACAAAATAGGGCAGGTGCTGGAAATCGGAAATAAAAATGCTGGAAACACTCAGCCGGTCAGGCATCATTTGTAGAGAGAGAAACAGAATTAACGTTTCAGGTGTTTCCTGACCTGCTGAGTGATTCGAGCCTTTTCTATTCTTACACAACTACGCAATCAATATAGTATTGAGAATATATACCACCATGTGTGTGAAAACTAACGTACAACTTTTTTCTTTGTGCAAATTATTTTTATTTTGAAAATATTAATTTTAAAACTTTCTCCCTGGATTGTTAAATTGTTAAATGTTGGCCAATTTTCCCATTTCAACTTGTAATCTGTCTACTAATAATGTTTGGTTTCTTCAAATAAATTGTATAAAGAACTATAATAGAACCAAGTCTGGGTAACTCACATGACTGAAATGTAACATTTCAGTACATTATTCTAATGCTGCGCAAGTCTTGATCAAGCATTTGTCCCCCCCCCACCACCATAAAACCGTGAAAACGTTTATACAATGTTCAGCGAGGATAGGGAAATGCATCTCTCAACCGTGAGTTTGAGCAGTTAAACTGAATCATAAGATCTGTAGACAAACCAGAGACATTATTACGGTGGACATAAAAGATCCCATGGCACCATCGAAACAGAGCAGGGGAATTTTCCCAGTGTCCTGGTCAATATTTATTCCTCTAACCTTAGCAGTCAGTTTAAGAAAAGGTTTTGCGAATTAGGCCTGGGTAGATGGCTCAGATAATTACCCCTGACCAGAAATAATTCACTCTGCAAAATAATTGCCTTCCAGAACTGCTCCAGAGTTGGAACCACTGGGCATTTTAGTTTAAAAGAATGCTTAGTCGGACCAATAATGAGAACAACCTAGCCCGACCTATGGATCCTGTTATCAATGGTTAGCTGGAATGGGGAAGAAAGGTTGTTTGTAACTTAAGAGGAAAAGACTCTCCCTCCAGATTTTCAGAATTATCACTCAGCCTCAAATCATTTGGGTCAGGGCATGAATTTCTTTTTTACACTTCCAGCATAACCCATTACCTTTGATATCTATCCTACTGAATTTAATCAGACTAATACTTTGTTGCCAACCTTCAATTGAGTGATCCACTCGATGAAGAGTTTAGTGGAGTCACTGAAGTGGTTGGAAAGGTCACACACAAAGCCCCTTTCCGAGACAATAAGTTTTGATCTCAGCCTTTACAATGAAGCCCTGCACATCTTACATGAATTTCCACAGTACTATCCATTTAGTGTTACAAGCAACAGTTGATTTCCTCATATTACACAGCACTATGAAGAACCAGTATGATTTTCAGCACCTTTATGATTTTACCAGTATGATTTTTCAGTACCTTTCCAGCATTCATCTGCTATAGAATTTCTTTACTAATATTTTTCCCCATCTTTCCATTAAGTATTTTATCAGGTATCCAGTTCAGATTTGTGAAATCTTACAGAAGACATAGCAGCAGAATATCTTTTCCTAAATTTGCATAAAACATTGTCCTAACAAAGCAAAATTATGAATGAATTCAATGAATCAGTCCAAAGATGTGCGGGTTAGGTTGATTTGGCTATGATAAATTGACCCTTAGTGTTAGGGGGATTAAATATGTGGGGTTACGGGGATAGGGTGGGATATGTGTCGGTGCAGGCTCGATGGGCCGAAATGGCCTCTATCTGCACTGTGGGGATTCTGTGATTCTGTGAATTCAATAAAAGAGCACCATTTTTAAATTTCCAACCAAATCTCCCACCATTTCTGAATGCATAAATATCTTTGATAACAAAATCATGGCAGGTTTAGATAGAACATATGATGCTCTTGGGAGGATGGGGGGGCGGGAAATCTGTGAATCTGTTCTTCAAGCAGAGGATGGCATCAAATCTTTCTGAATGCATCAGTGCTTACTATACACAAAGCCATGCGGGGAAGTTTTACTCGGAGGGATAGGTATGTAGCTTGTGAGGAAAAGCTCTACCTTAAAAGAGCTAGTATTAATACAGAGGGTCAATTCTGCTCTACTGTTCTACCTTTCCACAACAAAAAATGGGAGAATTGAGAAAATGTAGTTGACGGTGGGTATAGCTGTCATCCTGATTATTTTAGCCCTTGCACATAAAAAGGAACTCAAAAACATCCCTAAAAATCAATTGGGTGCTATGAAGCAAATGTGAGGTTGCCCACTGGAAGATTATCTAATATCTTGAAACTGGAATATCAAGATATTGCACCCCTCGTGAAGGTCTGGTTAAGATGAAGGTGGGCAAGCTGCTTGTGACTATGTACAGAGCAAATTGAGATAGCAATTAGTGCAAAAGTGCTCAATAGCTGCAAAACAGAAAGCAGAGAGTAGGGGTAAAGGGTAGCTATTCAGAGTGGCAGAAGGTGGAAAGTGGGGTCCCACAAGGATCAGTACTGGCACCACTGTTGTTCACAATTTATATTAATGAGTTAGACTTTGGAATCAGAAACAATTTCTAAATTTGCAGATGGCACCAAAATATTTTGTGGGGGGGTGGTGGGAGGGGAGATAATCAATACTGAGGAGCACTGCGACAAATTACAGGAAGACATTAATAAACTTTCAGAATGGGCATATAATTGGCAAATGAATTTCAACACAGTTAAGTGTGAGGTATTATATTTTGGTAAGAAAAATAAGGAGGTCACATATTACTTACAAAATAAGATTCTAAATGAGGTCGAGGAGCAGAGAGATCTGGGAGTACAAATACACAAATCACAAAGGCCATAAAAAAGCAAACCAAGCACTAGGGTTTATTTCTAGAGAAAGAAAAGACTTGCATTTATATAGTGCCTTTCACGACCACCAGACGTCTCAAAATGCTTTACAGCCAATGAAGTACTTTTGGAGTGTAGTCACTGTTGAAATGTGGGAAACGCGGCAGCCAATTAGCGCACAGCAAGCTCCCACAAACAGCTATGTGATAATGACCAGATAATCTTGTTTTTGTTATGTGGATTGAGGGATAAATTTTAGCCAGGACACCAGGGATAACTCCCCTGCTCTTCTTCCAAATAGTGCCTTGGGATCTTTTACGCCCACTTGAGAGCGCAGACGGGGCTTCGGTTTAACGTCTCATCCAAAAGACGGCACCTCCGACAGTGCAGCACTCCCTCAGCACTGCACTGGAGTGTCAGCCTAGATTTATGTGCTTAAGTCCCTGGAGTGGGACTTGAACCCACAACCTTCCTGAGGTGCTACCCACTGAGCCACAGCTGACAGAGCGATAGATTTGAAAACCAGTGAGGTTATGCTAAACTTGTATCGAATCTTGGTTAGACCACACTTGGGAGTACTGTGTACAGTTCCGGTCACCATATTATAAAATGGATAGAGGCACTGGAGAGTGTGCAAAAGAGATTTACAAGAATACCAAGGTTATACCCATCAGGAAAGGATGAACAGACTAGGTCTCTTTTCTCTTGAAAAGAGAAGGCTGACGGGTGATCTAATAGAGGTCTTTAAAATTATGAAAGGTTTTGATAGAGTAGATACAGAGTGTTTCCACTTGTGGGGAAGAGCAAAACTAGAGGCCATCAATACAAGATAGTCACCAAGAAATCCAATCGGGAATAAACGGGTCATTTTCGGGTTGGCAGGCTGTAACTAGTGGGGTACCACAAGGATCAGTTCTTCGGACTCAGCTATTCACAATCTGCATCAATGGTTTGGATGAGGGGATCAAAAGTAATATATCCAAGTTTGTTGATGATACAAAGCTGGGTGGGAATGTAAGTTGTGAGGAGGATGCAAGGAGGCTTCAAGGAGATACAGACAGGCTAAGTGAGTGGGTAAGAACATGGCAAATGGAATATAATGTGGAGAAATGTGAAGTTATCCACTTTGGTAAGAAAAATAGAAACACAGAGTATTTTTTAAATGGAGAGTTTAGGAAATGTTGATGTTCAGAGGGACCTGAGTGTCCTTGTACACGAATCACTGAAAGTTAACATGCAGGTACAGCAAGCAATTAGGAAAGCAAATGGTATGTTGCCCTTTATTACAAGAAGATTTGAGTATAAGAGTAAAGACGTCTTACTGCAATTATATAGGGCCCTGGTGAGACCACACCTGGAGTACTGTGTACAGTTTTGGTCTCCTTACCTAAGGAATGATATACTTACCATAGAGGGAGTGCAACAAAGGTTCACCAGACTGGCTCCTGGGATGAGGGGATTATCCTATGAGGAGAGATTGAGTAGACTAGGCCTATATTCTCTAGAGTTTAGAAGAATGAGAGGTGATCTCACTGAAACATACAAAATTCTTACAGGGCTTGACAGGGTAGATACAGGGAGGATGTTTCCCCTGGCTGGGGTGTCGAGAACCAGGGGTCACAGTCTCAGAATAAGGGGCCGGCCATTTAGGACTGAGATGAGGAGAAATTTCTTCACTCGGAGGGTGGTGAATCTTTGGAATTCTCTACCACAGAAGGCTGTGGAGGCTCAGTCATTGAGTATATTCAAGACAGAAATCGATGGATTTTTGAATATTAGGGGAATCAAGGGATATGGGGATAGTTCAGGAAAGTGGAGATGAGGTAGAAGATCAGCCATGATCTTATTGAATGGCGGAGCAGGCGCGAAGGGCCAAATGGCCTACTCCTGCTGCTATTTCTTATGGTCTTATGAATTCAGAAGAAATTTCTTTATCCAGAGAGTGGTGAAAACGTGGAACTCACTATCACAGGGAGTGGTTGAGGCGAATAGTATAGATGCATTTAAGGGGAGGCTAGATAAGCATATGAGGGAGAAGGGAATAGTTATGTTGATAGAGTTAGATGAGGAAGGATGGGAGGAGGCTCGAGTGGAGCATAAACGCCGTTGGGCCGAATAGCCCGTTTTCTGTGTTGTATAGTTTATGTAATTCTATGTAATTAACTTACCACAATTCTCAATAACATATAGCTGTCAAAGGAATAGTAACCAGCAGACTCAAATGATTAAGAAGTGCACACTCTAGTAATGCAGCAACAGCCTTGGGCATATGAGCATTGGAGCAAAACATAAATACGGTATCAACTATGATTCATACTTATTCCCTTATATAGGAAGTTCTTCTTGATAGCAGGTCACTCCTACTATCTGAGAAAGAGCGGTTCATGGAAAGTCACCAGAATCAATTACTTTTCCCCATGACAAGTCCACTACCATTTGGTCGATGACAATAGTATTTTTTAGGAGTAAGCAAGAAGACGTCAGTGGCCCAGACTATTACAATCTGATAGATCAAGGAGGAAACATTGTAATGAGTGCCAGCAATGAAGATCCAATAGGGTTTAAAAGGAAACATTGAGCAATCAACATGTTCTAAAAAAAAGCCTGAAAAGACCTCCTACAATAGTCCAACAACAGATCATTTAATGAAAGTACAGCTTAGCCCGAATCAATAAGCCTTATGCATTATGAATCAATATGTGCAATGCAGTCTGAATAGCAATTAACAATCATTAGAAAGTATTTCAGGAAGCATCAGCAATACAACACCTTTGAGGTTGCCTGGACTATTTTTTTTCTGATCTACCGATTGCTCATGTTAACATAGTAGATTTCACAGGAAAGGGGAGAATATGTTCTGAATTGACACTGGTGTGTTTTCATCCTTGGACAAATTCAAAAAGAAATGTGCTAACTGCACTTTCTGGATGGAAAATAAATAATTTTTTGGTATGTACAGTATTCTAGATTCTGGACAGATTGGTTTCGTTTTTCTAAATGCATTCGATTACACAATGCCTGCAGCTTCTCAAGCAGTTTGATTCCACTTTTCACAACTATTTGAGCTAAATGCTGCATCAAGGTAATCAAATGTCACAATGGAACAAATTCCAATAATCTGGAGATCGTAAACATCACTGAAATATTTTTTACAAGAAGGTAATGGGGGATTTTAATTTCCATATAAATTGAGGTAAGCAGATGAGCTCATGTCAGAAAGGTAGTGAATTTCTTGAGCTCAGGATAGTTTTCTGAAACAATATGTCCAAGAACCAACAAGGGGGGCAGGCCATATCAGATTTAATAATGAGCAATGAGCCAGCTTTAGTTAACAGCCCAACAGAGCGTGAACATTTATCGAATAGTGACCATAATATGAATGAGTTCAATGTTATGTTTGAAAGGGAGAAGCGTAAAATAGCTACTAAGATTCTAGACTTAGGTAAGGTCGACTTCAACCGGATGAGACAGAGACTGTCCACAGTAAACTGGGCAAACTTGTTAATGGGTAAAATGACAAGATCAGTGGGAGGTGTTCAAAAAAGAATTTAGTGTGATACAGAACCAGTTTATATCGCTAAGGGGCAAGAGCTCTACTTGCCAAAAAAAAGCCATGGACGACTGAAGAGGTAAGGGACAACATAAAACTAAAAGATAAAGCATACAAGAATGCAAAAACAAAAGCACAGATCCTGGCGAATGGGAGAGATACAAAGAACAGCAAAGGGTGACAAAACAGATATTAAGTGCTACAAAAAATGGAGTATGAAAAGAAACTTGCAAGGGATATCAAAATCAACACAAAAAACTTTTACAATTATATTAGGAAAAAGGTCGTTAAGAGCAATGTGGGCCCCTTAAAAACTGACAATGATATTATAAATGAAAATAAGGAAATGGCAGACGTGTTCAATAATTACTTTGCGCTAGTATTTACAGCAGAGGAAGAGGATAGCCTGTCAGACATCCCAAGGAAATTAATATTGAATCAGGGACGGGGACTCACCAAAATTAACGTAAGCAAATTAACAGTAAAGGAAAAAATAATAAGAAAGAAAGAAAATGCGGCAGCCAATTTGCACACAGCAAGCTCCCACAAACAGCAATGTGATAATCACCAGGTAATCCGTTTTTGTTATGTTGATTGAGGGATAAGTATTGGCCAGGGCACCGGGGATAACTCCCCTGCTCTTCTTCGAAATAGTGCCATGGGATCTTTCACCTGAGGGGGCAGACGGGGCCTCGGTTTAACATCTCATCCGAAAGACGGCACCTCCAGTGCAGTGCTTGAGGGAGTGCTGCGCTGTCGGAGTGTCAGCCTAGATTTTTGTGCTCGAGTCCCTGGATCTGTTTTGGGACTTGAACACAACCTGTCTCAGAGGTGACGGTGCTACCCACTGAGCCACAGCTGACACAGGTATGGGGGTGGGAATAGAATCAAGAGAGCTTAGCACAAACACTAAATTTATCACGAATGTCATATGTTGGGCCCCCACGCATATTTTAGAATTTCTTTTTGGTCGATTTTCTTTTCCTCCACCCCACCTCTTCTTTCCTCTCCTGAACAAACCGACTTGCTGGAATAGTTTCACAAGTGCCAGCAGCTCTCCACTACTTCCCTCAAGTGGCTATTCTTCATGTGTAAGCCTACAAAGTGAATGTCAACAGCCCGTTTAACCATTAAAAGCATCACAGCTGATTTGATCAGACGTGGAAAACTAGTTCTGATTCTTTTCCTCCCCAGCCCATAGCAGCTACCTTATCATGGGAAGATGGCAATTGAAACTAAACAAAGGCAACTCTTCCGAGTTAAGAAATGTTAACACGGAGGGCGTATGTGATACTAGAGGCTTAGCTCCTTATACAGAAATCCATTTAATGGCACTAAAGAGTGACAAATCCCCAGGACCAGATGGTTTTCATCCCAGGATTTTTAAAGTAGGTGAGAACATTGCCAATGCCCTAACTACGATCTTCCAAATTTTTCTGGATTCAGGAACTGTTCCTTCAGATTGGAAAATTGCACGTCTCTCCGCTATTTAAGAATGGCGAGAGGGGGAAACCAGGGAATTATAGACCGGTTAGCCTAACATTGTGGTTGGGAAATTACTAGAGTCTATAATTAAGGATGGAGTGAACACCTTGAAAATTTTCAGCTGATTAGAGAGAGCCAGCATGGATTTGTAAAGGGTAGGTCATGTCTGACGAACCTGATGGAATCTTTTGAAGAGGTGACTAAAGTAGTGGACAACGGAATGTCTATGTATGTTATTTATATGGACTTCCAGAAGGCATTCGATAAAGTCCCTCATAAGAGACTGTTAGCTAATGTTGAAGCTCATGGAATGGAGGGCAAATTATTGATCTGGTTAGGAGATTGGCTGAACAGCAGGAGACAGAGTAGGGATAATGGGCAGGTAATTTAATTGGCAGGATGTGACTAGTGGCTTCCCACAGGGATCGGTTTTGGGACTTCAACTATTCACTGTATTTATTAACAACTTAGATGATGGGATAGGAGAGCCACATATCCAAGTTTGCCAATGACACAAAGATAGGCAGCATTGTAAGCAGTGTAGATAGAAGCATACAATTATAAAGGGTATTAATAGATTAAGTGAATAGGCAAAACTGGCAAATGGACTTCAATATAGGCAAGTTTGAGGTTATCCACTTTTGACCTAAAAAGGATAGATCAGAGTACTTTATAAATGGTGAAAAGCTAGAAGTAGTGAAGGTCTAAAGAGACTTAGGGGCCCTGTACATAGATCATTAAAATGTCATGGACATGTACAAAAAAATATCAAAAAGACTAATGGAATGCTGGGCTTTATATCCAGAGGACTAGAAGTCATGCTGCAGCTATACAAAGCCCTGGTTAGATCACACCTGGAGTACGGAGTTCAGTTCTGGGCACCACACCATGGGAAGGGTGTAGTGGCCTTGGCAGGAGTGCAGCGTAGATTTACCAGAATGATACCTGGACTCCAAAGGTTAAATTACGAGGCGAGATTACACAAACTAGGGTTGTATTCTCTGGAATTTAGAAGATTAAGGGGTGATTTGATCGAAGTTTTCAAGATATTAAGGGGAGCTGATAGGGTAGATAGAGAGAAACTATTTCCGCTGGTTTGGGAATCTAGGACTAGGGGGCATAGCCTAAAAATTAGAACCAGGGGTTTCAGGAGTGAAGTTAGGAAACACTTCTACACGCGAAGGGTGGTAGAGATTTGGAACTCTCTTCCAAAACGGCAGTTGATGCAGGGTCAATTGTTAATTTTAAATCTGAGATTGATAGGTTTCTGTTAACCAAAGGTATTAAGGGGTATGGGGCAAAGGCAGGTATATGGAGTTAGGTCACAGATCAGTCATGATCTTACTGAATGGCGGAACAGACTCGAGGGGGCTAAATGGCCTACTCCTGTTCCTATGTAAGAGCAAAGAGAAAAGCATAATTAATCCTCAGGCAGACGGCAGATTCAAGGAAACTCCCATCTCCCTAGCCAACTGGTTTTGCTTGTTTTCAGCTCGCACACTTGACACCAATATAATTATTACATTGATAAAGGCACTCCATCAGAAATATTGGGCTGTATTTTGTGGCCCCTACGGGCGTGTACGAGGTGCGCACGCGTGCCGGGTTTAGGCATGCGAAGCACATGTGCCGAAACCCGGCACTTGATCTGTCAAGAATCTTCTTGACAGATCCTCCGCATCCCCGGGAAAAGGGCCTCTGCGGGTGGAGAGTTGCGCTATTTGCCCAACTTCCGCCCGCTGAAAGGCCGTGGAATTCTTACGCCTGATAATAGCAGGCGTAAGGCCTGCTTTTACCAGCATAAAAGAGTTTTAAAAAATAAAATTTTATCATTCACGTATACATTAAAAACCCTGTCCAATAAGGTAAGTTTATTTTTAGCCCCGTTAAAACAATTTTAAAATATTTAATTAAATGCCATTTTAATTAATTTTATATATGTAATTTAAAAAAAAAATTCATGTGTTTGTGTCTTTTTAAAGTCATCTCCATTCATACTTTTGACAGTTCCGTACGTACGGAACTGGGGATTCCCTTCTTTCATTGGTTGGGCTGGCCCACGTGATCCCAGGGGCACTTGCGAACCGCATGCGCCCCTGGGATACGTGGGCCTCTACGCATTTCTACCAGGTGAGGCCCAGGATCGCAAGCCTCTATCTCCTGGACCACCAGATAAATGCGTAGAAAATATGATCGGAGGCATCCGCCTGTGGGAAGCCTCCGATCGCAAATTCAGGCCCAATCAAACTATTAAATGCCTAAAATAATTAGACATTTAACAACAAAAAATGTAAAATTAATTTACCTGTGCTAACTTTTCCTCCTATTATCTCTGCTCCCCAAACTTTTAAAAAACATCTTTATAAATTTTATTCCCTTCTACTTATTCTAACCTTATTTTCCAATTGTTTTAAAAACATTAAAAGTGCTCAAAGTGAAGGATGTTAGTGCTGGGAACAGAACTCTTGCTATTTTAAGAACTCCAAGGTCAGTTTTGGATACAACACAGCTACATGCAAAGGAAAGCAGTGCCCTACCATCAGAACAGCACCTCCTAATGTATCAGTGTGATATTCCAAACCCCCACCCCACCCATATTTTTCATACCAGCCATCTTGAGTGAGGTTATTGGAGCTGAATTAGGAGCAGTTTTGTGCTGTACTTCAATGACTGGTAGGAACTGGATTGAGATTTCCCAAACTTATTCAGTATAGACGTCCTTACAGCAAAGGCAGGGAAGACTTTCATCCCCTATCAGCAGGATTGGATATGAACCCAGTTCCCATTCTCCTTGCTTTCATTCTTCAATCTCCTGGATTCCACCATCCATTTTGGAGGTGGGAGCAACATTTTGAAAAGGCTTTTCATTGGGTGAAAAGTTGCTTTAAAGACCTGTTTTCCAGACAATTGAAAGCCCAATTTGTACAGGTTGAACTGGTTGACCAAGTCCATCTTTGATGCAAAAAATTCAAACTGGAAAGCAGACCATAGCTCTGTCACTGCCAATATAAATACAACAGCCTTCACTTTGCATAAATTTACAAAGAGTTTCTTCACACCACACTACAACTGAACAGCAGCAAAATGTGCAACACCTAAACTACATACTTGGGCTTTCAGACCCAACACAAAATGATTGAATAATAATAGATGCTTCACAAAAGATCAGTATGTCTTGCCATTGTTTCTAGTTTTAGAAAAATGTTCTGGTTTATGCCTGTATAAATAACCTAGCTAAAAACTCACCGCTGACTCAGTATTAGAAGACCACAAATAACTTGGGGCTGTACCACTGAATTTTATGAACCAAATATCTATGAACATCAAAATTCAGTCCCTAAATTGGTGGTTGCCAACAGTACTTTGCATTTGCCTGTTCAAACATTGGCACTGTATCCTGCCTCGACGTTTTAGATAATAACCCCTGCTACAAGGAGGACATCAGATGTGTGGTGCAGGTCAGAGATCCTTTGTTGATTACATCAAAAGCGCTGCACTGTCGGTGGTGCTGTCTTTCGGATGAGACGTTAAATGAGACGTCTGCTCTCTCAGGTGGACGTAAAAGATCCCATGACACGAGTTTGAAGATTTGCAGGGGAATCCTGGCCAATATTCATCCCACAATTTCTATCACTAAAACAGATTAGCATTGCTATTGGTGGGATTTTGCGGTGTGAAAATTGGCTGCTGCGTTTCCTACATTACAACAGTGACTACATTTCAAAAGTACTTTTGAAATGTAAAGAGCTTTGGGACGTCCTGAGGTTGTGAATGGCACTATCTACATGCAAGTCTTTCTTTATAGTCCACAAAAGTTTAGACAAGATTGTCAGATATGGTTTAACCCTTTTGAGCATCTGTCACGGATCCTTGCTTGAATTCTTCCGTTATGTTCCACAAATGAAACAAATCATTGCCTTGCATAAGCAGTAGCATTTAATGTAAATTTATAATAATTAACATTAAAAACACAAGAAACTGCAAATGTATCAATGAAACCCGGTTACATTACCTTCCACCTGTGAATTTTTATTTTTTTTTACATAAAATTGGAAAAGTAAAAAACACCACAGTACTTCCTTGTGATGGACCAGAAATGGTAATGAATGTGTCCACCAGGACAAGGTCAAACTGTCAAAGCACCCCAGTAGGAACTGATCACTTGGGTACAGGAAATATGGTGAAGAGGAAGTTACAAAATATTGCATTTATATTTCCTATGTTATTCCTTTCACACGCAGTGTATCGAACTTTTGTTTGATGGAATCAGGATTCTCGTAATTCTTTTGGAGGGGGTGACTGAAGAATCATTTTACAAGGTCCTAGAAGAGATCAACATGTTACTACATTTATTGAAGTATTGTTAATAAAAGGAGTCCAAAAGATGTCCAGGTTAATCATGATACCAAGATGACATATTGCTAGCTGCCCTCACTCACCAAACTACTTATCAAGGTAGTGCAGCCCCAAGTTAACTATTTTTGTGGAGTCGTTTTTTAAAAAATGTATAAAATTTGTTAAGATTAAACAAATAAGGTCTCAAAGTGCACAGTTGAATGACATATTGAGAGGAATTGATGGATCCTACAATGCAACTTTAAAAAGGGAAATGTTGCAAGGGTCAGTAAGATGAGGAAGTCACAGAAAATTAAAAGCTGCTGAATTTTGCTTATTGCAAGGAGTTATGCTTCAATATTTGAAAGACATTCAGTATGTTTATATTAGGCCTGTAATGCCAGCTGTCAATCGTATATAAAAGACACACAGTTAGTACCAATAAGCCAATTTGTAGAATTTTAACTAGAAAGTGATTACATTTTCTCCCCCCACACCCATTTTTTCTCTTCTGTCTGAAGGCACTGACATGCTAGGGTATGGTTCTACAGATGGTAGCTACCTTCTAGTGCCTCACCCAAATGGCTAATCTTCTGGACAAGCTTAGACAACACGTGCCAGTAAGCTATTGATTAACGGAGGTATGCATCAGAGCTAAGCCCAATCCTATCCGCATCGGATGTCCACACACATGCACTTTTCAGTAGAGGTGACTGGACAGCATTAGAAACAGGAATGCTGGCCGATTTATCCACCCTTCGCCACCCCACACAACTCATAGGCACGGAGACCTATAGCGCTCCGACTGCTCCCCTGGCTGAGGTCAGCTAACTAGGCTCAGAATTATCTGGTGGGTGGGGGGGGGGGGGGGGGCTCAGCACCAACTTAGTGGTCGAATTATGGAATGGGTTTACATGTGAAATTCCCCATCGTGTGCGTGCATAAGCGGGGGGGGGGGAAGAGAGGAAATGAAACAGAGGGAGAACCTGGAGTTCAGACAACACAATATTAAGTAAAACAGTTACATAATGGCACTGTTGGTTACGTGTATCTTACTCTACTAAGAATGTGTGTCACAGTT
This sequence comes from Squalus acanthias, assembly GCA_030390025.1. Classification (NCBI taxonomy): domain Eukaryota; kingdom Metazoa; phylum Chordata; class Chondrichthyes; order Squaliformes; family Squalidae; genus Squalus; species Squalus acanthias. The sequence continues at coordinate 24,118,588 of CM059443.1, forward strand.
TTGGGAAAGTAGCAGAAAAAACAAAAAAATATAAAAACAGCATATTTAATGTTGAGAAGTCTTATCCGTGGGAAACCCCCAAGCCGCAGAGTGCAATGTTGGTTTGTTTTTTTTGGCTAATGTTTAACGTGGAGACTTTGTAAGTCTTTGGCCCCAGCGGGAGTAGTGTGTCCAATTCTGGGCACCACACTTTAGTAAGGACGTGAAGGCTTTGGAGAGGATGTAGAGGAGAATTACTAGAATGGTTCCAGGACTGACAGATTACAGTTACGTGGATTGACTGGAGAAGCTGGGGCTGTTCTCCTTAAAGCAGAGAAGGTTAAGAGGAGATTTGATAGAGGTGTTTAAAATCATGAAGGGTTTTGAAACAGTAAATAAAGAGAAACGGTTTCCAGTGGCTGAAGGGTCGATAACCAGAGGGCACAGATGCAAGATGACTGACAAAAGAACCAGAGGCGACATGAGGAAAAACTTTTTTCTTTACATGAGTGGTTAGGATTTGCAATGTACTGCATTGCCTGAAAAGGGTGGTGGAAACAGATTCAATAGCAACTTTCAAAAAGGGAATTGGATAATTACTTGAAAAAAAATTGCAGGGATATTGGGAAAGTGCGGTGATGTGGGACTAACTGGATTGTTCTTTGAAAGAGCCGACGCAGACTCCGTGGGCCGAATGGCCTCCTTCTGAGATGTACTATTCTATGATTCTAAATTGCTAGCTTTTTCCTTAAAGGTGGAGCATGGAACTTTGAGGCCCCGAAGCAGTGTCAGGCCTCGCATGCAGTAGGATGCCTATCAGATAATCGTGGGTGCATTTGAGATTTTCTGCCCATTAATGTCTATGGCCGGAAAATTGAAAATTGTAATTTTCTGAGGAGTTGAGCTGTGGAAAGTTCCACTCAAAAAGTGAGGAACTCTGAATGTTGTGGACAAATAAAATAACTACCTGTAAATTATGCAGTGCTAGTAGAGCACAACGAACTGGTCTCTTCAGAGAGCCCCTCACATCTGTGGAGTTTGCTCAAATGCTGTAAACATAGGAATTAATTAAATCCCAACTTCATGGGGATTACAAGGCACCTAGAATAAAATCCTTTCCATTCTTTGTCTGTCGGTACTCCCTCCACCATGTATAACCAGATATATTAATTGAATCTTGTTTTTTTTAACCATAGAAAGAGGTTCTGCATTAAGCCCTTATTGGTCTCATTTAGCACATGAGGTCAGAAGCATTTAACTGTGGTGTTGAAACCATCTGCACCTCCTCATTATTCACAAGCTGCCTTCAGTAGAAAAATAATAAGTACAGCAAAATTGCTGATGTAGATCTATTTTGTTTCTTCATGCCCAAAGAAAAAATAAACGCCTTCCAGGAGTTACCTAACCCGAACCCACCATTTTGTCATTAAACACAATTAAAAGATGATTCATCCTGTAGGGTCATCTCCTTTTTTCCAAAAGACGTAGATGGGGAAATAGGTGGTGCTACACGTGGTTTCCTACTCCTGTGGCGTATAACACCCCAGGACATGCGCAATTATGTCAGTTTATGTTCTGTAACTAAACAAACTTAGCTAACCGCTTAACAAAACCCTCTGCCTGCCCGTCACCCCCACCTCAAAAATGTTTTCTTGCAGGGCCTGTAGGGACATGTAGGCAAGACTCCAGTATATGCATGATGCATATTATTCTTGTTTATTCCACATCCTCCACACATAACAAGGGTACACCAAATTAGTACAGATTTAGGACGAGGCAGGTCCCTGCAAAGGAACCATACTATCAGATCTACCAAAAGTATGTTGCAGCTAAATTTGGACAGTAATGTGTGAGGTACAGTAGCATAGTGGTTATGTAACTGGACTAGTAATCCAGAGGCCTGGACTAATGATCTGGAAACTGAGTTCAAATCCTACCACGGCAGCTGCGGAAATCAGTTCATTAAATAAATCTGGAAACGACCGGATTGTCGTAAAAACCCATCTGGTTCACTAATGTCCTTTAGGAAAGGAAATCTGCCGTCCTTACCCGGTCTGGCCTATATGTTGACTCTTATCTGCCCTCACCACCACCTTCTCAAGGGCAATAAATGCTGGCTTTGCCGGCGACGTCCACATCCCGCGAATGAATTTAAAAATTCATGTGGAAGCCCTGCATACGCTGGATGACTGAGAGTTACCCAGGAATCAGTCATGGTGGAATGATCCTAAACCAGAGTCTTGGGCTTTTTTCCAGCCAAATGGTAGCAGCGCAGTTTGTCTTGGGCCCTTGCAACATAAGAAGCTGGAGTAGGCCATTCAGCCCCTCGAGCCTGCTCCGTCATTCACCATCATGGCTGATCTGATCTTGGCCATAACTCCACTTTTCTGCCTGTTCCCCATAACTTGACTCTCCTGCTTTTCAAAAGTCTGTCTATCTCAGCCTTGAATATATTCAATGACTCAGCCTCCAAAGCTCTCTGGGGTAGAGAATTCCAAAGATTCACAACCCTCAGAAGAAATTCCTCCTCATCTCCGGCTTAAATGGGCGACCCCTTATTCTGAAACTATGCCCCCTAGTTCTAGATTCCCCCACGAGGGGAAACATCCTCCCTGCATCTACCCGGTCAAGCCCCCTCAGAATCTTATATGTTTCAATAAGATCACCTCTCACTCATCTAAACTCCAATGAGTATCGGCCCAACCTGCTCTCATAAGACAAACCCTTCATCCCAGGAATCAACCGAGTGAATCTTCTCTGAACTGCCTCCAATGCAAGCATATCCCTCCTTAAATAAGGAGACCAAAACTGTACGCAGTACTCTCGGTGTGGTCTCACCAACGTCCTGTACAGTTGTAGCAAGGCTTCCCTACTTTTATATTCCATCCCGCTTGCAATAAAGGCCAACATTCCATTTGCCTTCCTAATTACTTGCTGTACCTGCATGCTAACTTTTTGTGTTTCATGTACGAGGACACCCAGATCCCTCTGTACTGCAGCATTCTGTAGTCTCTCTCCATTTAAATAATATTTTGCTTTTCTATTCTTCCTACCAAAGTGGATAACCTCACATTTTCCCACATTATACTCCATCTGCCAAATTTTTGCCCACTCACTTAACCTATCCATATCCCTTTGCAGACTGTGTCCTCCTCAACTTGCTTTCCCACTTATCTTTGTATCGTCAGCAAATTTGGCTACAATACACTCGGTCCCTTCATCCAAGTCATTAATATAGATTGTAAATAGTTGAGGCCCCAGCACTGATCCCTGTGGCACCCCACTAGTTACAGTTTGCCAGCCTGAAAATGACCCATTTATTCCCAACTCTCTGTTTTCTGTTAGTTAGCCAATCCTCTATCCATGCTAATATATTACCCCCAACACCATGAGCTCTTATCTTGTGCAGTAACCTTTTATGTGGCACCTTATCGAATGCCTTTTGGAAATCCAAATACACTACATCTACTAGTTCCCCTTTATCCACCCTGCTCGTTACATCCTCAAAGAACTCTATTAAATTTGTCAAACACGATTTTCCTTTCATAAAACCATGTTGACTCTGCTTGATTGTATTATGATTTTCTAAATGTCCTGCTACTACTTCCTTAATAATGGATTCCAGCATTCCTCTCCAGCCCTGAGGAAATGTCCTTAACCCTGGCACCGGGCAGGCAACACAGCCTTCAGGACTCACGTTCTCGGCTGCAGAGAACAGTATCTACCCCCCTAACTATACTGTCCCCTACCACTACTACATTCCTTTTTACTCCCCCAACTTGAATGGCCCCCTGTACCATGGTGCTGCGGTCAGAACTACCCAAATTGCTCTGTGAAAGAAACATGATCAACAACAACTTGTATTTATATAGTGCATTTAACGTAATAAGATGTCCCAAGGCGCTTTCAGCACATCTCCTAACCCTCTCATAAGGACTCAGTGTCCTCGCCTTTGCTCTCTGAAGCTCCTTGGGAGGTTCTTCTACGTTAAAGGCCCTATATAAAGGCCAGTTGCTATCGTCTCCAAAACATCGGAGAACCCGCCGAGAAATAGATCAAAGATTTCAATAAACTGAAAATTAAAAAAGAAAGTCAATTTACAATTTTTCTCTTCAAAATAACCACAGTAATTTATTCAACGATGCTGAAAACCAGGCTGTTACCAGTGTTCAATGCACGATAGGCAAGATTGCTGTTGACAGAAAGCTTCTGCTGCAAGTACTTCCTGTGGAATGTAGAATGCTCAGTGGCAAATAATTCAATAATTTTCCTGAATCTTATTAGTTACATTTTTACGGCCTTGTAAGCACAAATTGAAAATGCCCAATAAAGAAAAAAATATTTTTCACTTTGTTGGCTGGTCTCAATACTTCAATTGCTTTGCAACAGAACAACTCTGCCCAGGTAATGCAGTGATATTAATGGTAATGCAAACTGCCACGTGAAACCTTATAGTAGACTTCAATACTCTACAAAAATTCTATATAGTCTATGAAATCATACCACATAAAAGGACAGAAAAAAACCCTAAACAGATAGAGTGGAGGGAATGTTTATGATGGCCCAGAAGCTATCGTACTAGATTACCAAGGAGGACAAGGTCAAATTGTCTCATACTCCAAATGAAATGTCTCAGGTTATTTGCCGACTACTCAACTGTAACATCTAATAGACAGAATCATTAGTGGTGGGGTCCATGAACTGGGCTCTCACTTTCCAGAGGGGATGGACAGCACAGAAGAGCTCACCATCTTCCAGAGATGAGAAGTCAATGGCATTGTGCATTTAGGCATATAGACTCCAATATTACGGTTTCATGTGCCAATACAAACAAACACTCCAGAGTTACTGTGTGGTGAAGGTTCTATTAAGAAATTATTAGACTTCCGATCCAGATGCTCTGCACTGATGCCGGTGTATCCAGACAAACTAAAATCAAACCGAAACAGACCATTTTTCGACTTCTTACCAAAGGGTCATAAAATTTAATTGGGCTACTTAACAAATACTACATTGTAAGCTCAGTAACGGGTATAAATAGCTGCAAAACAGCCAACCAGCAGCCACGTGTACAGTTAACCATTTTTTTCAAAACTGCAAATTGGACTGCCTAATGTTAAATACTATACCCATTGTTGAATTGGTGAAGCATCATTAATTTGTTTTTTTTTTTAAAAAACAAAGTGGTCACACTCAAAAGGTATTTTAACTTAGACGCAGATGCTATCATTACTGATGACCTGTAATGTTACAAGGAATGCTGCAGATTTACAAAAATTATGCAGAACCTTCCCAGAGCCTGAAGCAATTAATCTGCTACATCTGTGCTCCAATGATCCCCTTGTCAGTTTTATAACAGATTGCTTTCATAAATTCAGTTACCAACCACTCAAGTGCTTGTAACACTCACTAATTCCAATAGACTGCTGCTTTAAGATTTGAATAACTTGAAATTACTATTGAGAAAAATTGCAGAGTTTTAAAACAAGATTCATTTTTAAAAATTTAATCCAACTCCATAAAAGACCAGGCAAAGAGAGTATTGTTACAGGGGAGCCATGAGTAGATCTCCATGGTATTGTTCATGGGAAGTCTAGAATTGGAGGCAGTTTCTAACGGTTACCACAGTTACACAGCAACCTTGAACACAACAACAGGTTGTTCATCACTGCAATACAGCAAATGTACGGAGTAGTTTTATATCGAGAGGCAAAGAATAGAAAAGGAAAAAGAGCTAATGTTGAACTTAAACAAGGCCTTAGTTAGTTGGAGTATGATTTTCAGTCTTAAGCACCCTATTATAGAAAAGATGTAAAAGCAATGGAAATGCTACAACATAGATTCACTAGATATTACCAGGATGAAGGGTTACAGTTATGGACATTGGAATGTAGAAGAACAGAAAGACCATTTCAGTCCAGTTGGCCATTCAAGTTCAAAAACAGAATACACTGTTCACTATGTATATACCTCACCTCTGTTCCTCACCACATGCTTGTCCAACTTCCTATTAAAATTATATTCCACAGCTCTCATTATAAAACCCAAGGATTCGATTTGCCATTTTTTTTTTTTAAAATGCCATATCTATTTCTGCTGTCATCTTTAATGACCTGTTTATCTGCACTTAACTGGACCAGCCACATAAATACTGTGGCAACAAGAGCAGGTCAGAGGCTAGGTATTCTGCGGTGAGTGTCTCACCTCCCGACTCCCCAAAGCCTTTCCACCATCTGCAAGGCACAAGTAAGGAGTGTGATGGAATACTCTCCACTTGCCTGGATGAGTGCAACTCCAACAACACTCAAGAAGCTCGACACCATCCAGGACAAAGCAGCCCATTTGATTGGCACCCCATCCACCACCTTAAACATTCACTCCCTCCACCACTGGCGTACTGTGGCTGCAGTGTGCGCCATCTACAAGATGCACTGCAGCAACTCGCCAAGGCTTCTTCAGCAGCACCTCCCAAACCCGCAACCTCTTCCACCTAGAAGGACAAGGGCAGCAGGCGCATGGGAACACCACCACCTCCAAGTTCCCCTCCAAGTCACACACCATCCTGACTTAGAAGTATATCACCGACCCTTCATCATCGCTGGGTCAAAATCTTGGAACTCCCTCCCTAACAGCACCGTGAGAGTACCTTCACCACACGGACTGCAGCGGTTCAAGAAGGCGGCTCACCGCCACCTTCTCAAGGCCAATTAGGGATGGGCAATAAATGCTGGCCTTGCCAGCGACACCCACATCCCATAAACGAATAAAAAACATCAAAGTACCTCTGCGCCTCTACTCAATTTAGAATTTTTCAATTTGATATATTTTCTTTCCCTAATCTTACTTGCAAAATGTATTAGTTGTCATTTTTTTCTCCATCGCATCTGCCAACTACCCATTCACCATGCTAACCTGTGCCCTCCTAGTCTTTCACAACCTTGTCACAATTTGCCATCAACAAATTTCAATATTGTTCCCTCAATTCTGAAGTCCAGATCATTTATGTATGCAAGATTGGCCCCAACAGACACGCCTATGGACCACTCACCACCTCTCTCTTTAGATGAGCCTCCTTTTTATCCCTACCAGAAATTGTCCGCCATGTGGCCACAATCCCCTTAATGCCATGTGCCATTTTCTTTACCATATGTCTCTTACGTGGTATCTCATCATATGCATTTTAAAAATCCATATAAAACACATCCATTGCATTTCCTTTATCTATTTCTTCTGTTAACTCTTCATAGAATTCTATAAGGTTGGTACTGCTTAGCTCATATTTCTCCCAAGTGCTCAGTAAAATCTTCCTGTATTAGAAGCTTTAGTAGTTTAACAACTGAAGATAGCCTAACTCGCCCATAATTTCCTAGGTTATTCTGTCTCCATTTTTGAAGAGCAGAGTCACATTTATCACCATCCAGTCCTCTGGCAAAATTTTCCTTTTCACTAAATTCTGGAAAATTAAAAAGTCAGAGCAGAGGAACATAACCCGTTTCACAACTCGGCTACTTTTTCCACTCGTTTTCCTCAGGATCCTTGGCAGCTCAGTCAGGTCCCAATGATTCAATCATTTCTTCAGTAGCACTTTTCTTTGAATTATAACCTCTAACAACTTCATCTCCATTCTGAAAAGTAAGACAAAGTAGTATTTCTGTCATTGCCCCACTCTCCACTAGAAACGTGCCTCCTTCATCTCTTAGCACTGCAACTTTAATTTCAAATTTGATATCTCCCTTCGCAACACAAACATTTTCTCTAACCCGTTCTATATTTGGATAATTAAAATATACAAATATAACTCTCGTTAATACACATCTCTCCAATTTGGCAACAATTTCATCTATAATCTCCTTTCCACAGCATGGTGGTCAATAATATAATCCCATTAGTGTAACTGACCTCTTGCTATTTTTGAACTCAATCCACAGGGATTGTGTTTGGACCATTTATTTATTTAAATGCTTATGTCTCAGCAGGTAACTTAACAGTGGCTATCGAAGCCAATGACAATTGTTACACTTTAAAGATATGTCACTTTAGACAGGGATTATGCTACAGACACATGCTAAACTCAAAACATAGCTTAATTATGTAGACTAGCAAATCTCCTGCAGCACTGCTCATAAGACAATGAATGTGGTACTTTAGGGACAAGAATATCACAATGTAAAACAATGTATTATTCTGTATGCATCCTTTCAGGCTATAGGATGGAATTGCTTTGCACTCTTGAAGTGAGCGCTTGCGTCAGTTACAGGTCGTACTACAAATCAAAACCCCAGACTCACTTGTGGTAAGGTCAGTTAAGAACCTGCAGACATTTTGGCTCCAGTACTAAGCAAGTGTGACACAGACTTGGGGGTGCGGCAAACAGTGATGATGATATCAATCGACTGCAACAGGACAAAGAAAGGCTAGCAGAATGGGCAGACAAGTGGCAGATGGAATTTAATAGAGAGGTGTGAGGTGATGCATTTTGGCAGAAGGAACAGGGAGAGGCAATATACACTTAATGGCACAGTTTTAAAGAGTGTGCAGGGACAGAGGGACCTGGGAGTTAATGTGTAGAGGTCCCTGAAGGTGACAGGACATACTGAGAGAGTGGTTAACAAAGCCTATGGGATCTTGGGCTTTACAAATAGAGGTATTGAATACAAAAATAGAGAAGTTATGCTGAACCTTTATAAAGCGCTGGTTAGGCCACAACTGGAGTATTGCGTCCAGTTCTGGTCACCACACTTTCGGAAGGATGTGAAGGCCCTTGAGAGGGTGCAGAGGAGATTTACCAGAATGGTTCCGGGGATGGGGGATCTTAGCTACAAGGACAGGTTGGAGAAGCTGGATTTGTTTTCATTAGAGCAAAGGAGGTTGAGGGGTGATTTGATAGAGGTGTACAAGATTATGACGTGTTTGGATAGGCTAGATGGGGAAAGGCTGTTCCCACTAGTTGATGGTACAAGGACTAGGGGACACAGATTTAAGGTTTTGGGCCAGAGATACAGGGGGGATGTGAGGAAAAACTTTTTTACACAGCAAGTGGTGATGACCTGGAATTTGCTGCCGACGGAAGTGGTGGAAGCGGAGACACTCAATGTTTTCAAGGAGAGACTGGATAGGCACTTGAGGGAAATAAACTTGCAGGGCACGGGGATAGAGCGGGGGAATGGGACTGACTGGATTGCTCTACAGAGAGCCGGCACGGACTCGATGGGCCGAATGGCCTCCTTCTGTGCTGTTATGACTCTGAAATGTGCATTAGTATGTGACATCTTAAGTGTCAACATACAATTTTTAATATATTGTGAACCTCAAGCAGTGTTTGCTCTCCTAAATTGGAGCACAGGCGTCTCTCCTACCCACGTGTCAAGTTTGTGTTGCTTTTCTCTGTTTCTGACTTTTTTTTCTTCTTTTCATTGTCTCTCATTTACAACTTTCCTTTTGGGTAGGAGCTAGTTGGTGGCTTTACATGCTGAGGAAAGAAGTTACTGAGTTTGGAGGCCTCAATTTTTTCCCCAGTGGTATGCATGAGGAAATTGTGGGCTGGAGTGCTCAATGGTTCCTTTTGTATCGTTTCCCCCTCACCCAGTCCCTCTTATTACCCTGCAGCATGTTACTCCCACTGCCTGTCCAAACGCTTCTCCTTCACAGTACAGCCTGCACGGTATGCTGTCCTATTCCGAGCATGTTCTCTTTCACAGTACCCATTTGATGCTCAACGCTATATTCCATCTGCTTGCCCATTCACTCTTTGCCGGTCATCTTGTTTCCCATGCACCATTAGGTCACCATGCTATACCTTGCTCTGCTTCACAGTGAATCCTGTGATCTGTTATGCAACACATCTACCTGACTCACCTATGCATTCCTTTATGTACAACACACTCTGAACCCTATAGGTCCTGCACTAATTGCTCCCCACTGCATTTGATCCCAGCATGGCAAGCATCAGAGTGACCCACACGCTGATAAAAGGAACACTTGTTGCCCACAAGCCTTCACTGCTCTCTTAGCCTCTGATTTCTTTACCCCCTCTCCCTGATATCTTTGAGCCCTCTTTTTCCAATCTCTTCTGCTCATCTCCCTTGATGTCTTACCTCCATATCCTCGCTTTCTTTTCCTCTTCCCCTATCTCTCCCGGTCTCACCAACATCTCTCTTCACCCCCTCTCAATGAGATCACCTGGATATGTTAGGCAGGAAGGCCAAAGAAAAATCAATGCCCACGAGGCCCAAAGCAAGAGAAAGTTAAGGAAGGAGACGCCAGGGAGAACAGAGGCCTAGACCAGAGCCAAACAGGCCTCAGTTCAGGGAGAAAGGTGGTGCAGCGTTCAGGTCAGGGATCAGGGAAGGTATAGGCCTCGGGAACAACAGGGAAAATGGCCAGTACGGCTGAAGAAATATTTTTAAATGGATACTGTATTGCAGCCTAAGGTAGAGTAGCTGAGCAATAGGACTGGAGAATAAGAAATACACCACTACTGTCAGGAGGCCTGTGATTACTGTGTGACAAGTAAACATTGACATTGGAACAAACAGCAAAAAGCTGCAGATGCTGGAAATCGGAAAAAGATGGAAAAGGCAGGTCAGGCAGCATCTGTGGAGAGATCAGAGATAACGTTTCGGGTGTGAACCCTTCGCCAAAACCGCGGTGATGAAGGGTCCACATCCGAAACATCAACTCCTCTATTCTCTTCATTAATAATGGAAAACCATTTCTCAATATTTGTTGATAAGTAAAAAAATTTTATAATTTAAAAATCCTAATAACAGTGACACAGAAAGTTAGGATAATATGAACAAGGTACTGTGTACCAGGTGCAAGACTTTTAAAATACATTACAGATTAATGTATACAGACCCTTCTGTCAGGATCTTTATTGTGAACTGCAGAATGGCCAACTAGTCACTGGTCATCTACACCTGAATAGTTTTCTACCTTTTGGGGGGCTTTTTTTTTGAAGCTAGGGAGAAAGGAGAGCTGGAAGAGAACCCAAGTGCCAATAAAGGGGAAATCAACTTATCTCAGCTTGGAGTTCTTTTTATACACTGCAGGAAGGGAGCATTAGGTGGGTGCATTTACAGCAGGACCATCACCAAAACATCCTAAGGGACCACGTCCTTCCTGAATCTCCCCACTGCTGACCTGGGTTTATGTCACGTGGCAAAAATGATGCTGGAATAATTCATAACTTTTAAAAGGCAGGTTTTTCTTTTAAGATTTAATACTTACATACAAGGATAAGCAAAGCACTTGTTAAGACAAAGACATCTTTAGCATAAACACAATGTGGAAAATTTGGGCCAAATTTTGTGCACTGATATCAGTTACTGTTGTTAGTAATAACAGCATGCCCAAACAAAACTGCAACCGGTAATTTAGTTATGACAGAGTTCAACAGGTAACACGAAAACACTTGGGAGCTGTACTTCTGTGGAGAATCTGAACTGAAACAACAAACAGGGCATAAAATGAAACAAAACCGGCTGTGAAATTAAACAAAACCGGCTTGGAACAAAAACTTTAAAATGGTTAGAATTACACACAGGCAAGCTATTTCACTGCAGTGAATACTACTCCTGGTTTCACATTTGCACTGTTGCCCAGAAATATTAGAAGCCTTTTTTGCATCTTCAAATCATTAGCCTTGAGAAGTCTTGTCCAAGTACATTTCCACCATAACTATTCCAGCAGTGTTAGTTTCTTCTCTAATTTCCTACTGTGGTTCACATTCCAGACAGAATGTACGGGTTAATTTCAAAGATGGCCTGAAGGCAGGTTTGTCCCTTATGGTCCCCAAGACCCCTTTAAAGCTCCAGTACCCCATGACTATTTCACTACTAAACACTGAATTTTAAGAGGTGACCCCTTTAGGGCATTTTTGGAGATCTATATAAAAATATTGCTGACCTCCAGCCTTTATCCCCCAATTCCCAGTGCTACAGTAGACAGGAATTAGACTGATTACATACCAATAGTGCTAACATCCACTAAGCAAATTGTGTGGCTAGATTCCAATCTCCAGTATACAAAAAAGTATTTAATCCCTAGAATGAATTTGGTTTGAAATGCAATATTTGATAAATACAAGGCTTTAATCTTAAACCTTTAAAACCTCAGTCTGAAGCTAATATTTGAATTTAATGAGAAGGAAACAAAACCCGAGCTCAATGCCTACCAGAAAAGCATCCCCCCCCGGAACCCATGGAAAACATGCCATGATTAGGACTACTGACGTGTCGGTTTCGGTCATAATCAGACATCTCAGGAACCAGTAAGCAACATTTTCTGAGGGGGGCGGGGAGAAAGAGATATCATTGGGATGGGTGGGAAGCAATGTTTTCTAAATGGAACAAATTGCTATATAGAGGCATATGTAATGCAATTGTTTTTAAAATATTTTAAGCAAACTGACAAATACACAACTTCAAAACAAAAATATAAAAAGCAGTAAACACACATCAGGTCAAATCATCATCATCCGTGGGAGAAAACAGGAAGTTGATGTTTTGGGTTCATCATACCCTTCATCAGAAATACATATTTAAAATTCAGAAAGTTTATCACCATCAGTACTCAAAATAGCACTAGTACTTATAAAGTACACACTTTTGTTTCCATTTTCCATCTCTTGTGGTGGGAAGGGGACTATGGTTTTTCCCGCAATCCGAGATCAATATGTTTCAATTTCCTTACTTTTTTGCGATAAATAGAAACAAAAATTGAAAGTTAAAACAGATTGATACAGATCAAAAATAATACATGGCATTTTCAGCAAACAATTAAATTGCATTACCAAATTCTATGTGCACACGATACAGCAAAATAAACCCAGCGACATCTGAAACTGTGTGGCATCAGTAAGGCTATTTTCAAAGTATTCAAGTGTTATTAAATATAATAAAGAATAATATAACATGGGTTATCAACATGCATTCAAAATCACATGGGTAGCCTGCATCAGGCTGCAAGTGTATAAACTATTCTACTGAACAAAAAGTGGTGAAACTGACAATGCCATCATCTGCCTTCGCACAGTCCAGCTATCTTCAACCTTCAACAGACACACATGCCAGGACATCAAGTTCAGTTATCACTTATCAACTGAACATCACACTATGCCGTCCTTTCCAAAAGGAATTCCAAATCAGACTAATCTGAATGGAACATAATGTTTATTTGGTTAATTGGAAACCATCACTATGGTCTGTTTTCAAACCATATGCAAACCGACCAAGTCAAATGGAATGCTCAGATTTTATCGTAAAAATACTTCTGGCTTTTCAACACCTAATTCCTAAAATGTTTTGGCTAATTGAACCAAAACATTAAAGATCTAGGAATCTCTACCCTTTTCAGGCACGATGATGATATTATGCCAATGGAGACAGGATTCAAAGGTCTTTTAAATATTAAATCTTATCCTAGTATTGAACAGAAAAAAGAGCATGACACAAACCTGGAAACTATGCAGCAGTTATCACAACATCAGTATTGGGGGGGGGGGGGGGAGAAATAAACCATCATATGGGATGCAACTAATGCTCATCTAAAGAACACATAGACCTGAAGGAGTAGATGTAATAGTCATACCTCACCAACCTACTTGAATGCTTTGAGGATGTAACTAAAGTAACAGATGATTGCAAAAGAATGAATTTAGAATTTTAGAAGGTAGTGAGTATAGATGGCCAAGACTTTTAAAGAGGGTAAAGGCTTTGTGGAATTAATAAACAGATAAGTAAGGATCACTCTGAATCACTAACGCGTAACCTTGCTGGAAAGTTATTAAGTATGGACAGAATCAGCATCAGTCATAATGCCCATCAACATTGAAAGCCTGCTGACACTCCCAGGCTCACATATGAAAAATGGTCACTGGAGCAAAGTACAGAAAGGCTACAAGATCCTATTGAATACTAGCCCAGCATGAATCATTACTTTCAGAAGAGAATACTAGGTTCATAGAGGATTACTTGTTCCAAGTATAAATATAAACAGAGATGATCAAATACTGCATGGGACACAATGTTGCTCTGCAGTTGGGGGCGAACTCAGAATGTAAATGGCTAGACAAAATTCAATAGCGGAGAGTGGGATTGGCTAAATTCTAGACTTTTACTCCAATACTTTTGGCGATCAGGAGCATTTATGCGGATCTTCTCTCAGGAAGTTACATAGCATGACCAGAGTTCTTACACTGTTTGTGGAAACAGCAGTCTGAATGAACCAGATGGCCTTTTCTCATTGCATGCATTATGATGTTTGTATTTATTAAATACACAAGAGCCACAGCCACGAATGAAGCTACAGTATTCAAGCATCAATTCATGCACTATACATCTAACAGCCACCATAGGTATATACATTTTCCATTACATTGAATCGAGTGCAGTAATGCTGGACCAGTTTGAAGAGGGCAGTTAGTCAGACAATTCAGCATTTCTATCACCCTTTAAGCAATTAAAGTGCACAAACATCTGGTAAAAAGTCTTGCAAGACCCTTCCAGGTTTGTGAATAGGTAGTAAAAAAAAAAAATTGACTAGTAATATCAAGTCATGATATCATCAGGTCATAATTTTATCTTCCTTTACACAAGATTAAAAAATAATTAAATGTTGTGAAATGCAACAATACATTTCACAAGTTAGAACAACTGCTGCACCATTTACTTAGCTTGGCATGCAAACTGTAAGAGTTAATATGGTGGACTTTCAGCAATGGAGTTTCGCTTGAGGACTAGTCATGGTTGTTCCAAGAAATAAGCCAATACACCAACACCACCTTTTTTAACTGGAGTTTGAACTCTCCTGTTATTATTGGGCAATTTGACAGTTCTGTATCTAGGCAATGACACAGAACTGGAGTGCTCCATCCCAGAAAAGGAAAATCAAGCAAAACAATAGGAATACGCAATCACAGAGACACACCGATGGCAGATATTGAGAAGTCTTCAGCCCAATCTTCCCCATCTTTCCAGCTGAGTAAGGAAACCAGGCAATCAAATAAATGCTCAGAGAAAAGCACGAAATTCCTTGCCCCTCTCAATTACTAGTCACAGAATTAGCTAACCAAATTTCTTTGTGCGATTTGAAGATTGTCGACCCATTACCTACTATGGCAACATGACTATGCTTTTGCAAATTCAACTACGTTGTCACAAATGACCAATATTAGCGACTGACGGGAGCAACTACTTAAGCAACAAAAATGTGCCCTTCCTATCCAAATTAGATAAAGTTTTATTGCGTTAGCCTGCGAAGCTCCATCAACCAACCCACTGGTCTAAGATACTAGCTAATCTTAGAGTCTACCATTCCCACTCATGTACAACAGAACATTACCAAGTCCAGGCAATATTAACCTTTAGTTTCTTGTCAAGTAATAAAACACTCAGAGAGAGGAGACCATTCCGACTGTAGTTACTATGCAGAGTGTGAATCGATGAAGTTACAGGCTGATTAAAAAGGAAATCTATATAATGTTGACAAGGTCACCGGCATTCTTGGATTATTATCTGAGTTTATCTAATGTTTGAACAAAACGTTCTGAAAGGCTCAGCAAGTCCACCCGTGCATAGCTGAGCAACACAGATCAGAAAAGTCCCAGGTTCCACTGTCAGATTGTGCTTAGTTAACCGATCTCAGCCAGGATGCTGGTAGGGCAACTATAACTGACCGCAATAACTCTGGCTTGGGGAAGGGAGGCAGAAAAGCAGCATGTTAAGGTTCCTACTCGATTGCTGATCTTGTCGAAGTGAATGTTTGGGTGCAAATATTGGGTTGGCACAAGATCAATCTCAGCTGTGATTCCACCCTACCAGCACTCACTGACAAGGCTCATAATGGTGCTGGGACAAGGCACTGGAAGGCGACCAGCATCTGTTGAACTGTACCCCAACAAGGGCAACAAAACAAAGATGTAACTCTGCACCAAGTGAGGAGGAAAATAAAATCAAGGTCGTGGTTACAGAATCAACCATTTAACACAAAGGGCACACGTATGAAAGAAGGTTTGTTTTAATTGCCTAACCTACTTGTAAAACGTGTTTAATTTAATTGTCCTTGTGGAGTTACATCAAAAGATGCGGTTGCTGAGACACACATTTTAGTTGCCCATCGGAAGTAGCTTTGAATTTATCATGTAGTGCTCAGGTAATTGGAGTTGTGTGTGCAGCCAAAATGGGAACGGAGCAACGTGTTTCTTCAGCATCCAAAGCTGCTTCTATGGTGGCATGTGGGGGCAAATAAGGAGGTTAAACAGGACAGTTGAGAGCTTGAGCACAGAGCTTGGAGAGAGAGCTGGAAGAACGCAAACGGAGTGGATCGCAAGCAGAGTGGAAGAATTTGGTGAGAGCAGGAATTTGATGAAGAGGAGGAAGGCGGTTGAGACGTCTAACCGAATAGGAGGAGTGGAGTCACAGAACCCAAGCACTCCAAGTTAATCGGCACGAGAGCAGGCCTGCGGGAGAGTGAGGGGAGCGGCCACAGATAAAGGTAGGCCCGAGAGCTCAGAGGGAGCGCGAGCGTCAGGGAGCGAGGTAAAAAACCTAAAGAGATGACAGCACAAGGAAAGGAGCTGATTGGTGAGTAGCTGGTGATTTTTTTTTGTAAAGTCCTGAGTTTACTTCTGTTAAGTTAGTTAATCAGTCTATTTAGAGGCATGGCAGGGCACCTCAGCCCCGTGGAATGCACATCTTGTGCGTGCCATATGGGACCTCCAGGATGCTTCCCGTGTCCTGAACAACCACATGTGCAGGAAGTGTTGTCAGCTGGAGGAGCTCAAGCTCCAGGTTTCGGAGCTTGAGCAGCAGCTGGCGTCACTGCAATGTTTCCATGAGGCTGAGTATAGCACGTTTTAGGAGGTGGTCACCCCGCAGCATAAGATTGTGTAGGCAGAAAAGGAATGGGTAACCATCAGACAGACAAGGAGGACCAGGCAGGTAGTGCAGGAGTTCAGAGTGCATCTCACTCTCTAACCAGTAAACTGGTGAGGGCGATGGTTCCTCTGGGGAGTAAAGCCAGAGCCAAGTCCACAGTACCATAGGTGGCTCAGCTGTACGAGAGGGGGGGGGAAGGATTGGGAAAGCAAGTGATAGGAGATTCGATAGTCAGGGGAACAGACAGGCGTTTCTGCGGCCGCAGACATGATTCCAGGATGCTATATTGCCTCCCTGGTGCCAGGGTCAAGGATGTCACTAAGTGGCTGCAGAACATTCTTGGGGGGGGGGGGAGAAGAGAGTGGACAGCCAGAGGTTGTGGTCCATATCGGTTAAAACAACATTGGTAGAAAGAAGGAGGAGGTCCTGCAGGCAGATTTTAGGGAGCTAGGAAAGTGATTAAAAAGCAGGACCTCAAAGGTCGTAATCTCTGGATTACTCCCAGTGCCACGAGCTAGTGAGTATAGAAATAGGAGGATAGAGCAGATGGTGCAGGAGGGAGGGCTTTAGATTCCTGGGACATTGGAACCGGTTCTGGGGGAGGTGGAACCTGTACAGGCTGGACGGGTTGCACCTCAACAGAGCTGGGACCAATGTCCTCGCAGGGGGGTTTGCTATTGCTGTTGGGGAGGGTTTAAATTAATTTGGCAGGGGGATGGGCACCAGGATGTGGCATTCGAAAGGAGAAACAAGGTGCACAAGGATTGGGAGAGACAGATAGCACTAGAGTAAGAAATAGTGAGGTATTAGGTGGGGTCAGAACAAGAGGGAATACAAGAAGGTCTAAGATAGGTTTACAGTGCATGTGCGTAAATGCATGAAGCGTGGTAAATAAGGTTGGTGAGCTGCAGGCACAAATAGCCACATGGGAATATGATGTCATGGCAATAACTGAGACCTAGTTCAAAAAAGGGCAGAATTGGGTACTAAATATTCCTGGATATAAGGTGTTCAGAAAAGATAGGGAAAGAAAGGAGGTGAGGTGGCAGTACTGATTAAGGAGATTATTACAGTGCTGGAGAAAGAGGATGTCCTGGAGGGGTCAAGGACAGAATCTATTTGGATAGAGTTAAATAATAGGAGGTGCCATTACACTACTAGGTGTATTCTATAGGCCACCAACGAGTGGGAAGGATATAGAGGAGCAAATTTGCAGGGAAATTACAGAAAGGTGCAGGAACTATAGAGTAGTGATAATGGGGGACTTCAACTATCCTAATATAGACTGGGATAATAATAGTGTAAAGGGCAGAGTGGGGAAGAATTTCTGAAGTGTGTTCAGGAGAACTTTCTTGATCAGTACGTTTCCAGCCCAACAAGGAAGGAGGCATTGCTGGATCTGGTTCTGGGGAGTAAGGTGGAGCAAGTGTCAGTAGGGGAACATTTAGGGAACAGTGATCATAGTATCATAAGGTTTAGATTAGCTATGGAAAAGGACAGGGAGCAATCTAGAGTAAAAATACTCAATAGGAGGAAGGCCAATTTCAGTGGGTTGAGAATGGATCTAGCCCGGATAAATTGGAATCAAAGATTGGCAGGCAAAAAATGGGCTGCCTTTAAAGAGAAGATGGTTTGGGTACAGTCGAGGTACATTCCCACGAGGGGGAAAGTTTGGGCAACCAAAGTCAGAGCTCACTGGATGACGAAAGAGATAAGAGAGTAAGGTGAAGCAGAAAAAGGGGGCATATAACAGATGTCAGGTTGAGAATATAAGCGAGAACCAGGCTGAATATAGAAAGTTCAGAGGGGAAGTGAAAAAGGAAATAAGAAGGGCAAAGCGAGAGTATGAGAATAGAATAGCAACTAACATAAAAGAGAATCCAAGTCTTCTATAGGCATATAAATAGTAAATGGGTAGTAAGAGGAGGGGTGGGGCCGATTAGGGACCAAAATGGAGATCTACGCATTGAGGCAGAGGGTATGGCTGAGGTACTAAATGAGTATTTTGCATCTGTCTTTACCAAGGAAGAAGATGCTGCCAAAGTCATAGTGAAAGAGTAGGCAGTTGAGATACTGGATGGGATAAAAATTGATAAAGGAGGTACTAGAAAGGCTGGCTGTACTTAAAGTAGATAAGTCACCAGGACCTAGGATGCTGAGGGAAGAAAAAGTGGAAATTGCAGAGCTACTGGCCATAATCTTCCAATCCTCCTTAGATACGGGGGTAGTGCCAGAGAACTGGAGAATTGCAAATATTACACCCTTGTTCAAAAAAGGTGCAAGGATAAACCCAGCAACTACAGGCCAGTCAGTTTAACCTCGGTAGTGGGAATGCTTTTAGAAAAGTTCATCCAGGACAAAATTAACAGTCGCTTGGGCAAGTGTGCATCAATTAAGGAAAGCCAGCACGGATTTGTTAAATGCAAATCGTGTTTAACTAACTTGATCGAGTTTTTTGACGAGGTAACAGAGGGTTGATGAGGGCAATGCAGTTGATGTGGTGTACATGGACTTCTAAAAGGTGTTTGATAAAGTGCCACATAACAGGCTTGCCAGCAAAGTTGAAGTCCATGGAATAAAAGGGACAGTGGCAGCCTGGATACGAAATTGGCTAAGTGACAGGAAACAGAGAGAAGTGATGAACGGTTGTTTATCGGACTGGAGGAAGGTATACAGTGGTGTTCCCCCGGGGGTCGGTACTAGGACCGCTGCTTTTCTTGATATATATTCATGAATTGGACTTGGGTGTACAGGGCACAATTTCAAAATTTTCAGATGACAAAACTTGGAAGTATAGTGAACAGTGAGGAGGATAGTGACAGACTTCAAGAAGACATAGACAGGCTGGAATGGGTGGACACATGACAGATGAAATTTAACACAGAAAGGTGCGAAGTGATACATTTTTGTAGGAAGAACAAGGAGAGGCGATATAAACTAAAGGGTACAATTCTAAAGGGGGTGCATGAACAGAGAGACCTGGGGTATATATGTGCACAAATCGTTGAAGGTAGCAGGGCAGGTTTAGAAAACGGTTAAAAAAGCAAACGGGATCCTGGGCTTTATAAATAGAGGCATAGAGTACAAAAGCAAGGAAGTTATGATGAACCTTTATAAAACACTGGTTCGGCCGCAACTGGAGTACTGTGTCCAATTCTGGGCACCCCACTTTAGGAAGGATGTGAAGGCCTTAGAGAGGGTGCAGAAAAGATTTACGAGAATGATTCTAGGGATGAGGGACTTCAGTTATGCAGACAGACTAGAGAAACTGGGGTTGTTCTCCTTAGGGCAGGGAAGGTTGAGAGGAGATTTGATAGAGGTGTTCAAAATCATGAGGGGTCTAGACAGAGTACATAGAGAGAAACTGTTCCCATTGGCGGAAGGGTCGAGAACCAGAGGACACAGATTTAAGGTGATTGGCAAAAGAACCAAAGGCGATATGAGGAAAAACTTTTTTACGCAGCGAGTGGTTAGGTTCTGGAATGTACTGCCTGAAAGGGTGGTGGAGGCAGATTCAATCATGGCTTTCAAAAGGGAATTGGATAAGTACCTAAGGAAAAAAATTTGCAGGACTAAAGGGAAAGGGCAGGGGAGTGGGACCAGCTGAAGTGCTCTTGCAGAGAGCCGACACGAGCTCCACGGGCCTCCTTCTGTGCTGTAACCATTCTATGAATACCCTCCCCCCGCCCCACCCCTATCCAGACAAATGGTTCAGTATACGCATGGTTTTGCACATTCCCTAGTATATTTGTTATTGCTGAAGCATTAGTAAAATCTCCTAAACAGTGGAATTTTTTTTTAAATTCGTTTATGGGATGTGGGCATCGCTGGCAAGGCCAGCATTTATTGCCCATCCCCAATTGCCCTCGAGAAGGTGGTGGTGAGGCGCCTTCTTGAACCGCTGCAGTCCGTGTGGTGAAGGTACTCCCACAGTGCTGTTAGGGAGGGAGTTCCAGGATTTTGACCTAGCGACAATGAAGGATCGGCGATATACTTCTAAGTCAGGATGGTGTGTGACTTGGAGGGGAACTTGGAGGTGGTGGTGTTCCCATGCGCCTGCTGCCCTTGTCCTTCTAGGTGGAAGAGGTCGCGGGTTTGGGAGGCGCTGCCGAAGAAGCCTTGGCGAGTTGCTGCAGTGTATCTTGTAGATGGTACACACTGCAGCCACGGTGCGCTGGTGGTGAAGGGAGTGAATGTTTAAGGTGGTGGATGGGGTGCCAATCAAGCGGGCTGCTTTGTCCTGGATGGTGTCGAGCTTCTTGAGTGTTGTTGGAGCTGCACTCATCCAGGCAAGTGGAGAGTATTCCATCACACTCCTTACTTGTGCCTTGTAGATGGTGGGAAGGCTTTGGGGAGTCAGGAGGTGAGACACTCGCCACAGAATACCTAGCCTCTGCCCTGTTCTTGTTGCCACAGTATTTATGTGGCTGGTCCAGTTAAGTTTCTGGTCAATGCTGACCCCCCAGGATGTTGATGGTGGAGGGTTCGGCAATGGTAATGCCATTGAATGTCAAGGAGAGGTGGTTAGACTCTCACTTGTTGGAGATAGTCATTGCCTGGCATTTCTGTGGCACAAATGGTACCTGCCACTTATCAGCCTAAGCCTGAACATCATCCAGGTCTTGTTGCATGCGGGCATGGACTGAGGAGTTGTGAATGGCGCTGAACACTGTGCAGTCATCAGCGAACATCCCTATTTCTGCCCTTATGTTGGAGGGAAGGTCATTGATGAAGCAGCTGAAGATGGTTGGGCCCAGAACACAGCCCTGAGGAACTCCTGCAGTGATGTCCTGGGGCTGTGATGATTGACCTTCAACCACCACAACCATCTTCCTTTGTGCTAGATATGACTCCAGCCAGTGGAGCGTTTCCCCCCCCCCCTCACCCTGATTCCCATTGACTTTAGTTTTACTAGGGCTCCTTGATGCCACACTCGGTCAAATGCTGCCTTGATGTCAAGGGCATTCACTCTCCCCTCACCTCTGGAATTCAGCTCCTTTGTCCATGTTTGGACCAAGGCTGTAATAAGGTCAAGAGCCGAGTGGTCTTAGCAGAACCCAAACTGGGCATCAGTGAGCAGGTTATTGGTGAGTAAGTGCCGCTTGATAGCACTGTCGATGACACCTTCCATCACTTTGCTGACGATTGAGAGTAGACTGATGGGGCGGTAATTGGCCGGGTTGGATCTGTCCTGCTTTTTGTGAACAGGACATACCTGGGCAGTTTTCCACATTGTCGGATAGATGCCAGTGTTGTAGCTGTACTGGAACAGCTTGGCTGGAGGCGCGGCTAGTTCTGGAGCACAAGTCTCCAGCACGATAGCCGGGATGTTGTCGGGGCCCATAGCCTTTGCTGTATCCAGTGTGCTCAGCCGTTTCTTGAGATCACATGGAGTGAATCGAATTGGCTGAAGACTGGCTTCTGTGATGGTGGAGACCTCAGGAGTAGGCCGATATGGATCATTTACTCAGCACTTCTGGCTGAAGATGGCTGCAAACGCTTCAGCCTTGTCTTTTGCACTCACGTGCTGGGTTCCACCATCATTGAGGGTGGGGATATTCATGGAGCCTCCTCCTCTCGTTAGTTGTTTAATGGTCCACCACCATTCACAACTGGATGTGGCAGGACTGCAGAGCTTTGATCTGATCCGTTGATTGTGTGATTGCTTAGCCCTGTCAATAGCATGCTGTTTCCGCTTTTTAGCATGCATGTAGTCCTGTGTTGCAGCTTCCCCAGGTTGGCACCTCATTTTTAGGTACGCCTGGTGCTGCTCCTGGCATGCTCTTTTACACTGCTTATTGAACCAGGGTTGGTCCCCTGGCTTGATGGTAATGGTAGAGTGAAGGATATGCTGGGCCATGAGGTTACAGATTGTGGTGGAATACAATTCTGCTGCTGCTGATGGCCCACAGCGCCTCATGGATGCCCAGTTTTGAGCTGCTAGACCTGTTCTGAATCTATCCCATTTAGCACGGTGGTAGTGCCACACAACACGATGGAGGGTGTCCTCAGTGTGAAGACAGGACTTTGTCTCCACAATGACTGTGCAGTGGTCACTGCTACCAATGCTATCATGGACAGATGCATCTGCGACAAGTAGGTTGGTGAGGACGAGGTCAAGTAGGTTTTTCCCTCGTGTTGGTTCTCTCACCACCCGTCGCAGGCCCAGACTGGCAATTATGTCCTTCAGGACTCAGCCAGCTCGGTCAGTAGCAGGGCTACCGAGCCGCTCTTGGAATGGTTTATTGCGCATTCGTGAACTACTATCTGCTGCACAGATCAGCTATAATTGCAACACGGATGTTTGAATTTTGCAGACTATAAATGAGGAATGGAGCTGAGAATGTCTGCAGCAAAGTTTGTTTTTATCTTAGCTATTTAACACAACAATCACTGCTATATAAAAATTTCTGAGTGTAAAGATGCATTGATTTAAAAACTCACAGGCCTGGAGTTTCCTCCGTGCAACACGGAAGTTAGACCCGAAAATGTGCCCAATGTCACGCCCACTTTGCCAATGTCAAATTACGCCCAAGTATCCTCCCAATCTCATTAAAATATGGCCAAACTTAAAATGGGCATAAATCAGCAGAAACAATCGGAGCCCAAGGAAAGCGCCGAATTCATACCTTATATTTCTTTTAGTTTCAACTCATTTAACCATAATTCATGCACATCAGGCACAGCATGTTTAGGAAGCTGCAATAAGGGATGTTTTGCAATTTTTCATGTGACTTATACTTATGCCATAAAAATTAATTCAAGGACACAGAGCAATACAAAGCATCTCAATGGAATAATTTTTTTAAATTTAAACTCTCAAAAAATTGCAATAAAACACCAGAAGAATGACTGTCTTTCCTGCTGCACCTGAAAACCTGCTCACAATGTGAAGAGACCCTCTGAACAAGTGCAATGAGGGGATACTCGCATGAGAGTTGGGGGTGGGGCCAGTTTTGTGGGCGGAGATTGGTTCTGACAGAGGGTTTGATGGATGACCGTAAAAGATCGAGGTGACTTGGGTGTATTGTAGTTACGCGTGTAACTCACTTACGCTCAAAATTCTGCGATTTTTTTTCAGCCGCGTAATTAGTTTGCACCCAAATTACGTGCATCACTGGTTGTATGTAAATGCACAGGAAACTCCAGGCCACACAGTGCATCTTTTAGAATTACACAGCATCTTCATGACATTTAGATTGCTTAAAACAATAAATACGCAAATAAGTACATTTAAAACTAACATATTACAGTCAACACTTCTGGAAGAGTTGAGAGTAATTGCCCTTCGACATCAAGGCAACATTCAACTGAGTACACAAATTTTTGAAGGTGGCAGGACAAGTTGAGAAGGCCGTTAAAAAAGCAAACGGTATCTTCTTATAAACTGAGGCATAGAGTACAATAGCAAGGAAATTATGCTAAACCTTTATAAATCACTGGTTAGACCCTAGCTGGAGTGTGGTGTCCAATTCTGGGCAACACATTTTAGGAAGGATGTCAATGCCTTGGAGAGGGTGCAGAAGAGATTTACGAGAATGGTACCAGGGATGAGGGACTTCAGTTACATGGAGACTAGAAAAGCTGCAGTTGTTCACCTTACAGCAGAGAAGGTGAAAAGGAGATTTAACAGAGGTGTTCAAAATCATGAAGGGTTTTGATAAGGAGAAACTGTTCCCAGCAACAGAAGGGTCAGTAACCAGAGGACACAGATTTAAGGTGATTGGCAAAAGAACCAGAGGCGAGATGAGGAGAATTTTTTTTTTTTTTTTATAAACGCAGCGAGTTATGATCTGGAATGCGCTGCCTGAAAGGGTGGTGGAAGCAGATTCAATATTAACTTTCAAAAGGGAATTGGATAAATATTTGAACTGGAAAAATTTGCAGAGCTGTGGGGAAAAAGACTAATTGGATAGCTCTTTCAAAGAGCCGGCACAGACACGATGGGGCGAATTCTGTGCTGTATAATTCTACGAATATGGTAGCAAGGTCCTAGAAAAAGAGACATTTATAGAGCGCAAAGGGAAAACACTCCAATAGCTGGAGTATTCCTGATGTAAAGGAAAATGACCGCGGTTGTTGGATGTCAATCATACAGACAGCACTACAGGAGTTCCTTGGAGATGCATCTTTAGCCCAGCTATCTTCAACTGCTTCAATGACCTTCACTCCATCATAGAGTCAGGAGTGGGGCATTTGCTGATAATTCCAGTATTCAGCTCCATTCACAACTCCTCTGATAATGAAGCAGCCTGTAGGAGGACTTGGATAACATCCAGGCTTGGACTGACTAACATTCACACCACAGAAGTACTGTAATGACAGCCTCCAATAATAGAAGCCTAGCCATCTCCCCCAACCAAGGGAGGGGGGGGGGGGAAAAGAGAGGGGGAGAGGAGGGGAGGAGGAGAGGGAGAGGCAGAGAAAGAGAGTGGCAGAGAAAGATAGGAGAGAGAAAAAGAGAAAGGTTGGGAGAGAGAAGAGAAATGAAGAAAGGGAGAGAAAGTGGAAAAAAGCAAAGAGAAAATAAAAAAGTGGAAAGAAGAGAGAAAATTCCAGTAGGCTCACCACAAAATGTAACGTATATAAGTTTGTTTAGAATCCAGGTTGTCTTTTTCCATGAAGATTAATTTGTTAATTACACTGAAACAAAAGTAGTTTTACAGGTTTCAAATGTCAATGTAAATGCTAATTTGCTATGACCTATTCATAATATACATTATAATAAGATTCCCTTGGTCCGATTATTGCACAACTGATTTCTAAACAACTGCTGCAGGTCACTTTATATGTAGACCTGTGAAGTGAAAACTCTTGATAACCACAAGAAAAATCAGGTACACTCAACAAGAAAACAGTGCACCTGAAAATGATTCGGTACACAATGTTTTCCAAAATGATTCTCACCATTTCTGGCACTACCAATGAGAACTACCTTAATTGCAGAATATTTTAATGGACAGGCAGCAATTATAGCAAACCTAGAAATTTACACACAGTCAAAGTGGATACAAGGGTACAGTACAACTGTGTGGAACCAATACAGAAATGCAACTGACCTCACACAATATTATTGTTGAATGTGTAGTTACAGTGCTGATGCCAGAGACAGCACCATCCTGGCTCCCCTGAGCAAAATGTTATTTTGTGCACTGGCTTCATTATTTCGAAGGAGAAGTACGTCGTGGGCGTGTTACTAATCCTATTTTAACTCATCCAGGTCACATTTTCATTGGAGACAATAGGAAATTGCTTGGCTAGGACAGCATGTCATTATCTGCAAGATAAGTATGGATTCTGCAAGATTTTCAAAAATTAATGAAATCTCCATGGGAAGAATGAAACATCTAGTGTCCCTGCCCCAGCTAGTTACAGTGCCAGTGTGTTTGTCAGGTTTCATTCATGCATTGTGGAGGGGGATTTCATTAACAGCATCATCTGGTTCGACACTTTTAAATTGGGGCCGTCTAACCTGCACTCCTGGCCCGCATACAGCCCCCGGAGCATTGGCAATCCAGCCCTCGAAGCTCAGGTAACTCAGTCCTATTTGGGCTTCTATTCGCTTATTTGCAGGTTTATGCTAATTCAATTGTGTGGACCTGGAGGTTTGGAAAGTGATTTTAATCGCATTGCCTCATTGGTGAATAAATCATAAATCAGAACACCGAGATAGGTTAGTATCTGCAACTTGAAATTGCTGCAAGTTAATGGGAACGTGGATTTAAAATCTGCAGGTGGCACCATGGTATGCACCTATACAGCCCAAAAGCTTAGATACAAGTTTTAAATGCTCATGTATTTAAATTCAATTATGGGAAAATTCATAATTATGGACACCTTTGCTTTGTAACAAGAGTAACCTGTTCCTAGCATAAGCAACACACAATCAACATGGCAATCTTAAGATATAGAAAGTACAGAGGAGATCTAAAAATGGAAATAAGAGGGGCAAAGAGAAAGTATGAGAATAGATTAGCAGTTAACATAAAAAAGGAACCCAAAAGTCTTTTATAAACATAAATAGTTAAAGGGTAGTTAAAGGAAGGGTGGAGCCGATTAGGGACCAAAAAGGAGATGATCTTGTGGAGGCAGAGAGCATGGCCGAGGTACTAAATGAGAACTTTGCATCTGTCTTCACTAGCGAAGAGGATGCTGCCATTGCCACAGTAAATGAGGAGGCAGTAGCAATAACAGATAGGATAAAAAATAAAGAGGTACTTAAAAAATTGGCAATCCGCAAAATAGAAAAGTCACCCAGCCCAGATGGAATGCATCCTAGGTTACTGAAGGAAGCAATGATGGAAATTGTGGAGCCTCTGGCCATAATCTTCCAATCCTCCTTAGATATGGGGGTGGTGTCAGAGGACTGCAGGATTGCAAATGTTACACCCTTGTTTAAAAAAAAAGGGGGATAAATCCAGCAACTACAGGCCAGTCAGCCTAACGTCGATGGTAGGGAAACTTTGAGCGACAATAATCCGGGACAAAATTAACTGACATTTGGAAAAGTACGGGCTGATAAATGAAAGTCAGCACGGATTTGTTAAAGGCAAATGGTGTTTTTACTAACTTGATCGAGGTGTTTTTACTAACTTGATCGAGGTCTTTGATGAAGTAATGGAGAGGGTTGATGCGGTTGATATGTATATGGACGAAAGAGAAAGACATTTAAATCGTGCCTTTCACGTTGTAATGTAGGAAACACGGCAGCCAATTGTGCACAGCAAGCTCCCACAAACAGCAATGTGATAATGACCAAATAATTTGTTTTTGTTGTGTTGATTGAGGGATAAATATTGGCCAGGACACCGGGGATAACTCCCCTGCTCTTCTTCAAAATAGTGCCATGGGATCTTTTATGTCCACGTAAGAGTGTAGACGGGGCCTCAGTTTAATGTCCCATCCGAAAGGCGGCACCTCCGACAGTGCAGCACTTCCTCAGTACTGCACTGCAGTGTCAGCCTAGATTTTTGTGCTCAAGTCCCTGGAGTGGGACTTGAACCCACAACCTTGTGACTCAGGGGCGAGAGTGCTACTCACTGAGTCACAACGAACACTGCCGTTTGACTAAGTACCACATAGGATTACATAGCATATGAGGCACAGAAACAGGCCATTCGGCCCACATAATAGACTTGTTAGAAAAAATTAAAGACCATGGGATTAAAGGGACAGTGGCAACACGGATACAAATTTAGCTAAGGGACAGAAAGCAGAGAGTAGTGGTGAACGGTTGTTTTTCAGACTGGAGGGAAGTATACAGTGCGTTCCCCAGGGGTCGGTATTAGGACCACTGCTCTTTTTGATGTATAGTAATGACCTGGACTGGGTATGCAGGCCATAATTTCAAAGTCTGCAGGTGACACGAAACTGAAATGTAGTAAATAATGAGGAGGAGGATAATAACAGACTTCAGGCGAACTTAGACACATTGCAAATAAAATTTAACACAGAAATGTGAAGTGATACATTTTGGTAGGAGAGGGTACAATGGTACAATTTTAAAGGGGGTGCAGGAACAGAGAGACCTGGGGATGTATGTACACAAATCGTTGAAGGTGGCAGGGCAGGTTGAGAAGGCTGTTAAAAAAACATATGGGATCCTTGGCTTTATTATTAGAAGAATAGAGTACAAAAGCAAGGAAGTTATGCTAAACCTTTATAAAACGCTGGTTAAGCCTCAGCGAGAGTATGGTGTTCAATTCTGGGCATCATATTTTAAGAAGGATGTCAAGGCCTTGGAGAGGGTGCAGAAGAGATTTACTGGAATGGTACCAGGGATGAGGGACTTCAGTTATCTGGAGAGACTGGAGAAGCTGGGGTTGTTCTATGAGCAGAGAAGGTTAAGAGGAGATTTGATAGAGGTGTTCAAAATCATGAATGGTTTTGATAGACTAAATAAAGAGACACTGTTTCCAGTGGCAGAAGGGTTGGAAACCAGAAGACACAGATTTAAGGTGATTGGCAAAAGAACCAGATGCACCATGAGGAAATTTTTTTTTTTTATATAGCGAGTTTTTGTGATCTGGAATGCACTACCTGAAAGGGTAGTGGAAGCAGATTCAGTAGTAACATTCAAAAGGGAATTGGATAAATACTTGAAGGGAAAAAAAAGATACAGGGCTATGGAGAAAGAGCAGGGGAGCTGGATAGCTCTACCAAAGAGCCAGCACGGTAGGCTGAATGGCCTTCTTCTGTGCAATATCATTTTATGATTCTATGATACCATGTCATGAAAAAATAACATGCCTAGGATTCTCCACACAATGGCGAATAGCTGATCTCAGTCAGGCTGTCTAAGAAGCACAAAGCCAAAACACATCCCACAGGGAGGGAATAGGAAAAGTAAAGTCACAGGACAAATCAACCCCCTCATGTTATATTAATGGTCAGTAAAAAAAAAAGGCAATGGCCTAGGCTTGTAGATTGCCTATAAACCCATTCAGAAAAAAAGTGTGCATGGTGTAGGGAGGGTTAAGGAAGGAACAAATAAAAACTTTTCCAAAATGTAGTGTTGAGCAAATAAAGTCACAAAAAGCAGTAACATTTTCACAAGCTGCAAATAATGCTCAACATAATGGACTAATGTGTAATGGAAACAGAATGAGGTTCTCACTGCACATGATTTCTCAATAGATCACCAATAATGACATTACAATCATTAATTACATTGGTATCAAGGACATGGGATACACTGGTAACCCTTTGGCAGAACAAAGAAAAAAAAGACTGATAACCCCACTTTTACAAACAGATATGGGATGATTTCACAGTGGTAATCTCATGTTTAAGGTTCACTTTCAGAGAAGGTCATCAGAAGCACTTGCTTGATTATTTCCATGTATTCGCTACCAGGCATTTAACATAGAAACATTTTCACGGAAGTCTGATTTAAGCAAGAATTTTGCTATTTTTCTGCTAATTACGTCTATGAATTTGGCTATCCATAAAACCTTTCTAGTTGAATATATTTAATATTTTCTTTTCTTCCCTTCTCTTCTGGAAGCAGTGACTCATCCTGAAGTACTGTATCAATGGCACTGACAAGCCCCCCAGTCCTTTGTCCAAGGGACCATTCCTTATGTGTGGGCCTATCCAGTGAGCATCGGCAGACGATGGGCACAACCATGGCTGAGCCCGATCTGTCCTCACCCGTTGTCCAGACATGCAAGTCTTCCAGCAGGAGTTCTCGCACAGCCACTGGAGAATATTTCCCCTACCTACCAGAGAGACACTGAAGTCAGCTTTAGCAGGCCTACTACTGTCCTAGCTGAGATCAACTAACTTAACAGTGATCAGGAACTGAACCTGTATCTTCCTGATCGGTATGGCTCAGCAACACATCAGTGAATTTATATGTTAAAGCACCACAGGAGCCACTGAATGTGCTTATGTCAGCTGTAGCTCAGTGTCAGCCGTGGCTCAGTGGGTAGCACGCTCACCCGAGTCAGAAGGTTGTGGGTTCAAGTCCCACTCCAGAGACTGGAGCACAATAATCTAGGCTGACACGCCAATGTAGTACTGAGGGAGTGCTGTACTGTCGGAGGGGCCATCTTTCGGATGAGACGTTAAATCGAGGCCCCACCCAGCCTCTCAGGTGAACGTAAAAGATCCCATGGCGCTATTCTGAAGAAGAGCAGGGGAGTTCTCCCCAGTGTCCTGGGCCAATATTTATCCCTCAACCAACATCACAAACAGATGATCTTGTCATTATCACATTACTGTTTGTGGGATCTTGCTGTGTGCAGATTGGCTGCTGCATTTCCTACAACAGTGACTACACTTCAAAAGGTACTTCATTGGCTGTGAAGAGCTTTGGGACGTCTTGAAAGGCGCTTTTTAAAAAATATTTGTTCCTGGGATGTGGGTGTCGCTGGCAAGGCCAGCATTTATTGCCCATCCCTAATTGCCCTCAAGAAGGTGGTGGTGAGCCGCCTTCTTGAACCGCTGCAGTCCGTGTGGTGAAGGTACTCCCAGAGTGTTGTTAGGGAGGTAGTTCCAGGATTTTGACTCAGCGACAATGAAAGAATGGCGATATATTTCCAAATCAGGATGGTGTGGATCTTGGAGGGGAACTTGCAGGTGATGGTGTTCCCATGCGCCTGCTGCCCTTGTCCTTCTAGGTGGTAGGGGTCGTGGGTTTGGGAGGTGCTGCGAAGAAGCCTTGGCGAGCTGCTGCAGTGCATCTTGTAGATGGTACACACTGCAGCCACGGTACGCCGGTGGTGGAGGGAGTGAATGTTTAAGATGGTGGATCGGGTGCCGATCAAGCGGGCTGCTTTGTCCTGGATGGTGTCAAGCTCCATGAGTGTTGTTGGAGCTGCACTCATCCAAGCAAGTGGAGAGTATTCCATCACACTCCTGACTTGTGCCTTGTAGATGGTGGGAAGACTTTGGGGAGTCAGGAGGTGAGACACTCACCGGAGAATACCCAGCCTCTGACCTGCTCTTGTAGCCACAGTATTTATGTGGCTGGTCCAGTTAAGTTTCTGGTCAATGGTGACCCCCAGGATGTTGATGGTGGGGGATTCAGCGATGGTAATGCCGTTGAATGTCATGGGGCGGTGGTTAGACTCTCTTGTTACAGATAGTCATTGCCTGGCGCAAATGTTACTTGCCACTTATCAGCCCAAGCCTGAATGCATATAAATGCAAGTCTTTCTTTTTTTCTTTGAGAGATTCTGCACGGAAGTTATTAGTGTCAGATTTCAATTTTAGCGAGTTAAAAATTGTTCGAAATTCCAGAAGTCTTAACAGCTTTACAGGAAAAGAAACAAGCCATTGTTTCCATCTTCATTACTGTGCAGCGTAATTTATCAATGTTAAAGCTGTTCTGTCCTGCAATTTGCTTGATAAAAATCTATAGCAATCGCCTTTATTCACTTTAAAGACTGTCCCATTTCTAAAGAGAGCATTTAAAAAAGTCAAAGACATCTAAATTTATGAATAATTCAGTAACAGCAGAAAGTTTCAAAGCTGTTTGACAAGTTATTGGCCTGATAGCACTGTGACTGACAGTGGGCAAAGCTGCAGATTTTAGTCACAGCTGAGTATTTATAAACCAAGTCAAAAATGAAAGGTTTCAAAAGTGCATGACAAAACAGAAATTATTTTTGCTGGCAATTATTATTACAAACACCAAAGGATAGTATTGCATTTTATTTTCCACTCATCACGATAAGTGATTTCAGCACTGGAAAACGGAACACTTTACCACTTCAGGCACTTGGCATCAGTACCAAACACTCCCAAGCCACGTACAGAACATGTCAGATGCACATTAAAGGTCTCCCTATTTAGAGCCCCACCCCAGCTCAGAACAGCATCCCAACCGCACCTGTGCAACGCTTCCATTTCTTAATAACATTTTCAAAATATATAAAGGCTGGAAAGACACAAGATCTGTCAGCATCTGAAAAGAGAAAAGACAGATTAATGTTTTAGGTGTAAAACTTTCAGGAGGACTGATGGAAAGTGTATCTACCGTTTCTCTTTTCAGATGTTGATAGATCTGCAGTATTCGTAGGAAATATGCCACAACAGTTTAGTGCCCATTAGGGGAGAGCTTTGTGCTGAAACTATTGAAACTGCCCTTGATGATCTGTACTGCCAAGAAAGAAGAGACTATCATCCCATTAGCCTGAGCTGGATCTCGGCCCAGCTATCAAAGGTGAAAGTGCGCGGTAACCAAAACACGGTCTCCAGACTAAAAGTTGCCTGTGTGCAACTGATCACCTTTGGAAAGATAATTAGCATATTATGGTACATATGCAATGTATAATTTTGCAATGAACTTCTTTGACCTTGTAGGTTTGTACAAGATCGTCAAATGACAATTGATCCTGTTCACTACATACTGCCATTGTGACAAAAGATGCTACAGTTCAGATTCACTCAAAATTCCATTTAGAAAACAGGGAATAACTTGTGAACACAATTGCCCATACAACTTTTCAATCTCAGTTGAGCCACAGGTTATCTGCACTCTTCTGCCCCTCTCCAAATGTGAAGGGCAGGATATGGGGGAAGAGAATAGTAGAAGGGGACCAAAAGAAACTGGATAGTGGGTGTTGGGGCACACGGGGGAGGAGGGAGAAAGATTTGAAAATAAAATCAGCTGCTTTGGCAAAGGAGGGAATCAAACAGAAATAAGTGTGGTTCTATTTTATCTTGCAACTTTTGCATTTCTGTAACAAAATTGAAGCTTAGTTTTAACAGTAAGTTCTGGCAGTAGTAAATGGAGAAAATGAAGGATCTGCACACTACACTTCCTTTCAATTCATATATTAATGATAGCCAGTGACAAATTACATTATACAAGTAGCGTAACCTATAAGGCCGAATCGTTTTTTTCTACAACGCAAGGCTCTCAAACCAGAACCATCTAAACTGTTAGTAACAAGTCTCTTACAACTGCGGTTTCGGTGTCCGGAAAGGAACTATTATTTCTCAGTTGTATAGCCAACACAAAATCAAAGTGTAACAGCCTTTCACTCTGCAAAGAAAAAATAATTTTACTTTGACTTTCTACCCATCCATCACTTCACACCGACTCCTAAGGATTAATATTCCCAAAGATGAGACTTGTATTCTTGGGTATGGAGCGCAGTAGTGAAGTTTTGGTCTGCAAATAAATCCTACTCCAAACAGGTTAACATTTCATTTAAATCGAGTTCCAAATTTCAGAGTAAATTAGATATAGCAAATACATTATTGAAAGCATTATTATCCCGATACTCAAAAATTCAAGTTCTGAATTGAATCAGCAAAAAATAGAATATTCAGCCAAAGAGCTATAAATATTCTCACACTGTAACTAAGTCATCGCACTGTCAGAGGTGTATTAGCCCACATTGTTCAACCTAAAGGCTCACTTACAGAATTTTAACAGAGTAGCTGAAAGAACACCCCTGGAGAAGGGAAAGCTGTATCACAAAGCTTTAGAGATAGCCAAAGTGGTCTGTACATTCATAATATTTCTCAATAAAAATCTTAAAAAATGAAACTTCCTTACCTTCTAGCACAAATAAAACATTAAATAGTCAGTCTTCCTCACTCACGAGGCAAGGTATTCCAGTTACAAATGAACATCCTCTGTGGACACAATGGCAGAATCCCATTTAACAGTTTTATTTTATAATGCAAACTCCTGAATTAACAGTGCAGCACTTATAAAATTGCAATTTAATTGGCAATCTAAATTGCATTAAAATGCAATTTAAAATCAAAAAGGTGTGTGGATTCTTTTGTAACACGTAAACTTGCTCAAATGTTCATTCTGGCTTGCAGCAACAGTAGCTCAAGAAGCATGCCTGGTTTTACTAGCCTTGTTTTCAGTTCAGAATGGTTTTGGCACTACAACAATGAATGGTTATTTATGTTGAAATGGCTTCATTCCTTTTCACTGTAATGTATTGAAATACATCACACACTGCTTATCTAAACTGGTCCATCCGCATAGAAACATAGAAGATAGGAGTAGGCCATTCGGCCCCTCGAGCCTGCTCCGCCATTCAATGCGATCATGGCTGATCATCCAAATTCAGTACCCTGTCCCTGCTTTCTCCCCATATCCCTTGATCCCCTTAGCCTTAAGAAATATATCTAACACCTTCTTGAATATATTTAATGAATTGGCCTCAACTGCCTTCTGTGGTAGAGAATTCCACAGGTTCACCACTCTCTGGGTGAAGAAATTCCTCCTCATCTCAGTCCTAAATGGCTTACCCCTTATCCTTAGACTGTGACCCCTGGTTCTGGACTCACCCGCCATCGGGAACAGCCTTCCTGCATCTAGTCTGTCTAGTCCTTTCAGAATTTTATAAGTTTCAATGAGATCCCCTCTCATTTTTCTAAACTCTAGCGAATATAAGCCTAATCGACCCAATCTCTCTTCATTCATCATTCCTGCCATCCTAGGTATCAGTCTGGTGAATCTTCGCTACACTCCCTCCATGGCAAGAACATCCTTCCTCAGATAAGGCGACCAAAACTGCACACAATACTCAAGGTGTGGTCTCACCAAGGCCCTGTACAACTGCAGCAACACATCCTTGCTCCTGTACTCGAATCCTCTCGCTATGAAGGCCAACATACCATTTGCCTTCTTAACCGCCTGCTGCACCTGCATGCTTACCTTCAGCGACTGGTGCACAAGGACACCCAGGTCTCGTTGCACTTCCCCTTTTCCCAATCTATTGCCGTTCAGATAATAATCTGCCTTCCTGTTTTTGCCACCAAAGTGGATAACCTCGCATTTATCCACATTATACTGCATCTGCCCAATCACCCAACCTGTCCAAATCATACTGAGTTTCTCTGCATCCTCCTCACAGCACACACGCCCACCCAGCTTTGTCGCCTGCAAACTTGGAGATATTACATCTAGTTCCCTCGTCTAGATCATTAATATATATTGTGAATAGCTGGGGTCCTAGCACCGATCCCTGCGGTACCCCACTAGTCACCGCCTGCCACTCGGAAAAAGACCAGTTTATTCCAACTCTTTGCTTCCTGTCTGCCAACCAGATTTCTATCCAAGTCAGTACCTTACCCCCAATCCCATGTGCTTTAACTTTGCACGCTAATCTCTTATGCGGGACCTTATCGAAAGCCTTCTGAAAGTCCAAATACACCACATCCACTGGTTCTCCCTTATCTATTCTACCAGTTACATCCTCAAAAAATTCCAGTAGATTAGTCAAGCATGGTTTACCTTTTGTAAATCCATGTTGACTTTGTCCGATCCTGTCACTGTTTTCCAAGTGCTCTGCTATTACATCTTTTATAATGGACTCTAGCATTTCCCTATTACCGATGTCAGGCTTACCGGTCTATAATTCCCCGTTTTCTCTCTACCACCTTTTTTAAATAGTGGGGTTACATTAGCTACCCTCCAATCCATGGGAACTGTTCCAAAATTCTATAGATTCTGGAAGATGACCAGCAATGCATCTACTATTTCTCGGGCCACTTCCTTAAGTACCCTAGGATGTAGATTATCAGGCCCTGGGGATTTATCGGCCTTCAATCCCGTCAATTTCCCTAACACCATTTCCTTACAAATACTGATTTCATTCAGTTCCTCCCTCTCATTAGACCCTATGTTCCCCGACATCTCTGGGAGTTTATTTGTGTCCTCCTTTGTGAAGACAGAACCAAAGTATGTATTTAATTGGTCTGCCATTTCTTTGTTCCCCATTATAAATTCCCCTGATTCTGACTGCAAGGGACCTACGCTTGACTTCACCAATCTTTTTCTCTTCACAGATCTATAGAAGCTTTTACAGTCAGTTTTTATGTTCCCTGAAAGCTTACTCTCATACTCTATTTTCCCCCTCTTAATTAATCCCTTTGTCCTCCTTTGCTGAATACTAAACTGCTCCCAATCCTCAGGTTTGCTGCTTTTTCTGGCCAATTTATACGTCCTCTCCTTGGATCTTATGCTATCCCTAATTTCATAAGATCCAAGGAGAGGACATATAAATTGGCCTAGGTTGCTGAAAGAAGCAAAGGTAGAAACAGCAGAGGCATTGGTCACAAAGTTTCAATCCTCATGGGATACAGGAGTAATGTTCCCTCTAATTTTTTTTGGGTGCGCGGCCCTAATTTCCACGCATGCGCAGTTTTTCCATTGTGAAGCCGGCAAGCGGCCTGCGTGGAACCTCCAGACAGCCGCGCGGCTGCACAGCTTAACAAGAACATTGTACAGGAGTAGTGCCGGAGGACTGGAAGATTGCTAATGTTATACCACTATTCAAGAAAGGAGAGAGGGATAAACCAGGAAACTAGAGGCCAGTCAGCCTAACATCGGTGGTGGGGAAGTTATTGGAAACCATTATCAGGGACAAAATAAACTTTAATTTGGAAAGGCATGGGTTAATCAAGGAGAGCGTGCATGGATTTTATTAAAAGGCAAATCGTGTCTGACTAACTTGATTGAATTCTTTGATGAGGTAACAGAGAAGGTTGATCAAGGTAGTGCTGTCGATGTTGTATATATGGACTTTCAAAAGGCATTCGACAAAGTGCCACACAGAAGGCTTATCAAGAAGATGGAAGCCCATGGAATTAAGGGGAAAGTGGAGGAAAGGATACAAAATTGGCTCAGTGTCAGGAAGCGAAGGGTGATGGTGGATGGATGTTTTTCAAACTGGGAGGTCGTTTGCAGTGGTGTTCCCCAAGGGTCAGTTTTGGGTCATTACTCTTTGCAATTTTTATAAACAACCTAGACTCGGGTGTAGGGAGCAGCATTACAGAGTTTGCAGCTGATACGAAACTTGGCAAAGTAGTAAGATAGTTATAGGCTTCAGGACGACAGACAGGACGGTGAAATGGGTTGAAGCAGGGCAGATGGAGTTCGATTCGGAGAAGTGTGAAGTGATGCACTTTGGGAGGATTAATATGGAAACACAATATACTATAAATGGCACAATTTTGAAAAGTGTAGAAGAGCAGCGACACCTTGGTCCTTAAGGATGGCACAGCAAGTTGATAAGGTGGTTAAAAAGCATATGGGTTACTTGGGTTTATAAATAGAGGAATAAAATATAAAAGCAAAGAGATCGTGCTAGAACTTTGTAAATGATGGGTTAGGCCTCCGCTGGAGTATTGTGGACAATTCTGGGCACCACACTTCAGAAAAGATGTAAAGGCCTTAGAAAGGGTACAGAGGAGGTTTACCAGGATGTTACCAGGGATGAGGGACTTCAGTTATGAGGAGAGATTGGAAAAGTTAGGACTGTTCTCCTTGGAACAGAGAAGGTTACGAGCTGACCTAATCGAGCGTTTCAAGATGATGAGAGGTTTTGATCAGAGTAGAGAGAGAAAAACTATTCCCTCTGGTGAGTGGGTCAATAACTGGAGGTCATAGATTCAAAATCATTGGAGAAATCTCTAGAAGGGAGATGAGGAGAATTTTTTCACTCAGAGTTGTCAGGATCTGTAACACTCTACCTGAAAAGGTGGTGGAAGCTGATTCCATAAATAATTTTTAAAAGGGAGTTGGACAGGTACTTGAAGAGGAGGAGGAACTTGCAGGGTTACGGACAAAAAGCAGGGATGTAGGACTAAGCATGACGACTCTTTCTAAGAGCCAGCACAAGCACGATGGGCCAAATGGCCTCCCTTCTGTGTTCTAAGTTTCTATGATTCTATAAATTGCAGTGAAAAACAGCCTTCAAATTTAAAATCAAAATTTGTTCCAGATCACTTCTCTAAATTAGGAGTACTAAAAAAGTCTGTGGGTATGATAAACAATAACTGATAATTGCCATGTTTTCCTACTCTTCCAATTTCATTATTTGCCTCTACCAAGGCATTTAGGATGCCTCTTTCTTTTAAACCAAATCATAACTGTGAAAATGTTTACATTTAATATTGACAAATGCTGGGAATTTAAGATATAGCATTAGGGTGCAATGAGGTCTTGACTAATAATTCACACTTAATACGCAATGATCAACCATAGTGCGAAGATTCCAGAATCAAGGGCACATTAAGGTTCTACCAGAATGCCACAACTTCGCTCCTCCTCAGTGTTGAGGGTTACAGTCTTTCACAGTCGGAAAAGAAATGCCAGAGTAACGTTTAGCTCCGTGAGAAATTATTGAACCATAGATACAAGTAGTTTATTCTCTCAAACAACTACATCAGCCATAAGCATCTACTGGAATGATCTAAAGGAGTATTTTTGAAGAAGGGCAATGAGTCTAACTTTTTTTTTTTACAGTGAGTTGAAACATTTATGGAAAATTGAATTTATAAAACATTCAGGAATCCAGACTGATGGAGGATTTCATCTCTACTCTGGCAAATGCACTCTCAATTTTCTCTAGTTTTTGAATTGCTCAGCTAATGCTTCACAATTCTGGTGACTAATACAATCTCAACACTCGTATCATTACAGATTTGCATTTCACAGATTGGCGTAAAACAGGGTATTGTTCCAAGAGCGTGTGCACATTAAGAGGAATGGTAATTGCATCTCAAATGAAAGTTAAGTAAAGGTACCAAATTAAGCAGACCGAAAAAAAAACTAACCCTATTCATTTACTTGGGAGTACAATAGGTACTTTTATCTTTTTTTTTTGTTTGTTGGAAGTAATGGAAAATGACTGGCATGGCCCTTTGCGTAGACAGTAAATTGTACCGCTCAGGAAAAAAAAGTCACAGGGTATTTCTGTACTCTGAACAGGATCAGTACAGTAGAAAATTGTTTTGTTCAGGAAATCTTTTCTCTGCAGAAGCTTGTGGTACACTCCTACACGTGTAAAGAGCTGATTATAAGGAAACACAAAGCACTTTATTCTTCCAATATTTTCAGCTGCGCAGAAGGCATATTTTGAAAAGTTAATAGTTCATGTCCAAATTTCCTGGAAATATAAAATACTTCCCATTAAAATTTCATTTCTCTTGGCACCAGTTGCATTTTCAGAACACTAGAATTCCTGAACACATTACATAACACTCCGGGCTTTCTCCCATTTTCTACCTGAATATATGGGCGGGTATGAATCCATTGGTGCCAGCTTCTCCCCAGCACCAAATGAACTTGGATAAGTCAGTCAACCATAGTGAGCATCACAGCAAAGCCACATCTTTATGTCCCAACACAAGCACATTCCAGGAAGAGTCACTCAACAACCAGAAGCAGGATACCTGGGTGACTTTTCTCTCCCTAACCCAGGGTCAGAAGAACATTTCTGGTGTCCCACTCCTGTCTGGCTAAAATCAGCTAACTCAGCACAGACCATGAATCTAACCAGGGACCTTTTGGTCTGTATGGCTCCGGACCACACCATAAAAGCACATTTACCCACTGAGTCAAGGGGCCTGCAAGATATTTCCAAACTGTTTCTTCAGACTTATTCCACCCATTAGAAACAAGTCTGATGAAATGCTGTGATAATATACATTTCAAATAAGTAGAAAGAAAGAATTTGCACTTGGTTTTGTAGGCCTTCACTCTATCTCAAAAAGTAATCAACAAATTTACTTTATTAAAAAGTAGGCATCACAATTGCTTGGATTTCACCCCATTCAACGAATTAGTGGTTTGTGACCACTCTTTGGTTTTACCTTCTGCCCTGTAGGGAGGTGCCTGGCCTTCAAATGACTTCTACCACTCTCTGGTTTCAATGCATTAAGGCACTGGGCCTGTTTCCCCTTCATTAAAAAGAGGCAGCGGTGAAAATTAAATCTAGGCAACTGTTAAGAAGTCACTTACACTTTTGAATAAGCAAAAATCATTTGTTAAATAGGTCCGTCCCATAACACATACCCATTTTTCAATACTGTGCAGTCACATTGGATGACAAATGTAGCACTATTCTGAAACTGTGAAAAGGGTGTTCCCATTATTTTTTTCTGATGAAATAAAAACATTATTGTTGTGCCAGTAAAAATAACTGCCATGTATACCCTTGAGCAACTTAAGCTGGCAGTACCTTTAGATTCAAAATATTCAGTTGGAGTATAGATGAGGTTCAGAATATTGGGCTGGAGTTATGTTGCCATTTTCACATCAATGAAAAGCAGTTTTGAATGCACACTGGCGGCAAAACTCAGGAGTTAGATCTTTGTTTCGAGTGCACGAAGGCCAAACAGTGCGGGAACACTGCCAGAAGGCTCAGTCACACCGCTTGGGCTTCACACCAGGTAGGGTACAAATCCAATCTGTGGTAAAGCCATACTTAATGTGTGCATCTCATGGGCACTTCATAAACTTAATACTAAATCTTTTTAATGTTACAAGAATGCAGATAGCAGGGTCCACTTTTTCACATTAAAGAAACAGCTGTCAGGTGAGCACAGCTCTACACATACCTGTAACCAGGCATTTACAGAATTTTCGCCTGGTAGACAGAATTTGAATCATAGCCCGTAACACTGCTCTTACTGGATGCAACTCAGTCACCAGTCTCGGGTTGGTAACCTTTGATTCCATGCAGAAATTTAAACATTAGGATACTTGATTGCACAATATAAATGGTTAGTGCAGCAGATCTGATCAATAGTCAGATAGTCACAATGCAATTTTCCAGGTGCCATCAAGAATTTTTGTGCCCAAACTTGAGGCAGTAAAATGAACTGCTTAACCAAGAATTTTGTAGATGTAGCAATTTTTGACATTGCAGAAATACACCCGAGATCCACAACATTACGAGGTTTGCACCTGCTGAACTATTAGACATGTCCTATTTCTCTTCCTTCACTCCCCATAATTAAATTCTGCTGAGTTGTATTATCAAGTTAGTTTCATATTTTGACAAATTTGCATCTGACCATTCAAATAGTCAACTTCTCTGCAATTTTATTTCTTTTGCCAAGCAAAATGATTCAGTTAAGGATGACTTTAAACTCTCTTTCCACTGATGCAGCATCAAAAGACCAAAGCACCTTCAAATTATAGTTCTTCCACACACAAAACACACTAATATATTATGGCCTAGTCTCCCTATTTCCTTTTAGGATTAGTGATGATCTAGTTACAAGACTACCAAATGGTACTATCGGAAAATAACTCTCTTTTCAGAATGCTTTCCCAGTCTTCACCCGCATCAAGTACTTTCTGCTAAAACAAAATTCGTGGAGGTCCGTGGAACATAAGGTTTTCCATATTAGGTTAGCTATCCTCCTGAATGTAGATATTTTTGGCAGGATCCTTGGTTCCTAAAGTTTCTTTGTTGGAAGCAATTGGACTAACTTGAGAGCTGGGTAGGTTTTTTTTTAAACCCACAAAATAAATTAGTAAGCATTATTGTATAAATACAAAATCTATTTTAAGTGAGCACTCAAAACTTTGCTCTCCAAAAGATGAGAAACAGTAGCAACAAAATTCTTTGAGTTAAATTTGAAAATGTCTTATTGCTTCAAAATTATTTGCTCTAATGAATTAATTCTAAAGCATATCAAATGTAGACACCAAACTAGGATAAATTCCACAACTGACAAGCCCATCTACAAGAAATATATATATACATCATATTCTTAAAAACTAAGTGGGTTCTCTATCAGTGGGGGTGTCATATGTCATATCAAAGGTCAGAAATTTCAAGCTGCTATAAACTGAAGTCATGCCGCAGCATAATTTTGCATTAGTATTCAAACATGGCAGAGTTAGGACTACAGCTTGGAACAGATGGCCCAATGATGAAATGTGCAGCAAAATGCATCAAGCAATGCAGGACTGGGTGGGGGTTGGAAAAAAAGAGAGTATTCTGAATCTCCAAGCAGCCTGGTTAAGAACTACACAGGAGAAGATTAAGAAAAGGCCACTCACTTGAGATAAATGTACAAAATAGTAAGGCCTCGAAGAGGTAGAACTTACTTTTATAAACTACACCAAGGACTACTATTAGCTTCAAAATTCTGGAAATACAAGGTTATTCAGATCCCCACAACTGGTTCCTGGAGCCAAACTAGAGATGTGGTGATACTCTGTGAATATAATATTCATTAAATATGCTAGATCATACAGCAGCATTAAAAAATTCAACAGCATAAATATTATAGTCAGACATATACTTGGCTTAGATCCTTTCTATATAGATGTTCAAATGAAATGTCAATCATCAATTGGACATAATGGAAGATGAAATGGTGCCCATGGATCCCAGAAGGCACCAGTTTCATTTGCTGATAAAAAATTC
Source organism: Squalus acanthias (assembly GCA_030390025.1). Classification (NCBI taxonomy): domain Eukaryota; kingdom Metazoa; phylum Chordata; class Chondrichthyes; order Squaliformes; family Squalidae; genus Squalus; species Squalus acanthias. The sequence continues at coordinate 24,161,096 of CM059443.1, forward strand.
CCAAAGGCAAATCACATTTAAGCAGTGTTTCAACTAGAATTCAGCTATTCACTACTATACTGCAAACTGATTTTTGAAAATTCAAGTGCAACATTTCAGTTCTTTTTCATTGCAGCAGAGGCAACTCTGAAAGATGCTTCCTATTGAGTTATATTTAGTAATATTCATCCTCCTTCCACACGCCCCCTCCCTCTCCCATTTACATACAAATGTATCCAATAATGTATCAAATATCTGCCCTTGCATCTGTAGCATTCAAAATAGCTACACCTTCCATCTTTCTAGGATATACATAAAATTTTCTAGCACCAGCAGTACTCTACAGCCAGAATTCAATTTGGGTTCCAAAATATGCATTAACTTTAAAAAAAATTGATGCAATTTTTGAGTGCATTTAAATAATAGTCAAAGAATGCAACTATTACTTCTTTGTTATGGCCAAAATGTACTATCGTACATCACTGAACATATCTGGATAGTATCCAAAAGACTGCCCAAACACTTGTCTGCTCTGATAATTGCTGTCTTGTACACAATTGTTAAAAATTCTTTGAAAAAGATTCTTCAGTGAGAAATTCTGGAAGGTGATTAAGTATTTAGTTCTTGAACAATGACAACAATGGTTCTCTGTGAGTAGGCAGCCTCCCCAAAGACCATCCTCCAGTAAACTTAATTTTTGCTGGATAGTAAAATGTCACAGAACTAGATAAATTAGAAAAAACAACAGTACCTGCTGATAGACGTATGGATTAATAGCCCCCTTTAGACTGTTTGCCTATTGCAGAATAGGAGTCCAGGTAAATTAAAAATCAATTTGATTTACATTCGCATTTGCTTCCAACACTGTGTTAAATACCAGTAACTTTGAACCTAAAGTGCACTTCATACCTCAAACTTTGATCTTTCCCACATTACAACAGTGGCTACACTCCAAAAAGTACTTCATTGGCTGTAAAACGCTTTGAGACGTCCGGTGGTCGTGAAAGGCGCTATATAAATGCAAGTCTTTCTTTTTGTCTTTGCCTGATAAAAGTATTGGTTTAAACATGATATTAGCCACTGCAAGGCGTCAGCAACATCTGTTATTTATGCCACTGTCACGTACTAAGACGCGATTATTTTGTTTTTGATTGGAAAGAAGGGGGGGGGGGGGGGGAAGAGGAAGAGAAAATAGAAACGAATGCAAACGTTCAAATATGAGAAGTCCTAAATGTTGAGCATCCCAGCCACTGGTCCACAATGACCCAATTCAATCTCTTGCATACGTGCTGTTACATCCACGGTGCCCACTCGCTTCAATGATAACCACTGAATGAAGCCAACGTCTTACCAAACACACTAAATATTAAAGAGGTGCAATGAGAGCAGACTTACATTTCGCAAGCACTAATCTCGTCTCTTTAGTTGGATCGAGCAGTCAATTCATTCATCTGGTGGTTTCGTGGCAATGTTACATCCCCTCACAACCTGACCCAATAAACACAGCCACCACCCGAAATACAGTACTCGAACCTGGTGCAATCCGATGTGCAAATTCTCCCACGCCTAATAAAATATATATACCGTGCTACTGTTTGCCCTGGACTTCAAAGCAACTTGCGAAAATCGACTAAAATTTAGTTTTTTTTAAAAAAAAACTAAAAGTCCCTCCTTGCAGTGTCTTTAGAGTGTTGCATCTGCCGTACATGCCAGGGTTTCTCGTCACACCTTTTGAGGTACAGGGAAGAGCAGTGAAGGCAGGAGGAACAGGATTTAGTTCATTTTAAAAGCGGTGGAGTCCATGTAGGCCCAGCCATACACAACCAAGCCTAACCCTAACTGATTCCGAGTAGAGAAAAAAAAACACACACACACAAACCCCGGAGATCCGCACTCAAACAAGCCTCTCTCTCTCTCTCTTTTACCGCCCGCTCTTGCTGAGCCGCTGCTATAGATGTGAGAAACATTCGGTACCTTTTCCTAGGTCGGGGTTGCAGCAGGCTCTTCCCTCATTTCTCTCTCAGTACTGGGATTTTTTTTCTCTAAGCCTATTTCCAATCCAGCACCAGGGCAACTCCTTCGCGCCTGCGCACTTTCACCCCCACCGCCTCCGCCAAACTTGCTGGTTGTGAAGCCCCACCCTCCCCCCACCTCCGCGCCGATTGGCTGGCTGTCGCTGCCAGCGTTCTATTTAGAACGTTGCTAGCGGCGACGGGGCTTTGGATTGGCTGCGCGGCCCGTCAGTCACGCCTGCTTTCCAGCGCCGAAGTTAGGTTGACGCGGAGCAGGCTGAGAAGGAAAGTTGAGGGGAAAGTAGTTGCTTGGCGGAGGCTTCGTGTTAGCGTTGCATTCGCGTAACCGGATCGCTTTTTGTTTTATTAAAAAAAAACGCTCCAGCTCACTTATGAACAATTTCACTGAAAGTTAATATCGAGCAATGAAAAAATATATAAAAATCTAGCGTGAGATCTTCTCATGGAGTCAGCCCAGTTTAATTTCCGGCCGAGTTTCCAAGGCAAACTTGTGTGTTTTGTAAAAATGATCGAGGTTGTTGCGATGGTTTTTTTAAAAAAAATTAATTGGCTCATTCATTTGTTTTATTCAGCTCTGGGTAATGATTTTTGACTCGCAGCTTTACTTCTAGTTGAGTGACAGCCCACTTTCATCCCCCACACAGGTAGTGGCTTGCGGTGCCACAGCCATTATTGAAAGCGCTTAAGCTTGCTGAGGAGTTACAATCGGCAAATGCTAAAGGAGATATAGAATGTAAGCCATTCTAATTTTAATACAAGTTATAATTGGTTTTTTTTCTGCTCTCCTGGTTGTAGAACATTAATGCTTCAGCCTTAATAAAGATACATACTTTAAAATTTCCTTAACGTATAAAACACAATTTGCATTGAAAATCAGGTATACTGTTTTGTGAAATTATTTCATGCAGTTAATTCTCCCTTCCCTAAGTGGCAAATATTCTTTAAAGACTTAAGTCAAAGTTTCTGGTCTACATGTTTCTGTTCATACGCATTCAAAGGGACTAGCATGGGACAGCCTAAAATGCAGCCATTGCATTGTAAACATGCCCGAATCCTTTTACAATGCAAATCTCAGCTGTTGCCGTCTTTGCTATACAGCGGATGTCATCACTACAATAAGAACCTATGTCTGAGCAGTTACTCATCATAGTGCCTCCACCATTACTGTGATTAGTTACTAACAACATTTGTCACCCTTCGGTCAATGCTAAACTAAGTTCCACCATGACTGAATACTAGTTGCTACCATCAAATACATCAACTTGCTGAAGCAGGATTCAATAGAAAAATGTACACTAACTACTGGGGGCCAAGGACATCCCGATGGCAGTACATATGCACCAGACAAAAAACTGAAACAGTGGAGGCATTCAAAGGCAATGGGTGTGGGCATGAAAGTCAAAGTCACACAGATGCAAGCATAGGAACTGAAGATGGCGACCAGCAAAAACATCAGTCAACAACCACAGAGGAGCATCCTTTGTGTACGAGCATGGATACTAGCCTTCCCTTTGCTCAACGACTTTTCTCAAGACCCTACTTAAGCAACTCATTGTGGGTGCCAACTTTATTAGCCTTTAGCACATGGCATAACATTGGTATTCGGTGATGCAATCAGTTCACTATTATAAATTGGGGAGACTTGGATTTCAGATTATTTGTAAAAATTGATCAAATGCTGAAAATATTGCAAAAATCTAATCAGAGAAAAGCAGTAGAATCTGTACCGTCTCCTCCTACACGTGGAATATATTACCTCTCAACCACTAGTATATAGATTCCATCCCCCTCCCTTGCCTTTGTTTCATGCTGAACCAGACTGTTAGCAACCATGGCGTCCTATTTGATGAAGCTGAACATCTGACCCCATATCCGCTCCATCACAAAGACTGCCTACTTCCACCTCGAACATCACCTGTCTCTGCCCCTGCTTGAGCTCATCTGCTATGAAATCCCCTTACATTCTTTTATTACCTCCAGACTCTACTATTGCAATGCTTTCCTGGCTGGCCTCCTAGCTCCGCAAGCCGCTGCTGCCTGTATCCTAATACGCACCAAGTCCTGATTACTCATCACACCTATGATCACTGACCTGCACTGGCTTCTGGTCCACCAACACTTTGATTTTAAAATTTTCATTATGTTCAAATCCCTCCATGGCCTCCTCCAACCTTCCAACTCCAGTCTCTTGTGCATCTCACTCCCCCACCCCCCCACCCCACCATTACAAGCTATGCCTTCAGCCATCTAGGTCTTATGCTCTGGAATTACTTCCATAAACCTCTTCCCCTCCTCCTTTAAGACCCTCCTTAAAACAAACCTTTGACAAAGCTTTTGGTCACCTGTCCTAATATTGCCTATGGCTCAGTGTCAATTTTTGTCTGATTACACACCTGTGAAACGTCTTGGGCTGTTTTCCTATGTCACGAGCTCAAGGTTATGGAGGGTGGAAGACCAGGAGAGCATTGGAATAGTCAAGTCTGAAGGTAGCGAAAGCATGGATGAGGGTTCAGTAACAGATAAGTTGAGGCAGGGGCAGACAGGCAATGTTACAGAAGGATGTAGGCGGTCTTTGTGATGGAGAAAATATGGGGTCGGAAGCTCAGCTCAAGGTCAAATAGGACGCCAAAGATGCAAACAGTCTGGTTCATCAGCAGATATGCATCATACAGCTGCTGGTTTTCCTGATTGTACAGGTGCAAGAGCTTCCAGCTGGTTCAAATTAAAATTATGGATTGAATACAGTGTTCATATCAGTTAGCATAGGCAGTTTATTAGCAATTGTAAGGTTACAATTTTACAAGAATAAAATACACATTATTCTGACCACAAAGTACTGTCAGTCTTGCCTATCACTAGGGTTGTCTTTTTAAATAAAACAATATATTTTCCCTTAAATATGAGAAATACTTTTTACATTTAACATTTCATGCACAACAGATGAAAATCTCAAAACAGGTAAAGTCCGTAACAGGAATTTTTTTGAAATATATTCAAATGAGTAAAGCTGTCAGTTACAGGAAAAAGAGTATCTAAGGAAGTTTTAATAATCTCTTCAGTCTCAACTATCAGGTGATCATAAGTTTTCTTAAAGAACACATTTTTTAAAAGGCCACATTGGTATTAAGAATGGCAATCTGCTGTATACTGATCGGAATCAATTGTCTTCTGTGAAGCTGCACACAAAACCAAGTACTTTGGTAGTAAAACATTCACATTAAACTGCTTTGCAAATAATCCATCATCTCCAAAACCACTCAACTTATCTGGAAGTTAGCTTATCAATTGCTGTACCACTTTATGTCTGCCTTTTTCCAGTGAATTAAGACAAAAAATGGTGTTAAATAGAGACCACAAAGGAGGAGGAAGGGGGAAGTCAAATAGCCCATTCCTCAACATCCAGCTCCAGAATGGCACTGACTGAGGCTGGGAGAAGGTTGCCTGTATAACCACTTTGCTGGAAATTGCTGTGTGATGTTGAATTTTCTTTACTATTTAAACTATTAGCACACTCCAAGTGTGAAATATTTAACAGAAAAATCTGTTAGAACACCAACTATATAGGATGTAACATCCAAACAGTATTTCAATTGATATATCCCAACATAAATCTTTTACTCCAGTTTTGCATTTAAATGTGATAATCAGAGGTTAAATATTATTAACTGCAATAATGATCTACTGTACTAATATGGCAAAAGAAAGGGGGAATCAGAATTTTAACACTTTTAATTTTGTTTTGCACAAAGTACTAATCTGTGTAAAAGTTGCAGCTTAAAAAAAGTACCAGAATTTAAAAAAAACTGGTGTGGCCTTAATTAAGTTTTTTTGAAAGGATTGAATAGTGTAGTCTTATCAATATAAATAAATGCTAAACCTCCAAAAGCCAATGGTAGGTCTCATTTAACTTTCTTTTTCCATTCATTGTAGATTTAACAAAATCCCTTTCCACAAATACCAACTCAGAATATGTGGATGAAATTATACCAATTATTTGGTGTGGAAAAACTAAAACACTGGGAGGAATGTTTGGTGCATTAAAAATGCATTAGAGCCAGTGTTTGCTTTAAAGAATATTTAGATTTTAAATCTGTGTTTATCTTTTTAAAAGTATGAAAAACACAAGACAAGTGAATGGAACTACTAATCCAGTCAGTCAAAGAATGACTAGATTGGTAGTGACTGAAAAAGGACGTAAAACACAATACACATTTCACTTAAATTAATTTCAAATAAAGCTGCATGTTTTACACACAGTAATAACATTCTGAAGACTTGTCAAACAGACAAGTTGACAATGATCCCTTTTGTTTATTTATAGTACGTCTATCATTAGGAATCAAACTGAAGTCAATATACATAATAGAGCTGTGCAAGTATTTCATGACCTAGATGTCCGATACCAGAGTCAAGATATTAGCAGTTTACGTGTAACGATTACATCATTCAAACTGAAATTGGTTGGAAATTGTACTTGGGGACTATTCAACACGTTTTCTCTCTAGTCTGTACAAAGATGTTCAAAAATAAATATGCATCACGGTCTTAAATGCATAAGCAGACCATAGCAAAGCTACATGGCCAATCTGCAGTCAAGGATCTGTGTAATACACAGCTTCATTGATGAACCTTTATACCATATTTTCATGCAAATGAAAATGTTATGGATATACTTTTAGAATAAATGCTTTGGAGTTCAGATCATTATTTTACTTTTCACACGTCAAAATACAGTTCAAAACATTAGGAATATATGGTATGTCAAACAGATCAGTGTTTGAATTTAGTACAAGGGAAACCTTTTAACCAAGTTTAAGTAGAACCAAAGTTCATATCCTAAAATACTTTTCATAATACATGTCATGCATGTGCTTTATGCCATGTAACATATATTAAAATGGTTAATTGTTTTTAATCCAACTCCCTCCCACCCACTTAAAATTCTGGATATCTACACAATGTAGTCTTTCAATCAGCTCACAGAAAGTGCATTTTTGCAAGGTAGCACTGGTCAAAACCATTTCTTTTCTCCCCTCCACTTTCAAAAAGTTAGAAAGCATGCTGATATATAGTGTTTCCGTATTGTAGAGTCATGAAACTTTTGCAGCCCTGAAGATGCAGCATGACTTAGGCAGGGAATCCCCATATTTGGGATTGTCAAAAATATGCTCCTAATGGGATTTTTAAGAATTACAAAGCAGCTCTAAGTGTCCTGGCTAGCACAATTCAGAGTGGCAAAAAGCAGTACAATGATCATAATAAGCAGGTCGAATCATGCTTGAAGCACAGGAAGGCAACCAGGAGCAGTCAGCTAAAAGCTGAAGTCACGACTCAGCGTACTTGCTTCCATTTGGATGGCAATGGCATCTGCTTGGTTAGCCATTGGAGTGCATTAAAAAGTGAGTGTGAGTGTAAACAATACACACACACATATACCTGTAAGCATTTCCAAAGTAACCAGATACAAGAGATGTCAACTGTACTCTAACAAATCTCTGTAGAAAGATGAATTAGCTCACTTTTTCCCTCATAAGCACCTAAAAATTATACATACTACACTGAACAGTGCATATTCGATTGCAACAGATGCAACCAATCACAAATCTACAAACATGTCATTTAGTACCTATTTTAAATGTCTTGAGAATCAAAGTATTGGAATTTTTCAGAAACCACCACTTTTTGAATAAATGTTTTCCACAGAAAGAAATTTGAAAATTACTGCAACAGGCTAGAAGAAATTACAGAACACAAAATGTGTCACTCTGGGTAGAAAAACCTGGAGATGAAACACGGCAATCTTCCAGTTTCAGGCGTAAAGCACAAAGACTACAAAATTAAACTTGTGCATTCGATTCTGACCACTAAATACAAGGTATGGACTTTAAATACCAAACCAAAAACTACAGTAAGCTATTTAAAATTTAATTTTGAAGTTACTACTGCAATTATTTAAAGTTGATAATATAAAACTTAGAATAATCAGCCAAAAGCATCTGCTTAATGCATGCTGTACTTTAATATGGAATGTTCGGTGTCATATCGGATCTTGCCATACATAAAACAGCTAGAGTAATATTGCAAGCTTCAAGTCTAGAGCTCATTACCTCATTGGAACTCGGTTGGTTCAATGATAAGGCAATTATTGAAAACTACATTAGCATACTTGACAGGACAATTTTGACATTCCCTCTTTTAAAATATATATAAAAAAGAGCACTGTGGATTATTGCTAATAAAAATAGTTTTAGTAAGAAATTCAGTTGCTCATATTTGGTGACCTATTTCAAATCAATTACAATTTGAATATTCCAAAGTTAAGTTATGGCTATTCTATACATTTCCAATGGATTTCAAGAGGTTAGCTTATGGGTTTTTATTTTAACCTATTGTTACAGAATTAGGCTAATCAACAGAATTTACACTTGGATGCATATACTTTAATTTCAAAATAAAGGTTTTTGTGGGAAACAAGGAGCAAAGCTGTTGTTTTGTAGACTATCATTCTATATTAAATTAACTTTTACCAGTCTTTACAAATTTCAAAAATGCAGCATAAAGAGTTGTTGCAAGGACTTCATGTTGCGTACAGCATCCAAGAAATACCTAACAAAATATGAATACAATCTTTCAGAAAAATCATGTTGCTTCAAAAGCAAGTATTATGCGCAGGTTAGAGAGGATGGGTATTGTATTGGTTTGCCACACAATCCAAAATGTTAAAAGGGAGATGCCTGCAGACATTCGGATCACCTTCAATTCTCCCTGGTTGCTGCATTTTAAGATTTCAAACCGGGTCACAATCAGCCTGGAAAATATATTATTTTGTTTATAAATCCCTTCTCCAGGAAATTAGTGTGCAGCCCACAGCCCTTTCTCCCACTACTCAGCATCACTGCAGACAAGATTCCACACAAAACGTTATCTCACGAACTGACTTTGGCAACCAGTTTTGAAAGGCCAAAACACAAAGATGAATTCAGGTGCCAGTAATTGTACAGCTACCTCCCGTTAGAACACCTAGGCTTATGTGGCAATTAGCAAAATACATTTCTCCTTTAATTCCCAATTAAAGTTGTTTCCATGAAGGTTATGTCAGACACTCATGCAAAAACTTAATATAGAAAGCAAGCCTGTGATATTATGCATCTACAGTAATTAATATCTAAACAGATTTTTTTGATAAACCAAGGTTCCATATGCTGTTTGCTAAATTTTTGGATGCATCCTTAATGTATAACACTTAAATTATTCATGTCATTGTTATTATATAACATTTCAGCTTACAAATTCCACAATTAACCAACTGTTCAAGAGCATTAATGAAGTCTAAAGCGGTCTCTGCAACTTTACATCAATATATCAAAGCAGTCCAATATTACAAATGTTTGTGTTGACCAAGTAAGTATTTAAATCCAATTTCTTGAACAGTTAGCTTGTAACATAATAAATAATTCAGGCATATACTTTAAAACATTCCTCTTTTAAGTCTTCTCCCCTCCCAAAAGAAATAATTTGGAAAAAAATTGAGGCAAATTCTTCTGTAATTTTCAAAATGATTCATTGACATTAGAATGTTAGTGACCCAGTGCTTATTACAGATATTCCAATTAGACCATATACAGTTAGACTATATACAGTACTTGGAGAGCATTTTACTAGCAAAAATCCTGAAATAAAGTTGTTCAAGATAACACTAGCTTCTTCCCAGACCACAGTACTGTCCCCAGTGCTGAAAAATATTCATTCTACAGCACATTTTCAGTTATAAACACTGATATAAGGCACTTCCACCCATTAGGCTTTGGCAGCTATAACATAATGACACTATAGTTAAGTGCACTTAGGCAAATGGGCACAGCACATTTATAAAAAGTTCAAAATATATGGATGGTCGCTGCTGAACATTGTTGGTCCCTTAATTGTTTTCCAGCTGCAAAGAAAGCAAACAAACAAAATATAACCCCTCCCTTTACTCTGTCAGAAGGAAGTAGGTCTCTAAAAGAACTTGTGTGCGAAACGGCTTAGAAATGATAGCTGCCATCATATCGGTCCATTAGCTCCCATTTATTCCTTTTTTATAGTAACTACAGTTGGATTAACTGGCAAGGGCAATCTTCCTCCATAGCAAGCATGCCTCCTGTCGGCTGTACGTGAAATAGCACTGCTGTCAATGCCATGGAGAAGCTGATGACACTTTGGCAATACAGTTTGTTCATATTGCCCACTAGATACCCTTAAAACAACACAAAGCTGCACTGGTTTATGAAGGATAATCCACTTCCCTCAAGACAAGGTCTGCGGAGATAAGCAGCCAAAAAAAAGGTAGAAAAGTTTAGAAAGTTCTTCTAACTAATTTCAGAACTAAGGCTGCTACCTTTATGTTTTTCCAATAAGCAAATTTTAAAGATTTAAAATATTTTCACAATTAAATGAGGAAAATTGTATTTTTTTCTGATTGATGCAGTTATTTGGAATACATGTAAAGTGTAACTGCCTCATGGCAATTCATTTTCAATAACAGAATCACCAAATCTCAAATCACACTTCAAAAGTCAGTATTAGGATATTGAACAATATTCCAGGAGCGTTTTCTGTTTTGGGGCCAAGAAAAGATACACACATGGAACTAAGGTCTATTATATAAACAGTTTATGTTTGAATTTGATATGAAAAATCTTCACTCCTATTAACCGATGAAAACAGCAGCCTTGAACGTGAGTAGAATTTGAGTTACAGGGTGGGAGGACAGAAGTACATTTTTACATTGGGCAATAGCTAGAACTTCAAACTATGAAAAACAATGGTAATATTTCAAGATTTTTCATAAGCCTATGTAGTTTATATTGATCAATAATCCAGTATCCAATCACCTGTCATTTAATATGTCTGCCATCATAAGTATAGAAATGTATGGTTAAGATTTTCCAAACACAGGAAAAACTGTATTTGAAATTACAGTTAATGCACTAACAGACGCTAGTCCCTAAATCACATTTTAAGGCCAAAATATACTTAGAGTAACTATCGCATTGAACAAGTAAAACAAGAAATTTCACACAAATAAAGGCTTGGTAAACAGTATGTGTTAAAAGTCTTAGAACTTATGCAAACAGTAACACTAATGATTTATACCACAAAAGTGGCTCCATAATTGGTGTGATGCAATGTTTGAAGGAGCCACCATGTTTGCAACAGTGTGCATCTCCCAACACTGTTATCCACATATAAAATCTTAATTTTCAAATAATTATCATCTTTACTCTACTGTCCAAAACATTATCTTCTCGAATACAGTTTTGATTCAATATGTTGGCTGTAAACTAAAAGTTACTATCCTCCAGGGCTGTCTCAACCCACTATTCTCAATTATCGTGTCCCTTACTGATAATTAAATTGATTCATAAATCATCTTACAACTGGTTCAATATCCTGGTTAAATGCACAAGTTGCCTCTCATGGCACCTCTCCTGAGCATAAGCATATTCAGACGATGTTTTGTTTAACTAATGTAAACTTGTGTAATTGTGTTATTTTAATCAAGCAATGGCAGTAGTCTTTTTTGTAGAACTTGCACTTAGTAAATCAAATAGAGGTACAGGGACTTCACCATTTGATGAGATAATTTGTAAATAAAAATTCTACTATATAAAAGAACACTGGAAACCTAGGAGTGATTACATGCGAGAAGTCTCACCAAGGGTTCAGAACCCAGAGATGAGTTTCAAAATTACTCCTGGGTATCCATTTAAAATGGATTTAGTGAGGACAGTTTTGACCTTTCTTTTTAATGGCAAATATCAAAGCAAATGATCTGTGGCCCATAAACTTTATGTATTTAAAGTAGGAGAATATGCAAACTGAAGAAATGACTGTGATGTAATCAAAGTTTGTCAAATGATAATCTTAAGTTAATTTCTGGGAAATGACACCAAATACATGTTGTATTTGATTGGTGCAGCTCTTGACTGCTCTGTATTGGTCAGTTTTTGCTGATGAGTGGGGAACGTAGCCTAACTCTAGATCATGATCAGATTAAAAATAGAATAAACTTCAACTTTTAAAAGTCAGACTAAATTTCGGAAGTATTTACATCCATTTTGATGTCCTTTTAAAGTCCGATTCCACGGCAGTTAGCACTGATCACAACCTCAGTCCCAAAAGCAAACAAATGTGATGTACACATCATACACCAGAAAAGCAGACAAAAAAAATCAATTTCCAATGCTTGTACTCATGATTGAGGCCTTCGTAGTGCAATAAGTTCCAATGAAAGATGCTTTAACTTTTTCCAATATGTAGCATAATACCAGGCATTTACATTTTCTATTAAGAAATGTTAATTTGTGATTTAAATGTAAAATAACATCACAAAAGATATGGAAAGTAAACTTTTTTTTTTGAAGGTGCACACCCTAGGACCACTCATCTCCACAAGGGTATCTTGGTACTGTGGGATACTGTGGTATAGTATTACCAGTAACAGTTTGAAATGCTAATTGCTTAGGTGGGGGATTTTGCCATGTGCCAGCACTCCATTCTTCTTGGGCCTTCTGGAAGCTTCCACCACCGCCCCGGTAGATTCTGTGCACCTGGTAGGTTAAATTATAATTGTAAATATAAAACACATTTTAAATCTGTTTTTTTATCCCTTCCCCTCAGCTTTTCATATTTTACAAGGTTTGAAAAGATTTGCAAACCGTACAAGGCTTCCAGCAACGATCGTCATGTTTAATGAGAGGTCAAATATTCATTGAATTAACACTGTCTCCTACAGGGAGAACTCCACTTGCTAACTGGCTTGATAGTTGACAAAATTCAAATTTCCCCAATCGTTCAGATCAAAAACTGTGCAGGGAGTCAAGGACTGAAACCTACTTCCAATCTATGGCACACTGCATTGAAGCCCAATATTCAACACTATAGTGGGTTCATTGTCTAGTTCACACTATTTTCAATTAGCATTTACCAAACCACTGCACAATATTTCCATTAATAGGAAAAAAAATCTCAAACTGGATATACACAAGAATATTAATTTTAAAACAGAAAAGGAGTGGCAATGAGGGGAGAAGGAGGGGGCAGGGGAAGAAGAAAAACTTGCATTTATATAGCACCTTTAATACCATAAAACGTCCCAAGGCACTTCACAGGAGCGTAATCAGACAAAAATTCGCACCAAGCCAAAGGAGGAGATATTAGGACATGTGATCAAAGAGCTAGGTTTTAAGTCTTAGAGAGGTGGAGAGGTGATGAGGTTTAGTGAAGGAATTCCAGAGCTTGCGGCTTAGACATCATAGGGCTGGAGGAGGTTAAAGATAGGGACGGGCGAGGCCATGGAGGGATTTGAACACGAGAATTTTAAAATCGAGGCGTTGGTGGACCTGGAGCCAATATAGGTCAGTGAGCACAGGGGTGATGGGTGAAAGGGACTTGGTGCAAGTTAGGATACGGGCAGAGTTTTGGATGAGCTGAAGTCGATGGAGGGTGGAAGATGGGAGGCCGGCCAGGAGAGAATTGGAATATTCGAGACTGGAGGTATGAATGAGTGTTTCAGCAGATGGGCAGAGGCAGGGCTGGAGACGGGGGATTATATGGAGGAAAGAGAAAGAGGGAAGGTCGAAAGAGGAAAGGCAGCAGGAGAAGCAGGGAGGGAGGAAGGGATGGATGGTGCAATGAACTGGAACAATGTTCCTAACTTTCTGTATTGTAGGCTTTGACTACTCCCAGACCAAAGACATTAAAGTTTCCTGTTAGTTGGCTCCAAGGGTCTCAAGTCAGATGAGTTTGTGAAGTCTTTTTTTAAATTGTACTTTCTATCTCACCTCTTTTCTTGGTGCATCACGTACTATCCCCGATCAACAGGTTAAGAGAGCAACCTGCAACCAAGTTTCCAATGCTGAATAGGAACGATTCAAGTGACTACCTGCTCATGAGGTAATCTGGTCGTTATTTAAAGCTTCTCCGTGAATGTGACTGAAAACACAACATTACGTACTGCAGACGCAAACCCATACTCTACTACTCTGTGGCGAGCTTCATTTTTGCCACGACACTCTATTGAGTTTGAGCAGTCTCCACCAATTTCCTAGTTGGCACAAGCCCTGAACACAAAACTTTCTGTAACAGCATTAATTGGCAATAAACCTCCAAGAGGGGTTATTTGGGGTAACTTATGCAAAAAGTAAAAGAAAAACACATTCGTGGGTGCTCTTCTGAGGTTAGGGTTGTAGCACATTTCTGGGCACAGTAGAGGGGGCTTTACTCTGCATTTAGCCATACTGTACCAACCTGGCAGCATATGATAGTGGCCAAGATCCCAAACAACTGACATCTTCACGAGGCCAAGTAGAAGAATTACCAAAAAGTGTAACTTTAAAATAGAAGTTCTCACTGACCTACAATACATCACACTAGGCAAAAACTCTTCATAAATTTGGAAGCTGCTGCATAGTAATGGGACTACACCGCTATTAACTGTGATCTTGGAAATACTTACAGCTGCCTTCTAGATAAGGGAGGATAAAAAAATGTTGCTTGCCTTTTTTGTAAGTGTTGAAGGGGACCCAAGCACAAAGAAAATAAATTTGGAGCCACCAAATTACTGAAACTTGTTTTGCCAGAGTCCTCATTTCGGAAAGTTGTTTTCTTGAAAGAAAAAGAACTTGGAACAGTGGAATTCAGTATTCATCTTCGATGAATCCCAGTCTACTTGCAAAGGTGGCCAGGTTAATAATCAACTATTTCTTTCAAGTGATTAACTTTGCAACTGCATTAAAATCCATCATCCTCTCTAGGAATATTCTGCAGAATGCTTAGAGCACCTGCAAGCAGTATATTGCGCAGTTTCATCAGTTTACTGAACAACGCTGAATAATCTGCTCATAATACGAGCAGTATCCTCGTGGCACCTCCAGATACTGATTGATGAACGTTATACTTGTGCTTCAAATAGAAAAATGTACTTTAAAGAAAATTATTTTCAGAGAAGTGGGTGGGGGGGGGGGGTTAAAACTTACACGGAAAATAACAAGTGCACTCAGGATCGCTACTGCTGTGAACATGATCGCTGGGAAGAGCATAACCACTCCAGCACCAACATTAACCGAGAAGAAACTAATGGCAGCAATCCATCCACTGAAATAAAAAAAAAAATAGGGTTAACATTTGTTATACATAAGGATCTTTAAAGTTGGTGCTTATTGCCGATTTAAAAACCCAGGTTTTTTCAGATGTTTTTGTTTTTATTAACACCAAAAACAGAAAATCAGGGGGAAGAACAACTTAAAACTTCAGAGGTGATTTTGTTTTGTAATAACGGAATGAATGATTAAATGACCTTGCACTTATATAGCCTCTTTCATGTCTCCCAAATCACTTCACAGCCAATTAAGTACTTTTGAAGAATAATCACTGTTGTAATGTAAGCAAAGGCAGCAGCCAATTTACACACAGCAAGGTCCCACAAACAGCAAGGAGATAAATTATCAGAGCATCTGTTTTAGTGGTGCTGGTTGAGGGATAAATATTGACCAGGACACTGGTACAACGCACCTGCTCTGCTTTAAATAGTGCCATGGGACCTTTTACATCCCCAAGGGGGCAGACAGGCCCTCAGTTTCTTGTCTCATCCAAAAGATGGCACCTCCAACAGTACTGCACTGAAGTGTCAGCCTAAATTATGTGCTCAAGTCCCTGGAGTAGAGCGTGAAACCACGACCTTCTGACTTACCACCGAGCCCAGGTAGACACGAATTTAAATATTATGCAATTTAATTATCTTTGACTTTTTTGAATAAACATTGGTATTCCTTTGCCCTTCAGTATCTTTCTACAATACCCTGTGACACACTGCACTATAGTACTATTTATTATCAGCGTGCTTTAGATTATATATTGCAACATCTCATTAATTTAGTCAATTTTCTATAATGTTTTCAAATGTCCTTACTTATAATCCCTTTTATCACTGCTGGTAGACATTTTGCTACTCTGTTTACACTTGTTAATGTCATTATCCATTTCTTCAGACATTATTATGGTTAAAAAAGGATGTTTAAAGATGACCAAATACAAACTGTATTTGGTCATCTTTAAACATCCTTTTTTAACCATAATATTGCCATGAGTAACAAATCAAATACTAGCTGTTCACAGTCTTCTACAGTAAGTGATCCTTCACAACAAACAGACTGAAGATTAAAGCTTGTATTGGAAGCTACTATCTGTTAAGGATAAACAAGAGATTTGTTTTAGCTACTGGAGCTTTTGACTATGTGATTTTGCCATCTTGTGACAGTTATGAAGTACTACATGAACATAATGCAAATACTACACATTAGCCTGGTGTGGTCTTCAGTCCAAAGAGCCAAGATGAAAGAGGATAAAGCGAAGTGCTACATAAATTGGGAATGGTCTAATTCTACTTCCTCCATAGTGGTAGTACTCACCAGGCTCCCCATCCTGTGAAACCAATTGCTTGTAAAGCTACCAAAACAACCTGGGCAGCAAAAACGAAGAAAAACGCCATGAAGTTAAAAGAGCTATCAGATCTGTTGGGAGGAAAAAAAGCTCAATTCAAGCTTGAAATATAAACCAAAGGGACTACATTAATCCACTAGACATTTTTTTTTTCTTCCATCACAAGTATTTACCTAAATGCTTTATAAATTGGACGAAGCCAGCAGATGTACGAACAGGGGCTGAAAAGGACTAGCCAGAGTATTGCCAGGCCAAAGTTGACAGCGCCACCTCCTGCTATCAGCCAAGCTAAGCAGCCTATCAAATTCACTGCCAGGGTAATGCTGTAAACTGAACAAAGAAAAGCTCAGTTAGGATTGTACTACGATCAGTAATCATAATGTGTTTTATAACATACAAAAACTATCTAAATGAAAATTGCTGAGAAAGTGAAAACTCAAAATAACCTAAATCGCCAAACTTGCAGGCTCTGCCTGGGGAGCAAACACCCCTACTTTACACTCATCTGCTTTTGCACTCTGCTATTCAGTTGCAGAATATTGCACTCCCGTTCGGGCTCGTTCTCCGCACACTAATCTGGTTGACACTCAACTGCATGCTACTACACATCGTGTCAGGCACATTGCGTCTTACTTACAGACCGTCAACCAGAAGTCAACTGGCCACATCACATCATGTTCGAACTGGGCAGGGACAGTGCGTCCCCAATCTTCACCTATTGGGGGGGGGGGGTCTTGGTTATGACAACAAACGTCCTTGCAGACAAATATAATCCACGTTGTTGAATTGTGCCCACTAACTAAACTATCTGGTGGCCTGCACACTTTGCATGCTGGTAATCACAATGTTCTAAAATGACTGGAATTATACGCCAAATCAGCATATATTAAATAATTATAATGATTGTGTAAGTTTTATCAGTGCTTGGTTCCAATTCATCGGATATCGCACGAAAAGGAGGTTCCGCGCAAAACACCTATTACAAGCTGTTAACAATCAAATTGTTCAAAGTACTCAGATTGAAGAAAGTGACACTTCACATGACATTTTTGACAATTCAGCAAAAATACCCAATTCCCTCTAGTGAAAGTCTCTCTTCCAGCAAGCCACTCCAGTGACCTCAATCAGGGCAGGAAAGGGAGCCAAGGGGATCTTCATGCATCCAGGAGCAGCTCATAGTGGAAGGGGGAGAAGGGGTGCAAATTCAAACTGGCCTGAGAGTTGCTCTGAAGCCGCCAGACCCAAAGAATCATGCGACAAGATGGGCATGTGGATATCCTCTAGTTGGGTGATACTTGGGAGTTGCACTTCCCTAATCCCGCTTGTTACGAGGCTAGACAGGGTCAATCCCTGTTGGCAACATTATCAGAGCAGGGAAGGAGTCCCTTCTCAAGCATCTCCACACCGGGAGTAAAATTGATGTTTTATCAAAGAACAAAATTCAGGCTTGAATATTATTTTCTTTCATGAAAATGGAAGGGGGTGTTTTGAACAACAAAATAACTTAAATTTTCCCTTTTCTTTAAAAGGTTTGGAAAGAGAAAGGACTACACAGGCCTTTCAAAAGACTACACCCAATTTTTGCCACCATGGATTCTATCCAATTCAAAAAAAGTGAACAACCACAGGCAAAACCTTCAATATATTCTCTAAACAGATATTTATCCAATATAACAGAGAAAGATAACTGAGATGCCAAAAATGTGCAGGTTTCCATAACATTTACACAGCAGCATTTACATAGCTCAGGTATCTCCTGATCAGCATCCAGATAGGATTTCCTATGGAGGTGCTCCCAAATGAATTCAAGACATCAGTAAAAGTAGCTCCCTGAAATGGTCTATTGGGCTCAAAATTAACAACTGTGTTACAGTACTAAAAATTCTCATCCTTGTTTTCAAATCCTTCCATGGGCTCGCCCCTCCCCATCTCTGCAACCTCCTCCACCCCTACGAGATCCCTGCACTCCTCCAACTCTGGCCTCTTGCTCATCCCCTATTTCAATTGCTCCACCATTGGCGGCCGTGCTTTCAGCTGCCTAGGCCCTTAGCTCTGGAATTCCCTAAACCTCTCTCTCCTCCTTTAAGATGTCCTTAAAACCCACCTCTGACCAAGCTTTTGATCGTCTGTCCTAATAGCTCATATGACTAATTTTATTTGAGATCACTCCTGTGAAGCACCTTGGGACGCTTTACTACATTAAAGGCGCTAAATAAATGTAAGTTGTCATTGTATATGAGAATTCATATCTCCCTTCTCTGCAAGGAGCTACTGTGATATTAGAAACTAGTCCTGTGCAGGCAAGTAAAGGTTGTCATACACAACTGGCCTGGACACCAATCAGGAGACACATCAATCAGGAACAGAGCACTGCTGTTAAAATAAATGATTTTATCTATACACTTATGCATGCCTTAGTTGTTTCCTTTACCACTCTCCTCCATTTTTTGCTGGTAAATATCTAATTTGCAAGATTGAAGAATAATTAATAAACCCTATTAAGGCTGACTGTAGATATGAAGGACATACAAGAACATAAACAGGAGCAGGAGTAGGCCAATCGGCCCCTCGAGCCTGCTCCGCCATTCAATATCATGGCTGATCCAATCTTGGCCTCAACACCACTTTCCCGCTCTCCCCATACCCCTTGACTCCCTTGTAGTTCAATCTCCGCCTTGAATATATTCAATGACTCTGCCTCCAGAGCTCTCTGGGGTAGAGAATTCCAAAGATTCACAACCCTCAGAAGGAATTCCTCCTCATCTCCGTCTTAAATGGGCCACCCCTTATTCTGAAACTATGCCCCCTAGTTCTAGATTACCCCACTAGGGGAAACATCCTCTCAGCATCCACCCTGTCAATCCCCCTCAGAATCTTATGTTTCAATAAGATCACCTCTCATTCTTCTATACGCCAATGAGTATAGGCCCAACCTTTCGTCATACGTCAACCCCTTCATCCCAGGAATCAACCTAGTGAACCTTCTTTGTACTGCCTCCAATGCAAGTATATCCTTCCTTAAATATGGAGACCAAAACTGTACGCAGTACTCCATGTGCGGTCTCACCAGGAAAGGAACCCATCTAGCAAAAAGTTTTGTTCATTGCATCAGCTACATAATAAATGATTTTATCTATACACTTATGCGTGCCTCTTAGTTGTTTCCTTTACCACTCTGTTTTTTGCTGGTAAACATCTAATTAGAAAGATTGAAGAGAAGATTAATAATACATATGCTACCCCAGACAAATATAATCATCCAGTTTGAAAACAAAATGGCTCAACTTACAGATCCATAAATGGTAAATTCTCTTGACAAGATGGCAGTGGTCTGGTGGGATCTCTTCTTCGAAGTTTTGATAGAAGCAAGGTTTCAAAGGAATAAACTTTGGTAGTGGGGGAAAATTGTTTGCTTTTTCTAAAAACAAAGAAAGATTTGATAACGTTTACCTTCTTTCATTATTTGTTGCTGTCTACCATTAGACCATGCTGTGTGTCACAGAAAGCATGATCAAACACAAGCAAAAGCAAAATACTGTGGATGCTGGAAATCTGAAATTTTAAAAACAGAAAATGCTGGCCAGGCAGCATCTGTGGAGAGAGAAACAGAGTTAACGTTTCAGGTCGATGACCTTTCATCAGAAGCCTGCTTACGATGGATAGGATATCTGTTGTTTGAAATCATGTGATTAATTTTTAATTTTTGTGTTATGGGAATTCACAGCTTGGCAGGATTGAGACAAGTTTTAAATGTCTGCTTTCAGGAAGGTTGGTCTGTATCCCTATTAGGCAAAATATATATTCCCTGGCTCATGTACAGCCACCACTTCAAAAGGAGGCCAAGTCAGATTGACAACAAGTATCACAGACAACTGTCATTAGCGGTATGGTTCAGTCTACCATTGGAAGGTGAACACTCTTTGTATCAGAATTGCCTTGTTTCACATGTGTAAACATATATCAGGTATTTCCCATGTCTTTGAACTCTAGTTTCAATTGACATAATTATTTAATTATGAAAGATACCTTGTGACAGTCCTCTGAGTTTGGATTTCAAACCAAAAAGTGTGTCTATGACTATTGCCCCGTATCTGTCTCTGGAGCTGAAATAGTGTTCCGCCTAGCAGTTGGCAACCTGGGACTATAGAGTATGCATCAATATCCGATTTCACATAAACTTTGCATCACAAGCACAGTTCCAAACTAAAGAGCAAGATCGCAGGAGTTTGAGAGGTTTTATTATTTTGGAACAGGGACTGCAAGTTTAATGTAAAGTTTTGCAATCTGGTTCAAAGCTGCTGAATTTAAAAACTCACTATTTCTGCTTGCTTCTGTAAGTGACTGAATGAGCCTATTTGGTAGTTTAGTCTGTTACTAAAGTGTCTAACATGGCTGATTTTAATTATTTTCTGAAGTTTGATGGATAGGTATTGGAAATTTTCTGCGTAAATGTTGTTCACTCGGAGCACAGAGAAACAACAAAATAGACCAGTCCATGTTGGTATTTATCCTCCACAAGAGCAGTAGTCTTAATCCCATCTGCCCATCCTGTTCCCATATCCCTTTAACCCCCTTATCAAACATATTCTTAAATGTTGACAGTCTCTCTGCATTCACTCTAAGTGCAATCCACAGCATCATAATCTTCTGTGTAAACAATGTTTCTTCTGCTGTCTCTCCTAAATCTCTTACATTTAATCTTATATCCATGCCTCCTAATTCTAGACTGTTCAACCACTGGAAACTGTTTCTATCTAACCTGTCCCATCCCTCCATAAATTTTAAATACCTCTATCAAATAACATGAGTTGAAATCCTACCATGGCAGTTTGAGAATATGAATTCAGTTAAAAAAAAAGCTGGTGTCATTAAAATAGCGACCATGAAGCTATCGGATTGTCATAAAAACCCAACTGGTTCACTGGTGGCCTTTAGGGAAGGAAACCTGGTCCAGCCTACATGCGATTCAAGTTCCACACCAACTTGGTTCATTCTTAAATGCCCTCTGATGTGGCCTAACAAAACAGTCAGCTGAATCGAGGTGGAGGAGGAGAAAAGAAAGAAGCTTGCTGCTCTTTGAACTATGCCCTTTTAAATTAAAACGGGACAATGGTATTTACTCCCATCCCCCAGCTATTTCTTCAATCCTCCTAACACTTTTGCATCTCCATACTAGAGAGGGAAGGCAAATGACTGCTCCCAGCAAAAGCTCAAGGGGCGTGAGCAAGGATGGGAACAACCCAATTGTTCCTTCCCTTCTAACGGAAATACCATTATGGCCTCTAGGGCAACACGGTGGCATAGTGGTTAGCACTGGTGCCTCACAGCGCCAGGGACCCGGGTTCGAATCTGGCCTCGGGTGACTGTGTGTGGAGTTTGCACATTCTCCCCGTGTCTGCGTGGGTTTCCTCCGGGTGCTCCGGTTTCCTCCCACAGTCCAAAAATGTGCGGGTTAGGTTGATTTGGCTATGATAAATTGACCCTTAGTGTTAGGGGGGGATTAAATATGTGGGGTTACAGGGATAGGATGGGATATGTTAGGGGGAATTAAATACGTGGGGTTACGGGGATAGGGTGGGATATGTGTCGGTGCAGGCTCGATGGGGATTGTGTGTGAGAAAGCAGGGACAGGGTACTGGATTTGGATGATCAGCCATGATCGTATTGAATGGTGGAGCAGGCTCGATGGGCCGAATGGCCTACTCCTGCTCCTAGTTTCTATGTTAGCCCTCTCTAACTCAGCACAGTCAGAAACTTTCCATTTGGGGAATATCACAAAGAATCTCTAATATTTTTCTCCTTTTTTGTCTATGCTGCGTAAACGTCTAAACACTAAAGCAGAAACGTTTTCATTATTTGCATCAGAGGTAGAAAATTTTGGAAAGACAACACGACGTACCAGTCATCTCTTCAGTTGTATGTAGCCTTGACTACTTTATTTGCCGATTCTGAAAAAGAGTACTTCTGTGAAAAATAGAAAACAGCAGTTGGAAAGCAAAGGTAAAACAAATTCA
Source organism: Squalus acanthias (assembly GCA_030390025.1). Classification (NCBI taxonomy): domain Eukaryota; kingdom Metazoa; phylum Chordata; class Chondrichthyes; order Squaliformes; family Squalidae; genus Squalus; species Squalus acanthias. The sequence continues at coordinate 24,183,603 of CM059443.1, forward strand.
CAGTATTTTCACTTTCAAAGTATCTGAATATACAAATTCACAAATCATTTAAAATATACACAAGGTAGCTCAGTGACAGTGTGCTGGCATTAGAACATATGCTAAAGTGCTGGGACATGGATGAATTCCTGATCTTAGACTATCTGGGAGGCAGAAAACAATTCAGTGAAAAACCTTCACCACTCTTCTGTCACTTCTAGTGGCTGATCAAGGCAACATTTAAAGATCGATGTGTTGCAGTACCACTTGTGGCATCACAAAATGGTGAAGCATGGATCTGTATCCTTAATATCACAGTTATTGATCTATTGCCTTTCTAGAGAAAAGCAGAGGTTCGTGTGCTCTCCATAGGAAAAGTCAACCAAGCCCTTGTGTGTGCCTTCCAGTGACTGATTCACAGCAGCGGAGATCTAAGAGAGATCGATCATAATTGGTGCATGACCCGGATCGGGGGCGGGGGAGAAAGGAACCAAGTAGTCTGATAGTTTTTTTAAAAACTTGCCTGCCCTATTGGATAAAATGGAGCTAGAGACCTCAAACATTTACAAAGTAAGAATATATCATACCATTACATAAGAAATCTGCAGATATTTCCTCCCCGATTAAAATAGGGTGATGGAAATATTTGTTTAAATATTTATTTCATACAGTAAAGGGTGATGGAAATATTTGTTTAAATATTTATTTCATACAGTAAAGTTTTATCACAATCAGCTAATATTTATCATAACATATCTACTGGGTCTTCTATTTATTTGTACTCAAAGTATTCACAACATACTGATTGCAAACTTATTGCCAATCTTAAAAGGAAGTTCTCAGTTTTTAAATTTGTCGCACGGTGCTCCTGTGCACGAGGATTACAAGATCAACAAGCAGTGGCACAACACAGGAGAATCAAGCCAATATTCAAAGATAATTGGCAAGTACTATTCACACAAATAAATAATTTCTTGATAAATTTCCAGTACAATGGTTAATCCTGGATTATGCATGTCACATACCAATGTTACAAGTGCAGTCAGCGCTCATACGGACAGTTAAACGTAAGCAAACCCAAATGAGGGAGAACACAGTGTAATGCAAATGTTGCAGCTATACATCGGTACATTATTTTTCATCCTAAGCAAAACATTAAGTAATCACAAAATTAATCTAATTTTAAACTACGTGCTTTTTGTTAAGAGTCATGCCTGCAGCATGCGGCACATCAGTCAGATAAACCATCTGCTGTTCTCCTTTCATATTTTTCATAGATAGCAAAACAATGCCAGATACTGCATGTCGAAAGTGTCCTTATTTAATCCACAGCATATCTAATCCACGCCATTTAAAATTATTAAGCAATATTACAAGCTGCCATACTAGATTTTTATGCACTGTATTACTTTGACACTAAATAGCTACAGTACATACTGATCAACAATTCAACCATTGGAGTAGGTTTACCTAAAACTTCATAACGACCACATCGTAACAGAAGAAAATCTTGAAGCCATGACCTGCAATTTTCTAAATAACAAGCTTTAAACAGAGATTCTCGCTCACTACATCCCAATAAATCCCATTTTTTACTCCTTTCTGCTACAATACCCAACTGTGGTAGAGCGAACGTACAAGGCAGGATCAAACAAGCACCACAGCAGTGAGAGCAGCTCAATTTATTTCAACTTGTTCTTATCCGCTTCTTCAAATTGCAGAGCAGCTTTGTTCAAATGGCCTTGAACAACCTCTGCCGTTTTCATTTCCAAAATTTATAACTCTGAATAGAACTTGAAGTTCTTGACCAATGGTTTAGAACTTATGAGGGAGCAGGCTAGCAGTCATTCTGACACTTCCTCAGAATATATGCTGCAAACTGGCCAGGTTTGTCCCATTCTTTTTACATCCATTGTGCTCATCCCGAATAGAGTATACACTTCACCACCAAATCTCAAATTATAGCAGAATTACAACTTATAAGTACTCGAAGAATAGAATTAAAGAGGATCACCCCTCCCCTCCACCCAAGAAAAGGCTGAGGAAATGGGGTGGGGGAGTCGGGAGAAAGAGAAATGAGTACTTCACATTCCAAGTACTCATTCCTTCTAAAGCCAGTGAGAAAAAATTAAAATATCTCCTCCCCTCTGCCAGTAGCTGATTGGAGATATTTACACTGTTAAAATGTCTAAAACCAGCTCGAGAATTCACCACATGGAGTCTCCCAATCGTGAGACCAGCTTGGATTATGTACCTGCTGGATCACTCTAACACTCTACTGTTGAGGTGTGTTAGTAATGACATCCTTTCCCCATGTTGGCTGCTGATACCAGATCAGCTCAGTACCTTACTTAAAAAGTTAGCACTTTAATTGTCACCTCTTGTACTTTAGTAGTGACTGTTTCTGGAATGTCAATTTTGTGCTGTTCTTTGGCACAGTAACATTAGGTCTCCTACAGAAGCCCATTGCTCTTATCAGCAACTATGGTATCCTGACTAATCGTGCTTAAATTAAAAAAAAAAATATGCATACACTATATGATGCACCAAACTCAAAGCAATGATTTTTTGATTAACTGAAAAGGTATTTCTGTATAGACAGCAAACAACCAGCTAGTAAACTAATTTCCACTTCACAAGTTTTAGATATATCAATATACCACTAAGCAGATTTCACACTGTAGATATAATTTCTCCAGACATTGTAAAGGAGTGATAAATAAAATGTTCTGATCTAAAAACAAGTGTTTCTAAAAACTTCAATGGCTTTATCATGTGTTTCATACCACTTCCCAGCACCCTATTGTGTTTAAATCCCTTTATGGCTTTGCCCCTCCCCATCAATAACCTCCTTTGGCTCTCCCTAAACCCTTCCATTTCTCCACCTCCTTCTCCTCAAAACACACCACTTTGACCAAGCCTTTGGTCACCTCTCCCAGTATTTTCTTTGCTGGCTCAGCGCTCCATTTTTGCCTGATTTCGACTCTGAAGTGCCGCGAGGTTTTTCTACATTAATAGTGCTATATAAATGCAAGTTGTTCATAATGCTATCTATCTGGGCAGGATCAGAGCTCAAAATTGATATTGGTTTCCTAGACCGGGGAGTTATCCCCAGTGTCCTGGCCAATATTTATCCCTCAACCAACATAACAAAAACAGATTATCTGGTCATTATCACATTGCTGTTTGTGGGAGCTTGCTGTGCGCAAATTGGCTGCCGCGTTTCCTACATTACAACAGTGACTACACTCCAAAAGTACTTCATTGGCTGTAAAGCGCTTTGAGACGTCCGGTGGTCGTGAAAGGCGCTATATAAATGCAAAGTCTTTCTTCCTTTTTAGACAAAGACCAACGAGTATTGTTCTGTGGTTAGACTGATAATGGATCAGTGAACACATTCTAATGCTAATGCATACTATCTGCACTTTGGTATCATATTGTAGCTCTGTATTCAGGCTTTTTGCCAATTGCTTCCAACAATCATCTGTCTGTGCTGGGTATATTTTAGGTTATCAGATCAGTTCTTGTTTTTTTTTTTTTAAAAAGCTAGGGTTTTTTTTTTTTTTACAACTACTGGTCCTGCTATCTACTGGTGCTACAGCCTTAATCTCCAACCCGGAAATACATATTCTTAAATGGAATTTAAACATTATTTATCATCCACAGTTGCAGTCTGTCCCAACAAGCACGGATAGTATAAAACATTGCAGCTGCAAAATGACGTGTTTCTTTTACAGCTCAGATTGTGTGCCAAATCTAACATTTATATACATCCTTATTAACTAAGAAGAAAATTAGTATTTTATTTGTAAATTCTAAATTGTAACAATCAGACTGGGAAAGTAAACAAAATTCACTTTCTGAAATGCCTGTACAATCAAAACTATTTTGTTCTCAGAGGATTTGGGTGTCAAAAGTAAACAGAGCATCAGATGACCAGGAAGAGTATGTCTACACCTTATCTGCTTAATTGTTTGAAATGGCTCATCTCATGTTGCCTGGCCACTGAACAATGTGTTTGATCTTCAGATGATCCTGCTTTCTCAAAGTAAAGAGACGTATAACTGAGGATCAGCTCTGTGGTCTTCACACAACCAAACTCCTACATTCCATTCCAGAGACACTCTCAAAGGCTGCAAAGATTTCATACTCCTGTTTAGAAACAGGTTATGTAATGGGTAAGTGAAGTGTTGTCCTACTAGTTTCTTGCTTTGTCTTTCTCCTTCTGTACAATTGCCTAACTTGTAAATAAATTTATTACCTTTAGTCTGAATGCAACCGTTTGATTTACCACCTTTCGGAGTAGACAGAAGCACATGGTGGGCATCTCGTGTCCCCTGGTGCCACATATTGTTGGTATATTATCCCATGGCATGCTAGCTCACTCGTGTTACATACAAGAGGTGCAGGTTTCGGTTCACTATTTGCTTACAAAAACTGCCTTTTGCTGTGAAGAGAATAAATGAGAGTCCAGACCATAACAACAGGGTTGCTCATTATAAAATGGCAACATTTCAATCTGCCAAGTTTGAAACAGAGCCCGGAAAAGGATCTGAAATAGTTCCCAGAATGCGTTGAGCAGGACTTTAAACATAAAATGACTGGAGAGTCATATGAAGCGTTAGAAGGGACACACTAAGATTTGGAGATCTTAAAAAGGTAGTCTGTTCATCTCATGGGTATTCCTTAGCCGGTTTTGATCGGTTGGCAAATAGATATCAACTCCCGAGGGGACTGCAGAAAAGTTAGGTCTGTTATGAGAAAATAGGAAATTTATAAGAGACTACCTTTCAATCAGGAAGAAAATCATCCAATTTATTATTGATGTTCTCTGTCCAGATATTAAAAAGATACCACCCAGGAAAAATTAATTCTTCAGGTGACATTTATTAATGGTAGGTAAGCAAGATAAGATGATGTCTAAAAACCTAGAAAGGGGAGCGGAGTACGAGGTTGCAAGGTGGGAGGGAATGACTAGGTCAAAATTAATAAGAATGGGGGACAGCAGCCAACAAGCCCAGACACACTCGTAAGCAGTATCGTGTCAAAACAATAGAGTAACCAACTGAATCAGGGCTCCAGATTTACTGTTTTGCGCAGGAGCATTCAACAGAATCACAGATTAGTGGATTCAGTCTTCTGAAGAGGCCCAGGTATGACTGCGGGCAGGATCTGTCCAACATTGGCAGCTACAGGGCCACACACACGTCAGGAATCTATTTCAGTCTAATCCTGAGACAGTACAGGATGTGGACTGCGATTGTGTCAAATTTTGGCTATACTAGTTAAAGGTGCTATATAAATGCAAATTGTTGTTGGTAGTCTTCAGCTACTGCCGTCACCAGCAAACTATGTGCCACTAGAGGTTAATGGAAGGGCAACAACGTTCAAGGGGCAGATCCAATGCTGATCATGGACATGCCTCATGTAAACATTATTTTGGGCATGAATAGCATAAGAAACCTTGGATTAGTCATCAATGTGGCTGATGGGACAATGGCAAAATCTAATGCACCTGAAGGAAACCTATCTGATGCCCCACAGGATAATCATTTAAAGACCCGAGAAGTGCCGTTATGTATGCTAGGATTAGTATAGCGCACTGCAAGACCCATCGCCAGTGTTTGATACCTAGATCAATGAAAGGGTGGAACGCATCAATATCACATCCCATTGAATTAATACTGCAACAGCTAACCTGGCATACCCTGGCCTTAAATCTATTTGATTTCCAGCTCTTCCCAGTTCTGATGAAAGGTCATCGACCTGAAACGTCAACTCTCTTTCTCTCTCCACGGATGCTGCCTGGCCTGCTGAGTTTTTCCAGCGTTTTCTGTTGTTATTTCGGATTTCCAGCATCTGCAGTATTTTGCTATCATACAGAGGAAGAATGTGATCAAATTTCAATTGGAAGAGATGCTCCAAGAGGATATGATTGAGGAATCCAATGAAACATTGGCATCACCCATTCTTATAATGAAGAATGGCAATCCATGCTTCTATTGGGATGACAGAAACGTGAACACAGTACAAAGGGACAATGCTTATTCCATGGTAAATATTAGGGATATAGAATCACAGAATAGCACAGCGCAGAAGGAGGCCATTCGGCCCATCATGTCTGCATCGGCTCTTTTGAAGAGCAATCCAGTTAGTCCCACTCCCCCGCTCTTTCCCCATATCCCTGCAATTTTTTTCCTCCTTCAAGTATTTATCCAATTTCCTTTTGAAGGCTACTATTGAATCTGTATCCACCACCCTATTAGGCAGTGCATTCCAAATCCTAACCACTCGTTGCGGAAAAAAGAGTTCTCTCGTATCGCCTCTGGTTCTTTTGCCAATCACCTTAAATCTGTCTCCTCTGGTTATCGACCCTTCAACCATTGGAAATAGTTTCTGTATCTAAACACTTCATGATTTAAAACACCTTTTTAAATATCTTTGATAGTCTTTACAGGACCAAGTTCTTAAGCTTACTTGATCTTCAGAGTAGCTGTTGGCAAATAGAGGGCTATGAGGAAGACCGTGACAAGACAGCTTTAATAACTTCAGAAGAACGATATCACTTTAAGGTAATGCTTTCCAATTTGAAGGGCATACTCCCTATGTTCCTGCAATTGATGAGGTAAGTGCTATGGGAATTTCTGTTCCAGTGCTGCATAGCATACTTTGATGTCACTGTGTTCAGACATTCTTTCTCAGATCTAAGCAGCTTCACCCACTTGGGAAACTTACAGAATCACAGCTCATGTAAACGAGAGATGTATCTTTCTTCAAAGATTGAAGAAGTTCTTATGTCATGTGGTGTCTATGGATGGAATACAATCGGATCTCAGAAAACACAGCAAATTCAGCCATGTCCCAGATCATCGTATGTCAAGGAGGTCCAGCAGTTCTTGTATTTATTTAGTGCCTTTAACATAGTACAACGTCCCCAAGTGCTTCACAGGAGTGTCATAAAACAAAATTTGACAGATTAAAAAAAAAATTCTTTCAAGGGATGTGGCAAGGCTAGCATTTATTGCCCATCCCAAATTGCCCTCGAGAAGGTGGTGCGCTGCCTCCTTGAATACAACTGAGTGGCTTGTTAGGTCATTTCAGAGAGCAGTTAAGAGTCAATCACATTGTTGTGGGTCTGGATTCACATGTAGGCCAGACCAGGTAAGGACAGCAGATTTCCTTCCCTAAAAGGACATTAGTGAACCAGATGGATTACATAGGATATACGGCATAGAAACAGGCCATTCGGCCCAACCAGTCCATGCCGACATTTATGCTCCTCTCGAGCCTCCGCCAGTGTTCCCTCATCTAATTCGGTCAGTACAATCCTCTATTCCCTTCTCCCTCATATGCTTATCTAGCCTCCCCATAAATGCATCTATACTATTTGTCTCAACTACTCCCTATGGTAGCAAGTTCCACATTCTCACCACTCTCTGGGTAAAGAAGTTTCTTCTGAATTCCTATTGGATTTCTTGGTGACTATCTTATATTGATGGCCTCTAGTTATGCTCTTCCCCACAAGTGGAAACATTCTCTCTGTATCTACTATATCAAAACCTTTCATAATTTTGATTTTGATTCCAAAGTCAAAAACATTAACATAAATTGTGAACAGTGGTCCCAGCACTGATCCTTGTGGAACACCACTACCCACCTTCTGCCTCTGTGAAATGCTACCCTTTACCCCTACTTTCTGTCTTGAAGCCAGCTACCTATCCATTCTGCTACTTGTCCCGACTCCGCATTCTCTGACCTTATTCGTTAGTCCATTATGTGGTACCTTATCGAAGGCCTTTTGAAAATCTAGATAAATTACATCTACTGCATTACCCTTGTCTATTCTCTGTTAACTCTTCAAAAAACTCAATGAGGTTGGTCAAGCAAGACTTTCCCTTTTGAAATCCATGCTGACTATTCATTATCATCTTTCTGGCTTCTAGATGATCTTCTATTTTCTCCATTAGTAGGGATTCCATTATTTTTCCGACCACTGATGTTAAGCTGACTGGTCTATAGCTCCCCGGACATGTTCCATCTCCCTTCTTAAATATAGGTATGTTAGCTATCCACCAGTCCTCTGGCACCACACCATTTTCTAATGAATTATTAAATATGTGTAGTAATGCCGCTGCTATCTCTTCCCTAAATTCTTTAAAAATGCACGGATGTAATCCAGGGTTTTTTTCCCCTCCGAGTTTGATTAGTTTATTTAATAGATCTCCTCTTTTTATTTTAAATGCAGTTATGTCATTACTAATCTCATGCTTCAATGTCATGGCCACCTGTTCTATCTCCCTGGTAAATACATGACGCTCGACTCATCGATCGACAGTTCCGACGGGCCACAGCGAAAAATCACAGACCTCCTCAGAAGGCAAACACGGGACACAACCAACAGGGTACCCTACGTCGTCCAGTACTTCCCCGGAGCGGAGAAACTACGCCATGTTCTTCGCAGCCTTCAACATGTCATCGATGACGACAAACACCTCGCTAAGGCCATCCCCACGCCTCCACTACTTGCCTTCAAACAGCCGCCTAACCTTAGAAGTACCATCGTTCGCAGCAAATTACCCAGCTTTCAGGATAACAGCGACCACGACACCACACAACCCTGCCACGGCAAACTCTGCAAGACATGCCAGATCATCAACACAGATACCACCATCACACGTGAGGACACTAACCACCAGGTACATGGTACATACTCATGTGACTCGGCCAACGTTGTCTACCTCATACGTTGCAGGAAAGAATGCACCGCGGCATGGTACATCGGCGAGACCATGCAGACACTGAGACAACGTATGAACGAGCACCGCGCAACAATCGCCAGGCAGGATTGTTACCTCCCAGTCGGGGAACACTTCAGCAGTCAAGGACATTCAGCCTCGGATCTGCGGGTAAGCGTTCTCCAAGGCAACCTTAGAAACACACGACAACGCAAAATCATCGAGCAGAAACTGATAGCCAAGTTCCGCACTCATGAAGACAGTCTCAACCGGGATCTTGGGTTTATGTCACGATACATGACGTGATCCGGACTCGAGTCGTCGTTGGCTTGTTCACAGATGTGATTCCCAGTAAAAAAGTAAAAATTTTCCCAGTAAAAAAGTAAAAATTTTAAAGCTTTTCGTTTTACATACAGACGGCAGCTTTTGACACGTTAGAACCCCTGCGACTACACCTCATTGTCTCAGTTGTATCTTGCTGTCTTTGATGTGGTACCTTCCTGGCTGACTTAATTAACTTTATCACACCTCGGCAGATAGTCAGGATGATTTAATTTAGTGGTCTGCAATTGTAAGGTACACATGCTTTGTTCTCTATCTATATATGCTTTGGCGATTCTGTATCTATTTACTTCACCTGAGGAAGGGGCAATCGATAGCGCCGAAAGCTTGTGATTTCAAATAAAACTGTTGGACTATAGCCTGGTGTTGTGCGACCTCTCAAATACTGAAGCAAAGTAATTATTTCTGCCATCGCTCTATCACTGTCTGTGGTATTATCCTGTCCATCTCTTAGTGGCCCTATTCCCATCCCGGCCTTCCTTTTTTTAATTGATGTCTGTAAAATATTTTACTATTTTGTTTGATGTTCCTTGATAATTTAATTTCAGTTTCTCTTTGCCTTCCTAATTGTTTTTTTGACTTCTCTCCTAATCTCTTGCTAATGGGTTTTTACGACAATCCGGTAGTTTCATGGTCACCATTACAGATTTACTGAATTTAAATTCCCCAGCTGGCATGGTGGAATTTGAACTGGATCATTAGTCCAGCCCTCTGTATTACTAGCCCAGTAACATAACTACTATGCTACCACACCCCTTGGGCAGATGACCAAAAGATTGGTCAAAGAAGTAGGTTTTAAGGAGCATCTTAAAGGAAGAAAAGAGGTGGAGAGGTGGAGGGGTTTAGGGAGGGAATTCTAGAGTTTAGGGCCGAGACAGCTGAAGGCACGGACACAAATGGTGGAGCGATTAAAATCGGGGATGCGCAATAGGCCAGAATTGGAGGAGTGCAGCTATCTCTCGAGGGGAGGGGGGTGGCTGGAGGAGATTGCACAGATAGCAGATGAGAATTTTGAAATCGAGACGTTGCTTAACCGGGAGCCAATGTAGGTCAGCGAGCACAGGTGCGATGGGTGAACGGGACTTGTTGAGAGTTAGGAAATGGGCAGCCACGTTTTGGATGACCTCAAGTTTACAGAGGGTAGAACGTGGAAAACCAGCCAGCAGAGCGTTGGAATAGTCAAGTCTAGAAGTAACAACGGCATGGATGAGGGTTTCAGCAGCAGATGAGCTGAGGCAAGGGCGGAGACAGGCGATGTTACGGAGGTAAAAATAAGCGGTCTTAGTTATGGCGCGGATGTGTGGTCGGAAGCTAATTTCAGGATCAAATATGACACCAAGGTTGCGAATGGTCTGGTTCAGCCTCAGACAGATGCTAGGGAGAGGGATGGAGTCGGTGGCTAGGGAACGGAGTTTGTGGCGGGGACCTAAGACAATGGCTTTGGTCTTCTAATATTTAATTGGAGGAAATTTTTGCTCATCCAATACTAGATGTCGGATAAGCAGTCTGACAATTTAGAGACCGTGGAGGGGTTGAGAGAAGTGGTGGTGAGGTAGAGCTGCGTGTCATCAGCGTACATGTGGAAACCAACACTGTTTTCTCAGATGATGTCGCTGAGCGGCAGCATGTAGATAAGAAATAGGAGGGGGCCAAGGATAGATCCTTGGGGGACACCAGAGGTAACGATGCAGGAGCAGGAGAAGCCATTGCAGGTGATTCTCTGGCTACGATGAGATAGAGAAGAATGGAACCAGGCGAGTGCAGTCCCACTCAGCTGGACGATGATGGAGAGGCACTGGAGGAGGATGGAGAGTCAACTATGTCAAAGGCTGCAGACAGGTCAAAAAGGTCAAGTTTACCTTTGTCACAGTCACATAGGATGTCATTTGTGAATTTGAGAAGAGCCGTTTCGGTACTGTGGCGGGGCAGAAACCTGATAGGAAGGATTCAAACACGGAAAGATGGGCACAGATTTGGAAGGCGGCAACACATTCAAGGTCTTTGGAGAGAAAAAGGGAGGTTGGAGATGGGGCGGTAGTTTGCAAGGACGGAGGGGTCAAGGGTTGGTTTTTTGAGCAGAGAGTTGATGATGGCAGATTTGAAGGAGAGGGGGACAGCACCTGAGGAGAGAGAACCGTTAACAATATCAGCTAACATGGGAGCCAGAAAAGGAAGTTGGGTGGTCAGCAGTTTAGTGGGAATAGGGTTGAAGGAGCAGGAAGTAGGTCTCATGGACAAGATGAACACAGAGGTCATGAAGGGAAATCAAAGAGAAACTGGAGAAAGATGCAAGTTCAGGGCTAAGGCAGTTACACAATCACAGCTTACCTGTAAACAAGAGAAATGTATCTTTCTTCAAAGATTGAAGAAGTTCTTAGGTCATGTGATGTCTATGGACAGAATACAATCAGGCCCCAGAAAACAGAGCAAATTCAGTCATGTCCCAGATCATAGTATGTCAAGGAGGTCCAGCAGTTCTTGAAATTGCACAATTGGTACAGTTCTTTTATAGAGAGTTTTAGTGAAGTGGCAAAACCATTAAATCAGCTGTGATGTAAAAATAACAGGAGGGAGGGGAATAAAAGGTTGGAGAAATCTCAAAGATGTATTGAAGCCATGAAGTGGTTCTACATTACTCAAACCTATCAGCCTGCTTTATGCTAAAAACCAAAATCTGCAGTTTGGGGGAAACACAGAAGCAAATAATTGGTTATGCCAGCCACTCCGAGCCAACAGTCAAAGGTCCTTTCATCCAGAACAGGTTCTACAACTTAATTTGCACAGGAGGGGAATTAGAGTCTGTGTTCTTTACTGAGCAGTTTATTCAATGAAATTGACATCTTATTTTCACATTCTGGAGAAAGATTTGAGCAGATAAATAGATTGTAAGCACTGCATTTATATGTTCAATATTTATGCTTTGCAATATTGTTCTAATATTAATGCTTTGATGTATTCTTTAAATTGTAAAAAAATGACAGCTTTGATCTTTGTGGCAATATTCCACTTAAGAGTTGATTGAAGACATTGGGCAAGACTAGATTAGTTAACTGCAAAACCATCCATTAGAACTGGCAGGGTCCAAGCAGCTGGATGACTAGATGAAAGGAATTTTCCTACTACTGGCCCTAGAACATATACCTCTTGGTGACAAAAAAAATATTGGTTTTATAAAATTATCTGGCTTACTGAACCAAACCAAGAAACACCCACTTTTTCCTCCATTTCCTTTGATTACAAGTGATAACACAAAGATTTAAAAAAGACATGCCCTGAACTCCTAACATTCAGAACTTATGTAGGTGGCATTAGACATGACTCATTTGCTTAAAAAAAAACATCCTGTGCAGCCTGTGTGTGTGTCCTTTTATACATTACAAGGTACTGTACACTTTCACAATGAGGTTCTTCGCTTTCACAAATATATTAAAGACTTGCATTTATATAGCACCTTTCATGACCACCAGACATTCCAAAGCACTTTACAGCTAATTAAGTACTTTTTGAAGTGCAATCACTGTTGAAATATAGGAAACACGACACACAGCAAACTCCAACAGACAGCAATGTGATAATGAGCAAATAATCTGTTTTGGTGATGCTGATTGAGGGATAAATATTGGCCAGGACACCGGGGGATAACTCCCCTGCTCTTTTTCGACATAGTGCCTTGGGATTTTTACGTCCACCTGAGAGCAGATGGGGCCTCGATTTAACGTCTCATCCGAAAGACGGCACCTCGGACAGTGAGGGGCGCCCTCAGCACTGCACTGGAGTGTCAGCCTGGACTTTTGTGCGCTCTGGAGGGGCGGGGGGGACTCGACACGACAACATTCTGACGCAGAGGCGAGAGTACTACCCACTGAGGCACAGCTGAAACAGGGGTGAAATATTGATCAGAGCTCTCCCGCAAAGTTTATAAACCTGCAACCATGACAAGTGTCCGAATGCATGCCTGTTTGTTGCCTGGCCCAGCCCAGAGCCACACACTTGTTTGTCTTATTCAATGTCTACACTCCCAATCTTGCTAGAACCCCCCCCCCACAGTTAGTTTGGAGTGAGGGAGGGGGGCAATTTTCATTACACCATTAGCCCGTTCATATCCCAATCAAACACACAACATATATTCCATAAAGATTAGAAGTAGTTTTGCTGACACACGGCGATTAAAATGCCTGCCTGCCCGCCCGCGTATTTTGCTCACTCACCTCAAACCGTTACCCGTTCAAAGTTAGCGGAGCGCACTTCAATCCCCTTCCGGCAGCCGCACGCTCACGAGACACCGCATACGCGCGGTGCAATCTGGGATGTGTAGTTTTCCCCCCTTCCCCTTTGAATCTTTTTCAAGAGACACCCCCGCCCCCCTCGCCAGGAACTACAACTCCCAGAAAGCTGAGCGCCAGCCGGACTTGCACTCGCGCAGACGTCTCAGCCACTTGCGTTTGCGTCGCGCGCCTTTAACGTGGAAGAAAATGTCCCAAGGCTTTTCACAGTGGAGTCATCAAACAACGAAAAATACCAGTTAAGAAAAAAAAAACAACCTTATTTAGACACATGTAAAGTTAACAAGAAGGGCAGACATGTCAAATGAATGACATTTTTTTTCTTTCAGAGCAATTATTTTTTAACATGTTCAAATAGAATTGGATAAATACTTGAGGGGGAAAAATTTGCAGGGCAGTGGAACGAATCTCTTTCAAAGAGCCAGCACTGGCACAATGGGCCAAATGGCCTCCTTCTGTGTTGTATCATTCTAGAATTCTATGATCCAGAGAGCAAAATGCACCTATTGTTATAAAAATGCAACTCTGGGCTGAAGCCGGTGAGAGAAAAAATGACAAACTCTGTTTTGTTTGTCAGATCATTCTCTTCCTTCACTTCACTTAGGGATCCAGCAAGTCACATACCTTGAGGTGGCTTTATCTACCATCGTTATCATAGAATCATAGAAGATAGGAGCAGGAGTAGGCCATTCGGCCCCTCTAGCCTGCTCCGCCATTCAATGCGATCATGGCTGAGCATCCAAATTCAGTACCCTGTCCCTGCTTTCTCCCCATATCCCTTGATCCCTTTAGCCTTAAGAAATATATCCAACTCCTTCTTGAATATATTTAATGAATTGGCCTCTACTGCCTTCTGTGGCAGAGAATTCCACAGGTTCACCACTCTGGGTGAAGAAATTCCTCCTCATTTCTGTCCTAAATGGCTTACCCCTTATCCTTAGACTGTGACCTCTGGTTCTGGACTCCCCGACCATCGGGAACATCCTTCCTGCATCTAGTCTGTCTAGTCCTGTTAGAATTTTATAAGTTTCAATGAGATCCTCTCTCATTCTTCTAAACTCCAGCGAGTATAAGCCCAATCGACCCAATCTCTCTTCATACGTCATTCCTGCCATCCCATGTATCAGCCTTGTGAATCTTCACTGAACTCCTTCCATGGCAAGAACATCCTTCCTCAGATAAGGCGACCAAAACTGCACACAGTACTCAAGGTGTGGTCTCACCAAGGCCCTGTACAACTGCAGCAAGACATCCTTGTTCCTGTACTCAAACCCTCTCGCTATGAAGGCCAACATACCATTTGCCTTCTTAACCGCCTGCTGCACCTGCATGCTTACCTTCAGCGACTGGTGCACAAGGACACCCAGGTCTCGTTGCACTTCCCCTTTTCCCAATCTATTGCCATTCAGATAATAATCTGCCTTTCTGTTTTTGTCACCAAAGTGGATAACCTTGCATTTATCCACGTTATATTGCATCTGCCACGCTTCTGCCCAATCACCCAACCTGTCCAAATCATACTGGAGTTTCTCGGCATCCTCCTCGCAGCACACACGCCCACCCAGTTTTGTGTCGTCTGCAAACTTGGAGACATTACATCTAGTTCCCTTGTCGAGATCATTAATATATATTGTGAATAGCTGGGGTCCAAGGACCGATCCCTGCGGTACCCCACTAGTCACTGCCTGCCACTCGGAAAAAGACCCGTTTATTGCAACTCTTTGCTTTCTGTCTGCCAACCAGTTCTCTATCCAAGTCAGTACCTTGCCCCCAATCCCATGTGCCTTAACTTTACACGCTAATCTCTTATGCGGGACCTTATCAAAAGCCTTTTGGAAGTCCAAATACACCACATCCACTGGTTCTCCCTTATCTATTTTCCCAGTTACATCCTCAAAAAATTCCAGTAGATTAGTCAAGCATGATTTACCTTTTGTAAATCCATGTTGACTTTGTCCGATCCTGTCACTGTTTTCCAAGTGCTCAGCTATTACATCTTTTATAATGGACTCTAGCATTTTCCCCACTACCGATGTCAGGCTTGTCTGTAATTCCCCGTTTTCTCTCTACCACCCTTTTTAAATAGTGGGGTAACATTAGCTACCCTCCAATCCATGGGAACTGTTCCACATTCCATCGAATGTTGGAAGATGATCAGCAATGCATCTACTATTTCTAGGGCCACTTCCTTAAGTACCCTAGGATGTAGATTATCAGGCCCTGGGGATTTATCGGCCTTCAATCCCTTCAATTTCCCTAACACCATTTCCCTACAAATACTGATTTCTTTCAGTTCCTCCCTTTCATCAGACTCTATGTTCCCCAACATCTCTGGGAGGTTATTTGTGTCCTCCTTTGTGAAGTCAGAACCAAAATATGTATTTAATTGGTCTGACATTTCTTTGTTCCCCATTATAAGTTCCCCTGATTCTGACTGCAAGGGAATTTGTAAATGGACAAGAGAAGTTTGGCTGGGGCTGCTACATCCTCTTGATTTTCCTTTTGTATCCAAACCAATCTCTTATAATGTAAAATAAAGATAAATGTAACTGGTTTTACTTCTACACGACGGTGAAATCCCAGCCCAGCCCAGCCCCATGTTTTATTCACTCACCTCAGACCGTTAACTTGTTCCAAGTTAGTGGAGCACAGTTCAGTTTCCTCCTGGCAGCTGCTCTCTCTCTTGGACCGTACCTTCATGCAACACCTGCCCATGGGCCTGGCTGAAATTGGGATCTTGTTGTAAGGTTACTTGAGACCTAAGCCCATGTTCTAAAGCAAAATATCTTGCTTGATGTATCCACAAAACAGAACAATTAATCATAAATCATTGGCCCCAAACCAATTAGGGCCCTGAGCAGATCCGTGGCCTCTGATCAGTGGCAGCACCGGCTATGTGCCCAAGGATGATCGCACTGCCCAGCAAATTTTTGCCATCGCCTGGCTGGGCAAAAAACAATGTGAAAAGCAAGGCCGGTGAGGAATTCCTTAAATGTGTACAGGAGAACGTTCTTGATTTTTGTTTCCAGTCCAACAAGGAAGGAAGCAGTGCTGGATTTAGTTCTGAGGAATGAAGTGGGGCAAGTGGAGCATGTTTCAGTGGGAGAGCATCTGGGAAACAGTGATCACAATATCATTAGGTTTAGAGTAGTTATGGAACGAAAGAAAGACTTGCAGTTTTATAGCGCCTTTCATGACCTCAGGTCGTCCCAAAGCGCTTAACAGCCAATGAAGTACTTTTTAAAATGTAGTCACCTGCATGGAAGCTGACAAGGTCATGAACCCTTAGAGTGATGCACTGTAACACCCAGATCTCTTTCTTTCACCCCAGGCTTCAATTCTGTTCCCTGTAGGGTGTATGTATGTTTAGCATTTCACTTGCCCACATGTATAACACTACACTTTTCTAAATTAAACATCATTACCAAACACAGGCTCATTCCCCCAACACATTGAGATCTGCTTGGAGTCGTCGAGCATCCTCTACAGTCCTAACACTAACAATCCAGAATAGGGTTGCTCTGGAGCTTTACCTGAGACTATTCCTTTTAGCACAATGTTTGATACATTTTCATGGACTGACCTGATAAATTGATATCAAGATTTAGGAATAATGCACTAGGGATCATTAGCAAGTGACTAATTGAAAATTATGTGATTGCAAAAGAATGTATGAAGTATCTCTGTTGAATATTTACAATAAAATGTGTCATATAATATGCATGAAGTGTTATTTTTCTACTGGATCAACATAATAAAGTACTAGTTTTAGCTTAAATGTAGATAACAAATACAAGGTTTTCCATAGCACCACACTACACTGTTTAAGATAATCATCACGCAACACCAGATATTAATAATCCTAATTTGCTTGCCAGCATTAAACTTGTGTGTTTCTCAGAAATCATTTCCCATATTGCACATCTGAACTTGCAATGATTAACATTAGCATCACTGCAAAATGTAGATAAGATGTGGTAACACTTTTCAGCTTCCTGTATGACATCACTTCCTGTAATCAGTCCAGGATAAATACTGGACTGATCAGTTAGCTCTGGAAGAGGCATAGGGTAAGACCTCTTTTGTATGCAGCACCGTTTTAAGTTGATTAAAGCTTACATTAAGTTTACCACGCGTAAGGCTCATTCTTACGACAATTTAATCAACTTTTGAAAAACTTCGCACTCAAACTTTTTGGACGAACTCGGAGCTAAGGATCCAGGGAATCACCCATCATGGAAAACATCCTTAAACCATCGCGTCTTGACTTGGACCCAAACACCCCAGCAGCCGGTAAGGTGTGGAAACACTGGTATCGCACGTTTGAGAATTTTCTTGAGTATTGCAAAGCGGATGATAACTCAAAGTTGCGGATACTCATCAACTGTGTCACCCCGAATGTATTTCAGTATGTGGAAGACTGGGACAGTTATGAGGAGGCAATTCAGACGCTTAAGAGACTATATACTAAGACACCGAATGAGGTCTATGCTAGACATCTACTAGCTACAGCCCAACAAGGGCCGGAGGAATCCATTGATAAATTCCTCCAAGAGCTTCGCAGACTTAGTATGGACTGTAACTTTCGGGCAGCCTCAGCTGAGCTATACCGCGAAGAAATGATCCGTGATGCGTTCATCTGCGGGCTTGCCTCCCCATTTATACGCCAGCGTCTACTGGAAAGTAAGACACTTGAGCTGCAGAGAGCTTATGACCTGGCTTGCTCTCTAGATCTAGCAAAACGAAATGCAGACCTTTTTACAGTGCCCAGACCTCGGTCTGCTGCCTTAACTACAGTCAGGCAATTTAAGAGGCCACAGGTGAACTCTATTAGGGAGGACTTTATCCCTGACGATCGATCTGATGACTTCACCGATGAAGAGGATGATGACCCCACTGTGGCAGCCTCTTGGCAATCTAAGAAATGCTTTTTTTGTGGGGATGAGTTTCACCCTCGGAGATTCTGCCCTGCTCGCAATGCGTTTTGCAGTCATTGCAACAAAAAGGGTCATTTTATAAAGGTTTGCCTATCAAGAGCCTCTACGAGGGCTTATCAAGCTAAGTCCTACCGAACTGCCCCAGTAAGGGCCTATCAGGATGTTCCAACTAAAAACTATCGTGCTTCCTCTCGGGTTTTTTCTCGAAGAAACACACCTAGAATTTCAGCCACTCTTTGTGCAACGACACCAATTACAGCTGCTTGTCCTCAGAATCTATTCCATGCAGCTACAAAAGCATCAATTAAGGGACATACTTTAGATGCCTTAATTGACTCAGGTAGCACTGATAGTTTCATTAGGGAACAGACTGTTGCACAGTTAAAGCTACATGTTTTTCCATCGGACCAGGCAGTTGCGATGGCTCAGTCATCACTTAATACCAGAATTTCTGGCTTCTGTGTAGTTGAAATAATGCTTAAAGGTCACAGGTATCCCTCCACCCGGCTTTCGGTGCTCAAGGACTTATGTAGTGATCTTATCTTAGGGCTGGATTTTCAAAAGCAGCATAAGAAGCTTACCATTGAGTTCGGCGGATCCAAACCTGAACTCACTATTTCTAATATACGACCTCGATTACCGTTCTGTGCCTTGTCAGCAGCTTCACTGGATGAACCCTCACTGTTTGCCAGTATCCCTCCTCGATGCAAACCGATTATAACAAAGTCACGCCGTTTCAGTCAGGAAGACCAGTCTTTTATTGCGGCTGAGATTTCTCGGCTTTTAGCAGAGGATATCATCGAGCCTTGTTCGTCGCCATGGCGCGCCCAGGTCGTTATTGTTAAGAACCCTCTACAACCTCACAAGAAACGGCTGTGCATTGACTATTCACAGACCATCAATCAGTATACGGACTTGGACGCATACCCATTGCCGCGCATCGATGATATGGTTAATAAATTGGCTGAGTACACGGTGTTCTCGACTTATGATCTGAAAAGCGCCTATCATCAGGTACCCTTGAAGGTCTCAGACAAGCAGTATACAGCCTTTGAAGCCAATGGGCGGCTGTATCAATTTCGTCGCCTCCCCTTTGGGGTCACTAATGGAGTGGCTGTCTTCCAGCGAGCAATGGATGACCTGGTCAAACAGGAAGACTTGAAGGATACGTTTCCTTATCTGGACAATATTACTGTCGCAGGTCGCAATCAGCAGGAACATGACGCCAATCTCCAACGATTTTGGGATGCACTCCAGCACCGTAATTTGACATTGAATGCGGCTAAATCCATTGAGTCACAACCAACTATCAACATCCTTGGCTATTGTGTGGGCAATGGCATCATTAAACCTGACCCTGAAAGGCTTCGCCCACTCCAAGAACTCCCGCCACCTAAGAATCCGGCCTCCTTGCGCCGGGCCCTCGGCCTGTTTGCATACTATGCAAAATGGATTCCTAACTTCTCGGACCGAATCCAACCTCTACTGAAGGCCAGCACATTCCCACTAGACACAACGGCTGTTGCAGCCTTTAACCTCCTGAAAAAGCAGTTGGAGAAAGCGGCTCTTCACTCCATTGATGAGAGTCTTCCTTTCGTGGTTGAGTGTGATGCCTCGGAGGTGGCAATCTCAGCCACTCTGAATCAGGAAGGTCGTCCGGTGGCATTTTTGTCCAGGACTTTTCAAGGGGCTGAGCTACATTATCCTCCAGTCGAGAAAGAAGCTACAGCCATCATAGAGGCAGTACGGAAGTGGAGTCATCTCCTGGCTCGCCAGCATTTTACCTTAATCACGGACCAGCGATCGGTCGCCTTCATGCTCGATAATCGAAAACGGACCAAAATTAAAAATAATAAAATCCAGCTTTGGCGGCTGGAATTGGCCTCTTTTGGTTACACCATCCACTATCGACCTGGCAAGGAGAATGTGGCTCCGGATACCCTCACACGAGCATTCTGCTCCGCCATGGCACCCTCTACGCTCGTAGACATCCATGATGGGTTGTGTCATCCAGGCGTTACTCGCATGCTGCACTTCGTGCGGTCCCGAAATCTCCCATTCTCTACCGGGGATGTAAAGAAGATGTGCTCGGACTGCAGAGTCTGTGCGGAATTGAAACCTCGGTTTTTCCGCCCCTCGGGTGGTATACTCATACATGCGACCCAGCCAATGCAAAGGCTTAGCATCGATTTTAAGGGGCCGTTGCCCTCTTCGACTCGCAACACTTATCTATTAACAATGGTTGATGAGTATTCTCGTTTTCCGTTTGCCTTTCCCTGCCCCAATATGCTGACAACCACGGTTATCAGCTGCCTTGAACAGGTATTTGCTTTCTGTGGCATGGCATCCTATGTTCATTCAGATCGGGGCCCTTCTTTTATGTCGGGAGAACTCAAGGCCTATCTCTCGGAACGGGGTATTGCTGCCAGCAAAACGACGCCTTATCATCCGGTTGGGAATGGGCAAGTCGAGCGTTTTAACGCTATCATCTGGAATGCGGTACGTCTGGCTTTGAGATCTCGGGGCCTACCCAACCAGCAATGGGAAGCAGTACTTCCAGACGCATTACACTCCACACGGTCCCTCCTTTCGACCGCCACAAATACGACGCCTCATGAACGGTTCTTCCGATTTCAGCGTCGCTCATCCTATGGGACATCTCTCCCGTCGTGGCTGACTACACCGGGACCAGTGCTACTCCGAAGATATGTCCGGGCGTCTAAGAATGACCCCCTGGTAGATGAGGTTGAGCTCACTGACGTCAACCCTACCTACGCCTATATTCGGTATCCTGACGGTCGGGAATCTACCGTGTCATTGCGGGATCTGGCTCCCTGCCCGCCGAAACATAGAGGGACACCAGGGGATGATATTGTACCAGGCACATCTCTGGGCTTGCCAGGTGCCTCTCATCATGATCGGGATCTGACGCCGGCTGGTACCTCACTCCAGCGTGCCGACCTGGGGCAGACTGACTATGAGCCCGTCGGGGCTCGCACGCGCAGCCACGATCAACCCTGTACCGTACGCTCAGAAACGGATCTGCCACAGCCCTGCCCGACACCCATTCGGGTACCAGTACACGGTCAGGATCGTTCTGACCCCTCACAGAGCGGGCTGGAGCACTCGGACTCTGGTCCATGGCCCGCAGCGGGTAAACGGGCTAGGGGCCCTCTACCGCTACGAGAACCCAAACGGGTGCGGCTCTCCCTCATCCAACGGCTACGAAATGGAGGGAGCATTCCGGCCTCCTAATCTTTTGGGGGGGGAGAATGTGGTAACACTTTTCAGCTTCCTGTATGACATCACTTCCTGTAATCAGTCCAGGATAAATACTGGACTGATCAGTTAGCTCTGGAAGAGGCATAGGGTAAGACCTCTTTTGTATGCAGCACCGTTTTAAGTTGATTAAAGCTTACATTAAGTTTACCACGCGTAAGGCTCATTCTTACGACATAAGATATGGGGATTTTCCCAGCTAAAGCTGTTGGCCTGACCGTTACCATTTTGTAATAATGTACTGTAATTGAGATGAAATAAAATGTTTGCTTTGCACTGTGATGAGGATATAGTTGTGCATAATGAGGGAGACTGACCACAGTTCTCATATTTTGCTAATAGTTGCATTAACTGTTGCGAACCCTAGTAGGATTTCAGCTCCAAAATTCAAAAATATAACAAGATTTGCCTCTATTTTTGAGTTTATTTTAGGATGAGAGTGGATTGCATGGTGGAGTAATGCACCACAACCAGTTGTAGCATCAACACACTCCACCACGGATCCGATGGCCATAGGTTCACATTTCTGCTTTTCCACACTCTGAATTTCACAACTCAGAACTGCTGTTAGCCAGATTATGGATGAGTAGAGACAGAACTTTTCTCCACAGATTCACTAAGATGATACCAGATATGAGAGGCTATAGTTATGAAGATAGACTAGATAAACTGGTGCTCTTTTTATTGGAACAAAGAAGGTTAAGAGGAGAGCTAATGTGGTTTATAAGGACTTCCAGAAGGCATTCGATAAGGTTATGTGGTGAATCCGCTATGTTTTGCTGCTAGCCTGTAACAGCTGGAATTGCATTCTACCTGATTGTGCAGTTGGTCAGCAGCTCAGCTAATGTTCAGCAAAGAAAGCGAGACTATTTCTTCTTTTTTGAGTGACTTTTTGAGTCTCTTTTTTAAGAGACTGTTAGCTAAAATTAAAGCTCATGGAATTGAAGGCAAATTATTGACCTAATTAGGAATAAAAACAGAAAATGCTGGAAATACTCAGCAGGCCAGGCAGCATCTGTGGAGAGTGAAACAGAGTTAATGTTTCAGGTCGATGAAACTTCATCAGAACGTTCTGACAAAGGGTCATCGACCTGAAACGTTAACTCTGTTTCTCTCTCCACAGATGCTGCCTGACCTGCTGAGTATTTCCAGCATTTTCTGTTTTTATTTCAGATTTCCAGTATCCGCAGTATTTTGCTTTTGACCTAATTAGGAGATTGGTTAGGCGGTAGGAGACAGAGAATCGGGATGATAGGTATGTACTCGAATTGGAAGGAAGTGAATAGTGGTGTCCCACAAGGATCTGTGCTGGGACCTCAACTTTTCACTATATTTATTAATGACTTAGATAACACAATAGTGAGCCATACATCCAAGTTTGCCGTGACACTAAGATTGGTGGCATAGTAAGTAGTGTAGACGAGAGCATAACATTACAAAGAGACATTGATAGATTAAGTGAGTGGAAAAAACTGAGGCAGATGGATTTCAATGTAGATAAAAGTGAGGTCATCCATTTTGGACCACAAATTATAGATCCGAGTACTTTTTAAATAGTGAAAAGCTAGGAACAGTGGAGGTCCAAAGAGTTTTAGAGTCCATGTACCCAGCTCATTGGATGAGAAGGTTGTCCTATGAGGAGAAATTGAGTAGATGGGGCTATACTCTCTGGAGTTTAGAAGAATGAGAGGTGATCTCATTGAAACATATAAGATTCTGAAAGGGATTGACAGGGTAGATGCTGAGAGGTTGTTTCCCCTGGCTGGAGAGCCTAAAACTAGGGGGCATAGTCTCAGGATAAGGGGTCGGCCATTTAAGACTGAGATGAGGAGGAATTTTTTCACTCAGAGGGTTGTGAATCTTTTGAATTCTCTATCCCAAAGGTCTGTGGGTGCTGGGTTGTTGAGTATATTCAAGGCTGAGATTGATAGATTTTTGGACTCTAAGGGAATCAAGGGATATGGAGATTGGGTGGGAAAGTGGAGATTTTCCAAATGTTTTATCTTATAATACTCCTGTGAAGTGCCTTGGGACGTTTTACTACGTTAAAGGCGCTATATAAATACAAGTTGTTGTTGTTGTTGAGTGGAGGTCAAAGATCAGCCATGATCTTATTGAATGGCGGAGCAAGCTTGAAGGGCCGTGTGGCCTACACCTGCTCCTAATTCTTATGTTCTTATGACTAAAATGTAGTGGTCAGGTACAAAAAATAATCAGAAAGGCTAGTGGAATATTAGCCTCTATATCTAGAGGGCTAGAATATAAAGGGGAGGAAGTTTTGCTACAGCTATACAAAGCCCTGGTTAGACCACATCTAGAATACAGTGTACAGTTCTGCGCACCACACCTTAGAAAGGATATATTGGCCTTGGAAGGAGTGTAGCGCAGATTCACCAGAATGTTACAGGGCTCCAAGAGTTAAATTATGAGGAGAGATTATGTAAACTAGGCTTGTATTCCCTGGAATGTAGAAGGTTAAGGCGTGATTTGATTGAGGATTTTAGGATTTTGAAAGGAATTGATAGGGTAGGTAGAGAGAAACTTTTTCCGCTGGTGGGGGAGTCTAGGACGTAAACTTAAAATCAGAGCCAGTCCATTCAGGGGAGAAGTTAGGAAACACTTCTTCACGCAAAGGGTGGTAGAAGTGTGGAACTTTCTCCCATAAAAAGCAGTAGAAGCTAGCTCAATTCATAATTTTAAATCTGAGATTGATAGCTTTTTGCTAGCCAAGGTTATTAAGGGATATGGAACCAAGGTGGGTAAATGGAGTGTGGATACATATCAGCCATGATCTCATTGAATGGTGGAACAGGCTTGGGGAGTTGAATGGCCAACTCCTGTTCCTATGTTTCTAGCTGTTCAAAGTTATTAGAATTTGGCAACTAGAGGGCATGAATTTAAGATTATCACCTAAAAATACAAAGGGAGAGGTTAGGAAAAAAAATACATGGAAGGTTGTTAGGACATGGAATGCCCTATCATAAAAAGTAGTTGAAGCAGAATCCACAACAATGGCTTTTGAAAGGGAAGTGGATAAATAACAATAACAACAGTGGGACTAAGTGGATAGCTCTTTCAGAGAACCAGTGTAAGCGCAATGGGCCAAATGTTGCTGTTTGTGCCTTAAAATTCTGATTCAATTTTATGATTCTAGAGAAAGAAGCAAAGTTAGAAGCCTAGCTCACAGCTGTTAACTCAAGAGCAACAATGGCAAAAGCTTGGAAGAAACATTTCCTGCTTGCCCTTTTAGCGGGGAATTGTATGTGGCAAGGAGCCAACCTAAAGAGAAAAACAAATTTAAAAAGTGGGTAAAGATACATTTTATTTTAACGTGTTATTTGGGTCTCTTTACTCTGCTATTTAATATTAAAGTTTACAGAAAACAATTGCTTGCAGATCTTATAAGAAAAGACATGCTTATTCAAAAACATTCACCACTCAAAAGGGTTAATCAAATGTTACAACAACACATATCCTGTGAAACTCATTTTCAGTTGTGTGGGCAGTTTTCAATTATAGGTTGCTCCACTTAAGGGCCATTTTCTCTCAGAAATAATCTGCCCAGTCGTGCTGAAAGCTGCAGGGGCAGAGCACTAAAGCCCCATTCAGAAGGCCTGACTTTAAATCCTTTTTGCGGCTTCTGTTCAATCCTGATTCCCTCAGTGGGGGAGTTTTGCTAGATATTAGTCAAGTCACTAGAAATGGTGCATTACAATGGTGAAGTGCTTCAACTGCAATGAAATGAAATAGCTATTTGGCAAGCAGCAGCGTTAGGCTGAGCACAGATTGATGTTTACTACTCCCTTGCAGCTGAAGGAGGGTGCATGATAGCAGAGGATAACACCATGGAATCAAACAGCACAGAAAATGGGCCAAAATGTACATAATAAAGACTTTTTACTGCATAAGTATAAAATTAAGGAACAAATAGTAAGAGTGTAGCTGCAAAATTCTTTGTAGCTGTTCCCAGGTCTCCCCCCACTCATGTTTTGCTCTCCCATTGAAACATAGAAACATAGAAGATAGGAGCAGGAGTAGGCCATTCGGCCCCTCGAGCCTGCTCCGCCATTTAATGAGATCACAGAATCCCCACAGTGCAGATAGAGGCCATTTCAGCCCATCGAGCCTGCACCGACACATATCCCACCCTATCCCCATAACCCCACGTATTTAATCCCCCCTAACATATCCCACCCTATCCCCGTAACCCCACGTATTTAATCCCCCCTAACACTAAGGGTCAATTTATCATAGCCAAATCAACCTAACCCGCACATCTTTGGACTGATCATCCAAATTCAGTACCCTGTCCCTGCTTTCTCCCCATATCCCTTGATCCCTTTAGCCTTAAGAAATATATCTAACTCCTTCTTGAATATATTTAATGAATTGGCCTCAACTGCCTTTTGTGGTAGAGAATTCCACAGGTTCACCACTCTCTGGGTGAAGAAATTCCTCCTCATCTCAGTCCTAAATGGCTTACCCCTTATCCTTAGACTGTGACCCCTGGTTCTGGACTCCCTTGCCATCGGGAACATCTTTCCTGCATCTAGTCTGTCTAGTCCTGTTAGAATTTTATAAGTTTCAATGAGATCCCTTCTCATTCTTCTAAACTCCAGCGAATATAAGCCCAATCGACCCAATCTCTCCTCATATGTCATTCCTGCCATCCCAGGTATCAGTCTGGTGAATCTTCGCTGCACTCCCTCCATGGCAAGAACATCCTTCCTCAGATAAGGCGACCAAAACTGCACACAATACTCAAGGTGTGGTCTCACCAAGGCCCTGTACAACTGCAGCAAGACATCCTTGCTCCTGTACTCGAATCCTCTCGCTATGAAGGCCAACATACCATTTGCCTTCTTAACTGCCTGCTGCACCTGTATGCTTACCTTCAGCGACTGGTGCACAAGGACACCCAGGTCTCGTTGCACTTCCCCTTCTCCCAATCTATTGCCATTCAAATAATAATCTGCCTTCCTGTTTTTGCCACCAAAGTGGATAACCTTGCATTTATCCACATTATACTGCATCTGCCATGCATCTGCCCAATCACCCAACCTGTCCAAATCATACTGGAGTTTCTCGGCATCCTCCTCACAGCACACATGCCCACCCAGCTTTGTGTCGTCTGCAAACTTGGAGATATTACATCTAGTTCCCTCGTCTAGATCATTAATATATATTGTGAATAGCTGGGGTCCTAGCACCGATCCCTGCAGTACCCCACTAGTCACTGCCTGCCACTCGGAAAAAGACCCGTTTATTCCAACTCTTTGCTTCCTGTCTGCCAACCAGATTTCTATCCAAGTCAGTACCTTACCCCCAATCCCATGTGCTTTAACTTTGCACGCTAATCTCTTATGCGGGACCTTATCGAAAGCCTTCTGAAAGTCCAAATACACCACATCCACTGGTTCTCCCTTATCTATTCTACCAGTTACATCCTCAAGAAATTCCAGTAGATTAGTCAAGCACGATTTACCTTTTGTAAATCCATGTTGACTTTGTCCGATCCTGTCACTGTTTTCCAAGTGCTCTGCTATTACATCTTTTATAATGGACTCTAGCATTTTCCCCACTACCGATGTCAGGCTTACCGGTCTATAATTCCCCGTTTTCTCTCTACCACCTTTTTTAAATAGTGGGGTTACATTAGCTATCCTCCAATCCATGGGAACTGTTTCAGAGTCTATAGAATTTTGGAAGATGACTAGCAATGCATCTACTATTTCTAGGGCCAGTTCCTTAAGTACCCTAGGATGTAGATTATCAGGCCCTGGGGATTTATCGGCCTTCAATCCCGTCAATTTCCCTAACACCATTTCCCTACAAATACTGATTTCATTCAGTTCCTCCCTCTCATTAGGCCCTATGTTCCCCGAAATCTCTGGGAGGTTATTTGTGTCCTCCTTTGTGAAGACAGAACCAAAGTATGTATTTAATTGGTCTGCCATTTCTTTGTTCCCCATTATAAATTCCCCTGATTCTGACTGCAAGGGACCTACGCTTGACTTCACCAATCTTTTTCTCTTCGCATATCTATAGAAGCTTTTACAGTCAGTTTTTATGTTCCCTGCAAGCTTACTCTCATACTCTATGTTCCCCCTCTTAATTAATCCTTTTTTCCTCCTTTGCTGAATCCTAAACTGCTCCCAATCCTCAGGTGTGCTGCTTTTTCTGGCCAATTTATATGTCCTCTCCTTGGATCTTATGCTATCCCTAATTTCCCTTGTTTTTTTTATTTCTAATTTCCCTTGTTAGCCATGGTTGCGCCACCTTTTTTGTTTTATTTTTATGCGATCTTGAAATGTTTGCCATTGCCTATCCACCGTCAACCCTTTACGTAACGATCCCCAATCCATCCTAGCCAACTTGCCCTCATGCCATCATAGTTTCCTTTATTTAAATTCAAGACCCTAGTCTCTGAGTCAACTACTTCACTCTCCATCTTAATGAAGAATTCTATCATATTATGATCGGTCCTCCCCAAGGGGCCTCGCACAACAAGCTTGCTAATCAATCCTTTCTCATTACATAATACCCAGTCTAAGATGGCCTGATCTCTAGTTGGTTCCTTGACATATTGGTCCAGGAAACCATCCCGTATACACTCTAGGAATTCCTCCTCCACAGTATTGTTACTAATTTGGTTAGCCCAATCTAGATGTAGATTAAAGTCACCCATGATAACTGCTGTGCCCTTATTGCACGCATCTCTAATTTCCTGTTTAATGCCATCCCCAACCTCAGCATTACTGTTTGGGGGTCTGTATACAACTCCCACTAACGTTTTCTGCCCCTTGGTATTTCTCAGCTCTACCCATACAGATTCCATATCATCAGAGCTAATATCCTTCCTTACTATTGTGTTAATCTCCTCTTTAACCAGCAATGCTACCCCACCTCCTTTTCCTTTTTGCCTGTCCTTCCTGAATATTGAATACCACTGGATGTTGAATTCCCAGCCTTGGTCACCCTGGAGCCATGTCTCCGTAATCCCAATTATATCATATCCGTTTACATCTATTTGCGCAGCTAATTCATCCACCTTATTACGAATGCTCCTCGTGTTAAGACACAAAGCCTTCAGGCTTGTTTTTTTAACACTCTTAGTCCTTTTAGAATTATTATTTACTGTGGCCCTGTTTGATTTACACACTTGATTTCTCTACCTTCCACTTTTGCTTTTCTCCTTCCTGTCTTTTGCTTCTATCCTTGCTTCCCTTTCCTCTGTCTCCCTGCACAGGTTCCCAACCCCCTGCCATTTTAGTTTAAACCCTCCCCAACAGCACTAGCAAACACTCCCCCTAGGACATCGGTCCCGGTCCTGCCCAGGTGCAAACCGTTCAGTTTGTACTGGTCCCACCTCCCCCAGAACCGGTTCCAATGTCCCAGGAATTTGAATCCCTCCCCCTTGCACCATTCCTCTAGCCACGTATTCATCTGAAATATCCTTCTATTCCTACTCTGACTAACACGTGGCACTGGTAGCAATCCTGAGATTACTACCTTTGAGGTCCTATTTTTTAATTTACCTCCTAACCCCCTATATTCAGCTTTTAGGACCTCATCCCATTTTCTACCTATATCGTTGATACCTTAATGCACCATGACAGCTGGCTGTTCACCCTCTCCCTCCAGAATGCTCTGCAGCTGCTCCGAGATATCCTTGATCCTTGCACCAGGGAGGCAACATACCATCCTGGAGTCTTGTTTGCGGCCGCAGAAATGCCTATCTATTCCCCTTACAATAGAATCCCCTATCACTATAGCTCTCCCGTTCTTTTTCCTCCTGTCCTGTGCAGCAGAACCACCCATGGTGCCAGGAAGTTGGCTACTGCTGCCTTCCCCCCCATAAGCCATCTCCCCCAACAATATCCAAAGCGGTATATCTGTTTGAGAGGGGGATGGCCACAGGGGACCCCTGCACTACCTGCCTGCACCTACTACTCTGCCTGGCGGTCACCCATTCCCTTCCTGCCTGTGCAGCCTTTACCTGCGGTGTGACCAACTCCCTAAACGTGCTATCCACGATGTCCTCAGCATCGCAAATGCTCCAGTATGTATCCATTCGCAGCTCCAGTGCCGCAATGCGGTCTGCCAGTAGCTGCAGCTGGATACACTTCCCGCACACATGGTCGTCAGGGACACAGGAAGTGTCCCTGATTTCCCACATAGTGCAGGAGGAGCATGCCACGGGGCCGAGCTGTGCTGCCATGACTTACCCTTTAATTAATTCAAATTAAATTAAATCAAATCAATACCACTAATTACACTACAATTAAATTATATACTCAAGGGCCCTTGTTTACTAGCACTCCCTGCTACACAACAGAGACCCTAGAAACTATAAACCACAAAATTTAAGTTTGGAAAAAAGCGAGAAAGAGAGAAATACTCACCAACCAATCACTTACCTGCTTTCTGGTGACGTCACACTTCGATTACTTTTTACTTCTCTCTCTCCCCGCTCCTTAAATCCTCGGTCTCTGCGCTCAGTCTCCACCCAGGGCCGCTCTCGCTGCTGCCGCCGCTGAGTCTGGGCTGCGCTCTCTCTCCCCGCTCCTTAAATCCTCGGTCTCTGCGCTCAGTCTCCACCCAGGGCCGCTCTCACTGCTGCCGCCGGTGTCATCCAAAATTTACAGTTGAGAGAGTGGGATTGATGACCTGCTCTCAGGCCCATACCAATAACAGTCTGCCTCCAGTGACCAGGAAGTGCGCAAGACTGACTTGGGTTGACCTACTCTCTGAGTTTCACTTTCTTCCTGCCGGGCATGCCTCACATTAGCTCAGCAGCAGCCCGGCTGAGATTGGGAACCCATTGCAATCATGGGCATGAAGCTGCGGGTTATTTCTCCAAGGTACGCACGTGCAGGTAGCTTTTGCTAGTATTCTGTCATTTTCAATGCGTGACAAGTTACAGAGAATTTTGAAAATTTGCTAAGAATTTGAGGAGTTTTATAAAGAAATGAACCTCCATATTAATCTACAAAATGTGGACTTTTTGTTGTTCAGTATATCTTACGAGGTATTCCAAGCTTGAAACTTTAATATGATTGCAACATATTTATTGGAGAGAAGAGAAACTCTCCTTAAAAACAATTTTATTTTCCACTAAGTGGTGACCAACATAAAATGTAAGAACTGGTAACAGTGTTTACTGTCATATATCTTCACGTCAACATCTCATGCTCCAAATTGAACATGTTCACTCAAATTTCCCGATTGCACTCTCCTGGCGCAAAGCGTTACCCATCCACTGACAGTACATGTCATAAAATGCATAGGTAATTCACTCCATGTACATTGTGACATTCTTTCAATGGTGAAAGTCCAAAGGCCATATTTATTACATATGCAGTTCAGAACCCATTCACATAGTGCGGATAATGCATGTACTTGTTTTCTTGTTTCAAGTGGATCTATTAACATTATTATGCTAGTTTTTGGGCCTTAATGTGGAAGAAAACGTCAGAGATTATAAAAATATAATAGTGGTGTCTAATGCAGCTATCCAAAAAACTCTACTGTACCATGGGATTTAGTTTTTAAAAGCTGTTTATTGGTTGTTGTAGAGGAAATAATCTCATGAGACACTGAACATTCGCTCTATTATCTTAGCATCTTAGCAGTCATTCTGTGAGCCAGGAGAAATTCATTAATATCCTCTTTGTGTGCCTAGATTTGAGGGTATGAAATTACACCGGGCATATTTTATCTTATTTTCAATTAAAAGAATGAAAACAAAAATATTCATCTCGCATTACCTTGATCTGAATAAAGAATCAATCATGACTAAACTGGTAAAGGTGTAAGGGTAACTGTTGTGAGGCTCTGCTCACGTTGTGGAGAGTTGCAGCTTTGTCATAGATTTCACCCTTCCTGATTTGCTGTGCGCCGCATTTTCTAGTGAACAACTTCTTAAGCTTTTTGGGTGGCATGCAATTGACCAGTCTCATTTCACCTGAAACCTCGGCAAGTTGGATCCACGCTGGATTTTCTGTACCTTGTGATGCCTCCGCCTCCTTAACACAGTTTTCCCATATTTCGTGGGCACGATTGTTTGGCTGGCTTGGCCTGTAAGAGTTGACTTCTTAGATCCATGTTGGAGTTTTCAGTTTTGGTTTTAAAGTTTGACTTTTTTTTATCTCAACTATTCCCTGTGACAAAGCATCCCATGCTCCAACAACTCTCTGTGGTTTCTATAAAGAGTAGCCAATCCACAATGCCAGTTTTACACCCAGGCGGCAAGTTGAGAATCTACCCCCTTATTTGTACCCATGTTCAGCCACTTGCCTTTAAGTGGCCATTTCCCATTAAATTTGAGCTGATAGTCAGATTTTCCTGCATTTCTTTTATAATCATTTGTGGGGTATGAGCATGGAGAGTTTTCTCCGATCCCCATTGACTTCAGTTTTGCTAGGGCTCTTTGGTGTCACACTCGGTCGACTGCTGCTTTGATGTCAAGGACAGTCACTCTCACCTCACCTCTGGAATTCAGGTCTTGTGTTGATGTTTGGACCAAGGCTGCAATGCGGTCTGGAACTGAGTGTTCCTGGTGAAACCCAAACTGTGTCCAGTGCACTCAACCGTTTCTTGAAGCCACGTGGAGTTACAAGACTGGCATCCGTGATGGTGGGGGCCTCTGGAGGAGGCTGAAAAGAGTCATCCACTTGGCACTTCTGGCTGAAGATGTTGCAAACGCTTCAACCTTGTCTTTTGCACACACGTGCAGGGCTCCACCATCAATGAGGATGGGGATGTTTACGGATGCCTCCTCCTCCCATTAGTTGCTTAATTTTCCACCACCATTCATGATTGCAGAGCTTTGACTTGATCCGTTGGTTCACTTAGCTCTGTTTTCACTGTTTACCATGCATGTAGCCATGTGTTGTAGCTTCACCAGCTTGGCACCTTATTTTCAGGTGCACCTACTGCTGCTCTCAGCAGGCTCTTCTGCACTCCTTATTGAGCCAGGGTTGGTCATCTGGCTTAATGGTGATGGAGGAGTGAGGAATATGCCAGATCATGAGGTTACAAATTGTGGTGGTATACAAGTCTGCTACTGCAGATGGCCACAGCACCTCATGGATGCCCGGTTTTGAGCTGATAGATCTATTCCACTTAGCATAGTGGCAGTGCTACACGACACAATGGAAAATTTGATGCAAAATTTCAGGCAGTCAACGCAGTGAATTTTTGGTAGGTTTTGTGCTAGGAGCTCGCCATTCCTGGTTCCACTTTGCAGGGATCCCAAAATCAGCATTGTCATCTCCAACCTTGTTAGCCCTTAAACTGTTGACAGGATCAGCATTCCTGAAAAGTTTTCAGCTCACATACCATACAATTGAAATCAAACTAATATTACAGTAATAAAGTTACTCCCATATAATTTGTAGCTTATTACACTATATTAGGTATATAAAACTGAACACTTAAAACACAATTTTAATTTAAAAACACTTTAATTTTGCTTAATTTGCCATCCCTATTTCTCCCATTCTCTCCTTTTCAATCCGATTTTTCTTCCACCTAATCTAACCACTCCTATTATACAATTTTTTCTCTAAAAAGTTAAATTTAAATCCGTGCTGCTTACTTTTTTCCCCTGCTGTCTCTTACAATCGATTTTTGAACTGAGAACTAGTTTTAAATAGAGGAATCTTCATTGGTAGCAAACCAACTCTAGCAGCCTGTTTTGTCAGTCAAGTGAAAGCATGGATGTTGAAGCTTGATCTGATCAAATCACTGGCACAATCTTTGGCAAGTTTTTACTTGTTAAAGCATAGAAGAAGGTCTGCCAACAAATATAGTCATCTTTGGTTCCTGGAATTGACTGCCTGGATGAGTGAACTCAGCAGTGGAAGGGTTAATTAAAGCTCTGATGGAACAAACGTTTTGAAGTGCTTGTCACTGAAATTCTTGTATTTCCTGCATTGAGTTCCTGTTTATTCAGCAGCAAAAAAGTTGGTTATTGCTCCCAGCAGTATTATTACATATTTAGTGGACTTGATGCCACTAATGTTGCTCGATGGCAGTCTGCAGAGCAGGCAGCCCTTGCTGCACAACATTGCCCAACTGTGTGCTATTTTCATCAAGCAGTGCAAGGAGGCAAGTGTCTGCTACAGTTGTTTGTGCTCCTGAAGTATCCTTCATTCCAGAACTGGCCCCGTGAGGTCTGAATCATGAACTTATAATATTAACTGTTATACTTCAGAAGTCCCATTCAATAAAACAAAACACTTTCCTTCTTTCAATGCTCTGCACTTTCTCGTCTTTTCCCTTTTATTCTCTACTCTCCTAAAGGTGGTGAGTCATACTAGCGTGTAGTTCCATGGGCTCCGATAGAATTATTACATATTTAGTGAAACCACAATAATAATAAACAATTTAGCTAACTTGGGCCTTTTTAACTTTCAAGATCGTCTCCCCACGTTGGTTCCTCCATTGCTGTGTCTCTAGCAGCCACAAGGTGGCCACAGAGCTCATTAGCTGGGAGGCCAGGCTGGTCCCAGCTGTGAACTGCTCTGCGGAATGTTGTGTGATCAACTAACAGAGGGTGTGTGCTTGTAGTCACGAGAGTAAAGACAACATTAGCTTTGCTATGCTTCGAGGTTGCAGTATATTGTCATTATGAGACGTTCCATTTTAATGGTCTGAGCAGTGATTAATTAAACTCAATCCCAATAGTTCAGTAAGAGCAAACAATTCATGACCGCCCGTCTGGGAGGCGACGATGCACTGCCTATGCCAGCAGTAATAAAATCTAATCACTGATTCCTTTAGTGGTCATATTAGTAATATAATGTATGCCTTTCATCTGGGGAAATGCCAATCTGCGATTTTAACCTCCCCCTGCCCACCCACGATGCGCAGGAGAGGGTCGAG
This sequence comes from Squalus acanthias, assembly GCA_030390025.1. Classification (NCBI taxonomy): domain Eukaryota; kingdom Metazoa; phylum Chordata; class Chondrichthyes; order Squaliformes; family Squalidae; genus Squalus; species Squalus acanthias. Next base: position 24,218,049 of record CM059443.1, read on the forward strand.
GGGAGGTGAATTTGGTAAAAATGTGAAAGCCGTCCCCGACCCACCACGAACGCGTCTTCTTTCGGTTTAACTGCGGCAGGTTTGGGGGCATCTGAGTAACCCACTCAGGAGAGGTGGGTCAGTGATTTTAATATGTTAATGAGGCTGCATTCCTCAGATTTTGGCAGCCTTTTAAATTTAACATCTGCGGGCTGGGTTTCCCAGGGCTCAGGGAACCTGGCAGCGGAAGGGAAGCGGGAGCTGCCAGATCCAGCGGGTAAGTGCTTTTCCAGCACTGCTTGCGGGCCAGGAAGAGCAGGAGAGGATCCCCCCCACCGGCATCTCAAGCACACCTGCCGAGATCTCCCCCTGGCCCCCCACGATCCGATCTCTCCTACCCCGCGATTTCTCCTCCGCGATCTCTCCTACCCCACGATCTCTCCTACCCCGCGAGCTCTCCCCCCGCCATCTCTCCCTCCCACCCTCCTCGGTGCACACTCCGAGCTCCCCCCCGCCACACACCAACCCCCGATCTTCTCAACTGCTGCCTTGTGCCGCAGGCTTTCCCGCCTGGCAGACGGCCAGCCTCTCACTCTGGCCGGCTGCCAGGCGAGAAACGAAGTAAAAAAAACTCTAATGCAGTCCTGCCGTTAAATTCGGCAGGATCTCCGGCTTCCCGGTATTTCCAGGTTTCTCGGCCGCTGAGACGCGCCGCCGCTCCCTCCCTGCCTCCCCGCAAATATCGGGGTCATTGTGCTCGTGGACAATGAGAGGAAATCAGGCACATAAGGTAAACCCAGACACCCCCGCCCCCCGCAGATTAAAAAAACCTATTTGACTCCCCCAGTAGGTCAGTAGGTAAATGACCACCATTTGTAGTATTGAGCAGTACAGATGAGAAAGGTCTGATACTCCAGTCTGTCTTGTGATCGTTAATCTCAAATGTGATAAGGAAGGGGCACCCCTATAGGTGAGTATATGTCTGTGTGGTAATTGTGTTGAGGACACAAAGTTTGGTGCCCCACCTGGATCCACTGTCAAGGCTCAGCCTTGAAAAATGACCAGTTGGACAAGGTACCAGAAGGCTTTAGGTGGCCATGGAACTATATCCCTTGAAACACCTTAAAGAAAACTGGGGAAAAAAAGATACATTTATATAGCCTAAGTTTACAGAGGATTAAAAAGGGCCACAAATGAAATAACTGACTACATCCGACACATGCACAAAAATTTAAGTGCAGAAGGGCAAACTGTCAATGTGCCCTTGTATATTCTCATGTAGAGGGAAGGTGTAACCTTACTTTGTGACTCAAGCAGCAGATATAATAAATCGGGTTTGATTTATAAAGGTTATAATTGATGACATTTTGTTTCCAGCTAGGTCCATGGGAACCAGCTATTTACAATAGTTCTGAATGTTTGGTTTTATTGTTTATTGTGTTATATTGTATAATCAAGGCTGAGATTGATAGATTTTGGACTCTAGCGGAATCAAGGGATATGGGGATCGGGCAGGAAAGTGGAGATGAGGTCGATGATCAGCCGTCATCTTATTGAATGGCGGAGCAGGCTCGAGGGGCCGTATGGCCTACTCCTGCTCCTAATTCTAATGTTCTTATGATCCTTTCAATCAATTGGAGCAACTTCAACATTATCTTGTGACTGCAGTTTGTTCTGAGTAAGTTAAGTAAGGAATTCAAAGGACGGGCTGCAAGGTGTTGCATGACTGGGGTGCTTAACAAGCTTTTTATTTATTAGCGTTCACCGTTAGAATTTGTTACATGGAATACATTGGTGGTAAAATCATTTTCTTGTGTGTTGTGTAACGGTAGTTTAGTGCAGCTTTTTAAACTGCGAAATGTTGACATTACGACACATTAACAGTGAATGGCATAAAAACAGAAAATGCTGGAAATACTCAGCAGGTCAGGCAGCATCTGTGGAGAGAGAAACAAAGTTAACGTTTCAGGTCGATGACCCTTCATCAGAAGGGTCATCGACCTGAAACGTTAACTCTGTTTCTCTCTCCACAGATGCTGCCTGACCTGCTGAGTATTTCCAGCATTTTCTGTTTTTCTTTCAGATTTCCAGCATCCGCAGTACTTTGCTTTTGTAACAGTGAATGGCAAGCTGTTAATGTGGACGTTGGTTTATGTTTTCCACCTCTAATTTTATCTTCTTACCCCTCCACTTCTGAAGGCAGTAACTCATCCAACTGGCCATTTCACTTGCTTGGGGAGACATCAGAGCTGAGCTTGATCCAGCCCTCACTTGCACACTTACACCTTGGATAAGATCAGCAAACTCAGCTCAGAACCTAGGACCTTCCTAGATTGCACAGCTGAGTACCAGAGTGGGCCGCATATTCACTCACTGAGCCATCATGGGTGCTCGTAAGTTGGATTCAAAATGTTTTTACTGAAGTAGATATTTTTAGAATCTCCCTACTCTGCAAGTGAATGCCTGGTCAGAACTGCCATCGTGTGCTATTGTGAAATGTTTCACCAGATAATCTTGGAGGTTTGATTGATTTGCCTCCGTGTATGTAAGCTACACATTTTGCCACAATTTAAGGAAAAAAATTCACACAGAAACAAACAGTGAATGCTGGAAATGCACAGCAGGCCCATCTCTCTTTACAGATTGTGAGGGATCTGCTGCGTATCTCCAGCATTTTCTGTTTTTGTTTCAGATTTCCAACCTTCGCAGTTTTTTTTAATGAGAAGTGCAGACCGACGTTGGACTGACACACAGCCTACTCTTTGACTTGAAAATAGAGTGTCCCGGAATCTTTGGAGTCCCTTCTCAGAATCTTTTAAACTGAGTCTTCTGATGATTTACATGTTACAAGCCTTGCATCCACAGCATTCTATCTCCCTTCAACGCTCTGGAAATATGGTTTCACAGGGTGAGTGAAATATCACGGGGCTGCTGGGCAGACATATCCTTCACTGCTATTCAGATGGAACCCAGCTTCTTTGAAGAGAACCCCGGTTCTTTTGCAACGGGCCAGTAATTATTTCTATTGCCTGATTAGCCCGAGGATGTGGATCAGAGTCCATCACTATCTGGAATGATATTTATTAAGTCAGGCTTGAAACAAAGCTTATTGGAATTTCCACGACACCTCTTACTGATTTCCTACATTACCACATTTCAAAAGTACTTCATTGGCTGTAAAGCGATTTGGGACATCTAGAGGTCGTGAAAGGCGCTATATAAATGTGAGACTTTCCTTTTTTGTAGCCATTGCAGACCACAAGCTCCTTTTCTGTTCAGAGTACAACACTCGCATACATTGTCTGAAGTATTAGTCAAACAGCTTTGACCAGATGGGGAATCATCTGCTGGCAATAAGATAAACAGAGGCAAATTGCCAACCTTTGATGCTAGTAGTTACTCTTGAGATAATGTCGGTATTTGCCTCACTCCCTTCACACAAAGACAAAACACTTGTTTTCAGAGGACTGTTAACAGAAACCCAATTTAAATTTGCAATATTTATATGTAAAGGTAAGACACATAAATAATGTATTTGACATAGGAGGCCTTGCATCCATCATAATGCCACACTCTTCATTTATCACATCCAAATGTTCCAGGGATGATTTGATTTAGTATGGCTTATGTAACATAATTGGATTTTTGTATGCAGTAAAAATAAGGTGCAGTCTTTTCTTGATTACACCATTGTGTTTTACTTATTGGAATGCTTGTGGCAATAAGCAATTGGTATGTGACATGCACAATAAGTTCAAGGAGGATTCGGAGTATAAGGTTTACATCAGGTTTGGCTCTTCGCTAAAGGTGACTGCTGTGGTTTTCTGTCCCATTGTCAGTTTTCAGGCCCATCGCAGGGCAACTGTGTAGATTAATCTGACAACAATGTCCAAAATTACTTCTAAGTCACTGTGACATAAAGTATCATCTTTGTAACAACCCTGCAGCAGCAAAATTTGGTGTAAACATGTAACGTGATAAAGGCCCAAAGATTGCGGTTGGCGGCGTAGCTGCCGACCCACGAAAAGAATACGTACTTACCTTGTGCGAGGCCCAGAACGGAGACTTGTTCTTCGGCGCTGCAGAGTAGTGCGCAGCGTATGACATCACGGAGGACAGGAGCGCAGCGTACAGCCTCTGCGTAAGGGAAGACACGCCCACAACAGCAGTCCAAACTAAGCCACGCCCACAGAAACTTCTTTCAGTCTCTTCCATTGAAATTACATTCTAAACACTTTTAAAAACTTCTAAAAACTTTTAATTAAACTGGTACTTGGACTTTTATCAGCATTTTGTTTTATTTTTTTCATTCAAACTCATAATTTATAAGCCTATGTATACAACTTCCTGTTTTGATACTCAGTAAAAGATCTAACACTCCTACAAGTAATGTTGTGGAACTTCAGAAAGAGATTCCCAGCCATATATTCAATTTTAATTTTCAGGATTAAAATAGATTATTCAGACCTCCTTTAAACTGGTAATAGATAAATCTATTTTTCTGGTTAGAGATGCATTATATTGTTTGTTATGTTGTTCATCTTTCAGTTGAAAGGACAGACTTGGTTGCTGAAATCTGACAGATGTTCATATCATTTAACTTTCTTAATCAACTTCCCAAGTAATTAAAATGAAGACTTTCTATCTGTCTGGCCTTCTGTGTTTCTAAAGGATATTTTTTCATGAGTAATCAATTTAATTTTCAGAATTTAGCTGAAAGTAAAAGAGACTATGCTAAATAGTGTGTTCACATGAAACTTGCAAAAAAAATAACTAAAAAATCTTTAACTACTGTTAGATTGTACGATTTGGATGTGTGCTCTCCGTTTAATAATATAAAACTAAAGTACACGAAAGATAACATCTGCTCCACACGGTTGAAACAAAACTGAAAGTTATCCTTGAATTGATTTCTGCTTAAACATCTGTGCAATGTCAAACATTCTGAGGGCATGCACTGCGCTGTGAAAGTGTGTTTTGACTTTGGAGATGTTTTTATCCAGGCTATTTAAATATGGGTGCTCCCTGGCTCTCTGTATTAACTATATTCTTAGTAATATGCTACAAATATTTACTTGTGTGCTTGTGTACGTCTCTTCACACATACACATCTAAAAAGCAACAATTTATATTAAACGTCAAGCTAGAACAATTGAAACCTTTTTCTTCTAGTTTGACATGTTTCCTGGTTTTGAAGATTGGGGGCGCGATCTTGCCAGCCCTGGGGAGGCGGGACTGCCGGGAAAATGGCAGAATCTGGGGACGGGTGCCCATCTCGTCCCCAACCCGCCTCCGTGCAATCTTGCCAGGAGGCGGGTAGCCGACCCGCGCCAGGTCCCGTCTCCTTGGAGGCAGGAAGGGGATTATAGCCACTTAACTGCCTGTTAACAGGTAGTTAACAGACAGATAAGAGGATTATCCCTATTTTACCCACAAAAGTGCGGGCTTCCCGACGGCTGCGAACCCCGCCAGGGTCTGCGGGGGTCGGAGGGGTGCAAAAGTGCGCTGTGAAGGTAAGTGATGGGTGCAAGTGTGGAGAGGTGACTATGTGTGGTAAGTGGAAAGTGTTAGAAAATGTTTACTTACCTTTGTTTCTTCCTGCAGGCTTCAATCGTTGGGGATGCGGAGAGTCTCGCATCACCGCGGTAGAGATAACAGATGGCTGCTGCATTCTCCAATGCAATAACCATCTCATTTCTGCTAAAGAAAGAGGTTTGATGAGTCTTGAATACAAGAACTCATCAAACTACAGAGAATGTCAGTGTTTGACAGCTTCACAGAGCTGTCAAACGATGACAATTCATCTGTCAAAAGTTTTTGACAGATGAAACTTCATACGCTGACGTTCTCTGTAACCGGCTTCCCCTTAATTGGCCTGCTAAACCCGCTGGGCAGGCTTAACAAGGTCAATCAAGGGAAAATAGCGTGGGTTGGCCAGAAGTCGATGGAGGCGAGACTAAAACCTGACAAGTGGGAGTCCCGCCTCCAAAAGCTCCCCATTGTCAAAATCCAGCCCTGGGTATCAGTACTGTACCGTGTCACATTATATATGCTTTAAATTGGAAGGCATGGCCACTTGAAACTTAATCGACTGACAATAAATGTTTCCTCCACCAAAACGTACACATAGATCTTCTTTTAAGATGTGAAACAGGCTCCTGCGCCTGCTTTCACTAATCCTAAAATTTTCGGACGTAAGTTCTGTGCAGTTCGTGAGCAAATCGCCCAACTCTGCGTCAGCAATTGTGATTTCCAAGGCGGTGCAGATCATGTGTCAAGGCGCATGCGTGAATCCCGAACTTGCGATGTATTTCTAAGGCGGTATTGACAGTGTACTCTCAGAGTACGCAGTCATACCCACTGCAAAATCCGGGCCAATGAGTCACCAAGGACTGCAATTTCAATTAAATGTTAGAAAATTTCTGGAAAGCTCATCAGAAAACCCATCCAGTTTTGAAAGTAGCAGAAGGCATTCAAACTGAAAGGGCTCAATTTTCACCGGCCCGTGGAGGCAGGAGTGGTGTGAAAATAGCAGATTCGGGGGTCCCAAACCCATCCCGCCCCCATGCCAGTTTCGCAGGAGGCGGGTACCCGACCGGTGCTGGGACCCTCCTCCCGGAGGCGGGAAGGGGATTAGTGCCAATAAACTGCCTGTTAACAGGTAGTTAACAGGCAGTTTTTTGCCTAATCCCCATTTTTAGCCCTGAAGTGTGGGCTTCCCGACAGGTCCGAACCACGCCGATTTAGCGAGGCGGACCGTCGGTCTGGAGGGGTCGAGATGTCCGGTGTGCAGGTGAGTGATGGGTGCATGAGTGCAGAGGTAAGTGTGCTTGGTGTGTGTATAAAGTGTTTGAAGAACTTTTACTTACCTTAACTTTGTCCTGCAGGCTAGCTTCCTTAAGGTGTCGGGAGTCCCTCACATCCACGGTACAGAAAGCAGAATGGCCGCGGAGCTGTCAAAGGCTGCAGTCTCTGCTTTCTGTGCTGGATTGATTTCTAACTGAGTCTAAGTACAGGGACTCACGTTAGAAATCATATTGTCAGTGTTTGACAGCTTCACAGAGCTGTCAAACGCGGAAATTTCATCTGTCAAAAGCTCTTGACAGATGAAATTTCAATGGTTGACGTCACCTGTATCCAAGGGACCCTTGATTGGCCTGCTAAGCCCGCTGGGCGGGCTTAACAGGTCAATCAAGGGAAAATACAGTGGGTTGGCCACAAGTCGATGGAGGCGGGACTACAACCCAAAAAGTGGGAGTCCCGCTTCCATTACGTCCCCATTGACAAAATCCAGCCCAAAGTGTTTAGTAGAAGTCCCACCTCAATGTCAGAAGATCACCCTTTGTCACTGTGGACATAACATGACAAAATTAAAACTGAACTCATTGTGACAAAGATGAAGTATTTTTGTCCATGATGTATCATATTATTGACCTCTTATTTTTATTTTAAGTATTTCTCAGCCAGTCTTGTTTCAGTTGAGTAGTCTTTCTAGAGACCTCAGAGATCATTAGACTAAAAACTGTGTGAATTTCAGCAATGAACCTCTAAATAAATTTAGAAACCTTGTACAAGATGTAGTTAAAACTGTGGTGTAGCACAGCAACCATAACTGCGTGCTAATTTCTATCAAATAATAAAATTATGTTTTGTAAACCCTGTAACCACAGTGTATCATTGGTAATGTTCACTTATCTATCTACTGTTCTGTCAGCTTATAACCAAAACCGCAGTCTAGTGTATCAGCCTTGGATCAGTAGTAGTATTTTTGCCTCTGAGTCAGAAGGCTGTGGGTTCCAGCCCCATTTCAGGACTTGTGCACATAGTCTAGGCTAACACTTCAGTGCAGTACTGAGGGAATGTAGCACTGTCGGAGGTGCTGTCTTTGGATGAGACGTTAAAACAAATCCCTGTCTTCCCTCTAAGGTGGATGTAAGCAATCCCATGGCACTATTTTGAAGAGGAGCCGTGGAGTTCTCCTTGGTGTCCTGGCCAATATTTATCCCTCAACAAACATCACTAAAAACTACAATAGTTGTCAAAAGGTATAGTTTGCTTCTGATGCAATATTTATAGGTGATGAACAAAACATTTAATATTTACCCATTCTTCATATAATATATAATTTTAATGTGGTTGATGTACACATCCTTTACATTATACATCTATATCCATTCACTAATTGTTATCCCAATCTTTCTTAAATTGACAATATATTAAAATAAGAATTTGTTTGTCATTGAAATCCAGACAAGGCTTTTAAAAAATCTTTCTATTCTTCTCATCTTGCATTTATATAGGTATTTCATTCTTTAAAAAAAAATAGAATTACAGTTTTACAATACAGACCAAAAAAAAAACATCAAAATGACTTTCTAAACTATATAACAAATATTGTTTTGTCATTAAATGTGACAGGGAAAGCATTTTCCACCGTATTGAAAGAGAAACATAAAGCTGGGTGCTGCTTCATTTCTCATTTTTCACAACATTCACAATAATACACACAGTGTAAGTTTAATTGTTTTTTTAAGTGGTGCGAGACACTACTCTATCATATGAGCTGAAACACATCCTGTAAGGAACGGATCAACCTTTTGAATCCCAGCGGATCATTTTTTGAATATATTTTTTGCTGAACGCTACGATAAGCGGATATGCAACGTACAGGCCAGTTACATTCTTCTATATCAACCAGAAGCTGTATCCTACGCTGCAAGTGAAGAAGTGGAAATGAATATATAAGACCCATTAATGAACAGCAAGTTCAAAAGCACATATTAGGCTATCTCTAATGAATATTTCATAAAAGAAATCTTCATTTTTTTTAATAAACAAATAAGAAAGTGCTTAAAATCTGGAATTCAGCAAGCAGATCCTTAGCTTACGCATGTTCAAACATCTCAACTTTACCCAACATAGGAAAAATAATACTTTGTACTTTGTTGTTTCAGCAGTTTTTTTTTAAATGCACCTACTTAAAAGGCAATACTGGCCTTCAGGGCATCCATAGCTGTAATCTGCCAATATGTTGTTCTAGTTTCCAGATTAGATGCTGCACCGAGTATGGGAGGACAGGCTCGGGAATCTTATTATAATAACTGTACTACTTCAAAAGTTCCATTCAATAAAACAAAACACTTTTCCTTCTTTCAATGCTCTGTACTTTCTCATCGTCTCCCCTTTTGTTCTCTACTCTCCTAAAGGTGGTGAGTCATACTAGAGTATAGTTCCATGGGCTCTGATAGCTCTCTAGTACTTTGTTCCAAATAACCATTCTTCACGTTTGAACCTAGACTGCGAGTCCCAGTGGGCTTTACAATTGTCCACACACATGCACTTTCCAGAAGACAATCAATGAATAACAATTAGGAATGGCAGCCAACTTGTTGATTTTTCTCCTCCCTAGTCCAGGGCATTGATTTCAATTGTAGTGAGTCTCACTTCTGCCCTGGCTGATATTGGCCAATAGACTTGGATTGAATCTGGCCTGTTTGGGCTCAGTATCACACCACTCACTCAGTGTGTTTACCTACAGAGCCATCAAGGGAGCACATCAGAAGTTTGTAATGTTCCTCTGTATGAATTACACACAGCATTTTTTCTTTCCTTATACAATGGGTGACAGGTTCCAGTGTAGCAATCAGGTTTATGGCATCTGATTTGCCACCTCCTGTTTCATCTCTCTGTTGATGTCACTTCCTATGCACAAGTCACTCTCTATGGATTTCCATCACAGTACTGTCAAACTGCACACATACAACCTGTCTGCAACTTCTTTTCTGCTAGAAGTTCAAATCACATTTGAGATGAAAATCCATCACTGCATGTAAAGCTACACACTATAATTGAGTCAATAAATAATTAACTTAAACAATTTTGCTTGTACATTGTTATATATTATTCCCTTATAGGATACCAGTAATGGAGAAATTAGATTACACAATACACTAAAATAAATTTGATACTTGTAAAAGCCAGTTCTTTGAAACATTGCAAGGATGTTCAACTGCTTCTATTACATGGTACAAGGAATGGGTGTCCTAGAACCTTTTGTAGGAGTGTGCTAGTCACTATACCGTGTCTTTGTGAGAAACAAATTAGGTAATGGACGAAAAATTGCCTAAAAGTTTAGCAACAGTGAGTAAATAATATTTGGAGACTATTTTTGATGTGGATCTTTTGGGTAGGGCGAGGGGGTATTACGTGGATTTTCAGTGAGAAAAAGTGCATTTTTAGTTTTAGGGGTGCGCACTGCTGTCTGCTGATTGTAGATCAGCAGTTAATATTAGTTTTATGTTTACCAGTAGTTCAGCTACATTAATTTACTTTGCTGAGTGCCTACAAAGTCAGAGGCCAAATGTCACTTCATTATTGCACTATGCTGGCTTATGGATGTTACTTCCTGAAGATTACAGCCATTTTGCAACGGGGTGTAGAGAAACCTTTCCAGCGACTGTGACTGCATTTTCCCCCCCAATTCATTCAGCGTCCTTCGGGTTCCCCATAGCTTGGAATAGTTTGGTTCGCTAGTAGTAAAATATAGAAACCGTAATCCTTAGATGTCTAATGTGCTTCTGCACCAGTCAGACCAGCAGGCCATTTTATGGCTTCTGTGGGAAACACTGGCTTTTAGTCGAAGGATAAAATAAAATGCATTGCAAAGCTACGACTACTGTCCACTAACATGGTCATAGTGCTAATGGATACCATAACCTTTTAGCTACTATTACATGCAGGTGTCTTATTGACCATAACCTAAAGATATATATTAATAATATAAACACATACACATTTACATGTATAGGATTTCAGAGTTTTTAAATCGCTGTCTTCAGCATTGTAGAATTTTAATTTCAAGGGATTTTGATCCACTCTTTCAAATCTTCATCATGATGTTGTAATGCTGAAGAAACGTCCCGGAAAAAAATAAAATCGAACTTCAATGATGAACCACAAGAACAACTCTGAAGTCACTGAATATTCAGTGTAAAAAGAAACACCCTTAATAAAATATATAGGTTTGCATTACAGATAAAATACTATCTATACTCCTTTAATTCACGGTTCTTTTTACCGGCGAAAACAGATTTCAGATGAAGAGCCTTGGAAGGTCAGTCTTGCAATTTTGAATTAATTCTGGTCCATGAACACAATGGAGCAGCTTTTAAATGTCATGCACAAGGGTTTTTCCACTACTTAGTATCCAAGTATTTACATTCTTTTGACTGTTACGGTGAAACCATATGAAGTGCAGTACATTCATTCTAGTGCTATTGCAATTGGTGATAGAGGAGTTTAAACCCATTCATTTTTCACTTTGGGATTGCTGTGTTGTACAGAACTGACAAGTTTAGCTGTTGGTGGAGTCTGGATACTGCATCTCTGTGCTGAATACTTCCTTGTAGAGTGGAGGAAAGTTGTGCACTGTTTGTGGGTGTAGCAACTTGAATAGCTGTAGCTTGTCCACATGGAGGTTGCATACAGACTTCAGCATGGATAACTTGGATATCAGCTGTTGAGGAGGAAGAGAAAAGTGAGTGGCGGGAAAACAGGAAGAGCTTCTTGAAAACTTTTTTTTCTAAATCATGTCAAAACAGTAGATTTGTTTTTGCTTTGGACCCTTTGGGGCCTAGAAATTACTGTTTGGGATATTAAAATATGAGCACTTAATGCTTTCTATGACATTTCTCTATCCACTCTTAAAAGTGGTGTTAACAGCGTAATTAAAATAGTGGACAGAGAAGTACGATATAAAATTTCTAGGCTCAGATTGACACGGAGTAAAATTGGACCATTCACTCCCAACTGGAATTGAACAACTCGTGTTGACTCAGGCACATGTATGGTCTAAACTGACCCCAATGGCGGGCTGGAAAATATAGCAGAGTCCAGCAGGTTGTATTGGTAACTGAAGAGTTGGCATTCGAGAGCTTACTCTGCAAGACTTTTGTTGTGGTTTCAATGGGGTCATTTTAACCTAACTTCCCAGAAGGACACCCATGGTATTGGGTGGAACATCGGTTTTACACACCGCCCAATATTACTCTCCACTGACGTCAATGGAGAGTTAAATCGGGCGGGGTGCAAAACCAGCGTTGTGCCCGATCCCATCAGCTTCCAGACAGACGGGTTAGGTTAAAATTGCCCTCTATGTCGTAGATTTTACCCACGAGCGGTGTTCGGGCAACAGGCCAGCAGAGCAGTTTCAACGTGAGGCCATTTTGATGTCTTGGCCTCATTAACATTGGGCTGCCAGGACAGTGGGTGGAAAACGAGCATCCCGGGGCAGCCCGCGGACTCGGGCCTGCTGCAATATCAGGCGGCCTGGCTGGCTTGAAAAAAAGCTAGGTCCGGGGGAGGGGATGGGAGTTCGGTTCTTGGTAGTGGGGTAGACCAGGTTCAGCAGCAGCCCAGGTTGTTTCTGTGGAGTCCAGAGGCACTCCCGACCCCACAAAAATATATTAAGACTTGCCTGCTGTGCTCCTTTTCGGGTGCACCGCCAGTTGTAACTGTGCAGAACACATGCTCGGCCCAGTTGAGTCCTAAAATGGCAGCTGGTGTCGTATGTATGTCCTAGGACATCAACTTGCATATGAAAAGGGGCCTACTACCTGACTAAAGTGGGCCCTTCATCTACCCAGTGGTTGGCCCTTGAGAATTTCTCATTGGCAGGGACGGGGCAGTAAGTCATACCCCACCATTTTCGGGGCACTAGCACCCTGTTTCCGACTGACTGGAGGTCTCAAAATCTCCCCCTATAATTTCTAACATGACGTGACAAATATAAATGTTAACTAAAGACTTCAGAATCAGATTAACTTGCATCAGTTCACTGTAAAACAACCAGTGCATACTCCAAGCACCATGGACACCTTGCAGTCCTGTTGGATGTTTTAACATATGATCCTTAGCAAGAGACATTCACACGGCCTTACTTATTCCAGGCTGCAAATATTCCGAAATGAACATGTTTTTCATATCATAACATTTTAAAAATAAAGTGTGATGGAGATTGTGCCCCAGAAACTAACGTTAACTGTACAATATATCTAATTCCTTGAATTGAAATTGAAGACAGCCACAATTTTATTGTTATAGCCACTGTGCTCATTATTCCATGAACCATTTTAGTTGTTTACTTTTATTAACTGGACAAATCTTTGCAAGTTGTTTTTCCTCATGATCGAAATAATTTTCTAATATTAAATGCAGTACATGACAAATGTAAATATTTATAAAAGGAAAACCTATCATTTAGTGTGGGATTAGACACGTTCTGCTACTTCAGTTGCTGATTAGGTTTGTGATGTCAGTTATTTGATGCAAAGTGAATGTGACAGTAAGCAGCCTGAATTAAGATAAATTTCCACGTGCATAGAGGAAGGGATGATCAAGCAATTCAAATATGTAACAGACATCATGGGGGGGGGCGGGGGGGGAATTTTAACTCTCCAAGGCAGTTTTAACAGAGGCAGGTCGGGGGTCGAGCGACCAATCACTCTCAGGAGACTAAAATATTTTTAGGAGGCTGCGTGCCTCAATTTTAACTTCTTTTATTTTTAACACCTGCAGGCCGGGTTTCCCAGACCTCGGAATGCTGGCAGATGAAAGGAGGTGAGAAAGTCCGGATCCAATAACAACAACGTGCATTTATACAGCGCCTTTAATGTAGTAAAACGTCCCAAGGCGCTTCACAGGAGCGTTATCAAACAAAATTTGACACCGAGCCACATGAGGGGATATCAAGGCAGATGACCAAAAGCGGTAAATGTCTTTACAGCATTGCTTGCGGGCCAGGACAAGCAGGAGCTCCGGCCCACCAAGCTTCCCCGTTTACCCCCCTGCGATCAGCCGCCTCCCCCCATGTTTAGACCCCCGAAGACCCCGGTCTCTCCTCAATCCAAACCACAAAGATCCCAAAAGATCCCCGACCCGCGATCCAAACCCCCAAGGACCCCGATCTCTCCTCGATCCAAACCGCAAAGACCCCATCCCCGACCCAAACCCCAAAGACCCCTGGCTGGTTGTCGGACGGGAAACCTGTTGAAAAAAAATTTAAAACAGGTCCTGCTGTTAAATTCGGCAGGACTTGTGGGAAACTCGTACTTCTGGGCTTCCCGTTTGCAAATTCCCCTGCCACTCTCTTCCCGCCTCGGGGCCCACGCTTCCAAGTTCTGTAAGCCTATTTCAGCGAACTGATAATTTAAGAAAACAGTTAAAATATAATTTTTGCACACAAAAATAATAGCCCTTAAAAAAAATGGTCGCAAGGAGCAGACTGCACTCTGATTCAAGTATTCACATTCAGTTTTAGAAATTTACTGACATTTTTGCCAATGTAACACAACAGAAACAAAGAGCACCAAAGAAAATGCTCCTGGATCCTGAAATACGCAGAGCTGCTCTGCTCAGATAAAGATTATATTTGGGATTAGGATTACTGTAGAGTGGAGATAAAAATAGCCAACTGGTAAATCTTTCTCCAAGAGCTCAATTAATCATTCATTCATTCAGCAGTTCACCAAAACAAAATTGAAAACACGCAAGAAAATCACTGTCTTTGTGTTGTCAGACTGCTTGTATGATGACCAGTCATGTCCTTTAGCTAAACAGATGGAAGTCCAAAGCCATCATCTCCGGCCCCGGCCACAAAGTCCGTACCCTTGCCACCAACGGCATCCCCCTCCTTCGGCTATTGGGATGGATTTTAACTCCTGGGTGTGAAACCAGAGGCCGGGGGTGGGGGTGCTGATGGCCATCACGCCTCAGCTGATTTTAACGGCCGCACCTCATTTACATCCTGTTAACCAGCTGCGTGCCTGACACTCCTGCACCTCTCGCCTCCACTAAAGAAAGTTTTTAGAATCATAGAAAGTCACAGCACGGAAGGAGGCCATTTCGGCCCATCGTGTCCGCGCCGGCCAACAAAGAGCTATCCTGCCTAATCCCACTTCCCAGCTCTTGGTCCGTAGCCCTGCAGGTTAGAGCATCCCAAGTGCACATCCAAGTACTTTTTAAAATGTGGTTAGGGTTCCTGCCTTTACCACCCTTTCAGGCAGCGAGTTCCAGACTCCCATAACCCTCTGGGTGAAGAAATTTCCCCTCAAATCCCCTCTAAACCTTCCACCAATTACTTTAAATCTGTGCCCCTTGGTTTTTGACCCCTCTGCTAAGGGAAATAGGTCCTTTCTATCCACTTTACCTATGCCCCTCATAATTTTATACACCTCAATAAGGTCTCCCCTCAGCCTCCTCTGTTCCAAGGAAAAAAGACCCAGCCTAGCCAGTCTTTCCTCATAGTTAAGATTCTCTACTCCCGGCAACATCCTTGTAAATATCCTCTGTACCCCCTCTAGTGCAATCACATCTTTCCTGTAATGTGGTGACCAGAACTGCACGCAGTACTCTAGCTGAGGCCTAACTAGTGTTTTATACAGTTGAAGCATAACCCCCCTGCTCTTGTATTCTATGCCATGGCTAATAAAGGCAAGCATTCCGTATGCCTTATTAACCACCTTATCTACTTGGCCTGCTACCTTCATCTGTGGACATGCACTCCAAGGTCCCTTTGTTCCTCTACACTACTCAGTGTCCTACCATTTAATGTGTTCCACCTTAGAGGGCCTCAACATCTTCCCCGCTAGGTTTTACTGGATGGGTTGCCTGGTAGGCCGTTAAAATGCCATCGGTGTTCTTTGAATGTCATAGAACCCTTATTAGCATATATTAATGAGGCTCCTACCTGAGGTGGGGGGTGGGGGGTGCCCTGGCTGCCGAGAAAAAGGGCTCAGTTAATCTAGCGGCAGGTGGGAATTGAGCGGGAACGGGGTGGTAAGTCTTTGCACAGCTATTTGAACTGCACGCCTGCCCCGGTTAAAATTCCCAGGTTAAGCAAAACTGGTCACCTTGGTGTTCCATTCTACCTTGAGCGGAGCTTCCAACTCCATATCCTCCCCATCACAAAGACCGTCTACTTCCACCTCCGTAACATTGCTTGCCTCCGCCTCTACCTCATCTCATCTGCCACTGAATCCCTCATCCATGCCTTTGTCCTTTCCAGACTGGACTAGTCCAATTCTCTCCTGGCCATTCTTCCATCCGTAAAACTTAGGTCATTAAAAACTTTGTTTCCTGTATCCCATCCTGCACCAAGTCTTGCTCGTCAATCAGTCAGTCCTTACTGGCCTATATTGGCTCCCAGTCCCCCAGTGCCTCAAATTTTAAATTCCTCCATTGCCTCACCCCTCCCCATCTCTGTAACTTCCTCTAGTGCTACAACCTTTCCCTGAACTCTCCATTTCCCGACTCCAGCCTTGGGCATTCCTGCCCTTCGTTCCACCACTGGCCAGTAGGCTTGCAGGCAACTACATCCTATTCACTGGGATTCCCTTCCTAAACCCGCTCTACCTCCCTGTGCTCTTTTCACACCTTAAAATCCACCTCTTTGACCAAGCTTTTGATCACCTCGAATAGGTTTTTGACTTGGTGGCCATTTTTCCCCCCCTTACACTTCTGTGATGTACCTTGGAACATTTTTCTACATTAAAGAGCTACACTAATGCATGCTGTCATTGTTGTTTATCTGCAGTTGATTGTACTCATTTCTGTGTTTATGACCCCACACTGTTTATCTCCTGAAACAAAACATTCTAACTTAAAGGTAAGCGGACACATTAACATACCTTTGATAACTTGTCATCATCCAGGTGATTTTTGTGAATGACATGTTGTAATGCCTCATAAATCTTGTCCTGTAGTTTCTTGACTTTTCTAGCTTCGGTCAGCCATGGTCGATCTTCAAGAAAAAGACAAAGCGAGACATTATTCCACACTTATTAAAAAAAAACTGTTTGGAAAGATAATGGACTGGCTGCTTATGAAGCCTCTTACTAATTTCTTGTATGGCAAACCCAATGGCCATTCATCCAATGTCTGTATAACATGTGCAGCTCAGTTTATAGAACAATAAAAATTCACTAAACACCAGTCCACATTAATTTATTCCTTTATGCAGCTCATAACTCCCCTATTGTTGTTGAAGAAATATTCACCTTTCAGATCAGACATTAAACAAAGCCCCAGTGTGCCTTTGAAAAAGATTCCTTGGCACTTTTTAAAAGACAAGGGGGGAGAAATTCTGTATCGCCCCGTTTGGGGCGCAATTATCGGACGGGCGCAAAGTTTAGCGCCTGGCGCAAATTATCGCCTCCGACTGAAAACTTGGCTTCTATCGCCCCTGGAGGTGATTGGAGCGCTAAATCAGGCGCTGCACACCTCTCTTAAGGCGCTAACGCCGAGGAGCGAGGCGCTAACTCAGATCGCAGGCGAAGCTCAGGTGATGTCAGTTAGCAATGAAACACAGTCACACTGGCGCCGGCCAGTTCTTAAAGGGGAGGGTCGATCTTGCTCTCCAGCCACACCCTGATCATTGTAGCCTTGAATCTCGGCCTGGAGAGACCTGTACATCAATTCTGCTGGAAAGAACAACGGAGAGGCCCAGGGAAAGAGCTCAGAGTACAGCCCCCATAGTCTCTTCTAAATCGATGCAAAGAAGGTCAAATCAAAAAGAACCTGCAAAGTGCTGCTCAGTAGCCAAAACTCCTTCACATAGCGTTGATTCTCTCCAGAAGTCTCTCTCTCTCTCAGAATCTCTCTCTCTCTCTCTCTGAATGCATGGTGCAAAAATGTCTCCCACAAAAAAAGGCAGGAAGAGGGCGTCTTTAAATAGCACTCTGCAGCCCCTTACCGACTGCAAAGCGTTCCCCTCAACCTGTCGATGCTAGCGGCAGGCGGAAAGGAAGGGGGCGCGACTCAATATCCGGTCCGGGGCGTTGCACGCTCGACTGACGTCACAATCTGCCGGTACAGGAGATCGTGGCGGTAGAGTTTAGCACCGCTGCAAAAACTCTGGTCAATTTCGCGAGCGGCACAAAGCAACCGAATTTCCCCCCCTTGTTCTCCTAGTGCCCTAGCCAACATTCCTCCCTCAAACAACATCTCCAGAAAGGATTAACTGGCTTTTCAAAATCATTTGTTGTTTGCAGGAACTTTCCTGTGTGCAAAATGGCTACCAGGTTTGTCTACATAACAGCAACTGCATGTCAAAAAAGAACATTGGACAAAGGATACTTGGGACATCCTGAGAACGTGATAAACCTCTTTATAAATTAAAATTCTTTCTTTAAATTTGGAGCATTAACTTAAGGCTTTTGGCCTACAATGTCAGTCAATCCTGCCTTCATTCAGGAGGGTTGCTCAGTTATTGAGGGTTGCTAGGTGGGTAATGGGCAATAGCTCAACATACCTTGGAAAGAGCTAACATCCCATTTATATATTGGCAAATATACAAATTAAAAAAAAAAAGCAAACTTAAATGCACGCTACCTTTTTAGTCGGTTGCTGTAACTTTTAAGGTGCTGAAATAAAATAGTAACACTATCTGGGGCCATAATTTGCGGCCCCTATGGGTGCGTACGAGGTGCGCACGCGCCCGTAAGGGCCACACAAGTTCCGAGTTTAGGCATGCACTGCGCGTGCGCTAAAACTTGGAACTTGCGATCTGTTCTTGGGGCCCCCCCACCCCCCGCCAACAACAAGACTAGACCGGCAGAGCCCTATCTGGGGAACTTTCCACAGAGATCTAACGACAGGAGAGAAAATAACATAAAAGGGGGTAATTTTAAAAAAATTCTTAATTATGAAATACCCTAGTTAAGACCATGTTTTATCAAAAAGATCATTAACTGATCTGATCCAACAATGATAAAATTGCACAACAGTTTCCTTGTTGCCAGTACTTCCTGATCAAGGTTGTTCAAAATTTGACTGTTTTCATGGCTGCTGTTCCATTTTTGTTTAATTTAACTGAACAGCAGGTATGTGAAAATCTATAATTAGGAGCGGAACATTCCTCTTTAAATGTAAAATAAGAGAATGTCTATCTGTTTTGCTCCATAATAACAACCTGCTCGCCACAATCGCAATCTGACCACATGTGAAATGGCCAAGATATGGATATGGTGCACAAATATGGATAAGTTGCATCTTCTCAGCTTTCTTCCCTCTCTGCCACACACATCCCTTTCAGGAAGCACTCTGGCTCCACTGGTTAGGTGGAGATGTATCGAGTGAGGAATCATGACAAAGAACCCATTCTTTGGTTCGATATTACTGAACCAACAGACAGCATCACTAGATTACACAACGAAACACTATAAAATACAGAATATGGCCAACAGGATCATTGCATTTTCCAGTTTAATGCTTTAACATCCATATTTTACATACCTGGTGACAATAAGATGCCAGCTGTGAACAATGCAATCTCTTCCTCCGTCAAATGCAGGAAGCATAAGCTTTTTGCCAAGTCAAAGACAATGCTGATCAAATCATCACAACCTGAGGAAAGGAGGAAACCAAGAGTAAATCCAGCCGCAAGAACATGTGGAAAGAAATTAATTGAAAATAGATTGTGGATAATGGAGATACACTTTGTCATCATCATAAAACAGCTACAAGCGTAAATTATTTCTGTAGATTCCTAAATGTTATAAAGTAGCATTTGAGAATCTCCCGAATTACAGAACATTTTAGGATAGATTTGAGTCCTCACTCTCCACAAGTGTGCAATGGGCTCACAATTTTTCATGCGAGTTACTTCACCATGGGCGAGGGCTCGGAAATTTACCCTATTACAAATCATCTTACTGCATGACTAAAATGGAAACTCAAACCTAAGGTTTAATCTTATTTTTTTTGTGCCTATACCAATATGGTGGGCAGCGCACCCCCGTCTCGTAATGAGCGTGCGCTTCATGTTGAAGCTTAGGTGCCCGTTTGGTGCCATTAAATTTCTAGGCCAGTTGCATTTACTTCTGACGCCTCCTTATTTTCATGCTAATCAAATCTTACCCAATGATTTGAAGATCTGCGTGCCTCCGTACTTCCCTTCAAAAAACAGCGTATTGTTCAAAGGGTTATATGCTCGGCACATTCGAACCAACAAGACCTCAAGGCAACCTAGAATAGGAAGACAGAAAATTCTCTTTAATATCACAAAATTAACACCTTTTAGTTTGGAACAGAAATGTCAATGTGTGTTAGAATTTGTGAGTTTCACATCAGCATTAAAACTGACATTCCAAACAGATTCTTTAAAATGAGAGAACTAAATTGAAAAAATAAATTAGTTCGCTTCAAAATAAAAGGGCAAGAGGGCATTTATAAGCGCATCTGAAGGAAAAGGTTAGTTAAAGGAGTGTCATTTGTACTTGAGAACTGAGGGAATGGAAGAAATGCTTACTGAGCACTTTGGGGGCTATTTTAACCTAAGCCGCCCGTTGGGAAACTAGACCCAGCCCGATTTTACTCTCCATTGAAGGTAATAAAGAGTAATATTGGGCAGGGTGTAAAACCGGCGTTCCTCCTGATCCAGTGAACTTCCTGCCTGGCAAGTTAGGTTAAAATGACCAACATATTTTCACAGAGGAAGGTGAAAGTTGGATTAACTGAAGGGAATGAGAAACATCCACCATTAGAAATATTCAAAGGAAACTGCAACGGAAAAGTAGAAAAGTTACAAGAGGACAAAAGTTAACAAGAGGAATTAGACTCGGGGGTTATTGCAAGAATGAGGGGAAAGTTAAGAGAAATTTTTTCCACTCAGAAGGTTTTTAAGAACAGCTTTACCACAAGTGACTATTGAGGCAGAGACCGACTATGTTTAAAATGGAATTGGATTAAGTATTTGAAAGTAAAGGAATACAGGGAAAGAGGAAAGAAATGGTGTTTGAACAGATAGCTCCATTTGAGCTAGCACTGGCACAAGCACAATGGCTTGAATGGGCTGTGTCTGTAATTCTAAGATCAATACATCACTTTACAATTTTAAACAGTAAGTAAATCAGTTCTGATGTTCCTGGTTTGTAAACAGTTTATATCTGACTTGGCCCTCACGTCCACTTTAAAAGCAGGTCTACCTATTTTCAAAACCAGGCCATAAATCCAGTCAGCTTTTTCTTTATTATTTGCTTTTCACAAGTGTGATTTATTTTGTAACAAAAATAATTATAGCTCTGAAAAGCAGCACAAAACATGGGGGGGGGGAAATCAAATCTAATTCTTTTGCTGTGCCTAACTTTTTAATAATTACTATGATTTCTTTGATGTACTATGATGCCACATCTATCATTTTACAATTGAATGTTATGCATAGTATTATCAGTTTTTATAAAGAAGCACTTAAGGACAATCAGGCAATTTTCCAAAGACAGTCATACAGCTGCTGTGTTGGAATTTCCCGACAAACATTCTTATGGACCGCATATTTAGAATATTCCACTGAAATGAAGGAAATATATTATACTGGAGTGTTCACTGGTGGTTGTTTTGCAGTATAGCCTCGAAGAGCGAGCCTAAAATGAAATCTTGAAATATATAACTTATGTAAATTTTGTAAAGGTAAAAGGTACAATTCTACCTTTGTAACATTGTCCAAATACCTTGCCCCCACATCTATGTCCCAGTAAGGATCGTCCACTCTTGCAACTTTGGTCTACTGAACGTACCCCTTCCCTCGGCTTCAACATCAGTAGTCGGGCCTTCAGCCATCATGTCCCTGCATTTGAATTCTGTTCCTGAACCCGTCTGTCTTGTTACCTCTCTTCCCACCTTCATGAGTTTCCTTAAAACCTTTGAATGTGCCTTCAAACACCTCCCTTAACTTTCCTCCTTCTTCTTGCTCGAGTTCCCTGAGCCCCTGCAAAGAGCCTTGGGACATTTTATTACCTGAAAGACACACCAGAAGTGCAAGTTGTCCACTGTAGGGTCTTGCTGTAGTTATTTTCCCCCCAATGAGGCCCAGTAGGTTTACCTTGGGTGGATATGTAGCCTGTACTTATTTATCTTCTTTACAGAATCTGTCCTATGTCCATTCCTCTGAAAGCAGGATAATACATCTACAGCTGATTAAAACTTTGGGGGAAGCAGATCCACAGACGTAACCCCCGTCGACCCATAGTAGAGAATGTTCAAAGCATAACTGGTGGCTATGTCTGTAGGCATAGGCTAAAAAAAAAATTGGAAGATCGTTTATTTTCTGCTGCTGACCTTCATTTCAATCTCTTACAAGTTATCCAATAGTGAGCCTTTCATCCCAGTTGGATTCAAACCAGGCCCAGAGGTGAAATTCCAGGGTTATAATCCTCAGTTCCACCCAGGCCCTCAGCTTTACTGCTACTTTGAGGCTGCTGTTTTCCGCTGTGCATTGCCATTAGTCATAATGCTACTGAAATATTCCTGCTATGGTCCCAGTGTGCAAATTTCCTAGAACAATGTTGTTTTGCCCTCATCAGTACCTGGCTATTTGTGTCAGAATAAGAGCATGGATGTGATATATACCTGCTTTAAGGAGTATGATCTGATCGTTCTGACACAGGTCCATGAATCCACTGATCCGCTTGGCAAATTCCACCACATACTGGATTGCATTTGTTACTTGGGTTGCACACTGCTGCCACATGGCCTCACAGGACTGTTGAAACACAGGACCAAAGTGAATGTACTGTACAAAATATATTACTAGATCGTATAATGCACATGTAGTTTGTGAACCTACAGTGACTGGGTGATCAATATGTTTCTTTATCTTAACATTTTTTTAAATTAAGTAATTCTTATAACTTAGCATATACTTGTTACAAATCAAACATATAGTTGCGCTTTGTGACAATAGAGGAGGATATCCTGCAGCAGCAAACAGTAACTCATGGAAAATCCGACTATGGAACTCTGTGAATTAGTCCCATGTTTACAGGACAGTCGCAGTGCAGCCCATTTCTCCTTTTACTTATGCAACAACCCTTCAGAACATGTTCCTGGCTGCAGTGCTTGGAGTTTATGGGGCTTTCACACCTGTGCTGTGACAGGTACAGTATCCAGCAAGCATGTCAGGTGCAACCCCAACTGTCACAATGCAATGGCTGAGGCAGAGTTGCTCATTAATTGAATGAGAAAGCACAAGGTTATACTCTCATTACTGTGGATGGCTATCAAGGGTTAAAATCAGGAATATAATCTCAGTGGAATGCGTGTTCTTATTGTATCATCTCTATAAACAGATTCTCACCCCCTGGTATAAAATATGTTTTTCCCCCAACTATTTTAGTTTGGAGTAAATGAGAATGTAATTTAAATTAACTTTTGTGTTTTTAAATGTGTGAAGATAAACAGAAATAAATAGGAAACACCTTGTGCATAAACTAATGCTTGGGCATTGTTTCTCTTAATATTTTTTTCAGTAATTCTTGACGTGGGTTTCATCAGTACCTTATTTTGAAAGTTCCTGATTTCCTCCTGTGTATAGGGCTGCCAGGCAAGCTGCTTCAACTCATCCGTTGTGTACTGGCAAGTCTCTAAATGGGATTCCACCACGTTCTGTGCTATCCGATCTGGACAAGAGAAGAGGATGCAGGTTTTTAAGGGCCGATACGAAACACTGTGCTTAGAAGCAGCCATACCCGTGAATTTAATCCTATGGATCCCATTTCTTACGCCAAAAAAAAAACAAATGGAATTTCTAGGCTCTTGTTTCTATTGCTCTCCTATTAGGGTCAGATTTTGCTGTAGCACGCCATCTAATGGCGTCTGCTGTTCGTTAGACTTGCCCCTGCACCCTTCAGCTCAAAAAGGTTTCTGCCCACAAAGTTGGAAGTGCAACTTGATAACGACACAGCGAGGGAAACGGGGCATCTGGGACCCGAGTGAACAGGGCAAGCAGCAGGGTCTCTCCTTAACCAAGCAGATTTAAGGATTGGGAATTCAGAAAGAGTAATAAAGAGGAGGGGGAAAAGAAACATTGGATTAAAAAGTGACAAATCTTCATGGTCCAGAATTTGCTGTCAAAATGACAATGTGGCTAACGGCGCGCGCCGTTATTTATGCGTAAATGGTACAGCAACTTCAGGCGAGGAGCAGACGCGCAGTTAAATGCAAAAATCCAACAGTTGCTGTCCAAGTTGCGCCGCTCCGCCATTAGCTTTGTGAAAACGGCATTTTGCTACCTGGTTCACCATTGACATGCATTGAATGCCATGGAGTTGCTGTATGCGTGCGGCAGATACAAACGAAACCCACCGCAGATATTTAGGGCTAATAATTAGTAGCCTAAGTACCCTTTTAACAGCGTGATAATGTTAATTACTGCCAATCAACCTCTCCGGCACTGAAAACTAAATTACCAGTGTGGAGTCTCATTCCTTCCGATTTTGAATTTTTTGGGGGGGGGATTTTAAAAATGTAAAATTTTAAACTGATTTTTTTTCTTACCGTTAGTCTTTTTTTCTCTCTCTCTTAATCCAATCTTTCTTTCCCTCGCTGTATTTCCCTTTCTGTACCTGATTTGACATTGAATTCACCCTCCTTCTCAGTCCTTCCTGTGTTTATATTCCAATCCTTAAATCTCATTAGTTAAGGAGATACCCTGTTGCTTGCCCTGTTCACTCAGGTCCCAATTGCTCTGTTTCTCTCGCTGCGCCGTTATCAGCTCGCACGTTCAGCAACATTGTGGGCAAAACATTTTTGAGCTGGAGGGTGCAGGAGCAAGTCTAACTAATGGCAGATGCCCTGCTACAGCAAAATCTGGCCAGATGACATTCAATGGTGAGGCAGACAGCGAAATGCTGTTTTCACAAAGCTAATGGCGGAGCGACAGACAACAACTTTTGGATACTGGCATTTAACTGCTCATCTGCTCCTCCGCTGGAGTTGCTGTCCCATTTGCGCATAAATAACAGAGAGCGCCATTAGCGATATTAAGATTGCTCTCACTTTCAAGTTATCAGACTGATACACAAATATTCAGACAGAATCACTGCAATGTGACTTCAAAGAGAAACGCTGATTGCACAGAACAGCAGGTAACTGAAGGGAGAGAATTTAGGATGTCTCTGGATGGATGAATTAAGATGGGCCAAATGACCTTCCTCATCTATAATTATCTTGTAATCTTGTGAGCAGAACAAGTGGAATGACAGCCTACATTTCTAGCACATAGCTACATACCGACTTAATAAAGGATTAGTGATACATACCTATCTCTGTCATTGAAATTTCTGTGGCTAGCTGACCATTCTCTGGAGAGGGATACGAGAACAAACTGGGCTCCAGCATGATTTCATATAGGGACTCCTGTTTTATATGTTTAATGTCATTCACATCCATAGCAGACTGATCTGGAGATGGTTCAGCAGAGGTTGAAAGATCAAAGTTATAAAAACTGTTCCCTCCTTCAGGGGTCAGTGGAAAGTCAAACAGGAGCCCGTCTGAGAATGTGCTGCTGATGTCATCCAGATCTCCCAGTCCACTACTGACACTGTTTGTGTAGACTCGTGCAAGTCCCTCTGAATCTTCCTTTGTTGCCAGCTGCTCCTGGTGCTGCTGATGTTTCTGTACCTCTGCGTAGAGACTGTCACGTTGCTTTTTGGACATGCGACCAAACTTCACAGCTGCAGGAAAGTAAGGGAAAACCCTTATTAGTAATTGTATGATCACCAATTCCCTTTATTAATAATTGTATAATCATGAGATTACTAATCTGATAGTGGTTATAGGCGCTTAAATGAGAGACACTTCTGTTTAAAAGGAAAAAAAAGTGTTTCTTCAGAAATCAGCCAATCTTTGTTGTAATTTCGGTCCTCCATTTCTGCTTATTATTCGGTTTCTCCTGATCAGATCACCTTTATTCATCACTGAAAATGGATTTTTGAAAACAGAAAATAAAACAAAATATGATGTATTTCCCTTGCAATTAATGTCGCGTGCTCATCCAGGCGAGGGTAAAACTCTTTTCACTTTTGGCACTCTCAAACATTCCAGCTCAGGTGGTGTGAGCTATATGCAGAGTAAAGCCGCCTTTTCTCTGCCCCAACAATATGTCTGAACTCCAATCCGAGAATGAACAAGCGGGGTGGGAAACGGGCGGCTGATCTACTGCCGCCCACCTTCTGGTTGGCGGTAAAAACGGCGATAAGATGTTTTCTGATTATCGAGATAAGCCAAAAAATTGCTTATTGTTTTGGGAAAACAACTTCCATTCGCACATTAACCACCTTTCACTCGGGGCTTTTCTTCTTTTAAAAACTTGCAAAAATACACTTAAAAACCCAATATTATAAAGTAACTTTTTTCAAAATCCTTTCTGTGGTTAAAAAAATACCAAAATGTGACAGTAACCCATTTGATTTTTAAAAAGAGCACTAAAAGGTGAACATCCTTCCAATGCAGGTATTTGAGAGACACCAAACAGCCATTCAGAAGAATGGAAAGCAGAGAGTTTTAAAAATCAACGAATGTTTTATCAAATTACATCATAATATTATAGAACACAAGAAACTGCTGCGAATGCTGCCTATTGCTAAAGTGCGTCCCATTTCCCAGTTCCACAGCAACATTCCATTAGCAGCCTGACAGCAGGCAAACTTTGCAAAATACATTATCACCCTACCAAGAAAAGCAGTGCTTGTATAAGGATGATAGCTCAGCGTTTCTGTAAACTGCAGATAAAAATAACCAATTTGGAAATCTTTGGACTACTGTCCATTCAATCGCTCACTCATCCACCAACTGAATCTGAAGAAATACATGAAAGTCAAATTGGCCAAACTTCTGAAATGCGCTGCCGCTTGCAGGTGAAGCCTACTGGTCGACGGACTCGGCTTCAAGTGCTGCGTATTTTAAAAGAAAGATAACTGGGGGAACATATTCTGCCTGGATCAAGAATGATGAACAGGAGACCGAGGTGCTTGGTTTTGTGCCTTAGAATTTAATACTTGAATAAAATTTATAGTTTGGCCAGGAATGTGTTTATTTGAGTCCAATATACTGAACTTTTACTAACAGATTGAGACGAGTACAAACCCAATATATGAGCTAAATCTAAATCTGGCCGTTCCACAAGCAAACCTGAGCCAGCATGAATGCCATGAATGCCATGAATGCCAGAATGGAGCCAGGCTCTCACTGAAGTGCTGCCAGTAATTTTTGCCGGTGAGAATCAGTTGACAGCTTGTTGGACCCTGGGGTCTGTTTTGCATTCAAATCAACAAACTATCTGAAGCAAGGTCAATTTACAATTTCCTTATTGCGGCTAATTCTTAAAAAAAACACATACACACGAAAAAAGTTAGCAACAAGTACAGCATTTAGCATCAGGTGATTTGCAAAAAGACAGACTGGCTCAGCCAGTTCCAGTTTACTCTCTTACCGTCACGTGACATTCCAAGAGTAAGACACTTCTGCAGCCGGCAGTGCTGGCAGCGATTACGATTGGTCCGATCGATCAAGCAATTCCTCTGACGAGGACAGGAATACGCAGCATTATTCTGTTGGCTTCTCCTGAAGAAACCCTGGTTCAGAAAATGAGATTTTTTTGAAACTGACAATGCATTTAATAATAGTGTCAATTTGGGAAAACACAGTGTTCCCATAGTCTCCTAGCTTCAGACCTAGATATTATCAAGAAATGCAGGTATCCTACTGCTTGGGACCTGACACAGATTCATAACCACGTGTGCCTGCTTTCCATTTATTGATTTAAATGCCTACATAACAGTGACTGCACTTCAAAAGTACAGTGAAACCTGTAAATTATGGACACCTTAGGGACTGGCATCAGCTGTCCTTTATTTGCAGGTGTCCTTATTTACAAAAGTGGTCATTGTACGCACTGTAAATATTTTCAGTAGAATGGGGAGTTCTTTACTCAACGTCCATAGTGGCAGAGAAACCGCTCGATCCCTGGGACAGAGCTGTGCAAGCCTTCAATCCCAGAGATAGAGCGCTTTCTCTGCCGCTATGGATGCTGGGTAAAGAGCTCCCCCATTCCACAAATGCAATTTGTTTCACGAAAGTTGCTGCCGCCTCGCGCTGACCTGCAACTCCTGTGTTTTAAGTTGGAAAAGGGCTTGGTGCATTGAAAGCTGTCCGTAGTTCACAAATTGGGAGAGTCCGTGGTTTCAGGGCGCCTCTTGTATATTTTACCAATAAAGTATCTGTTTTTTGCAGGTGTCCGTCTTTTTGGGAGTGCCCGTTTATACAGGTTTCACCATGACTAATTGGCTGCAATGCGCTTTGGGACGTCTTGAGGATATGAAAGGCGCTATTTAAATTCAGGCTCTTTCTTTCGAAACTTTATTGCCACGCTGTCTTTATGACGCAGTGTTTTTGTGAGGACGATTCATTCTTTAAGATATTTTCTCTCATTCCTCTTCCCCTGAACCCCTTGTGCCAGGCATTATTTGTAGCCGAGAAAGCAGTTGGCAGACAACCTGCTCCCAGGCTTCGATACTGCCACACTTAACCAGAGATCTCGGGGGTTGGAGGGCTGGAGGAGGTTACAAAGATAGGGAAGGGCAAGGCTACAGAGGGGTTTGGAAACAAGGATGAGAATTTTAAAATTGCGGCATTGTCAGACCGGGAGCCAATGTAGGTCAGTGAGCACAGGGGTGATCGGTGAATGGGACTTGGTGCAAGTTAGGGTAAGAACAGCAGAGTTTCGGAGGGTGCACGGTGGGAGGCATGCCAGGAGAGCATTGGAATAGCCAGTGACAAACATCAAAATGAAATGTTGTATCTGGCTCGCCTAAAACAGTAAAAGCTATATTTCACCACCAAGGAATTTTGTAGCTCTGGCTACAAACATGAATAATGTCAGCTAAAAATAAATAACTCCTGTAAAGTTCAACTGTTGACCTCAGCTTACATTCTCAATTTTTATTCATGATAATGTGCCAGCACTGGCTACTGCTCAATGCTACTTTGGGGATATGTTGAGGAAGGTTGTAGCTTGTCTGTGGTAAATGTAAATTATAAAATCATACAGTTGTCAAATTTTCTGGTACCCTATCAGTTTTTAGCAGAATATGCGGAGGCTGGGGGCGATTTTGCCAGCCATGGGGAGGCGGGACTGCCGGGAAAATGGCAGAATTTGGGGGCGGGTGCCCAACCCGCCCACAAGCCATCTTCCTAGGAGGCGGGTAGCCGTCCCGCGCCGGGTCCCGTCTCCTTGAAGGCGGGAAGGGATTAAAGCCTATCAACTGCCTGTTAGCAGGCAGAAAATAGGATTATCCCCTTTTTGCCCTCACAAGTGCGGGCTTCCCAAAGGCTCCGAAACCCGCCAGCTCAGCGAGGCGAGTACTGGGTCTGCGGGGGTCGGGGTACAAAAGTGTGGTGTGAAGGTAAGTGATGGGTGCAAGTGTGGAGTGGTGAGTATCTGAGGTAAGTGCAAAGTGTTTTTAAAAGTGTACTTACCTTTGTTTCTTCCTGCAGGCTTCAGTCGGTTTGTATGCGGAGAGTCTCGGACCTCCGTGTTGCAGATGACAGATGGCCATTGCATTCTCAGATGCAACAACCATCTCAATTCTGCAAAAGAAAGATGTTTGATGAGGTCTTGAATTAAAGACCTCATCAAACTGCAGAGAATGTCAGTGTTTGACAGCTTCACAGAGCGGTCAAACGATGACAATTCCTCTGTCAAAAATTTTTGACAGATGAAACATCATACGTTGACGTGCTCTGCAACCGGTTTTCCCTTAATTGGCCCGCGGAGTCCTCTGGGCGGGCTTAACAAGGTCAATCCAGGGAAAATAGCTTGGGTTGGCCACAAATCGACAAGCAGCAGTCCCGCCTCCAACGCGCCCCCATTCACAAAATCGCCCCCATAGAGTGAGAAGATGAGAAAGATGCTGTGCAGAGTTCCTGCCAACAACTGTGGACCATTGCCCATTACCATCACCTTCTGTGAGACACCTTTTCACTCTCACTCTCTCTTTCTCTATCTGAAACCTTGCACACAACTAAACTTGACAAGACACTCCACTTCTTAGTCATGTTAATGTAGATCTAATTATCAATGATGTTCTCCACATGATCCAGAATTAACAATAGTTTCAATGCAAGACCTTCTCATTTCTTCCCGATTAAATGATAGCCAAGAACTCACACAGAAGTAAGCAGGTTAACAGTCTTCACTACTGTCTAGAAATTCACAAAAACTGAGCATCTCTGAGCCCAGAAGTTCCAGTTAGCAATTGGACAGGTACTTTAGAACAGTTCAAAACTATCTGAAGGGCAATGAATGTTGCAGTGGGGAACCATTCCCTTTTAGACCTGGGTCTCCATACAATCCATATGGATGGAACAAAGTTCTCCTCCCCCAGGCTGTGGTTCAGGAACCTAAACCAGTAGTTATCAACCTATGGGTTGATAGCCAAAAGCAGATCAGAGAGTCACAAAACGATCTCTGGAGATTGCATTTTGTCCCATGTACACGAGCTACAAGTAGATAATTGCAAAAACAAATCGATTTACGCAGATCAGTAAATTTCTTGCAATTATATTGTAAAGTGAGCATTTTTAATTTATAAAATGTTGTACCAACCTTGGTATGTGGTTAGGTTGCAGCATCAACTTTCACACCCACTTTGTATTGCATTGAGAAAAAGGGCACTAGTTGTGACAGTCACAACCTATTTCCCAGCAGAAGTAACTGCACATCATAAACTGCCTGTAATTTGGCATTAATTGAGCAATCCCACACAAAGCAGTCATAAGCACAACTGGTCTAGGAAACAAAATAATAAACTGACTGCACAGTATGCTTCTCCAGCTGAAGGTCAACACAGATTGCCGGCAGGATTGTTACCTCCCAGTCGGGGAACACTTCAGCAGTCAAGGACATTCAGCCTCGGATCTGCGGGTAAGCGTTCTCCAAGGCAACCTTAGAAACACACGACAACGCAAAATCATCGAGCAGAAACTGATAGCCAAGTTCCGCACTCATGAAGACGGTCTCAATCGGGATCTTGGGTTTATGTCACGATACATGACGTGATCCGGACTCGAGTCGTCGTTAGCTTGTTCACAGATGTGATTCCCAGTAAAAAAAGTAAAAATTTTCCCAGTTAAAGCTTTTCGTTTTACATACAGACGGCAGCTTTTGACACGTTAGAACCCCTGCGACTACACCTCATTGTCTCAGTTGTATCTTGCTATGTCTTTGATGTGGTACCTTCCTGGCTGACTTAATTAACTTTATCACACCTCGGCAGATAGTCAGGATGATTTAATTTATTGGTCTGCAATTGTAAAGTACACATTCTTTGTTTTCCATCTATATATGCTTTGGAGATTCTGTATCTAATTTACTTCACCTGAGGAAGGAGCAAATCGATAGCTCCGAAAGCTTGTGATTTCAAATAAAACTGTTGGACTATAACCTGGTGTTGTGCGACCTCTCAATTTTATAAACAAGGGCATAGACTACAAACGTAAAAAAAAAATAATGCTACATCTATACAAGTCATTAGTTAGGCCACAGTTCTAATATTGTGCCCAGTTGAGCACCTTACTTTAGGAAGGATGTCAAGGCCTTGCAGAGTCTGGAAGGGATTCACTATGATTTTTTTAAATTAATTCACGGGACGTGGATGTCGCCAGCATTTATTGCCAGCATTTATTGCCCATCCCTAATTGCCCTCGAGAAGGTGGTGGTGGGCCGCCTTCTTGAATACAACTGAGTGGCTTGCTAGGCCATTTCAGAGGGCAGTTAAGAGTCAACCACATTGCTGTGGGTCTGGAGTCACATATAGGCCAGATATTAGGAATGAGGCGCTTTGCTTATGAGAAGTGACAAAAGAAATTGGGGATCTTTGCATTAAAACAGAGAATATTAAGAGGAAATCTAATAGAGGTGCTTAAAATTGAGACACTTTGCTAAGGTAAAATTGGGAAATATTCTTGCAGTGATCTGTAACTAGAGAGCATGAACTGAAGATCATCATGAAAAGTACAAGGAGACTTTAAGAGGTTTTGCACAGAGGGCTGTTAGGGCACAGTGGTGGAAGCAGAAACTATAGTAGCTTTTAAAAGGGAAGTGGATAACTATTTGAAAAAGAAACATTTAAAAGGATGCGTGGAAAGGGCAGCGGAATGGGTCTAATTAGATAGCTTTACAAAGAACTGGTACAGGTGCAATGGCCGCCTTCTGTGATTCTATTTTAAGTCTCCAACTAGGCTGGCTCTTCCCTACTGGCTAAGGAAACGGAACAGTAAGTGATGGGGAAAGAGAGATGACAGATTAGAAGGAGGAATTAAATACATGCTTGTAGTCTCACTTACTTTACATCCTTCACAGGTGATGACTCCATAGTGGATTCCTGAAGACTTATCTCCACAGATTTTACATGGTATCACTTCTATTTGGGCTGAAACAAGGAGAACAAAAAATAGGTAAGAACCCAATTAAACAATGATTTCTTCGTCACCTCCAAATGAGGTCCAAACCCAGCAAAAATTAAGCAAACATTTTCGAATAGGAATTAATTTTTCTGCTGGTCTCCAAATATTCCCAGGGAAATTATATTGAATCATTCGGAGCCCTTTTATCCAGTGGTCACAAACTGGTATTACCTTCATGTTCCCTATAATCGAAAAACAAGCTTAACTTTATTTAGTTACCAATTTTGAGTCAAAGGCCACATGCAATATTGATTAGGAAAAATATACCACCTACTACCTGTAAATGAGCTTAACCTGCACAACCCATTATATTTCCAAGGATGTATCTATACTCTGGTATCCATTTGAGAGTGAACTTTGAAGCCCAGTGTGCATGAAAATTTCTCTCCTCTGGCTGCAGACTTTATAAATGGTACAAAACTAGTATTTGCACGTTTATCACATTGCTCATATAGAGGCAACAAGGGTGCTAGTGTGGTAATGCAACATCACAGTACTGCCACACACCGTTAGAAGCAGCATCTTAAAAGACCCTGGACTGCAGCAGGATGGAAACACTGCAGTCCTAGAAATGAGCTCATCCTGGGTCCCTTCCAAATAGAAGCACAATTGGGAAGGGGAAATTCCTCTGCAGGTACAGCAAGCAATTAAAAAGGCAAATGGTATGTTAGCCTTTATTGCAAGGAGGTTGGCGTATAAGAGTAAGGAAATCTTGGGGCAACTATATAGGACTTTGGTGAGGCCACGCCTGGAGTACTGTGTACAGTTTTGGTCTCCCTACCTAAGGAAGGATATGCTTGCCTTTGAGGGGTGCAAAGGTTCACTAGATTGATTCCTGGTATGAGAGGGCTGTCCTATGAGGAGAGATTGAGTAGAATGGGCCTATATTCTCTGGAGTTTAGAAGAATGAGAGGTGAACTCATTGAAACGTATAAAATTCTTAGAGGGCTTGACAGGGTAGATGCTGCGAGGCTGTTTCCCCTGGCTGGAGAGTCTAGAACCAGGGGTCATAGTCTCAAGTTAACGGGTTGTCCATTTAGGACTGAGATGAGCAGAAATTTCTTCACTCAGAGGGTTGTGAATCTTTGGAAGTCTCTACCCCAGAGGGCTGTGGATGCTCAGTCGATGAGTATATTCGAGTCGGAGATCGATATATTTTTGGACACTAAGGGAATCAAGGGATCTGGGGTTAGGGCGGGAAAGTGCAGTTGATGTAGAAGTTCAGCCATAATCTTATTGAATGGCAGAGCAGGCTCGCTAGGCCGTATGGCCTACTCCTGCTACTATTTCTTGCGTTCTTATGTAGGATGTTATTTGCCATGGCTACTGTGTTTTCAAATTTGACAGATAACTAACATTCAAAAACAACCAATATATCAGATAAATGCTGTCACATCTGAAAGAGTCAGCATTGCTTTTCTCGAGAGATGAAAACTCTCGGGCAGTTAGAAGTAACTGATCTGCTCGTCCAGCTGAAGGAACTTGCTTAGTGACCTGTATGATGGGGAGTGTAGGAAGATAACAAGTGATACATCTTAGTAATTTCAAAATAACTACCAGACTACAGATTGAGCTCAAACAAAACTATCACCTGATGCTATCTTACTGCTGTCCACATGTACTTTACCTTGGCCCAGAAGTGCATCAACCACTAAAGATTAACACTACAAACTGAAAGAACATTTATGTCCTGATAACGCTTGGACAAATTTTATCTCTACTGTGGGCAAGTTATGTAACAGTATTAGGTGCTAATCTCTCACACACACACACACACACACACACACACACACACACACACACACACACACACACACACACATTTGGATTTATCAACATGAGAACTTGGACCTCTGGAGGTTCTAGATCAAGATAGCACATAGCAGGGAAAGGAATCCTGCAGCTGCAAGTAGAAGCTTAGGTTCTGCTCTGAAATGAACAAAAATCTTAAGGCTTTGCTGCACCGTCAGCTATTGTCAATGTTGTCTGCCTGTGCAGATTTGAGTGGACTACGTTCTGACCTCCTGCAGACATGTTTTGTGCTATAAAAGCAGAAAGAAAAACAAATGTTGGAAGTATACAATGTTCCCTTTACCCAAACACAACATTAAAACGTAAGCCACCACGCTGATAATCCTTTAAAATTTGAGGAGACTGAAAGCCTCAAATATAACAAATATGGTTGCTTGTTCTCAGACGTTACAGATTTAAGTAAAATTTACTATTACTGTAGTTTCTTGTTAGAAAAAATTCAACGTTTCCACAGCAAGTACATTTTCAACTAAGACGGTTTTGTTCCGAGAATACAAATATCCCTTGTGCATTATCAAAGCAATGCATGATACCAAGTCATATGCCTTTGCTTTGTTTACTCCTGACATGCTTCTTTGTATTTTGTACACACTCCATTTACTGTAATTCTAACAGTTTATGTTCTAAATACGTCAGTGATTTTGCAGTTGACCACATGATCACAAATATGAACTATATTTTTAACTACACTAGTAAACAAGATATAAAGCATAGACTGCATGACGGCATGATTATTTGTGGCATGGATGTTCGGCCAGTGATTCAGGCACTGAGATTGGACTTGCACTGGTAACAGACTGAGGCAAAGGTAGGGGTCAGCAGTAAGGTGGCAGGCTGTAAAAGCAGTCATTAGATTCTAACAACACAAACAAAATACTGCAGATGCTGGAAATCCAAAGGTAAAAAGAGTAAAAGCTGGAAACATTCAGCAGGTCAGGAAGAATCCGTGGAAAATCGGCAGTCAATGTTTCAAGCAGTTAGCCCTTCCTCAAGAAATTATAATTTCCGAAATGATTTACTGGACCTGTACTGGTGGATACTAAATAAAAATAAGTGAACTGAATCAGACTGCACTGGAATATATTAATATTGATCTCTTTTTGCCTGCATTCCCTACATAATTACAGTGACTGCACCTCCAAAGTAATCCACTGGTTGTAACACACTACCGGGGCATCTTGAGGACATGACAAGGTGCTATATAAATGCAAACTCTTTCTTTTACTCGAATGACTTAGCACGTTTATCCAATGAATAACTCAGCTATAAAGATCCAGGTTTGTTGTGAACTAGCTGGTCTTAGGCACGGCAGCTGTAGTGGTGCTAGAATTGGCCTCAGCGCCTTGGATTGGAAGGGGAAAATAAATTAAAAAAATTAAAGATTGCAGTATTCCTACTCCCTGACCTTTTGATGGCGGTTCTGAAAGAGAGGCGGACAGTATCTGAAGAGGGGGAACTATTTATGTCAGCTAGCATGGGACCCACAAAGGGAAGTTGGGTGATCAGCAGTTTAGTTGGAATGGGGTCAAGGGAGCAAGAGATGGGTATCATGGACAAGATATGCTCGGTGATGACGAGAAGGAAAATGGGAGAGAAAGTAAGGATAGACGGGGGTTCAGGGCTACTCGGTTCCAGTCAGTGACGGTCAAGGACCACTTTTCAGGTTCTACTTGCGATCTCAAGGTTGTTTTTAAGTAACTGCAAAACAAGTCCTTCGGCACAATACACTTTTACTGTGTTTCCACACTTCTCTTTACTCTTTTCAAGCTTTCATAACACAAGCCTCAAAATATTATCGATTAGCCTGTTGGGACAAGCAGATAGCTTGCCACTTGTCCCTGACAGGTAGATTAGATTGGTCTCATTCTCCTGGACTTATTAAAGACTCAAGACCATTGCGGTAGCCATTAGCTCAACTCTGGATTTGGATAAGAACAATCTGACCTGTTGTGAATCTCATTTGCTAACATGTCTGGCAACATTCATTAGCATCTCGGCAGGTAAAATCTAACTGGAACAAATGATTATTTTGTTTTCGGAGCAGACATTCTACAGGTCATTTCAGACTGGTATATCATGTTAGTGTGAGATTTCTATTATTCCTCCATTTTTGCTGCAATAACTGTAGTCTTTGAAAAATTACTTTAATTCAGATGTTAAAACATGGAATATATTTCAAAATAATTTTAATTCACAATCATTGAAAGGTTTAGCACAAGTGGATGATATGTAACATAATATATACGTCTCAATTGCTTCACAGGTCCCTCTTGTATGTCTGCACTTGTATTACTAAAAAGAACAGCAAACCTCACTATAGAATCAAAGATGCTTTATTATATGCCTGAATTATCTGCCTCAATTTTTGAATATATTTTCACCCATGTCTTTTCAAACAGTAGGTTCCGAGATAGCCAAGATGAGCAAAAGTTTGGTCAAAGAGGTAGGTTTTAAGGAGCGTCTTAAAGGAGGAGAGAGCTGGAGAGACAAAGAGGTTTAGGGAGGGAATCCAGAACTTAGAGCCTAGACGACTGAAGGCACGGCCACCACTGGTGGGGTGAAGGATGTGGGGGATGGACAATGGACTAGAGTTGGAGGAATGCAGAGTTCTCTGAGGGTTCTGGGGCTGGAGGAGGTTTCGGAGATAAGGAGGGGCGAGACCATGGTGGAATTTGAGCATGAGGATGAGAATTTTAAAATAAAGGTGTTGCTGGACCAGGAGCCAATGTGGGTCAGCGAGCACACGGGTGGTGGGTGAATGAGACTTGGTGTGAGTTCGGATACAGATAGTAGAGTTTTGGATGAGCTTAGGTTTATAGAGATTGGAAGATGGGAGGCCGGCCAGGAGAGCATTGGAATAGTCAAGTCTGGGAGGTAACAAAAGCATGGATGAGGGTTTCAGCTGCAGATGGGCTGAGGCAGGGGCGGAGACGGGTAATTTTACGGAGGTCGAAGTAGGCGCTCTTGGTGATGGAGAGGATACGGTGTCGGAAGCTCAGCTTACAATCACAAATAGGATGTCATAGTCTTTTTTAAGTCTCATGTAAAATTTTTAATCACATGTCTTTTGAAAATCCATGCCATATGCTGTGGATCGTGCTTACCCATCTTTTTAGTTTACTTCTTACAGAATTGGTGAGAAAGAAGATTGCTTCTAAATCCATGTTAATGACTCCTGAGGGCCCCAAAGGTCGCTATATAAGCACCAATAGCATCTCATATAATGGTCTTCAGCATTTTCTCCACTACTGATGTTACAAGTTGAAAAGAATGACTTTTTGACAAGGGAAAACAAAACTGCTTTGAAAAAAATCTCTCGGCAAGGTGAGCAGGTAAATAAAACAACAGGAAGCTACAAAGGAAACAAAACTATTTCCTGTTTAGTATTAGATGGCATTTTTTTTTTTAAATGTCACAGCTTATTCCTTCTGCATTTTCAGCAGAATGAGTTCCTGCAAGAGCACTTGATCACTTACCCAGCTATTTCCAGAATTTCTCATGGTTTTTTTTTACCCAATGGGGCTTCACAAACCTTTTACATGATATTACTTTGAGTGGAAATGGGTTTGCTGCAGTCAAGGCTGTACACATACACATTGCCGGTTTTATAGACAACAAACTATTATAGTAAGACCACTTGAAGAGGAACGAAGACTAGAAATGAACATGTTCTTGATGAATTAGTATCGACGTGTACATTTAAAAGTATTCTTTATTTAAAATGAAACTATAGCAGAAGGGTTTGCTTTAATTATTTTTTTTTTAAATTAAATAGGAGCTCAGTCACTATACTAAGCACGGACATTAGTAGTGTCTGAAATACATGTAGCAATTGGTAATGGGGGTCCCAGTGCGCACGGTAGTTTGTGCAGGACTTTACAGAAATTGGCATTGCATAGAATAAACTTCGTCTGCTTCAGAATCATACTGCTGTTTGGAAAATGTTACTGCAGGATCAAGAGAGCTTTAATGGCATTACTGGAAAGTGCTAAGCTAGCTTTGCTGAGATTATTTCACACAGAGACCCTTCTTCGAGATTTGGAAGGTATTAATATTCTGCGGGAGAATATACAAGCAGTCGTATTTTAAATCTCAATGCAAAAGCAAAATACTGCGGATGCTGGAAATCTGAAATAGAAACAGAAAATGCTAGAAGTACTCAGCAGGTCGGGCAGCATCTGTGGGGAGAGAAACGGAGTTAACGTTTCAGTCTGATGACCTTTCATCAGAGCAGTAACATTGCTAAAAAATAAAAACTTGAAAACTGATTAATCATTACTTCCCATAATCCTTTCTCAGCACAGTGCATACAACTATCGTGATGTAACTACAATAGAATTCAAGAATTAGAAAATAAAGTCATGAGGTTACACCCATATATAGTTTATTTCCCTCTCTGTATGAATACAAAACTGACATTCAATCAAACCCTCAAGCATATAGACTGCCATTTTCCACATGTCATAAAACAAGTTTTTCCAGCTGTTTTTCTGATGTGCAGCGGTGCCCTCTGATGAACATATCACTGAGGCAGTGCTGGACTGTATTTCCTGCCTGTTTTGTGCAGAAATATACATTAAATACTTTGCACAAACATCATTGTCCCACAGTGGTAACTTGAACAAATTGATACTTAGTGAGATGGATTCTTCATTTCAAAATTGCACTCAATACTCTTTCTGAAGCATTCCTAGCTACCAATTTGCAAGCAGTACCTGCTGCCCTCTGTTTCCCACCGTGCTCATACTAATAGGATTTAAGATGGAAAGTTCCATTCAGCTTCTTTCAAACAGCATTACTCAGCTTTCAGTTCCACAAAGTAACTGAAGATCGTCCCTGAACCAAACGCAACAGCAGCGTTTTGTTTGGATTTAAATAAAAACTTTCAGACCCTGGAGGCGCATTACGATATGCACCTGTAATCGCTTACTTTTATCTTACTCATTCTAGTCACTCGGTCTCCAACCTGATTCTGAAGATACTTTTCCCCTTCTAGTCCGGTTGCTAGGTCGTTGAAAATGAGCAACAATGAAACAGCTCTCAAAAGCTGAATCATTTAGCCTGGCAGCAACCTGACTCAACTAGAAATGCTTACTTGCAAGTAGAAAAAAAAAAGGAAAAAAATATCAATAGTCAAGCCATACTGAAGAAATGTTTTAGACCTCTAAATGAAGAACAAAATGCTGTAATAGTGATCAAATGGTGGAAATATTAAGGCCTTTGAGCCCAACATAATTTGCCGAATCATTAGTTCACACATAATAGAAGCTGACCATAAAATTAACTGGAGGAAATGTTAGCAGTGGTTTGCAAAACCTCATCTCAGAGTGGAAAAAAATTGATTTTTTAAATTTTTTTTAATCAGAATACCAGATCCATTTCTTTTAAATGTACTGCATTTGGGTTGTTTCTACATTATTCCTTAAAAACTCTTTGTACCGCAGTCTTTCTTTATAATGAATTCAGATGCGTGGGATAATCTAACATGCCAATTAATTTACGGCGTACTTAATGAGGGAATAACTTATCACTCACTATTCTTCTAGCTTGGCAGACAGATCAATGGAAGCCAAAGCCTCCAGTTAAAAAAGGTCCATTATTTTGGTCTCCGTTTGTCTTTATACACTTTTAAAAGCACTTACTCCACTTCGGCGACAGGAAATGAGCCACTCTGCAGACTGCAGTCTTTTTCATACTGTAACATTCAAACTCGACTGACAAGTTGAAGAAAATGGAGAATGCTGTAGATTTTAGATTGGAGTTTCTGAATCAATGGTGGAAAATCATCATTGCAAATTACGCTTGAAATGTCTTTATTTCATCAGTTGTAAGTGCCCAGTTAGCTGGCTCCTGATAAAATGAAGCTCCTAATATGTAACATTTTGTAAGATTCAAATAAAAATAATGAAACTGCACTGTAAATACAGTATAATTCCTACAGACTGGTTAAATTACTGTAATGTTTAGTTATTAAAAAGTGTTTGGCCCTGATAATCCATAGGGTGGATTACACCCATTTGGGTGTAACTGCGGAGTTGCATCCACCCTGGGCCTTTACCACTGACCATGTCAGTTTGTGGGTCAGAGGGAGGTTCTTTAATTTAAATGCTTTCAGCGGGCATGGAGAACCCACCTCTTCCTCCGAAAAAGGCCAGAAAGTCTGGCCGAAGAGCCCCAGGCAGCTTCCCCCAAACCCCCCAGAAACATCTTGCAGCTGCCACCCTTGTAAGGGGACACTCAGGTAGGCCCCACTTCTAGGCGTACCTATGCTGACCCTACTCGGAGTCCCAAAGGCCAGGCGGAGCACGGGAATTCAAACGTTGGGAGTCCCCACTCCTGGCCCCATCCCTTGTGACAATGGCCTTGTAAGAGGCGGGCAGAGGCTCTATTCCTACAAGGTCATTCTGGAAACTTGGACGCAGGATCAGGACCCAATATATCCAGGTTTCAGTTTTGTTTACAGCTGTTCCAGTAGACTCACGCAGACGTTACGGTGAAAGTCTGCTGGAACAGCTGCAGATTTTTGGGGCTTGTAAATTTTCTCC
The DNA here is from genome assembly GCA_030390025.1 of Squalus acanthias. NCBI lineage: Eukaryota > Metazoa > Chordata > Chondrichthyes > Squaliformes > Squalidae > Squalus > Squalus acanthias. The sequence continues at coordinate 24,258,680 of CM059443.1, forward strand.
ATAGATGATTATTCATTTTGTAACTTAATTGAATAAAGACACTTACTAAATTCTGAACAAATATCAGAGAAGTAAAGCATGGTTTCCCATTTCCTGTACATGAATCATTTAAAAATAAGTGTCCTTGTGTCTGGTCAGCAAGCATATCTTCAAGTCGTTGAATGGCCAGGCGATATGCAAGACTGGTCATTTGAGGTCAAGTTTTTAAAAAAAATTAGTTCCTGGGATGTGGACGTCACTGGCAAGGCCAACATTTATTGCCCATCCCTAAATGCCCTTGAGAAGGTGGTGGTGAGCCGCCTTCTTGAACCACTGCAGTCCTTGTGGTAAAGGTACTCCCACAGTGCTGTTAGGGAGGGAGTTCCAGGATTGTGACCCAGCAACAATGAAGGAATGGTGATATATTTCCAAGTCAGGATGGTGTGTGACTTGGAGGTGGTGATGTTCCCACGCGCCTGCTGCCCTTGTCCTTCTAGGTGGTAGAGGTCGTGGGTTTGGAAGGTACCGTCGAAGAAGCCTTGGCGAGTTGCTGCAGTGCATCTTGTAGATGGTACACACTGCAGCCACAGTGCGCCAGTGGTGAAGGAGTGAATGTTTAAGGTGGTGGATGGGGTGCCAATCAAGCGGGCTGCTTTGTCCTGAATGGTGTCGAGCTTCATGAGTGTTGTTGGAGCTGCACTCATCCAGGCAAGTGCAGAGTATTCCATCACACTCCTGACTTGTGCCTTGTAGATGGTGGAAAGCTTTGGGGAGTCAGGAGGTGAGATACTCGCCACAGAATACCCAGCCTCTGACCTGCTCTTGTTGCCTTTCGTTGGTCCAAAGAAAGAGCTTTCAAGAAATGTTCTCAACTGATAAGCATTTATCAGTCACTCAATAGAGAAACTTCATAGTTTTCAACATAGCACAGGAGAAACCTTTGCGTCAATTTAATGAAAAATAAAACACACAGAATGAAGGTGACCTTGTACAACACCACTAGAACTGAATTAAACAAAATGGCTCCTATTACTAATGGTCACAAGCCTTTTTTAAGACAATTTTCCAAACTGAACAGTGCTGCCTGGTGCCAAATTGTTTCATGTCTTCACTAGACTTGCTCTTGCTGATGCTAAGTTATGTAAAAGTAATGTCTTGTTCCACACTCTGATGATATCTGTATATACACTGAATGCATTTGCAAGTTTCCTTGAAGTTACTATTTTAATGAGTCATTTACTGTATCTGCAGCATGCAACAGATTATTTCTGCAAACTAATTATATGGTCGGAGTCTGAAAATCTGTTTATCCTGTCTGACCTCACATCTATCCAGTCATACAAGTATCAGCAAACAATTCAACCTATCCAAACCCAGGAAAGGACACTGACTCCAACCAACAGGACCTTGAGACAGGACCCCTCGTTTACCCTGCCCACCTAAACCCCTGGACTCACTCCCAAACATGAGTCCTCAATCCTGAAGGACACACTATTGCCAGCTCGTGCATAACTGTCGACAAAGCCAATGCATTCTCCTAGAAGCATGTCGTAATTGGTGTACAATTACTTCACAAAATATGAACCTGCATGTGTACTCTAGAATGTTTAAGAAAATATTTATACAAATTTAAAAAAGGAATACATCTGCATTGTCATATAACTAATAATAGTTTTTTTTTTATGTATTAGGGAGGGGGGTTATTGAACCTTATTTACCTTCAGTATCCTTCATATTTCCCATTCTAATTGGTAACTTTGAAATTGGTTATTATCACATAATGCCCTGGGATCTAGTTTGTACATGGCATTAAGCCACAATGCATAAAATGAAAAGCACAACATGGGGGCTAGATCAGCCAGTGTGGTGGTACAGTTTCCTTTCACCTCTGGGGCACACGCCCAAATTCAGCCTGAACTGATGGGATGAAAGTGTTCACTCTGCCACCTAATGGGTCCTACATTAAATGAGTTTGCTTAATCTCAAATCAATTCCGACAGGATCTGGTTCCATAGCACAAAACTCCTCACAACTTGACGAAGATTGCAGTCTCTGAGGCCATAAAGGTGGCTGTTGTGGGAAGCGTAAAGTATCACAGTGGTACAAGTAGGTGTTGCTCTTCAGGAGGTTTGGATTAGCTCAGTGTAGAACGAGTACTCTGCAAATAGTCCATGTCATACCCGGCCTGGGAGTATCTGACACTAACAGAGGATACAAAAACTCATAATATTGATATTGCTCACACTGATGTGCGTAAATGTTCTCCAAAACATTTGAACTAAAATGGATTTTTTGGCTCAGGGACAAAATTGGTACATAAGAACATAAGAATTAGGAGCAGGAGTAGGCCATACGGCCCCTCGAGCCTGCTCCGCCATTCAATAAGATCATGGCTGATCATCGACCTCAACTCCACTTTCCCGCCCGATCTCCATATCCTTCGACTCCCCTAGAGTCCAAAAATCTATCTATCTCAGCCTTGAATATACTCAACGACTCAGCATCCACAGCCCTCTGGGGCAGAGAATTCCAAAGATTCACAACCCTCAGGGTGAAGAAATTCCTCCTCATCTCGGTCTTAAATGGCCGACCCCTTATCCTAAGACTATGTGCCCTAGTTCTAGACACTCCAGCCAGGGGAAACAACCTCTCAGCATCTACCCTGTCAATCCCCCTCAGAATCTTGTATGTTTCAATGAGATCACCTACATTCTTCTAAACTCCAGAGAGTATAGGCCCATTCTGCACAATCTCTCATCATAGGACAGCCCTCTCATCCCAGGAATCAATCTAATGAACCTTCGTTGCACCGCCTCCAAGGCAAGGATATCCTTCCTTAGATAAGGAGGCCAAAACTGTGCATAGTACTCCAGCTGTGGTCTCACCAAGGCCCTGTACAAATGTAACAAGACTTCCTTACTCTTATACTCCAACCCCCTTGCAATAAAGGCCAACATCCCATTTGCCTTCCTTATTGCTTGCTGTACCTGCATACTAGCTTTCTGTGTTTCTTGCACGAGGACACACAAATCTTTCTGAACACCAACATTTAAAAGTTTCTCACCATTTAAAAAATATTCTGTTTTTTTATTCTTCCTACCAAAGTGAATAACCTCACATTTCCCTACATTGTACTCCATCTACCACCTTACTGCCCCACTCACTTAGTCTGTGCAGACTGTGTTCTCCTCACAGTTTACTATCCCACCTAGCTTTGTATCGTCAGCAAACTTGGATACATTACACTCGGTCCCTTCATCGAGGTCATTAATATAGATTGTAAATAGCCGAGGCCCCAACACGGATCATTGCGAGGTTTGATCAGAGCAATAAAAAAAAAGTAGAAACGAGCCTCTTGGGCTGTGCCATGATTAAGCAAGTCCATTTTTGTTTATGATATGATCAAATTTAAAAAGTGATCATAAAGCTTTTAGTGGAATGCGTATGCCTTATGGATGCCAACTCCAAGATGATGCAAGGATGTGATATTTTATTGACTGCACAACAATATGATAATAGCCAACTGAAACCCAAGTGTAGGCTAATTCCATCCAGAAGAAATTTTGTTCCAACCTTGTTACTGTGTCTATTGTAGTTGTATCAGCAAAGCATTCACCATCACAAAGCTACACAAAAAAAACTAATCGTACAACAGATGGCCTTCAGTGGGCAGATCCCAGTGATGAGCCAAATTAGGCAAGCAATGCACAGCGAATGAATTTAGCGTCACAACAAACACTCCATTTCAATGAATGCCTTTCGATCGCCCCGATGGCTTAGTGGGTAATGCGCCACATGCTGCGTCACTGTGGCATACAGATCGGGACTGAACTGGCTGAATGCTCGTTCTGTGTTCAGTTAGCCAGTTCTAAAGCAGGAGGCAGTGGGGCTCTGCTAATTGACTTTAGTGTCCCCTAGCTAGGGAGGAAAACAAACTCAGCTGGAGTTCCTGCTCGTCCAATGACACCTGCTGGAAGTGTGAAGGATTGAGTTTCTCTAGGATAGCCCTTACTGTTGAATAATCTGATACACAACTACTGTCCAGACTGACAAATGAAGAGCAGGAACTTGGGCGAGGTCCCAGGAATGAGCTGGTAATCTTGGACAAATCTTAGCTTTTAGGAGAATGAGGATAAGAGGGAGGGGGAAGGAAAACTGCAGTTAAAAAAAAACAATGATTGCATTAACAGACACTTGCTATGACAAATGTTGTTTTTCCAAATTTTCACAGAATCACAGAATCCCCACAGTGCAGATAGAGGCCATTTCGGCCCATCGAGCCTGCACCGACACATTTTCTTTCATACTGGTGCAGTCTACAACAGAGCTGGAAGAAAACATAAGAAAATGTCTTTCATTGTTCAATAAACTGCCAATTTATCCACGCCTCCCCCTCACAACTGTTTTAAGCTCGAAAACAGTCAATCTATTTTGTGATTTCAGAAAATAGCTTATAGGGAAGGAGATGCAACAGAACTGATAAGAAGCACCCCAGAAATACAAACATTTGTTGCAAGCCTTTGCCTGTACTGAGCATCAGCAGAATCCACGCTGGCTGGTGAAATGAGCAAACCACAAACATAGCTTTCAGCTTCATGAACAGCGGACCCAACCAAATACACCTTGAAACAAGGCAAGTTACAGAATGTTTTCACTTTTAAAATGTACAGTTCAGTGAATTCTTGCTGCCCTTCTCATAGCATGCTGCAAGATTTACTGTAGGAAGTCAAAAATGACATAAAGAGGCAAAGACGCCTTTTTAAATTCAGCCTTTATGTTAAACACATAGTCTGACACTAAACACTTAGAAGCAGCCAACTTGTATCACACTTGGACGTCTTAATTTTCATATAATTAAAACGTACAATTTTCCAGTTTGATCGCTTTTTTTGATCTGCAGATCCAGTAGACTGCTGCCCTACTTTTACACTGTTTCTCACACTATTACTTAACCAGTGCACTGAAAAATTATGTAATAAACATAGCTAAACAAATATTCACCAGAAAACAAAATTGGGATAACCACCGCAGATTAATTTAAAAAAAATCAGTAGACTTACACGAGGACATCTTCTATTACACAAGTGCTGCAATCTCAAGGTATTAAATGCTTCCAATGTATTTAATTTTATCACGGTCCTTGATGTGTAGAACCACAGTGCAATTACAAAAAGCGTACGGTGGTGAGCACTTCCTTTAATTGAACAATAAGCAGCAGTTAAATTACGAACGTTTATTTACAGGCTAGATGGTTGAACCACACAGTTATGTGGTGTGCTGGATTTCTTAAGTCAACTATTTGAAACCATTTTGTCATAATTTGTTGTGCAAGTGAACAGAGTGGGCTCGCACATTGTGCTTTCATCTCTGGGTCTGAATCCAACCCGAGTGACGGGATGATAATCATCTCTCTCTGTTGGTTATAAAGTTTATTTGAGAAATGAGCTTTGAAGACAGCATAAACCCGGTATCTAGTGGGCACAGGTGCATTAAGCAAAAAGTGCCCTTAATTCACCACAATTTGGCAACCTTACTCAACAGGCCATAAGGATCACTAATGGAGGAAATTGGGTTTTAATTTGCATCTGACTATGCTATGGAGGAGCTCATTATATGGCTTAAATGTTGTATTCCCCAGTACTGACAGCCCTGCCTTTAACAAGCATGGAAATTCAACCAATTGTTGAGAGAAAATACAGTGGCTTAGAAATTCATCTCGGGCAGTGGTGCAAAACGGGCGGTATTGGATCGGCCCCCCTGTTAGACGCTTCGCCTGATATTCAGTTCCATTGCAGTCATGGTAACTGAATATCAGGCACTGTGTATAACAGGCGGCCGATCCAATACCGCCCGTTTTGTGCCCAAGACAAATTTCTAGGCCAATGACTTAATATTTACTGTTTACAGAGCTCAGTGGAATGTTGACCTGATTTAAGCATCTTCAGAAAGCAGAGCCATTCTGAAGGCACACTATAGTAATGGGATTGAAGGACATAAAGGAAGGAAAGGACTTGCTTTTATATCGCACCTTTCATGACCCCAGGACATCCCAAAGCGCCTTAAAACCAATTAAGTATTTTTGAAGTGTAAACACTGCTGTAACACAGGGAAACAAGGCACCGCAAGGTCCCACAAACAGCAATGGGATACATGACTAGATAATCCATTTTAGTGATATTGGTTGAGGAATAAATACTGGGCAGGACACTGGGAGTCCTCCCCAGCTCCTCTTCGAATAGTGCCATGGGATCTCTTATGTCAACCTCAGGAGGGCAGACTGGTCCTCGGTTTAAAATCTTATCTGAAAGATGGCACCTTCAACAGTGGAGCGGCCCTTAGTACTGCACTAAGGTGTCAGTCTGGATTATGTGCTCAAGTTTCTGGAGTGGGTCGTGAACCCACAACATCTGACTCAGAGGTGAGAGTGTTACCACTGAGCCAAGGCTGACACCTATGGTGAGATGTTGGTCATCAAAAAAAATGCCTACTGGCCTTTTCTCAGTCCTAAAATGTCCTTATTTTCTTCTTCTGTTTCAATCTCCTCTTTCTTCAGAAATATATCTATCTATCTCTCAATCCGATTTATATTATTTAATACAGTGGGTAAATTATTCCAGGTATCCAGTAAGATATGTGGAAAAAGTTCTGCATAAATTCCTTATTTACTACTAGGTTCCTAATGTTTAATTTATTACTTTGAATCCTTTGTCAGTGTGAACAATTTGATTTGATCAATTTTGAATTTATTTCCTAACAAGGATAGAATGCAACCTCCTCAGCCATTCCATATAGCTTAAATTTCCAAATCCCAAGATCATCCTGGCTGTTCTGTACTCCTCTCAACGGTTGTAATATTTCCTATGATGTGGTGATCAGCACCTCACACAGCATTAACCAGCGCCAAGCTTTAAGTCACCTGTCCTGACATTTCCTTCTTTGGCTGGGTGTCAATTTGTGTCTTATTACACACCTGTGAAGTGCCTGGAACGGCCCAAGAAGAGTGAAGTGCCTTGGGACGTTTTACTACATTAAAAAGGCGTTATGTAAATGCAAGTTCTTGTCGCCTTATGTAGTCATAAGATCACTCTTAATTTGTTTTCGATCCCTCAGGGAATGAAACCGAATGTCTTGTGCTGCGCTGATGTGGCACTCAAATCTCCTTCCTCAATCAGCATACTTCATAAAATGTTCCAGCCAAGATATTTACTCCATTTTCTTAAAAAAAAAGACATTATTTCTCCCATTTACATATGTGGAAACCCCCTGGGTGTCAGCCTTGGCTCAGTGGGAGCACTCGTGCCTCTGAGTCAGTAGGTTGTGCATTCAAGTCTCAGTCTAGAAACACGAGCGCATAATCTAGGTGGACACTCCAGTGCAGCGCTGAGGGAGTGCTGCACTGTCGGAGGTGCCGTCTTTCAGATGAGACATTAAACCGAGGTCCCGTCTGCCCTCTCAGGGGGACGTAAAAGATCCTATGGCACTATTCAAAGAAGAGCAGGGGACTTCTCCCCGGTGTCCTGGCCAACATTTATGGCTCAACCATCACTACTAATCTGGTTATTATCTCATTGCTGTTTGTGGGACCCTGCTGTATGCAAATTTGACTGCCACATTTCCCTACATTACAACAGAGAATACACTTTAAAAGCACATCATTGGCTGTAAAGCACTTGGGACGTCCTGAGGTTGTGCAAGGTGCTACATAAATGCAAGTCTTTCTTATCATTCAAGATATTTTTGGCAACTTAAGTATTCATTCTTTCCTTTTGCTCCTCCATTTTTAAACTTACTTTTACTTGTTTATTTTATTCTCCCAATCAGATCCTTTCTATGTCGTTGAACCTCCTTTTCCTAATTTTACAACAAACTTTCATTGATATCAAACTTGTACTATTGAAATGGTGAAAAAAAAAATTAAAATTGGTCTATTTTTAAGTGAATATATGCAGATTATGTGGGCAAGTTTTGCAAGAAGGGAGAAAAGAAGAAATCAAGTACTGCCATTACTTTTTCTATATATTTTTAAAGGAAAACTCCAGTTGTTTAAATATTTTTCTCTCCTCTATTCTTGTCACTATTTCCCAAATTGGGAGGATATTCCACTCACCTAATCCTAGGACTCTGCCAGCAAGGCTCTTGAATCAGTTGCCAGAAAGAAAAAAAAGGAAGACTTGTATTTAAGTAGCATCTTTTACGTTCCCAGGATGTCCCAAAATGCTTTACAACCAATTAATTTCTTATTGAAATGTGATCACTGTTGTAATGTAGAGAAGAACCAGTTGTCTGAAGGTGTACAAGAGTGACTCAGCCTCCCTACTACTAATCAATAAATATCTTTAACATCTTAGTAGAAAATGTGGACCTGTATTATATTATATCTGTATAAACTGGAGTTCAGGACGGGTTAAGATTAAATACTCAGAGCAGTGCTGGGTACAGGGATTAATTACTCATTACTATGCAGTGCCACTGAATGGTAGGAAATGGTTTGCCTCCGTGATACTTCACATAAATGAGTCACCAGCATTTGCTGTGCTTCCATGCTATCTGGGACACCAGAAGAGCCAAGTGTAGACTAGAATGAAAGCAAGGGATGGCAAGTCTTGTCCACCTTCTGGCAACTGGTTCAAGGGTTTCAGTGCAGATAGCTAGTAACAGGTAATCTCAGTGCATTCTCAATTCAGGAGAATGGAGGAGAGGTAATCTATTGTAAAATATGGGAGTTTAATAAAAAATAGAAGTAATACCAAGAAGAAATGGATCAGGGCTCCCTAATTACTTGGTGGAGAAAGGCATAACATGATGTAGATCTGAGACATATAGACCGTCAAGGTCCCAGGTTTGATCCCTAGTCTGTGCTGAGATTTCTTTTTGAGCATGTCTCTAGCACTCGGGGACAGTTTTCTACATTAAAGAAGTGATCTAAAAAGTGATCTAAATGAAACTTCTTGATGTTGATGATGAGTAGACAAACCTCAGCCTAGGCAGCGATGGGAACATATGTGATTTCAGCGCCCTTTAAAAAAAAAATCAGCCCGAGTTCTTACTCTGATTGCTATCTAATGATCTAGTGTTGGGGGGACACTGGATAAGGTCACAGTACTTACAACATTAATTTCAGTTCCAATTCACTTCCGCCTTATGTAACTTCAATGCCGGCCCTCATCGAGAATTATGCTTTTTCACTCGTTTTTTTCCTTGAATCTGGGATGGGATGGTGTGGTAGTATCCCCCACAAACAGGCTGGCAACACTCACTGTCTAGCCATCTGGGTGAGGTTCAGGCAGCTACCAGTTCCTGTGGAACCATACTCCAACATGGGGCACAATCTCCAGAAGAGGAATAAAGAGCGAGGAAAAAAAATGGAACCAGGCAATGGCAGTCCACTTCAATAACTTTCAGCTCAAAAGTAATCCACCATGTGTGTGATGGAGCACCTCAAACTATATTGAGCGATGCTCTCCTAAACTTAGTAGCTCACAATCCCAAATCCATGCCTCTGACAATTTTTGGTGTACATTTGATAATATCTAATCTAACCATGGTTCAACTTCTCACTTCCTTTTCAATAAGCCATGGAAATAGGGTGGGGAGATAAAAAGTACATTTAGTACCTGATGATCTGAGCTCAATGTAGAAAGCCTTCAAATAGACCACAAACGTAGTGCTCAGTATGCTTCAAACACTGACGTCCATGGTGTGTGTGACTGAAACTGCAAAATTTACCATTTGTGCTGCTGAGTCAAGTCTGTTTAAGTATTAATGAAACGGGGGCTTTCTGTCTCATTCAAAGATGACAATGATTCTGAATCTCTCCCACTGCTAAAATTTTGCACCCTGAAACAAATTACATTTGTAATTTAGGAAGTTAAAAAGTTAAAAAAGCAGGAACTACATAAATGTGACAATGTGTTACAGCAACTACAGAAACAACTGTAGCACGGAGATAGCAATTCCTCGATCTAGCGCCAATCGCGATCTCAGCTGTTTTATTCTCATACAACTCCCGGAATGCAGATAAGAGCTTGGAATGCATGGCCAAGCAATCTATACAATATTATATGCAACTTCAGCCCAAAACTGGCATGAGGTCAGTGGCCTGCCCGCAGTGCCCGCCCAGGGCCACATTCAGGAGGCATGAACCATTTTCAGGTTTGGCTCTCAAGTGGATTTTATTGGCAAGCTGCACACAGACATGTTGGGGTCTATTTTGACTTTTGTGCGAGTGACCGGCAGAGTGTGCTGGTCGGCAGCAAAAAGGCCCGTCTGTCCTACTCTCACAATTCAGCTTAAAGTAGTTTTCCCAATTCATCTTTTCCATACTTTTAACTACCTTATAATATCACCTCTTAGGCACCGTCTTTCAAGGTTGAAAAACACAAGTCTCGACAGTCATTCCCCACAGCTCAAACTACTGACACAGAAGATCATACTCATGGCTCTTTGAACTGCCTCCAGAACTTGAATGTTGTCTTTGAATCTCTGGGGGCGATTCTGCCAGCCCTGGGGAGGCGGGTCTGCCGGGAAAATGGCAGAATCTGGGGGCGGGTACCCATCCCGCCCCCAACCTCCCTCCGTGCCATCTTCCCAGGAGGCGGGTACCCGACCCGCGCCGGGTCCCATCTCCTGAAGGCGGGAAGGGGATTACAGCCACTTAACTGCCTGTTAACAGGTAGTTAACAGACAGTTAAGAGGATTATCCCCGTTTTTTCCATCAGACGTGCGGGCTTCCCGACGTCAGGAAACCCCGCCAGGGTCAGCGAGGCGAGCAGTGGGTCTGCGGGGGTCAGAGGGGTGCAAAAGTGCGTTGTGGAGGTGAGTGATGGGTGCAAGTGTGGAGAGGTAAGTATGTGAGGTGAGTGAAAAGTGATGGAAAAAGTTTCCTTACCTTTGTTTCTTCCTGCAGGCTTCAACAGTTGGGGATGTGGAGGCTCCGGCATCTCAATGGCAGAGATGCCAGAATGGCTGCTGCATTCTCACAAAATAGGTTTGGTGAGCCTTGAGTACAAGAACTCACCAAACAACAGAGAATGTCAGTGTTTGACAGCTTCTCAAAGCTGTCAAACGATGACAATTCATCTGTCAAAAGTTTTGACAGATGAAACGTCATACGCTGACGTTCTCCGTAACCAGCTTCCCCATAATTGGCCTGCTAAGCCCGCTGGGCGGGCTTAACAAGGTCAATCAAGGGAAAATAGCGTGGGTTGGCCACAAGTTGATGGAGTCGGGACTAAAACCCGACAAGCAGCAGTCCCACCTCCAATGCGCCCCCATTGGCAAAATCACCCCCTGAGACAAGAATCGGACACAATATTCAAGGTGTGTTCTGACCAAAGCACTATTCATGACTTATATTCTGCTGTTTTGGCTATATATTCCAACATTCTATTGGATTTGATTGCTTGTCTGCAATGGGTAGAACTTGATGAACGTTCAGTCTCCTACATCTCTCAACTTAATCCTTAGCTATTTCAACACCATTTATGGACTATGTATGTCACCCATTTTCTTTTCCTATGTGCAGTACTTTACACTTGTCCACATTAAATTTCATCCGCCATTGTTCTGGCCACCTACATATTTTGTCCAACTGATTGTGATTTCTGAGCTGCCTCCTCGAATCCCATTGCCCCTTCTAGTTTGGCATCTTATTCAAATTTGACCAATATACTTTGAGTTTCTGAATCCAAGACAGCGATGTAATCCTAACCAATGTTCCCCTTAATTTTAAATTTGGGTGTGGGGTCCCTTTAACGGGCTGCGAGGCCCATTCAAAGTTTTGCGCATATGCATAATTTCACATCGTAAAAGCCGGTTAGCTTAGAGGGAACGTTGATCCCAATACCACTCCTCGGCACTCCAACCAGTATTCCCCCCGCCCCCCCATAGGCGCTCAGTGTTTTCTACCCTAATTTCTTATCCATTCCCAAGATTCCTGGACTCCTACAATTTTGAACTTAACTAATAGCCTTGTCTTAGTGGTAGCATACCTGCCTCTGAGTAAAAAGGTCCAGAGTTTGAACCCTGCTCTAGACAGTCTTGGCGATTGAAGACCGCAGCTCCGGCTCTGAATTCTGGGTTGACATCCAGCAGGATACTTGTGTCCAGGCCCCCCCTCACCATGGGAGTCCAGAAAATTCTCTCGCCATACAGGACTAACCACCGTATCGGCTGGTATAAAAGATGGTTACGGCAGTGCAGACTTCACGTCACAGCCTGCCAGACTGTTAACCAGCCTGCAAATCCTTCCACTACTTCACACTATTCTCCAAGAGAAAAGTGTCAAGATATGAAAATAACATCCATTGATAGTAAAATCACAGTGAATGTCAAATTAACATATTGATGGTGTCGCTGTAAACCTTCAGGCTTCTTTTCACAAAGCATTTCCATTAGCAGATAGTGAACAACCCTGATAAACTAAACACAAGAAAAATCACTTCACTATAAATTGTCTATTTTACAATTGTTCCTGTATGTCTGGAACTTCTTCCCTTATTTTACTGAAACAATTTTTTTAAATTCTGTGTACAGCCTAAAATATCCTTGTTGACAATAGTACAAGACATTATTGGAAATGCATGTGTGTGATCGCGTTTAATGGATTCATCATTGCTGCGTGGGTCACTGCTCTCCTGCACAATCTCAGATCAGATGAGTTATCTTTGCAGGACATCTGTAAACAGCTTTGTGTTCAGCACAGAAAGACTGCATCAGTAACTGTTGAACGGTCTTGCCGGGTTTTGTTTATGCCCCGTGTACAACAATTAGTGCTCACTAACAAATGCATCTACATAACCGACACACAATTGACAAACAAACTTTTTTTTTTAAAAGCCAACGCATTTACATCAATTTAGAAAATCAGCTTTAGATAGTGATTTCAAATTATGTCACAGGTGAGCCTGGGAGAGATGGCAACTTAAGTAGTAAATTATACGTAATGACCAGAATCCCAAATATTAGAAAACAGGTAATCCCAGTAGATCAACTGATACTTTTCATTCACATCCTCTTACTCGTCATCAACTGTTGACTAATTTTCCACCTTGTACTGTGAAACATAGTGGCTCATCATGAACTGCATTTCCCCAAGAACTTGCATTGTACTGTAGCCTCTTAACTGAGAGCCTCTGCCCCCATTTTACAGCCTGTGTTGTACTGTATCTCCTCGATGTCCAAAGCTGAAACACCATCACCTTATTTGAGTTGTGCTGCGCCTACCCTGCAGCCACCCTGTCGCATGCATGGATAGATCATGCTGATAAATCTCTTATTTGATAGCATGCTTCATCTCGACATTTGCTCAACTGTGCTGCTCCTACTCAAAACCACTTGTTGAGATCAAAACTGCCAAAAAATTAGCCTGCATACACATGAAATATTAAAAACATTTTTGTGCACCCGAGTCATAATTTTAGTATTTAAGCTATGTCACAGGCCATTCAGTTCCCTTCTTTAGACCTTTGATATTCCTAATGGAACAGGTGCCATGTACCACAAGTGTGAAGACAATATTGTAATGCTTCTCTCAATTTTTAATCCTTCTGAAATTTTAATGATTAGACACTCTTTTCAGGTGAAAGCTTTTCTTTTAGGACTGAGATGAGGAGAAATTTCTTCACTCAGAGGGTGGTGAATCTTTGGAATTCTCTACCCCAGAGGGCTGTGGAGGCTCAGTCGTTGAGTATATTGAAAACAGAGATCGATAGATTTTTGAAAATTAAGGGAATCAAGGGATATGGGGATAGTGCAGGAAAGTGGAGATGAGGTAGAAGATCAGCCATGATCTTACTGAATGGCAGAGCAGGCTCGAAGGGCCAGATGGCCTACTCCTGCTCCTATTTCTTATGTTCTTAATTTTGGTAGGCTTGAAATTGTCCAAAAATTCTAAACGTGTAAGATGTCATCTTCATAATGTTGACCAACTGTCCAGTTTTAGAAAGTGAGGCAGGCAGGTCAGTTGCTGTAACTGGACGGTGGTGAGTTAGCACCTGGGGTGGTCCGCCATATTACATTTCTCAGTTGGTTGATTACATTAGCTCTAATCTAGGCTACAAGGAATTTCTTGCCGAAGAAACAAACATGGCTTGCTCTGTCTGTCTGAACTTGCTTTCTGACAACTGGCCACAAAGCATCCGAAGCAATGGCCACAAACTAGTCAATATCATCGCACAATCTTAGCATTGTGTCACATAACCTGCATGAGAAGAAAATGGAAGAAAAATCCACCTGACCAAAAACAAAAACTGGGATCTGAAAATAAAGATAGCAGTCAGCTTTGTAACTGCATCTCAGTCTTAGTTTGAGATTAGTGCTGTGGTTCAGGTGTTCCTCCCCTGCCTGAATGTTTTCTATCAGTGAATCTGTTATCGGTAATTCAAGAGGACCTTTGTTCTAATTTAATTATAAACCATTGAGTTTAACTATTTTCCATGTCAATGCTGAGAACGGCAACCTGAAACTGTCAGAGACAGCACCCACAAACCAAAGAGATAAGTAGCCGGCTGGCACAGAGAGAGATGTGAATTACTTGGCGTGCACAGAAACCACACACAGCCTTTTCAAAGCTGAGTGGCAAAGGAAGTAAATAGCTCTTTAAAATGTCAAGTCGTCTGTTTTGCTTCTTAGAGTATGGCCACAAGAAGAAACAGTTCTTGCAGCCATGCATTTCTACTTCAATAAGACAGATTATTTGCTGTGAGAGGATAATTACATCTGATCCTTTGTACTATTTTTTTTTCTTGAAAACTGCTTACTCTTTGAGGAAAAGAAAATTGGTACAGAAAACAACACTTAGTTGATCCAGCTCAGTTAGACCAGTATTATACCAGAATTAATATATAAATGTAGTCAAATGTAAAAATGGTTTTACATATGAATGAACTAAAATGCAAAGTAACAGACTGTAGGAGAGAAGTGCCAAAAGCAGTAAATTTACATCACAACTTATTTTGATCTAATTAAAAGATGGTCGGGAGACACTACATAAAAAAAAAATTGTACAACTTGTGCATTGATAATTCAACTGCTTCATGACTGCCAGCTGGCTAACTGCAGAAACACACTAAAACCTATTTACTTTAAACTACAACATTCTGTGGCTCAACACTTAAAAAGCTAAAACACTCATTTTGCTCTGGTTTGCAAATGGGGGACCCCCCCCCCCCCCTTACAATCCCCCAATTGGTGAATTCCCAGACTAGGGTGGGCAGTTTGAAGGAGGCAAAGGTGCTTCCTCCAAGAGACAAAGGGGGAGTAAAAGAAAAATCGTAGGAGGCAAGACAACATCTGCGGAAACAGCTCAATAGTGGCGTTGGCAGAAATCTTCAACTAGGTCACCCCGTAGTCAGATTAGACAGGAGTGCCCAAGCATTGTTTCTTTGTGCTAAAAACGTCCTTTTCCAAACCCCTCGGGTCACGAAATTCAAACAGGTCAAACCAGTGGATTGGAAATAAGTGAAAAGAGAACCGAGTTGCTTGGGCTTGTGGTCCAGATTGCAAGGATTCACAAATACCAGGATTACAGCATGGGGCAAAGGGCTGTCAAACAAAAAGTAGGAAAAGGACTTCTATTGATTCCGTCAATCTAGTCTCGAAAATTAGCACGGTGCAGTAAACCAACTCTGTGCTGCAGAATCACACCAGTGAAACAGCAGCAGAATTTTCAAACACTTGCGCTACTTTCCGTCCTGATCCATAAAGTGACGGATCATTGACTCATATCCAAATAGGGGGAACAGCAAACTAACATACCATTTGCACGATTGCAGATCCAGGTCCGAATCTTGGGCTGTACAAAGAAGAATCACAGTCAAAACGCCTGTAGTGAGAATAGCCCAGTTTCAGAGCACAAGGATGGATGAGTAGTCCTACCTCCCAAAACGATCTCTACTTGCACAAGTGACAGCAGGAGAAAGCAGCATCATTTTGTTAAAGGGCACTGGACAAAAGGGAGTTTAGGCTGCAGGTAAAAGTTACTTATGCTACAGAATTTTAACCCTGGCATTTAATTAATTGGGAAAAAATAGAAGTGTCCACTCATTGTTAGTTTGGGTGGGTAAGACAGACATTCAGACATGACTTGTCTGAAGGATGCTGTCTAACAGTCATCGACACAGAAACTCTCTCAAACATATTACTTACAGCTTCCAAAGCGATTTGCAGAGGTTCTGTATGAAAGCACACAGTTAACCATCAGTTCAGTGGAACCTTTAAAACATTTGAGTAAGAGAAATAATGGTGCTTATTAATGGCATGGGGTGCAATTTAATTATTGCACACTAGGTGGTGTTAAATACCAATTCTGGCCACGCAGAAAACTGCAATAACAAGGTTACAGCAACACATGCAATCTGTACTCATTTATTGTCGCCCTTTTCACAGAGGATAACCTGGGAAGCTTTATACATTGGCAATTGATAGAAAGTTCTAAGTTCAGCAAATGAAAAATCTATATATAGCATTACGGCTACTGTGGGGGAGGATGGAAAGGGTATGGACTAGCTCAGAATATGGATTGGTAACATTAATAAAAAATAAGGTCATTTGAAATAAAATTGATCACATACATACTGGAGATAACAGAGGGGAAAAAAATGTTTTGCTTTAGAAATTTACCTTTGGTAATACATGAAAATCTGCCCCCGATGCACTCAAACTTGTTAAAAGGTCCTCAACATCACCCCCCCCCCCCTTGTCCATTTTGCCTTCTCTCAGTCCTATAACAAGTAATAAGTCCAAAGAATAGAATTAAAACATAATAGAATATTACAGAAAACACTCCCATCTCTCTGGAAAGGTTTGGTCTTCAGATAGTTAAATATGACTTGTCCTTTTGCACAAAGTAATCACAGGCAAATCAGCAAAGGTACAAAGGTTCAGTAGTTGAGAAACAAGCCTCTCTCTGTGTGTAATCTAAATTTTAACAGTTGCGATTTCCAGCCAGGACTGGACTAGAAAAGAAGTCTGTAGTCCTGGATCTGTAGTTTGCAAGTTTCACTTCTGCACACAGTCTGTGGAATCCGTATGGAATTCTGTAAACTGATATTTTCAAAGGTTTTACCACACTGTTAGCTACACCTTGAACATAAATGACATGGTAATGAAATATCTAGTGCAATTGATGCCTGATCCGGTGCAATTAACCCAAGTCATTATTTTAAAAAGGGAAAGGAAAGGGCACATTTTGGATTCAAAAGATTCAAGCAGAAACCGCTGAGAGGCGCTTCTTGCAGACAACAATTAGATCACACCGTCCTTCTGGGTGAAGTGCTCTTGTGAATTAGTTGGTTTTACAGAGCTTCGACCTTCTTCTGCCATCCTACCTTTTCATGCCACTTTAAAAAGTTATTCATATTTTCCAGTGTTCACACGGAGTTAAAGACAAGTCATTTCCAGTAAATTGACAATACGCAGCAGTTCATAGAGATTGGCAACTGCAAATCACCTTTGCATTTTTTTTGGGGGGGGGGGGGGGGGGGGGGGGAAATACAGGGGAAGTTCTGAAAATACAATTCACTATGAAACTTCCTCCCCCACCCACCCCAAGTAAATGCCATTGTTGGACGTGAATATCCAAAGCAAGCCACAGTCCACCATCAGCGTATTACTCCCGAATCCCCCACGGTATACCGTTTCTGATTAACAGCTTTCTTTTACACTTCTGTTGGGTGTACATTTGTAAGCAACATAGTATCTTGTTGCTTACAAATCTAACAGTGATACTATTTGAGAGAGTATTGGGACCGTGGAAGAGAGTAAACTATTGCAAACAGATCTTGATGTGTTGGCAGAATAGGCCAGTGACTGGCAAATGAAATTTTAGTTGGACAAGTGCAGCATTATACACATGAGCAGGACTAACATTACGTTTAAGTAAAGTAAACCCGAACTAAAGCTGGTGGAGAAAGAAAAAGATCTTGGTATCATAGTGCATAACGCTCTAAAAGTTCACATCCAATGGCGTGAAGCTATATACATAGATACATAGAAGATAGGAGCAGGAGTAGGCCATCCGGCCCTTCGAGCCTGTTCCGCCATTTAATGAGATCATGGCTGATCCTCCAATTCAGTATCCCGTCCCCGCCTTCTCTCCGTAACCCTTAACCCCTTTTGCCTGTAGAAATATATCTAATTCCCTCTTAAATATATTTAATGAGCTGGCGTACACTGCCCTCTGTGGCAATGAGTTCCACAGGTTCACCACCCTCTGAGTGAAGAAATTCCCCCTCATTTCTGTCCTAAATGGTTTAGCCCTTATCCTTAAATTATGTCCTCTAGTTCTGTTCTCACCCGCCAAGGGAAACATTCCTTCTGCATCTAGTCTGTCTAGACCGGTCAGAATTTTATACACTTCTATGAGGTCCCCTCTCAATCTTCGAAACTCCAGTGTGTACATCCCTAAACTACATAGTCTCTCCTCATAGGTCAATCCCGCCATTCCTGGTATCAGCCTGGTGAATCGCCGCTGCACCCCCTCCATGGCAAGAACATCTTTCCTCAGATGAGGCGACCAAAACTGTACACAGTACTCGAGGTGTGGTCTCACCAGTGCCCTGTACAGCTGCAGCAAGGTATCCCTGTTCCTGTATTCCAACCCTTTTGCTATGAAGGCCAGCATACCGTTTGCCTTCTTGACCGCCTGTTGCACCTGCATGCTCGCCTTCAGTGACTGGTGTACAAGAACACCCAGGTCTCTCTGTACTTCCCCCTCTCCCAATTTATTGCCATTTAAATAATAATTTGCCCTCCCGTTCCTGCACCCAAGGTGGATAACTTCGCACTTGTCCACATTATAGTGCATCTGCCATTTATCCGCCCAATCACCCAGTCTGTCCAAATCGCTCTGGAGCTTCCTGGTCTCCTCCTCTGAGCCCACCCCCCCTCCTAGTTTAGTGTCGTCTGCAAATTTGGAAATGCTGCATCCGACTCCCTGATCCAGGTCATTAATGTAAATTGTGAAC
Organism: Squalus acanthias; assembly: GCA_030390025.1. Classification (NCBI taxonomy): domain Eukaryota; kingdom Metazoa; phylum Chordata; class Chondrichthyes; order Squaliformes; family Squalidae; genus Squalus; species Squalus acanthias. The sequence goes on from CM059443.1 coordinate 24,277,624, forward strand.
AGCTGGGGACCCAGGACAGATCCCTGCGGTACCCCACTTGTTACTGCCTGCCATTCAGAAAATGAGCCGTTTATTCCAACTCTCTGTTTTCTATCTGACAGCCAGTTCTCTATCCACGTCAATACTTTCCCCTTTATCCCATGAGCTTCAATTTTCCATGCTAATCTTTTATGTGGGACCTTGTCGAAGGCCTTTTGGAAGTCCAGGTACACCACATCTACTGGCTCTCCCCCATCTATTTTACCAGTTACTCCCTCAAAAAATTCCAATAGATTAGTCAAGCACGATTTACCCTTTGTAAATCCATGTTGACTCTGTCCTATCCTGTCCCCATTTGCTAAGTGCTCCGCTATTTCATCCTTAATGATGGACTCCAGCATTTTGCCCACAACTGATGTAAGGCTTACAGGTCTGTAATTACCTGCTTTTTCCCTACCCCCCTTTTTGAATAGTGGGGTAACGTTAGCTACCCTCCAATCCATGGGCACTGTTCCCGAGTCTAATGAATTCTGAAAAATCATACTTAGTGCATCCGCTATCTCTAGTGCCACCTCCTTCAGTACCCTAGGATGCATGTTATCAGGCCCTGGGGATTTGTCCGCCTTCAATCCCTTTAGCTTCCTTAACACCATATCCTTAGAGATATTGATTTGCGTCAGTTCCTCCTTTGCCAATGTCCCTATTTTTCCCGATATCTAAAGCAAATAGGGAACTGGCTGCATTCACAGGACTATTCAATATAAAACGTAACATACCATTTTGTCCTTGTACAAAACCTTGGTTAGGTCTCATTCAGAATACCAGGGTAGAAAGTTGTCTTGCGTGGTAGCATCGCATTATACGTCAATGGAACTGAGTATCGGGCGGGGCATATAACAGGTGCCGGATGTGATATTGCCCCGTTTCCACTACTGTCCAAGATGAATTTCGAACCCACTCAGTCCAGTTTGGGTGCCCGTGCATGGTGGAGGATATTAAGGTTTTGGAAAAGGTTTAGAGGAGGGCCATAGATTGATTCCTAGTTTAAAACACCTTAGCAACCCAGACAGGATTAAAAGCTGGGTCTATTTACTTTAGAGCAGCATTTACTCAGAGGCGATTTGACTGAGGTCTATAAAATAATGAAGGGTCTAGATTGTGTCCACATTGACAAATTATTTCAATGAGATAGGTTGGATAAGACCGGGGTCACGCTTATAAGTTACACAAAGGTAGAACGAGGTTAGATGTTAGGCGGTGGTTCTTCTTTTCCCAGAGAATTGTTGACCTTTGGATCAAGTTGCTGGCTCGTGCGGAGAGAGCTGTTTTCATGTACACCTTCAAAAGAGAGAACTGGACCAGCTCGTGGCTGGGACAGAGACCATATCATACAAGTAGTAAGTGCCAACTAGACAAGTCATGGTCAATGTGATCTGCTAGACTAGTTTTGATTGCCTGGGGGGGGGGGGGGGGGGGGCGGCAAGGATTGGAGAGGAAAGAATTTTCCAGATTCCGACCCCCCCACCCCACCCTCCGCCACCACTAATTGGCCCTGGATTTTTATCTAGTTATTTGCCTGTCCCAGCAGATTATATGGCTCCTGGTGGGTAGGAAGTGTCTACTCACGATGGATAATACATCATGACTGTATGGTAGAGGCTGAATGGACTAGCTGGTCTTTTCCTGTCTGACATTTTGGTATGTTCTCAGTCACATGATCAACAACCGATTTGCTTAAGTGACAAAGCTCACAAGTTGCAAACACTAATGTCACTCCACAACTTAAAAATTTGCATCAGCGGGTTTGCATGTGTCACGGTTTTCCCTTATAAAAGATCACACCGTTGGTAATGGCTATTCTGGGAAGTCTCGAGAGATCGACAGTAGAGACATTCACAACTTGTACCAAGGTACCTTTTGTGACCTGATGTACTAAAGGCATCAGCCAACTGGTAGGTTAATGTACTTGTAACCCAGCCTCAATGGACATCTTTGTGAATTTGACCATAGCTTTTTGCAACCCAAAGAATGGCTCCAAATCTACATAATCCAAACAAACCAAATAAATAGACATTTACAGTAGTACCAAAAATGTTTGGCAAAACAATTGGATATGGTTTAGTTTTTCTGGCAAATGAACTGGACACTGCGGTTTGTTCACAGAGCTATTTAGGATAAGATAATGTCATTCAGCCCAAGAAAATTCTGAGGAGAAACAGGCCAATATTTCACCCTGCCATTTTGTGATCAAATTTAGAAATCTCGGTCCATCAAATCTATATATAAAAAACATTTTCCCAGAGACTCACTGATACAGTAAAAAGGTAACTGGTTTCTTTGTGGCTCAGTATGCTTACACTCAGTTTACAGTTTTACTATTCCAAAGATCATACTTTTAGCAGTGGCTATTCTGGAAGTTTCTATGATAGGCAGTAGAGACATTCACAACTTGTACCACGGTAACATCTTTTATAAACTTACTTACTAAAGCATACATACGTGAGCCAACTTTTCATTAGAAAAGTATAACATTAAGGATGCTTGGGATTCCCTTCCAATCATTCAACTATTGTGAAAGATATTTTTCTTTTAGCTTTACTTTCCCTTTCTCAATGTCTAGTCAGAAACTCTATAGTCCTGATATTTACGGGGAGGGTGCGGAGGAGGCTGGAAACAGCCGAGGAACCCGGGGACATGGAGGTCCTGACGAATTTTACGGCGTATGTGGCAGGTTGGGAGCCATCTCCATTTTTTTTCTTCTTAACCACCCCCCACCCTCTCCCGCCTGCCCCGGGGGGGTTAATAGCGAGGCCAATGATTCAAGATTCAAATTTTCAGACCCAACTCTTTCAATGACATAAACTGACGTAAAATGACTCCCAACGGTATGTATGGCATATCATGCGTTTTTACACTAAAATTTTACATCTTTCACTGAATACAGGACATTGACTACGCTTTAAAAAGTACTTAATTGGCTGTAAAGCGCTTTGGGACATCCTGAGGTTGTGAAAGGCGCTATATAAATGCAAGTGTTTCTTTCTTTCACATATATACTTCTCTACTCTGCACCCTGTAATTTAATTCACTATGTCATAACAAATGACTCCTTTATTACTTGCTTTCATCCAGAAGACACAGCAAAAAGGAGGCATCTCTCCAGCAAAATCATTTTTTTGCTAATTGTGCATCAGCTGTCATACACAAAGTAATTTTACCATGAAAGCTATACATTCTCATTACAATGAATTGTATGATATTGGCACAAGATGTTAGTAACACAAAATGTACATTTTGATAATTGAGCCAAAGTATTAAGAAAGTCTAATTTTACAGAATTTTGGGGTCAATATTTAGTAAATTAAAAATATCTTGTGTTGATCTTTTCAGTATAATTGTCGGAGATTAATAGCCTTATAGTGATTAGATCTAGAGAATTAAAATTAGCTCAGCTTTGAATAACACATTGCATCAGCTGATGAAATGCCCCCAGGGACTTTTCAAAATAAATCTGTTTTCTATCCATGTCTACCAACATAATATTCAATAAAATACTCTTGGAATTAAAAATATATCCATATTGGATTATTTTTCTAAACTGTTAATATTTTCAATTTACATATTTTAATATGTAAACAAAATAAGGAGTCGCAATATTAAGAACTGAAGCTAGTCCTAGTGACCTTATTGAGGAAACAAGAACACAAACCAATTGAAGCACCACCAAAGTTCATTGACATTGTGATAATTATTGCTTGGCTTCAATCGCACTTAAGGCAGCAATGAGAATTCATAAGGCAATGTGCTATGTTTTGAATTTTTGAATGAAATAGAAAACTTACAACTTAAGTACATATTGTTAGAAAGGTTTCAATATTTAAAAACAAATGCCATCTAGATTTCATTCTGAATAAAGTGATGCTGGAATAAATGAGTCTGTCAAAATATATTTTTGGATATACATAAATTAGTAAACACCTTCCAGAGACTGACAATTGACAGTCTAATCAGTCACTTATGAATGATGCTATGGTAATGAGGTACCAATCGGGCGGATACGAGGTGACACAGTTCCCATTGTAGGCACAAGCATTGCAAGTCCATGCCAGAACAGATTATACTTTGGTTATCGGGACTTCCGTTTTGGATTCCGGCTCAAACCTGATTTCCCATTCACGAAGACAGATGCTCACTTCTCATCGACGTGAGAATATCTTCTTGCGCTGCGCTGGTTCCTTATAGATAAGTGGCCTTCTGAATGCTGTTAAAATAAATTAATCCCTTCCTTGACTAACACTTCCCCATCAGGCATCAAAAATTGCTGTTCAAAAATCTTCCAAGCTACTCCCTAACCTAGGGTTTTTCAAATGGGTAGAACACTAATGTGGATATCAATTCCAATGGAAAGAAGCTGGCGAGATCCTAGGAATTCGACCTGGAACCTGTATCGCCCAGTTCTACGCAAGATGTCTTGCAGCTTGTACAGAACTGGACCATGAGTGACTTTTCGTGGGAAAAAGAGAGAACTTTGATCCCAAAACAAGCTTCACGAAGAAACATCGACTCCCAGCCAACACTACTCTTGGTGCAATACTTCTGCAAATGTCTATTTGAAATGGGGAACAATGCTTTTAGATAATAGTCAAACCATCTTCAGAATCAATGCCTCCAATTTTTGATTTCTTCTATATCAAATGTTTCAAAGAGGTATCGAAACAGACTGCTCCTTTTGTTCTCTTCCCTTGTAGATTAACTCAGTTTATTCAGCATCCATTTCAGACAAGGCTCCACATTACAGCCCTTTTACCTGAAAGAGCAAAAACTGTTGAGCTCCATATGTGTCCATTTTTCTGATCATTGAGAGTACTCCAAAAAACAACCTTTACAAAATCCCAAACGCTAGTTACATGGCTACAGCTCTGATTTTACTCTCCGTCAGCAGCTGTAGCAGAAGTGAGCCATTTTTCTAAGTCATACACAGAGTAGCCCTACAACATAACTCTCTCTTCAGTAAGGGAGCACGTCTTGTACTCAGTCTTTAAAAATTACAAGTTACTGTAACAAGTCAATCTACCCAATTTCCCAGCGTCAATAGCAAGCCTATCATTGTTTAAAAGCTTCAGAGAACCAAGAATTAACATTTATTCTTGGCTCAATAAAGATAAAATAAGTGCCAAAGGCTCAGAGTGTGAGCACTGACACACTGTACATTAGCATTTGCTGCATTCTTTGAAAGGTAACAATGTTTATTCTTATGCTGTCAACAAGAACAAGACAAATTCAGTATTCAATAGTTAAATTAACTATCATAAGATGGCAGAAATTGGATAAAAAGGTTCAAATGGTAGAAAGACCACAAAAAACTAAAATTGGAAAAATACAGTACATCATTCCAATGGAATCATCTGTGTAATGCTAAATATCTCCACACTAAATTTATCAGTAACAGACCAGCCTTGGCTGGGCTCTAACTGTATGGTTATATAACCAATAAATGGCAACACTCCATTTTTCTCTTAACCATCTGTGCAATTCTGGTGCTCAGGCAGAATCTGACTTCACCCTAGTTCTGCACTGACCAGTTCCAATAGAAGGCGTTGATGTTTTGTTTAATATGTTTAGTTCTACCAGCCGTTAATCAATTGCATTCAATGCAGTGAACTTTGAAATCTGAACAGCTCCACAATGGAACAGACTTGAAGAGCAAACACTGTGATTAAACCCTGGTATTGAGATTTTTATAATATGCTTTTACAGAAAGAAATGGCATTTTGATTAGACAATTTGCCTGAAAAACTGATGTACAAATCACCCAGGTTTTACGACTTCAATTTTGTTCAAAAAAAACTTAATTTCTGCATTCTGAAACCTATTGTAGTATTTTGTACAGGCAAGTAGCTATCTACTACTAAAGAGACTTCAATTTAATTAGGCACTTCAAATCATACATGAAGACATTTCTTTTTTGAGGTACATTAATTGAAAAATTAATTGAATACGAGTTGTTTTTACATTTCAATTGATGTTCAGGTGGTAAGGGGACACTTAAAATTAATGACAAAATCTACAGTGTAGAAAGGGGATACGAAAAATGGAATTGGCACTGATTTGTCAATAAGTTGGTGCATGGTTTAGTTTCTCATTGCCAGGTGCCTTTCAGGCCATGAGGTGAAGGGTCTTGCAATGATGCAATATTTACATTTGGGGAAGGGGAGGGTTAAAGTGATAGTGTGTTGGAGACGTCTAACCCAGATCCATCCACTCCCCGAACTAATGATATTTTGTGTGAAAGAACAAGATCTGATGGGTAGAAAAAGACTAGTAAGAGGGGTTAGGGATTAAAAATCCTAGTTTATAGATTCTATGGATTTCAAAAATCTAAGATTCTGCTCTTCTGTCATCTTCCCTATAACTTGCAGCTGGTATAAAATAGAAAATGTATATTTTGGATATGCAGTTCACTTTGAAAACGCTTTTCATACTTGTTACTCTGAGTAAAACATAAAATGGAGAATTAAAATGCAGTAAAACCGGCATTTAAACATTATGGTTATCTCAAAAGTAGCTTAATGCCTTCACTCCCGGAAATCTAATTACAGCTTTCCCTTCTGTAGCATTTAGATTTCATTCACACCTATTGCACGTCAGATGGAGTCAAAACCAACAGGGCTCCATCTGCCTCCCCAGCAGAGGATATAACAGCCATTCTCTTAATCACCAACCATAGCAACCTATATTTTGCACCATCCAATATTCTAATACTAAGGCCATAGTCAGAAAATAATTAGAACTGTGCCAGTGATGGGAAAATTCACAGGATGCCCAAATGTAGCAAATCAGGTGTTCAGGCAATGCACCAGTACCTACAATGAGCTCTGTCTTCTTCATTCTATCAATTTCCTAAACCTCCATTTTATATCGGAGCTCGGTGAGCTTAAATCGTGCAACTACATGACAGATGATTACACAGACAGTAGACTACATAAGTTAGAAATATCCCCATAAATTCTTAAAAAGCCTTTTTTTCCAAAAGGCGTACACATATTTTATACTGAACATAACCAACTCTGTTCAGTAGTAAAGATAGAAAATAATGGAAATGCAGGAGCAGTCAATCCGTACCTGCAACACAAACCAAGCTAACATTTCAGGTTCCGATGAAGCTCACTTTCTCATTTTCTGATTTTTTGCTTCAGATAGTCACTTTTTTAAAAAACAGCTTTTAAAAAAGTGAGGTGCTTATACTTAGCTGTAACAAGAAATATAAAACCTGGTTAATTCTTTGCCCTTCCGAGAAGTATATACACCACATAAATAAATTACATTTGTGGAAGACTTTCCCTCCTTCCCTGGATATGGGCAAAGATTGAAGTTAGACTGTAAACCCAATCCTATGTATGGTGACTGCCGTTGTTGGACTCCTTATGAACCAGTAGTTTAATTACTAAAGATAACACGCCTTTCAGAAATGTATGTTCAGCAGTAGTCAATGTTATTTTGAATATATAGTTGGGGAAATTTTGAGGGTGGCAACTCCTTGAACTTTTGATTCCTTAAAAAAAAGTCATGCTGAGGAAGAGACGTTTAGCCCATTCTATAAAGGCTGCAGCAGCCACATTAGTTACAGTGCGTAGGTGTGTGTTTTTATTTGCCTGCTCTGGTTCTGTACACCATTGTTCAGTACAGACAAGGACGGAGATACACAGAAGCACTTGGCGACCCCCTCGCATCCCCCCTCCCCCGGATTGATCCGCTCTGACAGATCTAGGTCACTGGGACGCTCTCGCAGTCTGGCAGCTGATCAGCACACCGCCTGCCATGATGCAGTGTGCACACACTGAAATAATCATTTTAAATAAACCCGTGCAAAAAAGTACGCCATAGCAAAATCTGCACAACAAGAGATCTGAGCTGCAGAAAGAAAGAAAAAGCTACACGGCAATAAGCACACCTACTGCAACATAAACAGAGTTCCTGTTCAAAACAAACCAGCAAAATAGCAATGTTCTTGCAAGATGAGACAAAGTTACAAAGCACAGGTTTTATATGCAATTTCACACGCAAACTTTGTAACCCACTTCCCTCAAAAAATCTGGAGATCCTCACTGAACGAACCATACAAGTGCAGGATGCAAGGCAATCCAAAAGTAATCAGCAAGAACAACTCCCGATCCCTTTAATACACGAATCTAGGCCAGTGCAGTGCACAACTGGGGGATTATATTATATATATATGGAAATAAAATAAATGGATTGGATCGCGGCTGACTTGGAAATGCAACCGGGTAAGAAAGGTGCAATTCACTGAAAGCGGCAAACGCTGACAGTTTACAGCTCGCTCCACACACCGAACTAGCAGGAAGAAAAATACAACAACATTAAGACTCATCTTCGGAGGAAGAGCCGCGCACCAAATGTCGGGACTTCAAACTTAAAAATTACTATTCATCACAGAGAAGACGGGATTCGAGCCAACGGACTCGAGTCAACAACAAAAAAAAAACCTCCCTTCTATTTGGCAAGAGAAATAAAACTGCAAACTCTCCACAGAACCGAAAGCACCAAACATTCCCCCCCCCCCCCCAAGTACAAACATTTTTCCCTTCTTTCTCTCCGCCCCAAATCATTAACTTACCTCTCATGGTTGCTACTTGCAGGTTGATCTCATGTAACAAGAGGGGGTGGGTGGAAGAAAAAAACAAAACAAAACAGAAAAACAGAGAGGAAATCTCCCAGGCAGCGCGAGTTTGCTGTGGATGGAGATGAACCGCCTTGATGGGCAATGACTCACACTCTCACCAATTCCAGGGGATTGGAGCCCAGGCGGCGGCGGCAGCATGTGGAGCCTTCACGTGACGCGCCGCTCCTGCCGGGCTCGCTCCGCCTCGGCTTGTCCTATTTCTGACGGGGCCGCTCCTCCCCTCCTTGACCCATTGCCGGCCAGCCAATCCACTGGGTGCCGTCTCCTCACACACACACACACACTCACAGACACAGACACACACCCCACACACAGGGCGGCTGTCAACACCTCCTCTGCTCTCTCCCCATACACACAACACACAGGGCGGCTACCAGCACCTCCTCTGCTCTCTCCCCATACACACAACACACAGGGCGGCGACCAGCACCTCCTCTCACACACAGGGCGGTTGTCGACACCACACACACACACACACTTTGCTTTCACTTCACTATTTGCATCTGACGCGTTAAGCATTTTCAGAGAGGAAGTTTGGGGAATATACACTAGAAAAAAAACACCCCAGATACTTTTTTATTAACTTGTTACCATAGTCGCAACTTTTTCTTTGGGATACAGCAGGGAACAACAATGTCACCTGTGGAATATTTTACATTTAATATCTTACCGCTGACATTGGACGTTTTCACCTGTGGAATGTTTTACTTGTAATATCTTACTGGTCCGTTTTCACAGGACAAGGGAACCTCAGATGTATTTTAATGTTCGCTTAAATCGCGCGAATACATTAATTTCTATATCCTGTCAGTTCAAGGGACAAGATGTAACAGGATATTTACCTCAAATTCAGTAATAAAAGCGAGTTTTTATTGTTTACAGCCATCGCAAATAGCGTAATTTCTATGTTGAAAGGTAATCGATCATGTTGACAGCGGTTTGGAAGAATCATATCGGAGACTCCACTCCTGCTAACAGCGCGACCAAAACTGGAACGGAGGTGAAGATGAATTGTTTTAATTGGCCAAATGCGAATTCGTCTTTTGCGATTTAACTAAACTAATAAATTGGAGAAAATAAATTACTGAGCCACAGTATGCAGACACTTTTGGCTCGTCATTGGAACAAGTTCTCTTCCAGTTTAGCGACAGACATTGTACACGTCAGATATTTACGTCTTGCAAATTAGTATTTTATCAGTGATAGTTAAATAGCAAGTTTCAGTCTCAGACTGAAGCCTAGGTCTACATTTCCTACATTATAACAGTGACTACACGTCTTGAGGGTGTGAAAGGCGCTGTTTTGCTGACCTACATTGGCTCCCGGTTAAGCAGCGCCGCGATTTCAGAATTCTCATCCTTGTTTTCAAATCCCTCCATGGCCTCGCCTCTCCCTATCTCTGTAATCTCCTTCAGCCCCACAAACCCCCCCCCGAGATATCTGCGCTCCTCTAATTCTGCCCTCTTGAGCATCACTGATTATAATCGCTCAACCTTTGGTGGCTATGCCTTCTGTTGCCTCGGCCCTAAGCTCTGGAATTCCCTGCCTAAACCTCTCCGCCTCGCTACCTCTCTTTCCTCCTTTAAGACGCTCCTTAAAACCTACCTCTTTGACCAAGCTTTTGGTCACCTACCCTAATTTCTCCTTATGTGGCTCGGTGTCTAATTTTTTGTCTTAAAATACTCCTGTGCAGCGCCTTGGGACGTTTTACTACGTTAAAGGCGCTATATGAATACAAGTTGTTGTTGTTGTATAAATACAAGTCCTTTCTTTTTTTCTTTCAACACTTTTCTTCAGAAAAATATTGAAGGCTATGGAGCTTTTCCACCATTATCTACTCCTCTTTGAGCAGAAAAAGATTTGGCCCAGATAACAAATTTAGGAGATGGTAGCGGGCTTTGGTTGGAACAACAAATACATCATTGCGGAGTGGCTGGATTTGGGTTGGCGTCAGTGGTCCCCTACACTCAGAGTTGGCAGATTTTAACCACTCCATTGGTAGGAGAGTGCGACTAAAAGGGAAGGTTGGGCAGGGAGTCATCCGAGAACTAATATTCTACGCTTCCTAGCATCTGGTTCAGAGCAGCATTGATGGAGATATGCAAGTAGGTCGTGCACATGCCCTCTTCTATGGGCATGGCGTGTGGTGCATGGAGGGGGGGGGAAATAACTGAAAAGAAAAGTCTCACCTTCACCAAGAAAAGGCCCCGCAGAGGCCCTTCCACACATATAGCATTAAAGAAGAGTGGAATATTGTTGAAGTCACTCCAGTTAACATTTCCCATAGCATCAACAATATTACTGGCAAAGTAACTTGTCATGCAGTACCATCCTGCACATAATCCCCTCAAAGATATAGTAATTTTTAAAAAATCTGCGAATGCATGGTTGCATAGTGTACAAATTTCAATGTATCTATGTATATATATGAAATTTATTACTCGTACATACTATGTTGGGAGGGAGGAACCAACACGTGATAAAAGGAACAGTAGATGAGCAGGCAGAAGCATGAACAGATGTGATTTTTTTTTACTGAAGACAAAGTTGGCAACATCAAGGAAATGTTAAGAGTGAGATTTATGATATAAAAAGAGCCAGATTGCAAATTGATTTAAATATATTAGATTTTAAAAGCAAGTCGTGTAAAAACAGATCATACCTTTAATCTAAAATAAGTGAATCTCATTCTAAATAAGTGAGAACTGACAACCATAGTGAATGTGGAAACCTAGCAGTGGAAATGGCTTTGGCTGACACTTCAACACTTTAAAGGATTTAAAATACAACCAACACGAGAAAATGATTGTACCTCCTGAGGGTTTAACTTTCGGATAATGACTATGCTGCAATAACATGGCAAGTAAATTTACGCAAAAATATTACCCATTCTCTACCCCTTGGTGAGTAAAACATTTTTTTGAAGCCACCCAATTATTATTTCACACATCAAAATATTTTACCTGAATAAGAGGAAAATAATATGATATGCCTTTGGTACAGTCAAGGAGCTGGTCAGTGGGGTGTCCAATTGGTGAAAGGAATTCCCAGCCTTGAGTATATTAGTTTTTTACTTAAGATGATTTGTTAAAATGAAAAATTAAGGTTGGTTGTAAACAAGTTACATTGGCTTTCTATAGGACAGTAATGAAGAGTCAATCAGGGTCTTGAAAGACGAGTCAAATTGGTTCTGTTTAATTCAGCAGCCAAGGGGAAATCTAAATGTCACCTCCCCATGCTGGGCATAAATGGGGTGTGCGGGCAGTAAAAATCACACGGATATACTTACTGCACCATTGCCACTTACTTTCTGCCCGCTGCCATTTTGGCTGCGCAAACTTTCTAGTCAATGGAGGTCACCGCCAAAGGCAGGTGGGAGCCTCATGAATGGAATGCAAATTGGGGTTCTATGATGCAATTAGGACCCTATTTCAATATTAACAGCAAAAATTGGAACTCTCGCCCATCGCCTAAACCACCAGATAAAGCCTAGTGGGATTGGCTGCACAGGTAGCAGGATGCAGTATTTAAAGAGGTATTCTGCTGCAGGCACTCAGATTATTGGCATCTGTGTGCTAGTGAGATTTTTGAGTTGTTTAACATTGGATATTGCTTGTTTCTGATAGTTTATTTTCCTTACTCACCAGGAATAAGCAGTCAAAGCTTATTACGGGTGCCATTTTTGCTGCATTGTACTGGGTGGAGGAAGAGGAGGAGGAGGAAGAGGAGCAGCAACACCAACAGTGACAGCAGAGGTCTCAACATCGAAGAGGAGAAGCAGGTGGGCCTGTGAGTAGTGAGCAGCTGTGGGGGGTGGATGGAGAAGGCCTTACTCAGCCAACAGGGTCTATAGGCTAGAGTGACCTTTCTGGATCTCTCTGAGGAGCAGTGCATGAGGAGGCTGCACTTTTCCAGGCAAGTTGTTGCTGATCTCTGCAGCCTCCTACAGAAGACCTGCTGCCTGCTGGGCCAGGCCTTGCCAGTGGCTGTAAAAGTCACCACTGCCCTGAACTTCTTTGCCTTGGGATCCTTCCAGGCTGCTACTGGGAACACCTCCCACATTTCCCAGGCTGCAGTCCACATGGGCATTAGGGAGGTCACCAATACATTATTTTCCAGGGCAAATCAGTACCTTGGTTTTCCTACGATGAGAACAGTCAGAATGAGATAGCTTTGGGGTTTGCAGCAATGGCTGGCTTCCCTCAAGTGCAGGGCACAACTAATTGTACTCATGTTGCCAACAGGGCATCACAAGACCAGTTCGGAGTTTTTGTAAACAGGAAATGGTTTCACACCATTAATATGCAGCTTGTACGTGATCACAACCGAAGAATCATGCAAGCCTGTGCCAGGTTCCCAGGAAGCTGTCACGATGCATTTATCCTGCGGCAGTTAAACATCCTCCCACTTTTCCACCTTACCAGGAATGTTTGAGGATGGCTGCTTGGGGACAAGGGCTAACCCCTTCTAACATGGCTGATGACACCCCTTTGCGACACCATCACACCTGAGCAGCTCAGATATAACCAGAACCATGACACCACAAGGAACATCATCGAGGTCACTATAGGGCTCTTGAAGCAAAGGTTCAGGTGCCTGGATAGGTCTGGGGGCACCCTGCAATATGCTCCGGCGAGTTGTCTCCTAGGCTGCCCCTGCCACCACTACCTGCTTCTGTTCACTTGCGCTGTGAGCCTTCCTAAGTGTAATTTCCTCTAAATCGCTATCTACTCCATCCGGGGTGCCAATCTCTGCACTGGTGCTTGGGAGGGATGGAGTGCATGACGCCACTTCCTCAGGAGGGATATTCTCCTCTGAGGTGCCTTCTTGAGGAGGTTATTGATGCTGAGAAAGACGTGGAGGAAAGGGACAAGAGTTAGGATAGTAATGAGAGGCTGGACAGTAGCACATGAAAGACTTGATCATATTGGTGGAGGTTTTGAAGTTGGCTGAAGGTGCAAATGATAAGCAGTCACCCTGTTCAGAGAAGCCGCCAGCCAGCTCCAATGTTGCCAACTCTTACTGCCCCACTGATTCCCAGTGCCTCCTGCTCCATCTGGGTCAGGGACATAATGTTGGGTTCTAATCGCTCGTCGTATTTCTCTCCATCCTGTTGTGATGTATAAAGTTACTCATACACTCCAGTATAAGACCTACACGATGGAACTAAACATTGATATTTCTAATATTCATCTTTTAAACTTATGTCACCAATGCACTACACCCATTGCTGATATGAATAACCTTTCAGGAATGCTACTGGCATGTAATAGCAAGTTGAGCAAGTGTTTTCCATTGCTGAGAGAATGCGCTGTACAGGGTGGAGAGTTGTGTACATGTTAATTAGTCTCAATGTCCTTTCAAGCTGAGTGTCATTGTAAACTGCCACCAAGCATGAAGAACAAGTCCCAAGAACGGCCTCTGGGCCTTATGGGGCTCCTATTCAATTGCCATATGTGATTAAAATTGAAGTTTCATCCCTGTTATGCTTGTGTATATTTTCTTAAATAAGATGAAACCAAAATTAAAAAATAATGCTCTGCATAGTGTAACTAAATTCCAAGATGGTTGCAGTCATTTTGCTTGTTTTATCCAATCGCATCCTATTTCAGAGGGTGCTTTTATGGAAGATGAGGTAAAAGGATAAATCTTATGAAGCTTTGTGTCTGACAGAGTCTCACTGGGGGCTTAAAATCAGGCCCATGCACTGGGGCAAAGCAGTGTCTGATTTTGTTGGTGAAGACTTTTGGGATTGTGTTGGAGGTTGCATTGTAGGCCTGATGACGTCTCATTAGAGACTTGAAAACCATGTAAGTGACTCCCTCACTGGATTCCATATTTTTCTATTAGACTTTGCCCTGGCACTAAAAACATGCCCATATAAATTGGGTGAATGACTCATTCTGTGACCTGGCCTACTTAAGTAATTTTCTTAAAGGGAGATTATTATCATAGTTTTATAGCAATTTTTGATTTTTTTTTCAGTATTTGCAATCAGATTTTGCTGAATGCATGAATTGATTTTGCGAGATAGTATGTTGGTTTGTACTTTTGGGTTGTTTCTGTCAATACTTTCCTTCATTACTGTTGGTTACTGCCATTAAAATATCACCATTCAAAGTGGTGAGGATAAGAATTCCTTTGGGGGTACTAATAGCCCTGCATGATTTAGATGAGGGGGTAATAAATGCAGGTGCAATGATATTTTGAGCATTTTGTTGACGCTCATTACTACCCCAGGATGGATTCGTGTTTAAAGACCCCACCACACCTACCTGCACATATCGCAGGAGCCATGCCTTTTCTACCTCCATTTCACAAGAGAGGCTGTGACACAGTGATATCTTCTGCTCCAGGTTGAACTGGAGACAACTTGTACCTCGCCATTGACATTCATTAAATCTTTATGCCATTGGAACCTTCCAAGCCACCACCAGTGACATATTTAGTTGGTCTACTATCCATAGACATATTAAGTATTTGCAAGAAGCAACATATTCATCATTTTTCCTATGTAAAGGAGGTGCCAGCTTGACAGGGCACAGAATTTTTTCCCAGGTATGAGGCTTTCTAAGAGTGCAGAGCATTGCAGCTAGGTCACAGACAGCCGAGCCTACCTGCCCCTTCTAAAGTGCCACACAGGTCAAACCTCCTCTTAAATAAGTCTTTCGCCACTCCATCAATTGACTTCAGACTCCATTTGGTGTCTCCAGATTAGATGTTCTTTCAGTTCATTTTTTGCCTGCCATTTCTTCCCTCTTTCCCCAGTTTTGGCAAAGGCTGATAAATGTGAAGCGTTATAAACACAGAAACGGTAAACTCCCTGCCCCTCCTTGCCCCCACCCCACCCAGAAGATCCACTTACCTTTAAGTGCACTCGTCCCTTTGAATTTGAGCTCCCAGTCAGATTTTGTGCACTGCCAGTAGCCTAGCTGCTGGAAGATTATGCAAAATTGGGCGCAGTCAGCTCAGTGTGCGCTGTGGGCCAGCTTGGCTCTGGCTGCCAGCCATTCCCAGCACAGATTTTGTTGGTCTCACAAAATCAAGGCTAAAATATGAATTGATGCATGACATGAAAGACAGTTGCTGAGCATGCTTGAATGTGGGTAGTCACAGCTGAACAAACAACCAGATGTCTCCGCTGAAGTGCCATATCAGCATTCTATAGTGGATATTTTTTTGCATCATTATACTTTAAATTATTCATTAGACAGGATTGTGTCATTGTTACATACTATTTGGACATCAAAAAGAATTTGAACTAAAAAGCTGGTGAATCGCGGAGGACAAGAGTTTCCAAGAAACCATTAAGTCCGTGCAAAAGAATGCTTTGGAGAGACTTTGCAGAACACTATAGGATAAGGAGTGTGATGGAGTACTCTCCACTTGCCTGGATGAGTGCAGCTCCAACAACACTCAAGAAGCTCGACACCATCCAGGACAAAGTAGCCCGCTTGATTGGCACCCCATCCACCACCTTCAACATTCACTCCCTCCACCACCGGCGTACCGTGGCTGCAGTGTGTACCATCTACAAGATGCACTGCAGCAACTCACCAAGGCTTCTTCGGCAGCACCTCCCAAACCCGCGACCTCTTCCACCTAGAAGGAGAAGGGCAGCAGACGCATGGGAACACCACTACCTCCAAGTTCCCCTCCCAAGTCACACACCATCCTGACTTGGAAGTATATCGCCGTTCCTTCATCGTCGCTGAACTCCCTCCCTAACAGCACTGTGGGAGTACCTTCACCACATGGACTGCAGCGGTCCAAGAAGGCGGCTCACCACCGCCTTCTCAAGGGCAATTAGGGATGGGCAATAAATGCTGGCCTTGCCAGCGATGCCCACATCCCATCAACGAATAAAAAAAAAATTAGTGAACCTGTGCTCCTAGCAAGTATCTTTGTTCAAAGGGAGCACAGGTCAAAGATAGCTCTGCAATATTGGAGCACCAATTCTCTGACGTATGTTGCCTTTGAATAATGCTCCTTGCTGGGATCATGGGATTGCTGAAATTACCCTTACTCCTGCTGACAAAAAAGCTGCCATAACAGAATGATGCTTTAGTGGACTTTCTATGTTGTATGGATGAGAGTATTGCCTGGTGTTCAAATTACTCTAACCTGATTTCTGTTGTTATTTCTTATGCATATCTGCATATTTCTTATGTTTCACTGTGTTTAGTTTGTAAATAAATACTGTCATTAATTTTACCGCGTACGAGTTTGGTCTTGCCTTTGACATATCCATCATTTGAAGGAGGCTGTAGAACACATTAATGTAAAATCCACTGCAATTGAGCCTAACCCATACCCAACTTATAAGAAATGCTTTACCTGTTTGTAGGTGGTGAAGTCACTCATTGAATGAGGAATGGTACTTTAAAGCCTGAATTGGAACACCATTTATGTGAACATTTAAATCCTGTGAACTTAAGAACTTCCTTGTTCAACAAGTTATGCAGGTAGCTTACCCTGTTTTACAAATTATTCAGATGCAATTCTGGTGTGAATGTCTAAGACAGTAAGTTTTGCCCTTATTATCTTGTCATTTGCATACATGCACCACTTTGGAGGTGGGTGCATCTGACTTATGGCCCAAATTTCGGTCTCCAATGCCGGAACTCCACCACTTTTACACCGATAGAATCTTAGGGGGTGATTTTCTCAATGGGGAGCTTTTGGAGGCGGGACTCCCACTTGTCAGGTTTCAGTCCCGCCTCCATCAACTTCTGGCCAACCCACGCTATTTTCCCTTGATTGACCTTGTTAAGCCCGCCCAGCAGGCTTAGCAGGCCAATTAAGGGAAAGCCGGTTACAGAGAACGTCAACGTATGACATTTCATCTGTCAAAAGTTTTTGACAGATGAATTGTCATCGTTTGACAGCTTTGTGAAGCTATCAAACACTGACATTCTCTGTAGTTTGATGAGGTCTTGAATTCAAGACCTCATCAAACTTCTTTCGTTTACAGAAATGAGATGTTTGTTGCATCTGAGAATGCAACGGCCATCTGTCATCTGCAACACGGAGGTCCGAGACTCTCCGCATACAAACCGACTGAAGCCTGCAGGAAGAAACAAAGGTAAGTACACTTTTACTAACACTTTGCACTTACCTCAGATACTCACCTCTCCATCACTTACCTCCACAGCACACTTTTGCACCCCCCCCGACCCCCGCAGACCCAGTACTCGCCTCGCCTCGCTGACGGGTTTCGGAGCCTTCGGGAAGCCTGCACTTGTGAGGGCAAAAAGGGGATAATCCTATTTTCTGCCTGTTAACTACCTGTTAATAGGCTTTAATCCCTTCCCGCCTCCAAGGAGACGGGACCTGGCGTGGGACGGCTACCCGCCTCCTAGGAAGATGGCATGGAGGTGGGTTGGGGGTGGGTTGGGCACCCGCCCCCAAATTCTGCCATTTTCCCGGCAGTCCCGCCTCCATACCCGCCTCCCCAGGGCTGGCAAAATCGCCCCCTTAGAATTTCAGGTGTTATGCATCGTTTTATGTCACACTGCTTCTTGTATTATTCAACTTCTAAGTAAACCTATTAGTTTTAGCTTGATTTCATTGGTCTGGAACTGCGGTATTCATCACCTCACAAAGGAGGCAGGAGCATGTGTCGAGCACCCCATGTGATCTCTGGTGCGCTGTATACTATAAATAGGAGGTAATTGTTAATCCTGTGGCACACTACCATGCTCATGGGATGCCTAAGGTTTCAGTTCATTGGAGAGTTAGTCTGCTTATGGAAACTGCCTTTCTGCTGTGAGCACAAATCAAAATTATTAGTAGAATGGCCGAACAGAAACAAAGGGGGCAAAATTGGGTGCCTTTGCACCTCCTGTTAGCGCCCCCGGGGGGCTATGACTTTGCGACCGGGTGCGGCGCTGACATCGGCCCCCGCCATATTCGGCGCGAGTTTTGCGGCGGCGCTATGGCAACGCGCCCCGATCTCCTACGCCCGGAGATCGTGACGTCATCATCGCCGTGTGCATCGCCCCGGTAACGACCCGGACCCGAAATTGACTTCCGCCCCCTGCAGCAGCATCGGTCGAAAACACCGACATCTGCAGGAGGCGTGCATTGGGCAACCGGCCGCTTTGCGGGCGATGATTAAAGGCGAGGTGGCCGAGGTAAGTAAAAAAAAAACTTACCTTTCTTGTTGCAGTTTTTTTCGTGGGTTCCTGCCCGCGATCGATCAGCCCGGGCTGATCGCGCGGGATCGCAGCTGTCCAGGTAGGTACGTTTTCTATTGCAGAGCCTGCAGCGATGGCCCTTCCCTTTAAGGGAGGGAAGGAGCCTTTGAACGCGGCAGCGCTGCACGGCCCAGTGTGCAGCGTTGCTGAAGTCTCCGCTTCCTTCTTGGAGCGCAAACGGCGAATTTTTCAAAAGTTTAAAATCATTAGTCTTTTCAAACTTTTAAAAATTAGCGCCCCAAACTGGGCGATAGTGAATTTCTCCCCCAGGTACTCCTACACATTTATTCTTTGCTATATTACTTATGCCCTCCAATTCTCTCCTTCCTTGCCACAGGTTATGAGTTATATACCTCTTCCCTTTAAATGCACTAAATCACGTTCGGCTATAATCCCACTGTTGGAAGCTGCTCTCTAGCATGGAAGTCACCATTCTTCACGTGTGAACCTGGGCAGTGAATTAGGCTTTGCGGCAGAAACTGCCACAAAGTTAGCAGCACGCCTGGAGTGCGCACCCGAAGAGGTCGGCCCGAGGCTCGCTCCAAGTTGGGCCTTGGGCCTCACTTCTGTAAAGACTGTCTATCTCTCTTGTGTTAAGTGGAAGTCTAGTCCATAAGCTAATAATCAAGAGTGAAGAAGTTCCTCAATTTGTAGCATAGTCCCGGATTTCTTATCCTAATTCTTCATTAGATACCTTCCTAGTAACTTTATATAATTACATTATTCATTTAAAACGTGGCCATTAAATGTTATTCAATCCAAATGAGGGAATAATTTAGTTTTGAGTAAATATTCACTTTAACATGGATCTCTACAAGTGGAGAGGGCACTTTAACGCTCTCAGTTATATCATGAGCTGCCTCTTGCATCTCACCAGTTGTGACTAGCCACAACTTGATCACTTGCTAACTGCGTTTGAATTTTAAATTCATGGAGCTATTTTAGCACCAAGTGCTATTTTATTACAATTGGGTTGCAAGTATATCATGACTTCTTACTAAGATTTAAAAAATGTTGTAAGCATGTTGTTGGACAACATACAGAAAGAAAAGCTGCTTTAGTTGCATCCGTGCCAAAGAACAGGCTGTAAATGTAGCGCTATTGGCATGAAGTGCATGCAAACAGTAGACATGGCAGTGAAGGGAATGTCGAGGTAGGCCTATTTCCAGTTACTGTACTGTGAGATATATTTCACCAGTGTGTGAAAACAAAGTTTTGTTTCAGAGACAATGGCATAAACCATGCATCAAGTTAAGAATTTCCCTTCCAAAGGGTTATCATTTGCTGCCGAAGGCTACTTAACACAATCTAGAAAAGTTTGGTGCAGGTGAAAAATGTAAATTATCTGAGTTTAAAAAAAAATATTTCTCTCTCTTCCGTGCCTAACGACATGAGACAACTCATTTCTTCCATCACTTTACATCCAGCAGATTATGCTCTGGATTTTTCAATAATGAAGACGCATTTGATGTGGACGGGTCTGACTCACAACTCCCTACCAGGAGGACCAGCTAGATGTGATGGGAGGGTCGCTACTCCACTCCCATCAGATGCGAGTACCCCATTGCATATCACCCCATTATTCAGAGGCCAGAGATTTGGCCTCCTGCTTGCTGGGGCTATAAGGGGGCACTCCGCTCCCATCGGAAGCGAGTACCCTTCCAGATATCCATCCAGTATTCATAGATCGGGACTCTCATCTCCGCTCGCTGGGTTACAGACTGAGTTACATTGAACACTCGCAGATATTATAATTGAGGTTATTAATTCATTGTAACGCAGACTATAACCCAGGATCAGCTGTTCTTCGCATTTGGAACTGGATACTAATATGGGTCACTGGTTAAAACTATAATATTTTCTCTATTTGCCCACGCAGTCTAATTTGAAAATGATCAAAGGACTGTTATATAAACCTGTCTCAATGCAATTCACTCCACCATTTCAACAACAACCTCCATTGATATAATGCTTTTAACATAGTAAAATGTCCCAGGGTGCATTACAGGAGCGTAATCAGACAAAAATTAATACAGAGCCAAAGAAGGAGATATTAGGATGGGTGACTAAAAGGTCGGTCAAAGAGGTAGGTTTTAAAAGAGTGTCTTAAAGGAGGGAAGAGAGGTAGATAGATTTAGTGAGAGAATTCCACAGCTTAGGGCTTAAATGGCTGAAGGTATGTTTGCCAATAATCGGGCAAAGGGAATGGGGGATGCACAAGAGGCTAGAGTTGGAGGAACAGAGTTTTTGACGGGGTGTAGGGCTGGAGGAGGTTAGAGATAGGGAGGAGCGAGGCAATAGAGTGATTTGAACAAGAGGATGAGAATTTTAAAGTTGAGGCGTTTGGTGTACCGGTAGCCAATGTAGGTCAGCAAGCACATGGGTGATGGGTGAACAGGACTCGGTGCTTTTTAGAAAACGGGCAGTAGAGGGTTTATGGAGGGTGCAAGATGGAAGGTTGGCCAGGAGAGCATTGGAACCGTCGAATCTGGAGGTAACAACAGCATGGATGAAAGTTTCAGCAGCAGATAAACTGAGGCAGGGGAGGAGACAGGCAATGTTACAGAGGTGAAAGTAGGTGGTCTTTGTGATGGAGAGCATATGGACTCAGAAGCTCAGCTTATGGGGTCAAATGGGATGCTGAGGTTGCAAACAATCTTAGACAGTGGCCAGGCAGAGGGATGGAATCGGGGGCGAGAAAATGGAGTTTGTGGCGGGGACCAAAGACAATGCCTTTGGTCATCCAAATGTTTCATTGGAGGAAATTGTGGCTCATCCAAGACTGAATGTCGGACAAGTTGTTTGACAACACAAAGGCAGCAGAGGGGTTGAGTGAGCTGGTAGTGAGGTAGAGCTGGGTGTCATCAGCGTACATGTGGACCCTGACGTCATTTTTTCGGATGATGTCGTTGAGGGGAAGAATGTAGATGAGAAATAGAAGGGGGCCAAGGTTAGATTCTGTGGGGACCCCAGAGGTAATGGTGCGAGGTCAAGAAGAGAAGCCATTCTTTGGTTACGACTGGATAGGTAAGAATCCATGAGCACCTGGCTTGTTGTTGGAGGTGAGGGTGGAGGGGGCAGGTGAGAGGGGTTTAAGGAGATGGTTGGTAATGGAGAAAAGAAGCCAGGGATTATTTTTGCATTCCAGGATGATCCTGGATTTGTGAGCAGTTTTGGCAGAGGAGAGGAGGGCCTGATAATGCTTGATGTGGTCTGAGGGTTGGTCTGGGGACAAGTATCGTACTGAATGGAGGGCCAAAGGCTAGACACTTGGGAGTTTAAAAGTGACTTGGAAGAGAGGTTTTTTCAGGGGCAGATACAGAAGGAAGTGGGGTTCAAAGTGGGGAATGTGGGGGTGAGGGATGCAAACAAATGATCAGAGATGTCCTTGTCTGTGATTGAGATGGTGGGAGTACCATTTCATGACTTCAGCAGTTTTCCTGACATTCTAAACTCTTTATGTGGCAGCAACACCTCGGAGGTGTGCAGCCCTTCTTGGGGATTGTGAAAATTATTTGTCTAGTTTTTACTCTTAGCGTTTCTTTGCATTGTGTAAAATTCTACTTCCTTGTCAAGTGTCAGAGATGCACTGTGCTGTGTTCTGTGTCTCTTTATCTTTTTTAATATCACCAGATAGAAAGGAATAGAAGGATATGCTAATAAGGTTAGATGAAGTAAGGTGGGAGGAGGCTCGTGTGGAGCATAAAGACCAGTTGGGCCGAATGGCCTGTTTCTATGTCATCAGGGCTTCAACCCCGTGGAACAATGGACTTTAACCCTTTCAGAACGGTCCTGACAATCTCCTCATGTGACATTACTCTTTGATTTGTCTGCTACATTGCAGCAACAGTTAGTTTGAACAGTTTTACAATTTTGGAACTTGGTGTCAGTTTCAAGTATGCCCAGGTGAGGCACAGCATGGATTGGCTGCAAAGTAAAAAGCTCACCCCCTGCTTCTACTTGCTTCAAAATGTAGTTTTTCCCCAGTCTCAGAAAAATACACCTTATTATATAAGTGTGACATTTCTTGCAGTAGCCATTCTTCTGGTTTGTTTTAGAGAAACTGTTCATTTCACATCACGAGGGGAAAATTATGAGTCGTTTTGTGCTGTGGGCTATCACTTACTAGGAACTAGGTTGGGAATCTTTGAGCATTCCAGTCCAGTCCCTAGTAGGTGACAGTCTGCAGCACAAAAGTGCTCATACTTTGCCATCTTACTTTCAGTTATTTATTATTTTCATTTGTTACTATGGCCTCCACAGCTGGCAGAGATAGAAGTCTTTCATCCAATTATTCCAGGCCTCTTTGTGGAAACATTTTTGACTGTTAACAAAATAGTTTTACATGATTACTGTCAAATCTGAGCCAGTGTGCATGCCATATTCTTTGAGTGGCTCTTTGAACTATTCATTTGAATTAGTATGGTTTGAATTTAACCAAAATGTAGATGTTTATGAATAATTCTGATATAACCCAATTCAGATTAAATGAATATATTTCTTATTACTAGATAGTAACGGCCACTCAAAGTAACCCTGATGTTTAGCATGTACTTATTTCTTCTTCAGAGTTTTCCCCACAATTTTTCCCCTTTTCTGCTATTCTTTTTATAAAAGCAATGATTCGTGCAGGGGAGAGTTCCATGGGTTCAGTCAACATTCTTGTCCAAAGGCTACGCTTCATGCGTAAGCCTAGCCAGTGAGTGTCCGTAAGCTCTTCAATCAGTGGAGTCTATCACAGCCAGAGCCAATCCTATCCTTGTCTAGGCTTGAAATTCCTTTGCACAAACCTCAGGAGTATTTCCCTAAGCATGTGGAAATTGCCATTATTGTGTCGTGGAGTGTGGACCTCAACATCTGGACAGCATCAATGGGAGCATTCATGAGAGAGGTGCTTGCTGCCTTGATGCCACTAATGTTGCTCGATGGCAGTCTGCAGAGCAGGCAGCCCTTGCTGCACAACATTGCCCAACTGTGTGCTATTTTCATCAAGCAGTGAAAGGAGGCAAGTGTCTGCTTCAGTTGTTTGTGCTCCTGAAGTATCCTTCATTCCAGAACTGGCCCCGTGAGGTCTGAATCATGAACTGACTCAACAAGGACCATGGTAATGCTAGCTCTCTGTTCAGCAGGACCCAATCTTCCTCAACTCCCACCTTTCAAGTCCAGCATAGCTATCAAGTCTGCATGTCAAATCCGTTGATGTCCAGCTGAATTCTACTATGAGAATTATCATCGGTACGATTTTATCGACATCAACACCTTGGCTGCCCGTGCTTGCAAACATCGCACCACCACACCCACGCCACAAATATGCAGTCTCCAGAGACTACAACCGCTACACCAGCAAAGACATGCCGATCCAGGCTGACTTGAACAACCTACTGCCCAACCCGTCTCAAATCTAGACGGCCATTTTGGACCATCGCCGAAGCCCTTAAGCGATCTCCCCTCAGCCTTGATGACCAATGGCGAAATGCTTGGAAGAACTGTGACATAGGGAATGGATTCCTTATAGAGGACCCCACAGTACAACCTGAAGGATCAAACCTTCCTCGCAAACAGTGGACAACCATCAACCGCCTCAGAACCAGTCATGGTAGATGCTGCCACCTTCTCCATAGATGGAAGATTAAAGCATCCCCATCATGCGACTGTGGAGCTCCTAATCAGACCCTGGAGCGCATCATTGAGCACTGCCCTCAGAGGAAATTCGCAGGCTGCCTACAAGATAGCCATGCTGTTACACCGGAAGCTTTGGCCTGGATATCCAACTTAGACATTGATATTTGATTTGCTTTGCTACGACCAAACGAAAGAAGAAGACGACCCCTTTCACACTGCTGTGAAATGGCTCACCCTGTGCTTCTTCTATGTAACCCTCTCGAATTCCTCTATGTAGGGTGCTACTTCAAGTGACGATAATGTTGGGAGCTATGATGAGGCTTGTAGCTGAGAGGGTTTGGCTTGTTCTCCTCTGGCTCTGGCATATCTGTAACAAATAGAAAGGGACACAAGGTGTGCATATTTTGCCTTGTCCTGGCTTTACATACAATACACAACACATTTCATGGTGTAGCATATTCACTGCTTTGCATCTGCTGAAACACAATTACATGGATAAATGATTTCAATTGTGAACATCAAAAGCTTGTTTCTTTTCTCCATCTTGCACACTATGTATTGCCTCTGATTGGATGAAATCCACAATAGTTACTTCAAAAGTGTTGGCCTGCTGCCCATTACACTTGTTACCTTCTGTTGTATACTGTTTTTTCTGTAAGTATAAGAATAACTAACATGCATTGAACGAGTAGATATTTTGTATTGTGCTTTTAAATCTGAAACACAGTTTTATGGTCTTATACCATAGCATTTTGAAAAGTATAGATTGCTCCAAAGTACCTTGCTTACAGAATGACCCGGAATTTCCTTGGAGCTGCTCCCGATCTGTTCCTGAAACTTCACTGGATGTGCGGTAGAAACCGCTTTACGTACATAATTGGAGTTTCTTTCGGATTTGTGATGAAGTTACGCTGAGGAACAGCTCCGTGGAAATTTCCGGTCAATGTTTGAGAGCTGACTGAATGCAATGCAATCATCAGTTGTATATGTGAATAATTATTGTCAGTCTTCAATCTTTCTCAGATGCATCTTTCTAGGTTACCTTTTTGTTTTGCCCTCCTGTTCTGGCTCTCTACCATCTTCATTCCTTTCTTTTGTGGTAATTGTAGCAGGTCGGTGCATCAAATCATGTTAAATATGCAAAAGGACTCATGCAAACTCATCTGTCACCTCTAATTTACCTTAACCAGCATCAACGGTAACATATAAAAGCAAAATACTGCGGATGCTGGAAATCTGAAATAACAACAGAAAATGCGGGAAACACTCAGCAGGCCAGGCAGCATCTGTGGAGAGAGAAACAGAGTTAACGTTTCAGGTCTGTGACCCTTCGTCAAAATGTTCTGACGGAAGGTCACAGACCTGAAACGTTAACTCTGTTTCTCTCTCCATGGATGCTGCCTGACCTGCTGAGTGTTGCCAGCATTTTCTGTTGTTACTTCAACGGTAACGTATACTGATGCACTGTTAGGGTTGCCAGCCCTCCTGGATTGGCCGGGAGTCTCCTGGATTGGCTGGGAGTCTCCTGGATTGGCCGGGAGCCTCCTGGATTGGCCGGGAGTCTCCTGAAATGGGCGATTGGTCTCCCAGGCGCTGCTGCTGGTGACCCAGGAGAAAAGTTGCACAGTTCGCGCATGCGCACCATCCTGGTGGCCTTCTCTTGCAGACAAGCATCGATGCATTCCCTGGCCCCTGCTGGTTGCCTCACTGCCAGAACAACTCTCAGCTCCTTACTTATCCTGGGTGCGCATGTGGACTTTATAATGAAAAATGAGCATGCCTTTATCATAGAATCATAGAATGATACAGCACAGAAGGAGGCCATTTGGCCCATCGTGCCTGTGCCGGCTCTTTGGTAGAACTATCCACCAACAACAACAACTTGTATTTATATAACGCCTTTAATGTAGTAAAACGTCCCAAGGCGCTTCACAGGAGTATTATAAGACAAAAAAAATTAATCACAATTAATCCAATGAATCACACCCCCCTGCTCTTTCCCCATAGCCCTGTAAAAAAATTTCCTTCAATCTATTCATCCTTGTTTCTTGAAAGATCCAGATACCAGCCTGTTGCAGAAAATTGAGCCATATACTTTTTCCCACGTCACACAGCCCATGAGCCCTCTGCCCCTGTAGCCCCATGCACTGTTTTCTATCTCCCCCCTCACCCCTCCCAGTCATGTACTCACTATCTAACTTTTTTCCTTGTTTTCTGTTTCATTGTACATTTTGCTCTTTCTTACTCTTGTGCTCTCTGTGAGCCATGGCTCAGTGCTAGCACTCTCGCCTCTGAGTCAGAAGATTGTAGTTTCAGGTCCCACTCCAGAGAATTGAGCACAAAATCTAGGCCGACAGTCCAGTGCCGTACTGAGGGAGTAACTGACCTTAAACGTCTGCCCTCTCAGGTGGACGTAAAAGATTCCACGGCACTATTCGAAGAACAGCAAGCGAGTTTTCCCCGGTGTCCTGGCCAATATTTATCCCTCAACCAACATTACTAAACAAAAACAGATTATCTGGTCATTATCACATTGCTGTTTGTGGGAGCTTGCTGTGCATGAATTGTCTGCCATGTTTCCTACATTACAACAGTGACTACACTTCAAAATCAGTTAATTGGTTGTAAAGCACTTTGCAGTATTGCCCACCTCACCACCTCATAATGTAATGGAATAAGCCATATTCCAAGAAATACATCATCCGATAAACAGATTTTGATAATATTAATACATGACATACTGGGTTTAAAAGTCTGGAAAGCCTCGGCGACACAGGCTGCAAACACAATACAGGCTTCTGAGATAAAATGGTTTGTTAACACAAAGCTGTGAAAACAAGCTTTGAAATGGGAATTGGTTTGTAAATACAGAGACAAAGCCCCTATTGAAGCAAACCATTGGTGCTTCCAGAATATCTAGAGTTTGGAACAAAACAATAGCAATGCCCAAGTAAAGTGTCAAAATCTAACATGTCGAACAGGTGCACAGAACATTAAAAAAAACAAGTGCCTTTGAAAAAATGACATAAAGTAAAAGAAATACCTGCCGTAAAATAGTTTTATGTTAAACTTAGAAACAGGAAACATGATTAAATATGCAACCAATTGAAATAGCTAAGAAATGCAAAAAACATCCTGGTTCAAGTGTTTTTGATTTACAAGTTGTAAAAGGTACAAATAGGAAGGCTTTGAAAATATAATATCAATAGATGACACCAAGCAATTACATTGTGTTTGTATTGAACTTGGAACACCATGGAGTCACGACGTCTGGCTTACAAGCAGTTAAGTGATATTAAGAATTCAATAGAAAGACTTCCTAAGAATAGCATCAAATAGATAAATCGACAATAACCATAAAAATGATAAGTTTTTGAAACACCTAAAGGTAGAGACAGAATTCTAAAAGTTGGCAGCTGAAATGACAGTAAGAATAGAAAAGAATTCAATAAAGAATCACGAGAGATAATTAGCTTACATCAGCAGGAAACTTCAAAGAAAATACCACTAAAAAAAGGTATAAAAATAGAGCTTTTCAGATAGAGAGTCAGAAGTCGCTGGAAGGGTAAGCGTTTCTCAACTTCACAGGCACGCTCTAAGTTTTCAACTCTGAGTCTCGGGTAATCAAGGTATTTGATTTTGGTGGATATTCTGGATTAAGAAATAAGTAGAAGTGTGGAAATGTAACGAAGTTAAGATTTGAGAATAAGGATCTCTGATAAGAAATGTAAGCTATTTGTATTTTGAACGGTTAAAGTCGCGATTGACTTATCAGCTGTTAACTGAATGTCAGCTCTTAAATAAATCTATATATTTTTAGAATTGTCTCAAGTAGTATTTCTGTATCAACCTCATGAACTCAATTTCTGTACACTCTTCAGAGAGGAGTTGCAGAATTCTGCGGGGGGGGGGGGGGTTTCCGGACCCTCATAATATCCGAAAGGTTACAGTCTAGTTAAACTTATTAAAAGTGCTATCCGGAGGACGGTAACATCTTCAGGCCATTTCTTTCCTTTAGGGAGAGGTAGTCTGACCTTTAGACCCAATTAAGCGTCTCTAGGATTCGGCTACCGCTAACTTTAGTTGAAGGTGAACGTCTGGGGAATACGCCTGATCTGGGGTAGTCCGAAAGGGCTAGGACTTATAATTATCCCTTCAATAAATCAGGCAACAAACTCTTAAAAATCATGAGATTTGGTGTAGAAATCATGATTTGCTATTTTTTTTCAAACATAAACCAATATAGATTGACAGTTGGTTTATAAACCTCATTAGTGGCTTTATTTAATCTCTAATAGGTCACAGCTCTTTACAAAAACTACATTACTGCATCTGAAAATGCATCACAAAAACTTTTTTAAAATCCTTATCACCACCTTTCACCTGGTGCTCAATACAAGCATCACGCAATGCAGTTCCTGCAGCTGCCAACCAAAGGTAAGTTTAGGGAACAAAATCAAAGACACCTTCCCATGGAGACAGGAGTTGCAATCACACCCCACCACCCCCTACCTCCTCCACCTCACAGTAGGCTGCTCCAAGCCCCCTCCAGGGACTTGCCTGAGGGCTGGTGCTGGCATTGATGTCTTTGCTCGAGCAAGCTGCCCGTGGAGGCGCGACCAATCATGAGCAGCGCGCCCCGAGTATGCAGATATGGCCTGAGGGCTGATTTCTATCGATCCTCGGGCCTTTTGCTTCCGAGGCCCCCCTCCCGTGTTGTAAAAAAATTCGGGGACCCCCGTAACATAATGAGTATTTTTCTGTATAAAAAATTAGTTATACAATTAAGCATATATATTTATTACTATTTTGGTTTTAGGTTTTTAATGTAAGAGCAGGAAGGTGCCTGGGTTCGACCCCTGGCCTATGCTGAGTAACCAGACCTGAGCTAGGTGGCAGTCGCGATGTTACAATTGGTCTTGAAGTCCCTGATTCCTCTTATCTCAATACTGGGTTATGATCTCGCTGCAGACCCAGAGGGCTGGATTTTCATTGGCCGTGGAGGTGGGTTTGGAGGCGTGTGGGGAGTTAAAATTGCGAAAACTGGCGGGCGGGCACAAGCCCACCTCCATCCCGCCTCCACACAATTTTCATTAAATCGTGTCTGCTGGTCCTGACTGGGTCCCGCCTCTAAGAGGCGGGATAGGCTGTTAAGGACCTTAACAAGCACTAAATTGCCTCTATAATGCCATTTTGAACGGCCTTTGTGATTTTAACCCTTTTTCGACATGAAGCACGCCTGTTCTGAACCACGAATGTGAAACCTGGCGGGAGTCCGTCCGTCTGTCCGTCTGTCTGTCTGTCTGTCTGTCTGTCTGTCTGTCTTGATAGTGGTGGTGGATGGGAGACATATCTGGGAGTGGTGGTGCAAAAATGCCTTCAGGTCCTCTCAGGCCAGGCTGTCTTTGCAGACCTTCAATGCAGCAGCAATGATGACATCATCACAGGTGACTTTTAGACTGAAAACACTGATTGGGTCATGGGTTCCCACATGCTGCAACTCAATTGCCCAATTAGGTGAAAATCGCATCAATCTCCCACATCCAATTGCAGTCGGGTGGATAACACGAAAAGTGAATGACACGACCCCAACCCGCCCCAGTATCAAAATCCAGCCCAGAGTCTTTCTTTACGCTCCTCCTTCACCCTCCCCCCCCCTGCCCCAAGGCCACGTGACGCATGCACTTTCCCTTGATGGCGCGCTCACTAAATTGATACATTATTGAAGTATCCACTTCGCGGCTACAGTTTCAAATAGTTACAGCCATAAAGGGTGAGCCCCAACTCCGGCTGAGACTCTCCCCGGAGCTGATTGGATTCCTTTCCACATATTTTCCAACTTTGGACCAGTCGCTCTGCTCGGACCTCTCCCTCTCTCTCCCGGTTAATTATTTTTAATCTCCTCGCTTGCCCTCCCCGGAATATATCCTCCGATCCCAGGAGGAGACAGATCCCGGTCAGAGGGGCAGATGCGAAGGATTTAAAAGTCCATAAAACAGCCCCAAGCTCTGAAAATGGCTCCGGGAAGCTGACGATGAATGAAGGGTGACATGTGGACTAACAGTGATTTTCCCGCCCGGCCCTTCAGGTTTCAATCAAAAAAAACCTACCGAGATAATCCTCAAGCCAGTGAACTCGCCCAACACGCGTTGCAAATGGTGTCCAACAGTGCGCAGGCACAATCTTTGTATCTGAAACTATTCCAATCATCTCAAATACAGAGGGGAGCAGGGGAGACTTCTGACGGGACAAACCAACTCGCGGACCCCTGGGGGGGCTGCGGATCCCCGGTTGAGAACTCATGCATCCCAGCAACAGCCAATCACAGGAGGCATGATGAAAATTAATACAGCAGAAAAAAATTGTGAGTTTTCACTGTTCAGATCGCGAGATCGCGAGTTGGGGTACATTTTCATCAAAAATCGCGTGTCTCGCGGTTAATTCCCGAGGGTTGGCAATACCGACTTTGGGACATCTTGAGGTTGTGAAAGGCGCTATATAAATGCAAGGTCGTTCTTTTTCTTGCGTGGTGATGATGGAGGAGCGACTGCGGAGAGTAGGAGGATGGAGACAGAATTTGAAGAAAGCGAGAGGATTGCAACGACCCAAGTGCCTGGAAGATAGGGAAAAGCATCTTCATGCACTACATGTAAGGTAAATATTTACCTGTTCACTGCCTTTTGCAATTTCACTCCGATTATCTTTAACTGGGGGAGGAATATTTATTTTATTTTAAACATGAGTTAATGGTTATAAAATGTGCTGATCTTTCTTTGTGGTTGTAGCAATTTAGGGTTGCTAACACTCCTGCATTGCCCTGGAGTATCCCAGGATGGGCGATGAATCTTCCAGGCACTGCTGCTGGCAACCTGGGAAGAAAGTATATGTTGTGAGCCACCTTGGCCTGCAAGAGAAAGGGAAGTGTGTCAGTGGGTGTGGTGCAATGTGTTTGGGGGATAAATAGTATGGGGGGTTAAATTGGATAAGACCCGAAAACGGGCGCGGGGATCGCCATGCGCGATCTGCACGCGCCCGTTGAAAGTAGTGCAGGCAGCTCGCGAAATTCGTGCTGCCTGCTCATTAACATGATTGCCGCGCTGAGCCCAGCGCTAAACGTGCTGCTGACTGGCTCCGCGCTCAACAGGGGCCCCGATATTGTGTGGAGCCTGCTCTCCATTTAAAGGTTGCCTGCAGAGTGAGAGGCTGTTTGCTTAACGGGGAGGTGCTTTGTAAGGGAAGTACCTCATTGTGACTGGAGCTGGAGCAACGTCTCAGCAGGGCAGAGAAAGGTCACCTTGGTTCCCCGATGCAGCACTGGAGGCCTTGGTGCCGGTGGTCTACAGGAGGAGACAGGTCCACCACCCGCAGAGGGGCAGGAGGCCTTCCAGATCCACAAAGGCTGAATTTTCCGGGGTGGTCGCGGGCGGGTCGGGTGGGAAAGTTGTTATTTTTGACAGCGGGCCGGGAACCTCTCGCTCCCACGCGCCTTTCCCCCCAGGCGGGTCTGTCATCGCGGAGCCGAC
The DNA here is from genome assembly GCA_030390025.1 of Squalus acanthias. Taxonomy (NCBI): domain Eukaryota; kingdom Metazoa; phylum Chordata; class Chondrichthyes; order Squaliformes; family Squalidae; genus Squalus; species Squalus acanthias. The sequence continues at coordinate 24,309,648 of CM059443.1, forward strand.
CCGACCGGCAGCGGCGGGCGACCCAATTGAGATGATTATCAGGTAGTTTACAGGCACTTAAGAGCCTTTTTTCACTTACTTTTTAAATTTCCCTGCATGGCCACAGATTCACGCAGCTCGGGAACCACGTCTGTCAACCTGAGGCGGGAGTTCCGTGGCCATTGCTCCAGTTGATTACTTGACAGCATGAAAAACAAACCAAAATAAAAACATGTTGATTACATCAGCTAACAGATTGATGGAGATTCTGTTCGACTTGAAAAGCTACTGGTAAATGTTAATTCGGAAATTCCTGAAGGGATGTGAGTGCTGAAGGCTCCCCTCCTACCCTGGATGGTGAGGGAAATACATTTTTCACTGGCCATTCTCGGCTGTTGCCTTCCAACTCAACAGTAATTGCAGTGAATTGATCTGCATTATAAAAAGTGACATATTTCATTTAAATAAATTTTTGTGTTGATTCTAGTCAGGTTTTTCTCACAGTATACTGTGGTTGTCCAGTTACAGATTAAATCAAGTCATCAACCGTAACAATTTCATTCTCATCACTCATTCTACTGGTTCAATTTGCTTTCAGTCCCTAAATATGACTAATTTAATTTTTCAGTCTGAGACTTTAGGGTAAATTTCTGCGGAGGTTCTCACACTTGTCCATTGTTAACTTCAACGGAAAAGCTGCAGAAATCCCAGAAACACATAAGCACCACTTACACTGTTAGTCAGGGATTCCGCAGCTCTTCTGCTGAACTTGCATAAGATTGTAAATCCACCCTTTTACAATTACATTTTAAATCTGCTTAATTTTATGTATTACCTATACACACACATCTTTTATTTGTACCAGTTACTGATACAAAAGTCTATAGATTTGTGACTAAAGCACCAATAACTTCCCAATTAATGTACTTTTTAAATTATGTTCTTGATCGTATTTGTAGATATAACTTAATGATAATATTTAAATATTTCTTTGTCACTCATATATAACTTTTATTATATTATTGTAGAGTAAAGATTCAACACCCAGTTTGTTAGATGAAACTTCAAATGCAATGTGGCCATGGTCCCTTTAAAGATTCTGGCTGAAAACGCATCATGAATGACATCACCAGACCCGCTCCATCTAATTGGGCCGGGTAACGCACTGGGCTGGCTTAATAGGCCCCATTAAGGTAAGTTCATTTTCAACAGCGGGATGGAGCCAACAGTGGGGTCGCGACCCGCCACGGACACCGCCCACACCGGACCCACCAAGGTAAAGAAAATTCCAGCCACACTGTGCGAAGGCAGTGTGAGGAGATCACTGATGCCAGCAGTGCCACCAGTCTTTCCCCCAGGACATGGATCCAGTGCCAGAAGAAGTTTAAGGACCTCACACGAGTGGTCAAGGTCAGTGAATGCATCTTCAAATGTCATATCCCACCAACTGCACCACTAGCCTCACACACTGCTCAATGCACCACACCCCCATCACTCACCTACCAACAAACTCTAGCAGTCACGACTCATACCTCACAATCATAGCTTCACCTCACCCTCACACACTTACCACTGCTGCAAGACTCACACCCACATCTCACACCTTGCGCACAATGCCAGCTATTCAACCATGACAAGCACTACATCCAAACACATTGCACCACACTCACTGACACACTTCCCTTACTCTTGCAGGCCAAGGTGGCTCACAACCGGCGTGAGCAGGAGCAAACAGGCGGGGGCAGGGGGACAAGCACGGCTCCAGAACCTGACTTTGCTGGAGGAGGCTGTGCTGGAGATCATTGGAGGGGCCATCACCAAGGTCGTGGCGATCGGCGAGGCTGAAAGCATTGATGATGATGGTATGCTCATACCTAATCCTTCTCTCACATCCCACTTCCCCCCTCATCCCACAATCGCTTCTCATTTACAAGCTGCACATGGTGCTAGCATGCACATCTTGCTTCCCCCTCCCCTCCCCTCACCACAACCCAACCCTTGTGCCTTTCTCCTTTCAGATACCCAAGAACTGCCAACAGCCCAGCCTGTGCAGGAAGAAGTAAAGGAGGGGAGTGATAGAGAAGAGGCACCGTCACTTGATCTGACACTCCCAGGCACTAGCTCAGAAAATGGCACTGTGTGAACTTTAGAGTGTAGTATAAGAAGTGGGATCTGCACATGGTGAGTCACCGGGCACGAGTGGGCTGCAGCCAGGCCAGGGGAAAGGGTAGCGCAGGTGCCAGCTCCCCGGAGGGCGAGGTGGCACACGAGTTCTGCTGCACAGGACTCAGATGATGACTTCGATGGGGCGGCCTTCAGAAGAGGGGTGATGGGCATGCACACAGAAATGCTTCGTGCAATGGCAGGCCTGCCATAGAGCCTCTTGTCACTGTCAAGGAGCATGGAGGAGTCCGGCTCCAACATTGCACAGAGCTTTGCGTGGAGCTTGGAGCCCATGATTTCCAGGATGGAAGTGATGGGCAACTCCATTAGAGGACTTGTGGACCCAACCATGATGCTGGGTGTGATGGGTGACATGAATCTTGTCATTCATGTGGAAATGACTTATGAAATAATACTGGGCGGCCTGCTGGTGGCGCTGTCCAGGGAGAGTATAAATACTCGGGCATGGGCCCAGCTTGCTCAGGATATTCTGTAACAGGAACTAGTGAAGGACACAACTAGACCTCCATGTTGAAAAACAGTTGATTGAAGCTTTGTTTAACGCTTAGACCAAGTGCCTAGTAGTTTTCTTACGTCAATGGGCGATGTTGCAGCTTCCATTGCAGCACAAGCGGAAGCGACCCAATGTCTGAGTGCTGTAGTGGAAGCTCAGACTTCTGTCATGCAGGCTCAGCTTGCTGCCACGCAAGATCAGACTGCTGCCATCCTGGCTGGGTTTATAAGTGTAGCAAGGGGCTTGCAGGGTCTCACAGCAGTCCAACAATCTGTTCTCCAACAGATGGCTAGAAATGCTGAGGTGCCACCCCAGGGTCGTGTCAGTGGCTCCGGATGACAGCATTCATATTTCCACCACTGCCACTCGGTAAGTGGCATTGCAGTTGTCTGTCAGCCAGCCAGCCCAGACTGCTGCCGCCCATGCCGAGGTGGTGCAGTCTACAGCTGGGCCCAGAGCTGCTCAAGGTCATCCTGCAAGGCCATCTGCAGTGTCCCCCATGGAAAGTCAGCAGCCTTCCACCAGCCATGCTGCAGTCTCTGTGGCAGCACTGCGTAGGAGCACGAGAATAGCAAAAGGAACACGAAAGACAGACACTAAGGGAATGCACAAGAGTGCTTAGTTGACTTTGTAATGTAATATTGGAATTAATCATTTATAAATTATGTTTGGAATGTTTGTTTTGTGGTGGCTTTCATTTCAGCATTGTGCCCAAGAAGATGGTGTGATGTTCTGTGACAGAGGGATGGTAAAGTGGGGAAGTGTTGAGCAACAGGGATCTGGGATTTCATTCAGGGGAACTGGAGTCTGATGATACCCTCATGGACAGCCCGTCTGGAATGGGGATTTGCAGGCTGCACCTCCCTTCCTCCTCCTCCTCCTCTTCCTTTTCCTCTTTCTCCTCCTCTTGAGGTGGTCGCGGAACCCGTGGTGGCAAGGGCTATGCCCTCATGATGGCCAAGTTGTGGAGGATGCAGCAGACCACCACGAATTGGGACACCCGCTCTGGTGAGTACTGGAGAGCTCCTCCCAAGCGGTCAAGGCAGCGGAACCGTTGCTTGAGCGCCCTGCTGGTCTGCTCGATGAGGTTCCTGGTGCCAGCATAGCTGTCATTATATGATTGCTGGCCACGAGTGGTGGGGTTGCGGAGGGAAGTCATCAGCCAGGTGTAGAGCGGATAGCCCTTGTCTCCGAGCAGCTACCCTCGATCCGACGTGGTGGCACGCTGACTGACATCACAATCTGCCTATTCTGTTTACTGCTGCTGCACGCACGACCCGCCCGTGCTATTGCCCTCACCAAGATGGCGACCAGCACGGGCCGCGCTGGAAGTGGGCGGAAGCGAGGAGGCCGCCATTTTTTTCCGAAACTGGTTTTAACTTCGCGGCCGAACAGTTTAGTAGTGATTGGATAGGCAAAACACTCCTCTGATTAAAGAGGGTAGATATTTTGACTTTTAAAAGCCACCCATTAAGCCAAAGACACTGTTAAAGCAATGAGTACTGCTTTTTCTTGCTTCGTGCCTGGTTACTAGATGAATAGATAAGACTGTTTAATGTTTATGCTGCCAAGACTCTCCTGTGCTTGCCACTAATGCCTTTCTCACTGTAATCCATTTCATTTATGTAATACTGTTATTGGACTGATTTTAGTCTTGCAACTAAACCTTGGGTGGATCAATCACAGTAGTCATTACTTTAAGCATCCCAAATTTTGAAATGCTATTTCTTACATGCCATAGCTGATGTTGAAGTAACCTTGGTGAGTTGCTGCAGTGCATCCTGTAGATTGTACATCCTGCAGCCACAGTGTACCAGTGGTGGAGGGGGTGGGTATTGAGTCCAGGGGCAAGGGCACTGATCAAGCAAAGTGCTTTGTACTGAATGGTGTTGAGCTTCCCCCTCCTGGATGCTCGGACTGCTGTCATAGAGGCCCGGAATTCCAGAATGGGTTGGGCCTATCTTTTATGGCTTCAACAGACTTGGGGATTGGCTAAAAAGAACAATGAGGCATAGCTTCACTTAACTTACTGGTTCCATTTGGTCTACTAAAACTCTATTATGCCGTCCTTTGTAAATCACAGTCCCTGCTCCTCTGACAAATGCATGTGTGTGTGCTTCAGCTTGTAGATTGTGATGTTGGCGTACCAGCAGGTGGGTGCAGTGTGTCTCTGGTGCAGCCTGATCTGCCTGGCATCTCTTCATTGGTCCTCCTCTTCTTCCTCCAAAAAGCATAGCTATGGGGGAAGGGATGGTGGGGGGCGGGGGGGGGGTGGGGGCGGGGGTGGAGGGAGTTCCTATTGCGAAACCCAATATGGCACTATTGTAGCTGTTGGACAAAAACGCAGCAGCACAACAATTGTCACAAAGCTCAAGTCATAATAGAAAAAGTCTTTGATAATAATCCTAACAAAACAGCAGAGAAACAGCCAGAAAATTGTTCAAAGAATCATCTTCCTGGGCTTTTTAAATGAACTTCAGTATACAGGTTAATCCTTGTACACACATTCCATATGGGTGGGTAATGTAAACAGTGCTATACCAGTAAAAGCTCTGAAGAATAGAGTGCACAATATCATGATGTCATTTTGGCCTCATTAACATGCCTCTGCCCACAAACTGACAAGTGTTTTTGGGTTAGTGTCAGCTGTGGCTCAGTGGGTAGCACGCTCGCCCCCTGCGTCAGAAGGTTGTGGGGTCAAGTCCCACACCAGAGACTTGAGCGCAAAAATCTAGGCTGACACTCCAGTGCAGTGCTGAGGGAGTGCTGCACTGTCGGAGGTGCCGTCTTTCAGATGAGACGTTAAACCGAGGTCCCGTCTGCTCTCTCAGGTGGATGTAAAAGATCCCGCTGCACTATTTCGAAGAAGAGCAGGGGAGTTATGACTGGTGTCCTGGCCAATATTTCTCCCTCAACCAACATAACAAAAAAAACAGATTATCTGGTCATTTTCACATTGCTGTTTGTGGGAGCTTGCTGTGCGCAAATTGGCTGCCACGTTTCCCACATTACAACAGTGACTACACTTCAAAAAGCGCTTTGGGACGTCCGGTGGTCGTGAAAGGCGCTATATAAACGCAAGTGTTTCTTTTTTCTTTTGCACAGTAATTGCGATTGTCAAATTGGACGGGGTAAAAAAAAAATAGGTGAAAATCCACGCAACTGATCTCCACTCCAATTTCTAATTAGTAACATCCATTTTTGTGCTTGAAAATCAAATGTCACCGATTGGAAAATTTATTCGACGAGCTGAGATAAATGATTACATAAGGGGGAAACCTGTGCGCATCGAGGACTAAGTAGAGGTACTCTTAGCTTTCGTAACAATGGCTAATAGCTGCATTCTCTGAACCCCACTGCTTGCCTGATAATAATAACGTCTCTATTAATGTTTCTGTTGAAAAGAACTAAACAAGGCTGATGCCCATCACTGTTGCATTTTGTGCTGTAGTTGAGCTCCTGAAGGCTCATATTCGTATCATAAAGAGATCAAGGGAGGCAGGACTGCTGCTATGGAACACAGAATCTCTCTGATTGTGGATGGCATTCTGTTTTCCTTGTTGAGTGTTGTTAACCTCGCGGTGGAACTGATTAAATGTTAGGAATAGAGCAATGCAATAATCTGCTGCTCACATTCACATTTTTGGAGATGGTAGAATGCTAATTTTCTAGCCACTAATAATTCAGACAGTCGAACAAACTTTCTTCTCCTTTGTACTGCCCAGAATTGCATTAAAAATTAATCTAGCAAACATTTGATCATTGCATGAAAGAAAGATATACATGTTTGGTGTGTGTGATGCTCAGATACTAAGTTGAGCCCAGGCTCTGTCATCTTCTCCTCTTAGCACCTAGAAGATCAGGAAAAAAAAAATAGTTTATAATGCTAGAAGGAAGATGCCCCATTGAAATAAATATGACTAAATATTCTAGTGTTTTATGCTGCAGCACTGCAGTGTATGCCTGTATACGAGGGAAGAAATGAATGAATAAAGCATGATAAAAATAGGTTGATACTAGTGCTTTGGAGAGGTGTCTGAAGAATCTTCAAGGACCTCTTCTCGTAGTGAGCCAACAGTCTTAGTGCCCCCTCCCCCAATCTGCATGCACTACCACCTCTTATGTGTGGCCTTCTCCTGCAAGGCAATGTAAAAGGGATGTGTTGGAATAAGGAATATGAGAACTGTGCGTTCCCCAAGTGGCCAGCAGCTGTCTTATGTGAACAAGCATCATGCTGGTACCTTGTATTCCACTGTGGGTCTGCGGTTGTCAGCTGCCACTGTTTATGGGTCAGAGGCAAAAAATAAATGTGGGCAAAAGTCTTCCAATTTCTCACGATGCCTTGGAGATTCTGCTGCATGAGCAGCAGCACAGGAATGTGTCCCTGTGAAGCTTGGGCTGTGACACAAATGTTGAAAGACATGCTCAGAAACAAAGCTGACTTGCATAGTGCATTAGAATGCAGTCACACATGGAGGGATGTGGACTGGCCCCTCATGGGCAGCTGGCTGCGTGCTCTGCCAATTTCTAACATCTGGATGTCATGTGTGTGCTTCCAGGAGAAGGCTGTTCACAAACACTAAGTACGTGCGCATTGGCTGAGTGGGGGGGGCATGGTGGGGGACCAGATAATGTAAAGGCGCTGTCTAGGTGAAATTATTTTTGGCTCGAAAGGCAGAATTACAATAGGTTTCAAAATGCTGGAACATGCACCAGATAAAGTATCAAAAAATGTAAATTGTCTTGGAGAAGCATCTCCCAAACCCCACCGGGATACGGCCCTGTTCCACCAGTGGGTCCTTGCTCAAAGCAGCTGGATCATCGTGTAATTGTGGGCGCTTTGTCTGCAACCTTCTATCTGTTAATATCAATTGGTGGAAAACCGCAGGCAAAGCACCTGTGATTTTCTGATGTGGCCCTGCTGAAAGTGCGAGACGGTGGAAAATTCTATCCCATTTATTAGGCTTTCAGCAATCACATCTCCTTCAGTTAGTCCTAAATCCACCACTGACGCAAACTGTGCTTTTGTTTTACTTGAGGTTTTCTTCTTGAATACTGTCGATGGAATGTTGCGTTAACTTTATCTGTTAACTTCTGACAAGCCCATGTCCCACTTCACTTTCAGTCTAACTCCTTGTCTTGATGTGTCATTAGATATATATTTAGGGCTGTTTACGGGGCTTTCTTTGAAGCGGTTGGTCAGCTGTTACTGGATTTCAACGTTGCCATGTATGTACATGAGAAATAGTGGCCTTGGTAGAGTAGAAGATTTTGCTATTCTGTTTTTAAATAGTTTTACATAAGGCTTATATTTTTATTGGGAGACTGGTGGTCGAACTATAATAATAATGACTCTATCACTACCACTAACAATAAAGGAACATATAAATCCTCTAAAGTGTTTCTCAGTCAGACATTCAGCAAACTATAATTATACAGTCATTTCTGAACTACACTAATGAACAAATTATATTTATGAGCTATTAATAATGACCTTTCATAAGTGCATTAAAGGAGCATTATTGTCCTACTGGGGATTCTTCTGACAGGTTCAGTTTTAATATGATTTGAGAAACCAACAGAAACAACAAATAATGCCAGTCATCATTGCACGTGATCCCCTGTTTCTAAAGTAGAAGATAGTTACCCTGTTCACGTGGTCAATCACCAGGTACTCGTGTGCAGGATCTAGGACGGTACAGGTGCCAGTTCACTGGAGGACGAGAACACACACTAGTTCTGCTCTGACATCGAGGATCCAGACTACCAAAGAAGGCTGATGGGCATACCCTGCCAGCCAGCCTGCCAGCAATCTTGCACACAATAGCTGAGAGTATGGAGGAGTCCAGCTCCAACTTGTGTCGAGGCTTCATGCAAAGCATGGATACCATTCTGTCGAAGATGGAGCAAATGGCCAACTCCATAAACGCGGCAGTGGCAGCCACCATGGTGGAGCCTCTGCTGACAGCTCTGACAGCTTCCATGGTAGCTCGCATTGCTGCCACCTTGGCTCTGGGGGCCAGCATTGACGGGGGCTTCCAAAGCATCACATCGCTCCTGCACTCTGTTCTCATGCAGAGCTGTAGGAGTACTGAGGTACAGTCTCTGGAGAATGGCCATGGCTCCATGGGAAAGGCAGCTGCTGTCCTCTCTCAGGATTATAGCATGCCTGCACAGCTGTCACCCACTCCACCAGTGCCCGTGTTAGTGCCACGCAGCCAGCTGGACCAGATTGCCCCGGCCCACGGCGAGATGCTGCAATCTGAAGCCGAGCCCTCAAGGCCCAGAACTACTTGAGGTCTTCTACCATGACCATCTGAAATGTCCTCAATGGAAGCTCAGGGGCCTTCCACCTCCCATGCTGTAGCCACTGGGGATACACCTCATAGGAGCACTAGGATAGGTAATTGAGCACATAAGACAGGCAGTGGGGTTTGCACAAAGGTGTTTCTTAATAATTCCATATAGGATTGAGTTGTTGGAGCAAAGCTTTTTTGCCTGGATTTGGTGTTGGTGTTAATATTTGTAGGGAAAGATCCATAAGGGTGTACAGAAGGAAGGCAATCAGATGTTGGTAGTAAGGATGGTGATGATAAAGATTGGGAGATTTGGGGATCCGGGAATATTTATACAGAATATTTCTTTCCAAAGGTGGGTACAGTCCATGATTATTTCCATTGATTTCAATGGAAATATAAATCGGGAGAGATGTAAAACGGGCTGCTGACTTGCTATCACCTATTTTACAATGTCGTACAAAGCCAAGATCTACCTCCTAGTGTGCTCTGTAGACCCGTCTGAATTTGCACCTGTAACTATCCTAATGAGCTGACGTTGGATAATTGGCATATTTCTATTTCAATCTGTCTAAGACCTGCCAATAGCCATTCTCGTGTAAATAATGCCAATATTGAAAATTCGGGTCTGTGATGTTTTTATTGCGACAGGTATTTGTGGAAGTAGCAGACAGCAGTGGACTGAAGAGCATAGACTGTGGAGGAGGATGGTGTACTTAATGATGTCAAAATCACTGGACATGGACATGGAAGATGAAGAGGGACTTGAGCCATGATCACATTTGTGATTTCAACCAGTGTGGTCTCAGTGCTGTGGGTGGGGCAGAGGCTGGATTGGAGCGTTTCAAACAAGGAGTGAGAGGAGAGGTGGGAGCGTAGTTTTGAGGCAACAATCTATTCTGAATTTTGTAAAAGAAGAAAATGTTAAAAGGGGTGAAGAACAAAATAAAATTAAATAAAATTGAAGAAAAGTGAGAAGGAGGAAAGAAAAGAAATATACAGTCGGTTTAGTAAATGGAACTTGAAAAGGAAAAACATTGGAAGATGGATAGACTGAGATTATCAAATACTTCATGAGACATGATGGTTACTGTGCTGATGGGACTGGGGAACTAGGGTGTTATTTGTGAAAAGAATCCCATCCAGGGTTGAATAGTGAAGATATGGGGAAGGATAGATATTCTGGAATTTTGTGCGATTACATTTGGGGATCCGAGAATATTTATGCAGTATATTTCTCTCCACAGGTGGGGTACAGTCCACAATAGTGTAGCTTGCACCCTACCCTGGTCTTTGGAATGATCCTTGTATGTACCTTAATCTATTTTCTTAACATACAGGAACAATTACAGTAAGAGATGGATTGTAAGGAAGTAAAACAAATAAAAAGGGCATTGTTACGCAATGGATTTGCGAGATTAGTTACAACAATGAGTTCAGTGGAAAATAAAATCAGACTGAAGTTCATCTCAGATAAGAATAAACTACTTCCCTTATGTGGGGCTCCATTGGCATCTGGAGACAACCAAAATGATTAAATGGCTACACAAGTTCAAAGATGGATTCTCAAGAGACTTATTAGCTAAGAGCTGGGACATAAATTGGCTCTGGCTGTCAGCTGCACTCATTCAGGTGAAAGAGTGCAATCAAACTGGATGTAAAACACTAACTTGCAAACACTGCTTCTCCCAACAATCCTAAAACCTGTCAAGTATAATACTCCTCTCAGCGAGAGACTAGAGGTGGAGAAACAGGATCATTCCCCGTCCTCACAGTTTGGTTGCTGAGATCCACAGTAAGATGCATCACCACCTTTCTTGCAGATTGTCGTTGTAATTATGTGTTACTAACATGCGTAGTCATAAATAAGAATTTATGACGTAAGGTCACCAACCTGAATCGTTAACTCTGTTTCTCTCTCCACAAAGGCTGCCTGACCTGCTGAGTGTTTCCAGCATTTTCTGTTTTTATTTTAATTAAGAATTTACTGTTGACCGACATCTGACTTAAAGAATGGGAGAAATGTCTGCATTAATGATCAGTATTATTTTGTGCCATAGGTGGTTTTGCTACCCTTTAATATGAATAGCCATAAATGTGCTTGACAAATCGTGATGATTGTTTATAAGCGTTTTGAAAATAAAAAAGCAAAATGGGCACTGTATCGGGTTGTTGACAATCAGGCCCTATTTTGTCTTCCAAAAGAAAAGCATTCGTTGGCTTGACAGCTTTAGCAATACAGTACTGATTTCAATCACAGGCCGAGGTTTGAATCCCAGTCTTGACTTTTGTTTGAATATGACTACGACACTCCAGAGGTGACCATTGCCATTTTGCCACTTATCATATTGCTGTTTGTGGGAGCTTGCTGTGTGCACATTGGCTGCCGTGTTTCCCACATTACAACAGTGACTATACTTCAAAAAAGTACTTCGTTGGCTGTAAAGCGCTTTGAGACGTCCGGTAGTCGTGAAAGGCGCTATAGAAATGCAAGTCTTTCTTTCTTTCTAAATTGAACAATTTGTGGTGATACAACACTTCATCTCAGGAGCAAGAAGTCACCAGATGAGAGCAGTTTGACCCATAAAATGCATTTCCTGTCAAGTCTGCAGACCAGAAAGACGGCAGCATAGAGATGGAAAAAAATAGCAAACCTGGATCAAACATGGCTAAAATTGCACAAAATAAAACCTTAAATTGAATTTTTTTTATAAAGAACAGTAATGAACTTTGCAGAGACTCTCATCATCTGCTGTTTAGAGTTAAGAATGAAGGGTTTGATGATTATCGTTGCAACTGAATGGGCTGGGGGGGCCAATTCATACGATACATGTGTTTTTGTATTTTATTTTATGACAAAACATTGTTACCAACTGATGTATTAACGCAGAACCCTAGGAAATATTGGGGATGGTTTGGTCCGACGACTGTTCACGTTGCAAGTGCCCAGTTTCAGATGGGCTGTTAGAGGAAGTGTCAAGTCAAGTTGAGGAGCTTCCTTCAAGGGGGAGAGTCCATGAGTCAATCCATGTCTTTCTTGTTCATTTCTATTGCAACAGCAAGCCTAGGAAGAGCAAAGGTATATGATGGTATGTGGTATGGGGGAATCTAACATAGGAAAAATAACAAAATCTAAATAGATTAGCCCAGCTGTGGCTCAGTTGGTAGCACACTCACCTCTGAGTCAGAAGGTTGTGGGTTCAAGTCCCTCTCCAGGGGACTTGCGCACATAAAGCTAGGCTGACACTCCAGTGCAGTGCTGAGGGAGTGCTGCACTGTCGGAGGTGCCGTCTTTCGGATGAGACGTTAAACCGAGGCCCCGTCTGCTCTCTCAGGTGGACGTAAAAGATCCCATGGCACTATTTCGAAGAAGAGCAGGGGAGTTATCCCCCGGTGTCCTGGCCAATATTTATCCCTCAACCAACATAACAAAAAAAAACAGATTATCTGGTCATTTTCACATTGCTGTTTGTGGGAGCTTGCTGTGTGCAAATTGGCTGCCGCGTTTCCCACATTACAACAGTGACTCCACTTCAAAAGTACTTCATTGGCTGTAAAGCGCTTTGAGATGTCGGTGGTCGTGAAAGGCGCTATAGAAATGCAAGTCTTTCTTTTCTTTCAGAAAATCCCTGAGGGTTGTGCTGGGTCTCCACTATTTCTGGGATCTTCCAACATGCCAACTAAGTATCGGAACCTCCACCAAGGCAAATGTCACTGGGCACGGGGCTGGCGTGGTGGCGGAGCCAGAGGAGGGGAATTTCTCTACCAAGCATTCCTACTTCTCCAACTCACTTGGGACCAGGCACAGTATTGGAGGCCAGCGAGATGAGGTGCACCAGGCTCCAGATGGAGAGCAGTTGGCTCCAATGCGTGAGTTCAAGTTCAGGGAAGCAGCCTGGATTCCCCCAAAGAAAGGAGCAATTCTTTTTTTTTTTAAAAAGCTATCATGATTGGCCTGCTTACATAGGGAGCTGAAGGAGAGTTGGCCGTGGTCAGGCAAAGAGGTTGCCCTGGACAATGCCTCAGCATGGCATTCTCAAGCCTCGGTTTCAAAAAAATCTCAATTTGGAATTGCACCAGAGGTGTGAAGGTTTCATGCACCAACTGATCCAGTACTTAAGGGCTTGACAAAACTAAATGGAACACAGCTAACATCTTTATTTTTCTTAATTATTTTAGTTAATACATTAACCCTAGAATGTCTTCCAATTCATGGTCAATGGGACAAAATTACAGTCTTAACAGAATATAGGATAAAAATTACTGTTGGGGAAATTGATGGGCAAATACTTAACACACTCAAACCAAAGTCCCCACTCCATTATTTTAACAGAGCTATTAACCTGTTTAAAATAAATAGGTTGAGAACTCCGTTAAGGTAGAGGAGAGAGGAATATGGTACGAGCGCATGATAATAACATGGACAACAATAATTTCCAGCTTTATATCTTTGTTCATCTGCCTTTTCCTTCAATAACATCAGATTTTAGGGTGTGTTAAATGCATGTGTTTTATCATATTACCTCTCTATTTCGATCATATAACAGGTTTTGTGCCAATGACAACTAAAGCTTTTTGATGTGATTATGGGAAAGTAGGTTACTGAATCAGGGTGCTAGGAAACAGGGTTATATTACGGTCAGTTTAGCACTTCTTGAACTGATATTGATTTGTGACGTCAGACTCTAAAGCCCTAAATGCACAATATCTTTTGTTCCCCTTACAGTAAGCAAGCACTGGCAAGATTAAATATGGCAAAAAATACAGATTTAAAAATATAAACGCAGAGAATAAGATCCAGGGGTAAATCTTTCCGGTCCTGCTCCTGTTGGTACTGGGTCAGTGAATGAAGGAAAACGGATGGATCGGAGCAGGCGTCCATAAAGGAGCTTTTCCAATTTTCTGTTGCCTAATTTTCCATCCACTTAAATTAATCGGGCTCCTTATGGGTGTGTGCTCCTCTCCACCCAATTTTCCTCTATTCACTGCACACAGGCGATTCAGTGACTCTGGGCGTAGGACTCGGAAATTCTGACCTTTACTATCTCCAATTATCAGCAACTCTTTCTGTTCGTATGTCACGTCCTTTAGGTATTAGTGCTCCTGAAGTTTCAATGGGCTGAATTTTACTCCGCTCTTCTGTCCTAAATTGGTTGGGATAGTGGCAGATACAGCAGGAACATTCGGCATTGCGGTCTGCCACTCCCGTTCTCCATTTCCTACCGGTACTGCCTCTGGCAGCCCCTTTCCCGGTCACTACATGTAAAATGCTGGCGGGAGGACATGGAGTCGAACCTCCATATCATTTCCCTTCTAGCTGCCTCTGCTCGCTGGGACTGCGGATAGAAGATGCAGGTAAGCACGGGGCAGCGGCGGCAATGGCCTTAAAGTGCAGCAATGGAGGGAGAGCGCATAGTAGAGGCCTCTTGCCTCTGCTCACTGACCTGCAGGCCTTGGTTTCTGCCGAGGCTTACAAGGCTTCAGCTCTTCTGCCTCAATCAGGTCCCTCGCCATACCTCGTGGTGCAGTAGAGGTGTCTCCACTACAGCACTGTCCTCAATGTCAATGGTGTGCTCCCCCTTGGCAGTGGGAATCCCGCTGTGAGCCTGTCGTACATGAGTAATGAACTTGGACCCAAAAGAATGGGTCAGATTTGCAGGGGTGTCGGAGGTGCGGGTGGAAGGCCCCTCTGCCAGAACAACATCATAAATAGCAAAAGAACAGCCCAACATTTCTTAATTAATAGAATACATTTATTTCATGTTATTATTATTATTTTCTGTCTCTTGATTGCTTTTGAAATAATTTCAATATTTAACCGTAATTGCGCGGGCTCGTGCACAGATACCGTTTCTAATCCCTTCATGAGATTAAGCTGCACAGCAGCCAATGGTAACTAATGCAGTTTGTCAACATGGTTAAACTGACACTGAGTGTAGGATGCCCTTCAGTTTATGTAAGAGAAGCGGATGAATTATATCCTTGGTACTTGGAACATTTAATCCCTGCAATGCCTTTTCAGGTCAGTAAATGGCTTCCTTAGTATTTTTTTTAAGATTGCTTTGCACCTTTAGGGGAATTGTCAACAAAGTGTGTTGGGGAAAGTGTGACTGCAAAGTGTGACACTGAGAGGGGATGTCCTTCAGTTTATGGAAGAGGAGCACGTGGAACAGCTCTCAGAATAGTTAATCCCAGCAATGCTTTTCTGTTAAATAATACTTGTAGATCTCCCTTGGAATTGGTCACGAGATGTCTGGAATCTGGAACAAGGTTGTTATTTTTAGGTGCTAACCTACCTTGTCCCTTTAAGGCCACTGCTTAGGTACTCCCTGCGGGAATCCAGATATTTGTAGCTGCTTGTAATTGTATCTGAGGTCAATTAGAGGTCAGTAAATTGCTTGTAAATTCAGGGGCGTTGTCAATAAAGTGTGAAGGGAAAAGTTTGACACTTAGAGGGAGTGCGTGCCACATGCAAGACTTTTGATATATTATAGATTTATGTTCAAATCACTCATGGTCCGACCCATACGAAGTCAGAGAATACACTGTTTTGTAAGGGCAGAAACATTATACTATGTAAAACACAATAGGCCTGAAATTCCAGGGACCAGAGAGGATGGAGAGAGGCCACATACCCCACCTGGGGCATAACCCAGTTCTGCCAGGATTGCTCGCTCTGCAAGAAGCACATGGGGTGAAGGGCGTCACATCTGGCACTGCTGCAGCCATTTAAAGAGACATGGCCCCTTAAATGTAAGTGGTTACACGTGGACGCAATTTTTTTTATCTTAAGGTTGACAAAATTTAGTGGAGGGGGGGGCAAATTGAAGGCAGCAAAAAAAAAGACTGTGGAGGAGAAACATTTTCCAGTTGGGAAAAATTCCTGGTTGGCAAATGATTAAACTGGCAAAAAAAAACCAGAGAAGTAGAAAATAAATTGGAGGGAAGTTGAAGTGGAGATGCTGCTGCGTGAGGAATCCTGCCCTGTTTGGCATTCCAGGGTATCCTCCCCATAAAAGAGCAGCGTAGCATACCTGGCACGAAGTAGGTCAATGGTACTCTACCAGCAGGACCTGGGACCAGATGTTAAACAAAATGGCAGAACTTTAGAAGGCTATCAATGTACAACTAAATAACAGTACCATATACCAGATGGCATTCTACAAAGTGTTGCCTGTTCACCTGCTACACATATACTGCTGGCACATGCAAGACTCTCAGACAGTTTTACAGCTTTTTCGTTGCTTACCATGCTTGCCCAGACTCCAGCAGGGCATATATTCAAGCTGCAACTTATAACTAAACGATCTGGCGTACTGACATCTTAAAAAGGACGTCATAAAGCAAATTGCTGTAATACAACCTAGCTAAATGATTGCACAGTCAGTCCCTGACTAAACAGGATGGACTGCGGTGTGGGCATCTGCCTCTTAACTGTATGTGCTCCTTCAACTTACAACATCTCAAGACGACCTCTCCGCTTGCACAACAAGCTGGCACCTAATACAAGGGAACAAACTCGAACTGAAGGAGGGGTCAGAAACTTTAACCCTTTTGATTCCCTTTGAGGAGGCCAGCCTGGATGAACCTTGCATAAAAAAGCATCGAGTGAATAGTGGAAGATGAAGCTGCAGACTGGATCCAGGCTCATGGCTGGTATCACCCAGCGCTTTGGGACGTCCAAGGGTCGTGAAAGGCGCTATATAAATGCACGTTCTCTTTCTTTTCTTTTACACACTGCCAAAATTTCTGACTGTGAGGAGGTGGGGGCTTTTTTGTGTCCCTCTCTCCCTTCCATCCTGAGCTTCACTCAGGAGGTGACTTCCGCATTTCCTGCGGCTAACCCTAAGTGCAATTTGTTGTTGCTGTTGTTACTGCGTAAATGCATAACTGGGGCACACAGTGATGGTATTTCAACGGCAATCAATCGCCACTCTGATATTTCAGCACCCCCACCGCCCCCTCCCACATGGGGCAGATGCCCATAAAGCACCATAAATGGCACGGGTGCCTGCCCCCTTTATGTAAATGACCCTGTTTCCCGGGATTTGGGACTGGGTGAACGTCAGGCCAGACTGTGGCCAAACCTACTGCCCTGCTGCACTTCTGAAGGTAGAGTTGGCATCCAGACACTGTCGGGCCTAGGACTCTCAACTTAAGGACTTTACTAACAAACACACTAATCTTTTTCACTATTTTTCAAGAAATAGTGTATATATATATATAAAATACAATAAAAATAGTTGGCAATGAGTTGAAAGCAGTCTGCAAATAATCTTATGATTTATGGCATCACATGCAGCCCTCAGTTAAATTACAATCCTGCAAGTCACGACCTGCTGTTATCCCATATTTGTCATACAACACGAGTGAACTCCTTTTTTAACTTTAAGTACTGATCTTTCAGCTTTCAATGTTTGTTCCACAGCAATATACGTTTTTCTACTCATTAATGGGCCCGTTTTTAGGGGAGACAGCTCAAACTTTTACACTCAGTGCAGTAACACTTCAGAAGGCCCGTGTCTGCTGAAAGATCAGTGCGGCGAGCTTTTAAGTTACTGAAAAGATCTGACAACATATTCAGCTCTTTTCAATTAGTGAAGTGCGACTGGAGGTGAACTGGGTTTCCAGAGTCGGATTCCACTTTAAAAATGTACCTTTTTCTCGGCAGGCGTTCTTATGGGTGCCACCAATGTGGATAGTTACTGATGTTAGACTACCTCTTAATACCAGTTTCGCTATAAAAACGCAAATTTACCTGTTTTTTGCATTGCACTTCTGGCATCCGATTTGCACCCAAGAGAAAGCCACTTCAGTGCCCGCAGTGCAGTGTAAAAAGAGCATGAAATTAATGGCTGCACTGGCTGGCTTTAGAAACAGCAATGGGGTTGAAAATAGACGGTGTCTGCAATATCAGGGCAAGTGCCAAAAGTGAGCAGGATGTGAGCATGGCATTAAACCCTGTGAGACCAACAGCTGAAGCAACATACGGCTGCAGAATTAACCTTTATACAAGTGATGGCACACGTTCCTTGACTTGGCACCATGCTGGCAAAGTGAAACAATCTCACTCGCGTAACTACTGGCCAGATTGCAGGCATTTCTTTGATCTTGAAGTGCCGAGCAATGTGTTGGAACAGCAGAAAAACACTCAGGATCCAACCAGCAGCTTCACTACAACCAAGGACTCGACCCTGAGCCCTGAATGCAGAATTTAGTGCGCATTGTTTTTTGTAATTTAACTTTAGAAAATTGATATTTTAATAAATTTGTATTGATAAATTCTATATATGAGTGGTTAGAATGTGGAGCTCGCTACCACAAGGAGTGGTTGAGGTGAATAGCATAGATGCATTTAAGGGGAAGCTAGATAAACACATGAGGGAGGAAGGAATAGAAGGTTATGCTGATAGGGTTAGATAAAGAGGGGTGGGCGGAAGCTCGTGTGGAGCATAAACACCGGCATAGACCAGTTGGGCCGAATAGCTGTGCTGTACATTTTATGTAATTCTTTGTTTTCTGTGTTCTGTCAGCTGTGGCTCAGTGGGTAGCACCCTCGCCTCTGAGTCAGAAGGTTGTGGGTTAAAGTCCCACTCCAGAGACCTGAGCACAAAAATCTAGGCTGACACTGCAGTGCAGTACAGAAGGAGAGCTGCACTGTTGGAGGTGCTGTCTTTCGGATGCAACGTTAAACCGAGCTCCCCTCTGCTCTCTCAGGTGGACGTAAAAGATCCCATGGCACTATTTCAAAGACGAGCAGGGGAGTTATCCCCCGGTGTCCTGGCCAATATTTATTCCTCATCAACATAACGAAAACAGATTATCTGGTCATTATCACATTGCTGTTTGTTTGGGAGCTTGCTGTGCGTAAATTGGCTGCCGTGATTCCTACATTACAACAGTGACTGCACTTCAAAAGTACTTCATTGGCTGTAAAGCGCTTTGGGACGTCCAGTGGTTGTGAAAGGCGCTATATAAATGCAAGTCTTTCTTTTTTGTTTGTTTTTGGCAATCCCCAGCTCCCATCAGGGGTCAACGTTCACAGGCAGCACAGGTCAGAGAATTGAGGCTAGGATGTTGTAACCCTATCTCCAAATGTCACTGCCTGCGAGTGTGGCTTTCCCACTGGGAGCATGGCTTCCTTGTGTGGAATCAGCCCTGAATCTATATTATTAAAAAATATTGTCTCTGTGCCCCTGTAATATTATACGACTGTAATAGAATATGACTGTAGTGAGTATCCAATGTTGTTGATTGGTCCACACTGACCATGTGACATCATGGACCAAACAAATTATTTGGTAAATTAATTTCAACCATTTTCATACACCATGATAATTTCCCTGTCCTCTTCTGTTATGACCATTTTACTCATACCTTTACATTAAAATGGTGCAGCCGCTTAATTTCAAGCATTTTTATACTTCACGATTAAATGATATTGGGGGAAAAATTCGGTTGCTTTGCGCCTCCCGTTAGCACCCTAATGGGGCGCAAAGCAACTATCGCCTGGGCGCGGCGATGTTTGCGCCGCTCGCGAAATTGACCAGACATTTTGTGGCGATGCTAAACACTACTGCCACGATCTCCTGCGCCCGCAGATCGTGACATCAGTCGAGCGTGCAACGCCCCGGTCGGATATTGAGTGGCGCCCCCTGCCTTACCACCTGCCGCTAGCAACGACAGGTTGAGGGGAACGTTTTGCAGTCGGGAAGGGACTGGGGGAGTGCTATTTAAAGGCGACCGCTTCCTGCCTTTTTTTGTCGGCGACATTTTTGCACCACGCATTCTGAGAGAGAGAGAGAGACTTCTGGAGAGATTCAACACTGTGTGAAGGAGTTTTGGGTACTGAGCAGCGCTTTGCAGGTTCATTTTGATTTGACCTTCCTTGCATCGATTTAGAAGAGATTGTGGGGGCTACACTCTGAGCTCTTTCCCTGAGCCTCTCCATTGTTCTTTCCAGCAGATTTGATGTACAGGTCTCTCCAGGCTGAGATTCAAGGCTGCAATGAGCAGGGTGTGGATGGAGAGCAAGATCGACCCTCCCCTTTAAGAACTGGCCGGCGCCATTGTGTCTGTGTTCCATTGCTGACTGACATCACCTGAGCTTCGCCAGCGCTCTGAGGTAGCACCTCGCTCCTCGGTGTTAGCGCCTTAAGAGAGGTGTGTAGCGCCTGATTTAGCGCTCCAATCACCTCCAGGAGCGATAGAAGCCAAGTTTGCATTCGGAGGCAATAAATAGCGCCAGGTGCTAAATGTTGCGCCCGGCTGATAATTGCACCCCAAACGGAGCGATACCAAATTTCTCCCCCATTTAATCTAAAGAAGGAAAAACAAAGTGACATTGGATATTCAATATACCAACCAGACCATCAATCTCCCACAACCAACCTCTCCCACACACCAATTAACAAAGGCATTCTACCAGTTCCGGACCAAGTTTATAGAGACACTGTAACCCAGCCAACTCCCCAGCTTTTCCCAGAGACATGCCCTCCTCCTCCAACCTTCCCAGTTCATACTGCTACTCATCTCCCTCTTCTCCCACAAGTTAACCTGTCACTCTTCTTCTAACCAGCCCATCTCTGTTGAAACTGGCTCTGTTCTTCCGTCTCTTGTTCAAGCTGTCGCTTTCTTTGTGGCCCCAGTTCACGCTGTCACTATTTCTCCCCTCCAACCCCATCAATTCAAGTTAGCAGTCTTCTTCCCCCTGCCCCCTCAATTATTGCTGGCATTCTGCTTGCTCTGCTCCCTCAGTTAATGCCATCACTCTCTCCCAGCTACCTCCCAGTTAATGCTGGCAATCTCCTTCCTCCCCCAATCCAAAGCACCACATAGCCTCTCCCCTGTTTCCTCCCAAAGCACTGCTTCTTTCTCCCTCTCCCCAAAACACTGATCCGAGCTACCCTTGCCCCCATTTGCTGCTCTTGGCTTCTGCCTCCTTTGAGAAATTGCACCTGCCATCTCCACTCCTTCCCGCTGTCTCTCGTTTCCTTCTTTCTCCACTTCCTGCTTTCTCTCTGCCCGCCACTTTCTCCCCAACTCCGTCCCTTTCCCGATAACCCTGCTACTTGGGGATTCTGGCTGCTGCATTCTCTCGATGGGAGTTTAGTTCTTGTAATAATTCCCGGCCACAGTATGTAGAGGCTTGAATCGCTTCCATTAGCAGCGGGGCACGAGTAGGGGCAGCAATCAGGGGAGAGGGGCGCAAACTGTGCTAACTTTTTTCCATAAACAGGGACACATGTCCATATCCCCATAATGCTAACCACCCATGTCGAACACGAGAAACTGCTGGAGTTAAAATGGAGCTCTTTTCTAAATTTCGAAATGGTGACTAGGAAATTATTTACAGGAATAACAACAGAAAGTGCTGGAAACAGGGTCAACGTTTCGAACCCTTCGTCAGAAGTGACGACGTTGACTCTGTTTCTCTCTCCTCGATGCTGCTGAGTGTTTCCAGCACTTTCTGTTGTTATTTCAGATTTCCAGCATCCGCAGTATTTTGCAATTATTTACAGGACTTAGGCCAGGTTGTTTCTACAGTTTAAACCTGTACTTACTCGTCTGAAGGCGCAGTAATTTTTGGCTTTTGAAGACAAGAGAACGTGGGGGATATCCCACATGATCTCCAGTGTACTACATACTATCGTTAAGGGGACATTGTTAATACTGGGTATTAAACCGAGGCCCCGTCGGTCCTCTCAGGTGAATGTAAAAGATCCCATGGCTCTATTTTGAAGAAGAGCAGGGGAATTAT
This sequence comes from Squalus acanthias, assembly GCA_030390025.1. NCBI lineage: Eukaryota > Metazoa > Chordata > Chondrichthyes > Squaliformes > Squalidae > Squalus > Squalus acanthias. Next base: position 24,331,360 of record CM059443.1, read on the forward strand.
CCCTGGTGTCCTGGCCAATATTTATCCCTCAACCACTATCACTAAAACAGATTGGCCCAAAAATTCGTGTGGAAGCCTTCGTGCGAGGGTAAGGCCTCCCCGCGATCTCTCACTCCGCGTTGGCTTTTTCAGTTCCAGCTCGCACGAACTTGATGTTCTGGACAGCTGCTGTGCTGGGCTTGCGTATCCCACCGGCGTAGTTAATTCGTGCGAGCTGTGGGATCACGTGACTCAGTTAGAGCCAATGGCAGCACACCATCTTCCATTCATAACTTTCACATAAGTGCTGTGAAAGCTATGAATACTATAGCCCCCCAAAAGAACCGCTAAACCTCAATTAAATTTTAAAAAAAAACCATCACATTAATAAAATAAGTATAGTTAAATAAATTAACCATTTTAAATAAAAAATTAAATTTTTGAAAAAATTTAAAATCTTTTAAAAAGTTATAAAAATAAACTTACCTGTCTTTAAAGTCTCTAAAAAAGATATACCTGTTAAAAAAAATTCAAAATAATACTTAATTCACTACTTACCTTGTTAAAAGTGGGTCTTACTCCTCCTTTTTTTATGTGTAGAATCTTCCGTACTTACCTGCGCGTTGAAACCACTAAGTGCACAGCGTGCGCGCAGCCTGTAGCGCGCACACGGTTCACCTAGGACCCGCCCCCTTTTCCATTCACCAAGTGCCGGTTTTCAGCGCATGCGCAGTGCATGCAGAAAACCGGCAATTGGAGACAGAATACGCAAGAGTACACAGTGCGTACTCTCGCGTAGCGGCACTAATTTTTGGGCCAATATCTGGTCATTATCACATTGCTGTTTGTGGGACCTTGCTGTGTGCAAATTGGCTGCCACGTTTCCCACATCACAACAGTGACTCCACTTCAAAAGTACTTCATTCGCTGTAAAGTGCTTTGGGACAAACTGAGGTTATGAAAGGTGTTATTTAAATGTAAGTTCTTTCTTCTTTCTTTCCCTGATTGATGACAACTAAAATGGGATAAATAAAACTACAGACAGAACAATTTGTTTGAAGTTTAAATTGAATTAAATCATCAGAAGCAAACAGTTACTATGAGCAGAGGTTATGAAGTAGATTCAATAGTGATGAAACTGGAAGCTGGAACAAAGGCCGGAATTTTCTGTACCTGGGCGGGTCGGGTGCGGGCGGTCAGCATGGTGGGTCACGACCCCGTTGCTGATTCCATCCCGCTGCAGGAAACGACTTTCCGATAATGGGGCCTGTTAAGCACCCCCTGCACGTTACCCGGCCCAATTAAATGGTGCGGGTCTGATGACGTCAGCTATGATGTGTTTTCAGCTGGTATATTTAAAGGAGCCATGGCCACATTGCATTTGAAGGTTCATCTCGGAGTGTGCAGGCAGTACACTGGGGGTTTCCATTGCTACAAACAGTTGGAGAGATGGCTGCACAGAGGCAGAGGGCTGCACCCAGGTTCTCCGATGACTCCCTCCATATCCCTGTGGAGGGAGTCAGAGCACGCAGGAAGGTCCTCTTCCCTTCTAATGGGCGGAAGAGACCTCCGCAGGAGACCAAAAGAGCCTGGCTCCAAATTGCAGAGGTCAACAGCAGGGATGTGGTCAGGAGGACCTGGGTGCAATGCCGCAAACGTTTCAATTATCTTATTAGATCTGGAAAGATGAGTACAAAGCCACACTCAACTTTATCCTGCTCTGCCTCTCATCACATCCCCATCACTCTGCCTTCCCAACCCTACTCCTTCACATCCTTACTCACACCAACATACCTTGCACGTCCACCCATCCCTCTCTCTCTATCTACATTATCACATCACTATCTTACTAGCCATCCCTCACACTCAGGCTCATCCTAATGCAATCACACAAGGAGGCCACTTGGCATTGCCACCCCAATCCATCATAGTCTCCCTCTAAAGATGTAACCCATCCATTCCTTACACTCACTCCATCACTCTCACTCAACCTTCTCTTCTTTCCCTCCTTGCAGGAGAAGAGAGCCCTCAATAAGAGGGCGAGGGAGAGAACCGGAGGTGGGCCTCCATCATTTGCGACCCTCACAACAGCAGAGGAGTCTGCGTTAGAAGTATCGGGAGTGGCCGAGCAGCTGGAGGTGGGAGACGGAGAGAGGGGAACATCTCAGCAACCTGGTGACAGAATTACATATCATACAGCTACATGGTATACACCAGTCACTCACATGGGGACTGATATCATCAGCCACTGAATGGTCATCATGTGCATAATGGTATCTGTACCCATTCTTCATATGGCATATCTAACTCATCTATTTACTCTCCCACAGGTCCATCAAGAGCCCCCCGACACTGTCCAGGAGGAAGAGGAAGATGACTCCTCAGAGGAGCCTCCAGTCTCTGAGGGCGCAGCGTCACCAGACATGAGCGCACCCAGCACCAGCGCAGAGACGCACACCTCGGTGGGTCCAACGCGAGATAGAGTAGTGTTGTCACCAGGTCCATCACAAGTCACAAGTGAGCAAGAGCAGATGGTGGAGACAGGGACAACAGTGGAGACTCCTCGCCGGAGGGCGCAGGACGCTCCCAGCTCTGTTCAGCTGCATGCAGACGCTGAGCCTCGGGGGCCATCCAGAAAGAGGGCGATCCTGGAGGTGCAGGAAGAAGTCAGGAGGCTGTGACAGGTTTTGCGAACGCGATGTCTGCAAATGTTCAGAGAATGGAGGAGTCCATCTCCAACATGAGCACCACTGTGTTGCAGGCGATGGCGACTGTTGGCTCTTCCATGGATAGGATGGCCACCTGCATGGAGCAGCTAATGCGCCACTCACATGAGCACATGGTCTCTATGGACAATAGATGGCTACCTAGGGGGCATAGATAGCAGAGCCTCATAGACCTCCTGTCTAGGAGGGATGTCAGTGTAGACATGGGTCCTCATGGCCCTACTGCTGTGCAGCAAGGTGCTCTCCAGCTACTTACTAGCAGGGATGTGCGGATGGCCTGATAGGAATGATAGTGAGATGGGCAAGAAAAGTGGGGGCTCCTCTCAAAGCGCTTACACTTCTCCCCCGTTGCCACCCCCTCAGTCAGAGCCCCAGATGGCACCTTGGATCGCGATGGCTGAGTCTGCCCCTGCACAGTCGCAGGAGGAGCAGACTTTGGCGGGGCCATCACAGGCTCCAAAACCCAGAGGACGTCCGCCAAGAGTGTCTAAGCAGTTGCCGCAGGGAAGTGAGCAGGCTGCCTGTACCTCTGCTGAAGCCACGGGGTAGCACCTCGTAGAAGCACACGTAAGAGAAAGATGACACACAAGTAGATTCACAAGGGTAGCCACTTGGGTGTTTCAGCCACTGTTAATGGCAAGTTTCCGTTAATGTATTGTCAACCATTAAAATCTTTATTTTCACCACTTTCCCATCTTTGACACATTTGTGTGCACCTTTGGAAGTGGCTTAGTGAGTTGCAGTGACTGGTGAGACATAACGGTACCCCCGCAATGGTGGTCAGTGTGAAAAGAATGGCTTTGTTATTGTAGTGATCCTTTATGGTGTTGGTGTGGGGTGCAGCATCAGGTGATTGCGGAGAAGGTTGGTGGTGTTGTTGTTGGTGCTGCTGGTGTTGTGGCTCATTGTGGTCCGATTCTGAGGACCAAGGTGAGACAGTATAAATGGCACCCATGCTGATGGAATAGATGGCAGGTCAAGTACAGTTGACAGAAGCAACCTGTCAGTGGTGAGAGAGGTTCTTCCAATGAGTTGACACTGGATGGAGACTTTGCTGGAAACACTTGCAGCCTGCAGAAAGTTAAATCTATGCTGGGAATGTAGTCAGCAACAGCTTCTGCCTGAGGAAAGTGACCAGCTGTGAGGTTGGAGCTTTTATAGTACATTTGATGCTGTCAAGTTACCAGCTGGAGCAATGGCCGCTCAACTCCCGCCTCAGGTTGACAGACGTGGTTCCCGAGCTGCGTGAATCCCGTGGCCATGCAGGGACATTTGAAATGTGGGGGGGGAAAAGACTCTTAAGTGTCTGACAACAGGCTTATAATGATTTGAATTAGGTCACCCGCCTCTGCCGGTCGGGTCACTGCCACGCCGGCAAGCGCGCCTGAGGCAAAGGCACGTAGGGGCAGGATACATAGATACATAGATACATAGAAGATAGGAGCAGGAGTAGGCCATCCGGCCCTTCGAGCCTGCTCCGCCATTTAATGTGATCATGGCTGATCCTCCAATTCAGTATCCCGTCCCCGCCTTCTCTCCGTAACCCTTAACCCCTTTTGCCTGTAGAAATATATCTAATTCCCTCTTAAATATATTTAATGAGCTGGCGTACACTGCCCTCTGTGGCAATGAGTTCCACAGGTTCACCACTCTCTGAGTGAAGAAATTTCCCCTCATTTCTGTCCTAAATGGTTTAGCCCTTATCCTTAAATTATGTCCTCTAGTTCTGTTCTCACCCGCCAAGGGAAACATTCCTTCTGCATCTAGTCTGTCTAGACCTGTCAGAATTTTATACACTTCTATGAGGTCCCCTCTCAATCTTCTAAACTCCAGTGTGTACATCCCTAAACTACATAGTCTCTCCTCATAGGTCAATCCCGCCATTCCTGGTATCAGCCTGGTGAATCGCCGCTGCACCCCCTCCATGGCAAGAACATCTTTCCTCAGATGAGGCGACCAAAACTGTACACAGTACTCGAGGTGTGGTCTCACCAGTGCCCTGTACAGCTGCAGCAAGGTATCCCTGTTCCTGTATTCCAACCCTTTTGCTATGAAGGCCAGCATACCGTTTGCCTTCTTGACCGCCTGTTGCACCTGCATGCTCGCCTTCAGTGACTGGTGTACAAGAACACCCAGGTCTCTCTGTACTTCCCCCTCTCCCAATTTATTGCCATTTAAATAATAATTTGCCCTCCCGTTCCTGCACCCAAGGTGGATAACTTCGCACTTGTCCACATTATAGTGCATCTGCCATTTATCCGCCCAATCACCCAGTCTGTCCAAATCGCTCTGGAGCTTCCTGATCTCCTCCTCTGAGCCCACCCCCCCTCCTAGTTTGGTGTCGTCTGCAAATTTGGAAATGCTGCATCCGACTCCCTGATCCAGGTCATTAATGTAAATTGTGAACAGCTGGGGACCCAGGACAGATCCCTGTGGTACCCCGCTTGTTACTGCCTGCCATTCAGAAAATGAGCCGTTTATTCCAACTCTCTGTTTTCTATCTGACAGCCAGTTCTCTATCCACGTCAATACTTGCCCCTTTATCCCATGAGCTTCAATTTTCCATGCTAATCTTTTATGTGGGACCTTATCGAAGGCCTTTTGGAAGTCCAGGTACACCACATCCACTGACTCTCCCTCATCTATTTTACCAGTTACTCCCTCAAAAAATTCCAATAGGTTAGTCAAGCACGATTTACCCTTTGTAAATCCATGTTGACTCTGTCCTATCCTGTCCCCATTTGCTAAGTGCTCCGCTATTTCATCCTTAATGATGGACTCCAGCATTTTGCCCACAACTGATGTAAGGCTTACAGGTCTGTAATTACCTGCTTTTTCCCTACCCCCCTTTTTGAATAGTGGGGTAACGTTAGCTACCCTCCAATCCATGGGCACCGTTCCCGAGTCTAATGAATTCTGATGACGACGGGTTCCCGACCCGCTCCGACGCTTTTCAAATTTCCCACCCGACCCGCCTCCAATCGCGCCCGCATGGACCCTAGAAAATTCCAGCCAAAGTTATAATTGAGCAGGCAGCAAGGGGAGAAAGTGTTTCAGCAGGAACAGGAGGCTACGGCCCGTACGCACCAGTCGACTTAAACTGGAGGCTGAAAAGGAGTGACACAAGTACAAGGCTGAAGAAAAGGATTGACGGTGACAGCCTGAGAAAGCACAGCACCAGCGAAAGAAGGCGTAGAATCAGCATGAGTTGGCACAGTATCAGTGCAAAGTTGAAGATAAAGAGTGAGTGTGCAAGCACAAGGAAGAAGATAAGGCTAGACAGCACCACAGCTCTCCGTAACCATTGAATTGGGTCCAGCCCGTAACTCTGTACAAAATAACTTTATCAAGTCTAATCTTATTCCACATGTAAAGGAGAGACTGACAGAGATGATATCTTGAGGGCTTTTGAATTGTGAGCAAACAAATAGAGAAATAAAAGCAGAAAGGCTGATAAGCATCACTTAGTGGAAAAGCATTATGTTTTTGCAAGTAGATCCAATGTAATGTGGATTATGATGTGGTAAAGTAATGAATCTCGCTGCTTTAGATCACACATCTGAATCATACAGGCACAACTTTATAACGTCTTGGATAGCTTAGGACTGTGATGACAGAGAACTGATGATAGAATTGAAAAACATATTGGCCTGGAATTTGCAGTTGTAATGACGGCAAAACTGTCAGCGTTCGCCGTCATTACCGTGTAAAACTGACAGCAACTTCTGGCGTCCGTACATGCGCATTTAAACGCGGAAATCCTGAAGTTGCTGTCAGTGATACCTTCCTTCTCCACACGATGCGATGTTGCAGTCCTCGCAAAAGGAACTCAATTAGAAACCACTGAATTGACGTAAACTTCAACTTTTTATGCTCTATTCTCGCTGTAAGAACCCTTGAAGAAGTTAAGTCTTGTTGAATAAGGTGAAACTGAGCTTTTAACAGCGAACTAAGTCAGAATTACTGCTGAACAACCGATTTGGCCTGAAAAACTAATTTTATATTTGTGGAATGTCATTTTCTCCATTCCATGATAAAAAATTTCATCGACTTTTAAATAATTTTTTAAAAAGATTTGGGGGTAAAAATTCAGTTGGTTGCGCCTCCCGTTAGCGCCTTAAGAGGGCGCTAATGGGGCGCAAAGCCGCTAACGCCCGGGCGCAGCGATGTTTGCGCCGCTCGGGAACTTAACTAGACATTGTGCGGCGGCGCTAAACTTTACCGCTGCGACCACCTGCGCGCGCAGATTGTGATGTCATTCCATGGTGCAACGCCCTTGTGGCGCCCCGGAGCGGAAATTGAGTGGCGCCCCCTGCCTTACCGCCTGGCGCATCCAACGACCGGAAGACTGGAACGCTATCAATCGCTGTGGGGCTGGGGGGGGCGCTATTTAAAGGGGGCCTCTTCCTGTCTTTTTCTGTGGTTGACATTTTTGCACCACTCGTTCTGAGAGAGAGAGAGAGATTCGGAGAGAGAGAAAGAGAGACTTCTGCATTGAGTCAACGCTTTGTGAGGTAGTTTTGCCTACTGATCCTAACAGTTGGCCCCCCCCCGCTTTAAGAACTGGCCGGCGCCAGTGTGTCTGTGTTCCCTTGCTAACTGGCAGCACCTGCGCTGCGCTCGCGCGCTGAGTTAGCGCCTCACTGCTCAGCCTTTGCGCCTTAAGACAGGTGTGCAGCGCCTGATTTAGCGCTCCACTCACCTCCCGGGGTGAAGTTTCCAGTCAGTGGCGATAATTAGCGCCAGGCGCTAATATTTGCGTCCAGACGATATTTGCGCCCCAAACGGGGCGCGACCTAATTTTTCCCCCTTTATGTTTGTTTATGACATTTCAGCTTCCACCTTAATCCCATGTGTATGTCTTAATCTTTATTTTGCTTTCTGTAAAATTATAGAAAGTGAATGATAAAACCTGCTTGATACTTCCTGGTTTGCTGTCTGTGAGAATTCATCAATGTGATTGGCTGCTTAGCTTGCTTGATGACATCACTTTTGCTAGATGCCAGATATCCCCTCCAAATGGTGCCAGAATGAAATTAACGTTGGGAAAGGTGAAATCAACATCACAGAGCCTGCTGAAAGTTTGTGGGCAGCTTTCTTCGAGGTCAGTGGTGAACACCGTCACTTCGCCGCTGACCACAGAATCCGGGCCAATGAGATTGTGGTTAGAGGGGAAAAATGTGACAACCTATAAGAAAGTGTATGGGTTTATGTTAAGAGTTCAATTTATGGAAGTTGGTCAAAACGATTTAAGTCAGATGGACAAGGGAACTGACAATTTTGCAGTTTAACAGGTATCAGGTGGAGTTGACAAGTGGGTGGGAAGGTAGAGGTCCCATTCCAATTGACAAGTGGGCAATTCACCATATCAATTGATTATCCGGCACCTCATGAAACAGCGACTGTACAGCTCAACTGAGAATGGAGGCATGAATCTAGGAATATCAAATGTTAAAGCTGGAACAAAGTAGGACAAAGAGTTAGTTTGAGATAGCCAGTATGAGGGCACAGTCAGGGAGAGTAAATGGTGCTACTAGACACAAGATTGTCAGAAGTTGTATGGTGGCACCTACTCATGGAACATAGTCAGTGCATACACCTGATCCCTGTGATGGCCATCCAACAGAAGGCTTGTACGACACTAATATGGTTGCAGCTGATGTGATAAGAGGCAACAGTGCCCGCAGTTGTATTATCTTTTGGACGAAGGATGTACCCATGGCAAATTGTGGCTAGAGTGTCGATTTTGGACAATTGGGAAAGAACTAGAAGTTTTAGCATCATTGCACTGCTGGGGCACGATTTAAAGTTAATGCATCAGAAGCCTGTGCAGTTAGTAGAGCAAAGCTAGAGCTAAGAAACAGAACCAAACCAATGAACGATCAGCGCAGCCAACTGTGGAGGATGGTGGTGGCATTGTGCAGTGCCAGAGGTTTCACCAACCTGAACCATGGCAAGGGCACAGATTGTTAATTCTGGACATGCTATAACACATATAGCACATATTAAGACGCAGGTTTCAGACCAAAGGAGACGCCATCTGCTTATAGAAGCCATCTTGTTATCATGAATACAGGATAGAAATGTTGAGAGTAAGCCCAAACTGTAACACGTATCTTGTAATGTTTCAAGTTTGTAATTTACAATATTCATTGATATTGAATACTTATACAACATCCGTTCTTGACCCAACTGTTTCTCACTCCCTCCCATATCAGCTGCAGCCTCACTTCTACCTCCAAGTCCTAGGCTCTGGCACTCGACTTCATCCCAGCTCAAGACCAGGGACAAACTCCCAAGTACATTCCAACCCAATGTCTTGACCCTAAACTCCCTTGCACAAAGGCAACAAGCATTCAGCGCCATTCACAACTCCTCAGATAATGAAGCAGTCCATGCCCGCATGCAACAAGACCTGGACAACGTTCAGGCTTGGGCTGATAAGTAGCAGGTAACATTCACGCCACAGAAGTGCCCGGCAATGACTATCTCCAACAAGCAAGAGTCTAATCACCTCCCCTTGACATTCAATGGCATTACCATCACCGAATCCCCCAGTATCAACATCCTGGGGATCACCATTGACCAGAAACTTAACTGGACCAGCCACATAAATACTATGGCAACAACAGCAGGTCAGAGGCTAGGTATTCTGCGGCGAGTGTCTCATCTCCTGACTCCCCAAAGCCTTTCTACCATCTATAAGGCACAAGTAAGGAGTGTGATGGAATACTCTCCACTTGGCTGGATGAGTGCAGCTCCAACAACACTCAAGAAGCTCGACACCATCCAGGACAAAGCAGCCCACTTGATTGGCGCCCCATCTACCACCTTATACATTCACTCCCTCCACCACCGGCGTACCGTGGCTGCAGTGTGTACCATCTACAAGATGCACTGCAGCAACTCGCCAAGGCTTCTTCGGCAGCACCTCCCAAACCCGCGACCTCTTCCACCTAGAAGGACAAGGGCAGCAGACCCATGGGAACACCACCACCTCCAAGTTCCCCTCCAAGTCACACACCATCCTGACTTAGAAGTATATCGCTGATCCTTCATCGTCGCTGGGTCAAAATCCTGGAACTCCCTACCTAACAGCACTGTGGGAGTACCAACAGCACTGTGGGAGTACCATCACCACATGGACTGCAGCAGTTCAAGAAGGCGGCTCACCACCCCCCTCTCAAGGGCAATTAGGGATGGGCAATAAATGCTGGCCTTGCCAGCGATGCCCACATCCCATAAACGAATAAAAAAGTCACTGTACAGCCCAGCTACCAAATTCTAGAAGGAGACAAGATAATGTCTGTGGCTCGTAGAGGTTTGTGTGCCTCCAGGTCTGAATTACAGGGATCAGGAAAAAGAAAGAGTGTAAAACATACAGGAAGAGACAACAGAAACATAGAAAGGGTGAACAAGTATATTAGAAGCATATAGATTGTCAGACTTACAGAAAGAAAGATATAGAGAAAGAAAAAGAGAGATAGAGAGGAAAAGACAGAAAACGTGTAACAGGCATACAGGAGACATACAGCAGAAAGCAGATACGGCCCAACACAGAGACACAAGAAAACGAACTCTAGACCAACACAGAGATACACAAATAACAAAGAGGCAAATATATTAGAGAGCGAGAAATAGAGACAGAAAGTGGAAGCCAAACATAAAGACAGAGCGAGACAGAAAGAATTGGAGTGGAAGAGAAACAGAGACAGTTACAGGAAGAGAGATAAACATTTGTTTTTTTAATTTTGCCTAACATGGGGAAAAAACTGACACATTATTCTGATTGATCCATTAAATCGCTGCATCTCCAGAGGTGAATCACTTTATATTGGTGCAGGAAGTAGGAAAACAAAAAACTGTCAGTACAAGGGCAGTCAGAAAAAAATTCATTCATCATGCAGTTTCAGTTTTGTTACCTGAAACAGATATGGGGAAGATAAATAATGAATTATTTTTAAAAATCCACATCCTTATTGTATAGTTGTTCTCATGTTAAAAACATACCTAACACCAGAAAGCAGTACACACCTTCAGGAGTGAAGGAGTAGGGGAGAAAACTGGCAGAAAAAACGAGGGAAAAAAAAACTTTGAACGAAAGCAGACCTGAAACACTCACATTATACCTTTAACATTCTTAGCAATTTAAACTCTTATTCTATACAATTTCTAGGAATTACAGCATCCTGCAGGGGAAACAATACTTGGTAATAATTATTTATAATGGCAGAATGATTATTGCTTTTTCTCTCCAGCTTCATCCAATTTTATGGTTTCCTTTGTTACATAAACATGTACAATTTCATCTAAGCATGTAATTCTGTTGAAATAATTGCGCCCAATTAGATCTGTGCAAATGCAATGATATATCCTGACACATAAATTATCTTGGTTTTCAGTGGAAGACAATCTGTTAGTTGGATCTGGAGCATCACTTTTCAGGGGTGTTTTTAAAGGCATCAGTCAAATCTACAAAATCAAACCATATTGTTTCCTGTTTAATTAATACATACAAACGCCATGCCTGGTGCACCAGCTCAGAACAGTATGTTCACTGTTCCTCGAGGCACTTCACTTGATTCAGTGAGAACTGCCAAAACAGTAATAGTTCCCACTATAAATAATTTTATATGTAATAAAGAAAGAACAAATTGAATTTGCTAACATAATTGCTACTGATAAGGGTGACAATATTTGTTAAACACAACTTCCAACTCAAGAAAAACAGATAGATAGATAGATAGAGAGATAGAGAGATGGTAGGTAGATAGAGAACTATTGAGCCAAATGAGAGAGGCTGTGGGAAATTACCATGGGAAGGGAAAGGTAGACAATTGAAAGGGATAGGTATAAAGACAAATAGTTTCACAGAGGTAATAAGTGACTGCTCTTTGACACAACATAGTTGAGAGGACCAACTGGAGAAAGTGGGGCTCTTTTTGTTCGAAAAAAGGTTAAGAGAAGATCTGATAGAGGCGTTCAAAATTATGAGGGGTTCACATAAGGTAAATTGGGAAAAACGATTTCTACTGGTGGGTGAGTCAGTAACAGAAGACATAAGTTTAAGATTATCATAAAACAAATGAATGATGATGTTAGGAGGATGAGCAAATTCAGTGTTTGGTTGTGAACTTTGACAATCAGAATTCTAACGGGATGCAAAAATTTCAAAATTTGTCCCTGTTGAATAAAACCCTGTCCATCCACTTCAGGGAGCTTTATTTGTAAAAAGAAGCTGTGGTATTTTGTTCCTTCTCTCTCTTGCACTCTCTCTTATATGCATCATACTTCAAAATGTAAGGTCAGAATGTTGTTCTTTGGTGGGATCCTGGTGCATCTTTGAGGCTGGTGACCTGCCCACTGCAATGGGCGACCACTGACCCCCGCAGATTTTCTGGGTTCAGGGTATTGCTTTGGGTGGGCTCCCTGTGGGATTCCCACCCATCAGAGAGTCCACCTCGAGGGGGGGTGGGGGTGGTGGCGTGGGGGGTGAAAAGCCTCCGAGACCTGCCGCAGCAAAGAATGGTCTAAGTTGACCCTTTAATTCTAAATTCCACCCCCACCCCACTGTCATAGATAGCTTGGACGACAGGAATGCATCAGCGTTTCTCACACTCAGCATTGCTAGGATACAAATAATGAGAACTACATTGGATGCCGTATGCCAGTTCAGTACAGTACTGAGGGAGTGCTGCATAGTTGGAGGTACCGTCTTATGGACGAGACGTTAAACTGAGGCTCCGTCCGCTCTCTCAACTGGACGTAAAAAATTCCATGGCACAATTTTGAAGAAGAGCAGGGAATATTTATCCTTCAACCAACATCATAAAAAAAAACACCAGATGATCTGGTCATTATCTCTGCTGTTTGTGGGACCTTGCTGTGCGCAAATTGGTTGCCTTGTTTACTACGTTACAACAGTAACTACTTTAAAATTACTTAATTGACTGTAGAGTGCTTTGGGACGTCCTGTGGATGTGAAAGGCACTATGTACTGTAAATGCAAGTTCTTTATGCCTGTCATTTGCATGCCATTACAATTCATCCGCACATATTTAATTGGATGTATTGTACACCCAATGTCATTTCTGGTGGAAAACACGAGAAATGGAGGGGGCAAGCGGAGAGTCGGAAGAGCAGTTTTCAAAGTACTTCCCACTCCTATTTGCTCCTCTGATTTGCTGGCATTACACAGTGTAACCGCAGTGGATCTATATCTTTAAACTTAAAGCTATCCCTTAAAAGTTAAATAAGGCACAATGTAGTTTAAATAAATGAAAGCAGTTCCTAAATAGAACTGCTTTAATTTACTTAATGTACCATGACCTCTGATGTTATATGCATTATGATTCCTTAGAGAATCCCTGGAAATTCACACTCTATGGTACTTTATTGCTATAAAATGCTTTGAGCAAGGTCCCAAAGACAGCACTGTAAAAATGGTTTGTTGTATTTTTAATATAAAGTCCACTTTCTGCGAGTTTCATTTGTTCTTATTTAGCTTACTAGGTGGGGCACTTTGAAATTTGGAACCATTTTGCTGTGAGCAGTAAGCACTGACCCTGCATTCGTGTTGATTTTAAAGACATGGAGAATTCTGTTTTTCACCCTCTCTCCTCGAATGAATCAACAAGAAGCATTTAAAGAACATCTGATAATGTGAACAAAACGCTGTAAAAAGAACAAATTCGTGAAAACATTTTAACAACAGAGGAAGTTGCATTATTTTAAGATTAACTGAAATTTGGACGGGGTGGAATTGTAAAGCTCTTTGCTATTTACTTCAGAGAATAGAAAAAAAGAGATGATAGTTATAGAAGGGAATGAAAACAATAAACTTATCACAGAATTCAATCCATTCAGTCAAATCGACTTAGGTACAAATCTGGCACATGCAGAATCTGATTAAATTCAAGCTGTCATAAAGCTTTGATTTCAGACCTTTACATTCTCCCATTCTTTTCCATTGTAATCTCAGCTTCTAGACAATGGAAAAAAATACATTTCTGGGTAGTATTTGTTTATTCATCATTAAATGGTTTGAGTGAGTTATAAGAATCAGAAATACAGTTTTAAATGCAGCAATAATATGACACACTACTCTTAATTTGGCTTTAATGATAACTAAAAAAAAATCCATATTATGGATGCAAGAGCTGAATGCCAGAGGTGCATCAAAGACAGCATTGAACCAAGTATGACACCAGGGAGCCCTAGAAAACCGAGGTCAATAGGGGTTAAAGGCAATACCCATCGGTGGATGTGGTCATACCTAACACAAAGAAAGATGGTTGCGGTTGTTGGAGGCCTGTCTTCACAGCCTTAGGACATCACTACTTCTTCAGTCCGACCATCTTCAGCTGCTTCATCAGTGACCTTCCCTCTGTCATAAGGTCAGGAGTGACAATTCCAAAATATTCAGCTTCATTCACAACTCCTCTGATAATGAAGCAATCCATGCTAGCTTACCTAGGTAAAATTCAGGCTTGGGCTGACAAGTGGCAAGAAATATTTGCACCACATAAGTGCCAGATAATTTTGAACATGAGAAAGCCCAGCCATCATGGCACCACCATCACTGAGTCCCCCAAAATCAACATTCTTGGGGTCAGAAATGACCAGAAGCTTAACTGGACCAGTCATACCAACACCATGTCTACAAGAGCAGGGCAGAGTCTAGTTACTCTGAGACAATCAGCTCACCTCCTGACCCCTAAAGGTTCTCCACCATCTACAAGATTCAAGTCAGGAGTGTGAATATCCACTTGGATGGGTAGAGTTGCAACTGCACTCAAGAAGCTCGACACCTTCTAGGACAGAGCGGTTCACTTGATTGGTGCCCCGCCAATGAACTCAGTACCATCGGCGCACTGTGGCTACAGTAGGTAAGATCTACAGGATGCACCGTGGAAACGCACCAAGATTTCTACGACAGCACATCTGTCACCTGCAATCTCTACCAGCGAGAAGAACAAGACCAACAATGGTGTGGGAACACCATCGACTCCAAGTTCCCCACCAAGTCACGCACCATCCTGACTTGGACGTACATCTCCGTTCCTTCATTGGGGCAGATTCTTGTAATTGCCGACCTAACACAGTTGTGGGAGCAACATCAGCACAACCGCAGCGATTCAAGGAGCAAGCCCACCTGCCCATTCTGAGGACAACTTGAGATGGGCCATAAATGCAGCTTGGACAGCATTGCTCACCTCGCAACAAAACAGTAAAAAACTAATTATAACTGTGTCATTAGCAAAGTTTGACAGTCATTTGAAAGTCAAAGATTTTCGGTCATGGTTCTTATTTTGTATTGTAACTCATTTAATTTTATAAAAAGGTGGACATATGCTAGTTTTTTGAGAACCCATGTACATAAACGTTTGCGTTACTGTTTGTGATGTAGGAATGCTGATGGAGCAGGACTCTGCCCAGTGTTCAATTGTACGGCTGACCCTCCTAGAATTTGCTCACTTTAATGTCAATGGCTGCAACTGCTGTGTAATACGGGAGTAAATTGCTGGGGTAGAAGGGAGATGTAAAAGCCTACAGTATCTTAAGGTGGCAGCAGATTCTTGGATGCATAGCGGGTAGGTACGTAGGTAGATTTTCTCCTCCAGTTTTTGTCAAAATGTTTAACTGCCGTGAACTCTTAACACTTAACTCTTAGTTAGTGAGGATAAGGATAATACTGGTGACTGTTGCTGTCCAGGAGTTATCCAAAAATAAATGAATTTCCCAGCTCTCCTAAAGAGTGTACCAGTGACATGGCATATGCAGGCAAGGTAGCTGCCTGGCTGTTGTTTCATATTCCCAGGGTGCAGCTTGGAAGGTGATTGTGGCAACAAAGTTTACTTGATCAAGGCTGAAGACCATCGTGCAGAAGGTGGCACAGCTCCTCCATGGCTTCCTTAGTGAAGCAAAGTCACCGAAGACAAGAGTTCCTCATTCAGTCCCTCATTACGACCGACAGGTTCGACATACTCACCGTTGGGTGTAATAGTGGGTTGACCAGAACAATTCTTCCTTCATAATGCACATATTATAGCCTAAGTAAGAATGAGTGAGAATGTGACTAAACCAAGTTATACTGGACAAACATGTTATCAAACATTCTGCAGATGCCTATTCTAAAATTTGCTTGATTTATATAAATGGAATAATTTCCCATTAATATTGTGAAAATGAAACATTATTTTGATCTCTGCAGGATGAGGTGTATTTGGCAGTTTATTTAACTTATGTATGTCAGTCCAGTTAGAATGTTGATCGTTCATTCCTGTTCATAAGCCTGACTGCTAACTTGTAAAATAGAGGCTGCTGAGTTAATATCATAAGAACGACGATCTGTGAGGTAGTGCCACTCAGCAAACACAGGAAGTACATTTACAAAAATTTAGATTATTTCAGCCTAAAGACAACCCAAAACAACCTATTGTATTTTAGCAGAAGTTGGAAGGCGGCACATTTCTCCTGAGACAAACCTCTCGCAGAACGGTTAAGAAATAAAAGGAGGGGAAAAGGAAGTCATTCTTAATTCAAAGCTGACTCTCCTGAGACGGATGAAAGAAAGAAGGCTTTTTTTTTTTTGCTTGCTTATGCTGAATCAAATGCTGTTTCCCTCCTTGAAAAGTATCACGTGATTTAATTAGCTTTACTTGTAAATCTCTGCGGCCCAGGCATGATCTTTGGTTCACAGTCTTCAGACATGATCAAAGGATTTTTGAGCCTGCACAGCACGCTAAAGAAATGCAAAAACATTTAATCACCTTCTCACTATATACTTAAACTTATTCTGCATTTGGGGGTTGTTTAGATACAAAATGATGGTCCTGCGGAACAGAATTCTCCACTTGGACACACTGCACAACAAAGAACTGGGTCTGGGAGGTTACACATTACTCTGTTATTTAAAGCTGAACCCACAGAGAACATCAAATAAAACACTATTGCGTACATTTTTCTCATGCTGTAAACTGTTACTTAAAAGGTATAGAGGGGAATTAGTGAGGAAATCAGTTCATTTTTCAAAACTTCCCTTAAAATTGCATTTTTTGTTGCTTAAAGGTGATTTCCTTCAATTTGCAAACTGCTAATATGTAAACAATGAAAGTGGAAAAAAATCTCGTTAAGAGCTTATTAATGTTAGGAATATGCTTGGTGAACCTTTTTGCATAAAAACAGCTAGCGCATTCATCAACTTAGAAATTTGAGAGGGTGATTCCCTGATTGGCGATATTAATTTATGAGCAGAGGTGAAGTTGTCCAAGAGGTATGTGTTCCTCTGTGTGTAAAGTAAAACAAAAATTATATTATTGAGCTGTCAATGTAAATAAATTATAGTTCCGTTAAACAAATTTTCTTTGCCTGTGCACACACAGGGAAATATATGTCCAAGTGTCGGCAGCCATACAGTTGGGTGGAGTGTCATCATAGAAATATGACTGAAAATGGGGCAATATAAGAGAATGAGGTTTGGGATAGGAATGACAGCAGTATAATCACCCACATCCCTCCAACAGCAGACACCCTATCCTAGATAGTTTCTAAGTTATGTTATATTGATGAGTAACCGTGCTTGGCATTATGTAGTGTTTACATTTTATCTATTGATTTAACTTGCTTCCAAGAATATTCCATTCTAATACGAAACAATTCATAGTTTAGTCTGAAATATATGGTCTATCAGTGTGGTGTTTTTCCATGTCTAGCCCAATTGCAGTATTGCGTGATCCCACCACCAAACACATCTTCAGCATTCCGAAGGGACCGCTCCCTCCACGACACCCTGGTCCACTCCTCTATCACCCCCAACACCCCTTCCCCTTTGCCCGGCACCTTCCCATGCAAGCGCAGGAGATGCAACACCTGCCCTTTTACCTCCTCCCTTCCCACTGTCCAGGGCCCCAAACACTCCTTCTAGGTGAAACAGCGATTTACTTGTACTTCTTGCAATTTAGTATACTGTATTCGCTGCTCACGATGCGGTCTCCTCTGCATCGGGGAGACCAAACGCAGATTGGATTGACCACTTTGCGGAACACCTCCATTCAGTCCGTAAGGGTGACCCCGAGCTTCCGGTTGCCTGTCACTTTAATTCTCCGCTCCACTCCCACTCAGACCTCACTGTCCTCGGCCTCTTACACTGTTCCAATGAAGCTCAACGTAAGCTCGAGGAACAGCACCTCATCTTTCGATTAGGCACTTTACAGCCTTCTGGACTCAACATCGAGTTCAGCAATTTCAGACCATAACCTCTGCCCCTATCTTTTTTTTCCATTTTTTCTTTCTCTCAGATGGCAGCTGTCTTTCATTCTGCCAGTGCCATTTACATTTCATCTAGAGCCATCTTTTGTTTCTTAACTTGTCCCATTACCATCTCCTTTTGCCTTGCACCATCATCCCTTTTGTCTCTTAATCTTTCCTGCCTTCCGTCCTATCACAGACCTTCCCTTTTGTTCTTTCCTCCCCTCCCCCCTTTCCCTGCCCCTGCACTTGCTTAAGAACCTGTTCCATCTCCAGCTTTTTCCAGTTCTGACGAAGGGTCATCGACCTGAAACATTAACTCTGTTTCTCTCTCCACAGATGCTGCCTGACCTGCTGACCAGCATTTTCTGTTTTTATTTCAGATTTCCAGCATCCACAGTATTTTGCTTTTGCAGTATTACTGTTGTGGGTGCTGCTCAGGTGTTCCCTGCACCAGAAAGCACTAACTACTCGTCTGCGGAATCCTTTTGTGATAAGGAACAGCATTCCACACAGCGTTTATGCACATTTCTTTACTGCCAGAGGAAAATATACCTTCAATGGATCAGTCCTGTTTTGACTATTGAGACTGAGGAAATATTTGCTATCCTCCAGACCCCAAACTGCTTTCATTTAGTTGAATGATCGATATTAGAATCATCGAAATTTACAACACAGAAGGAGGCCCTTCGGCCCATCTTGTCCGTGCTGGCCGACAAAGAGCTATCCTCCCTAATCCCACTTTCCAGCACTTGGTCCGTAGCCTTGTAGGTTATGGCTCTTCAAGTGCATATCCAAGTACTTTTTAAATGCGCTGAGGGTCTCTGCCTCTACCACCCTTTCAGGCAGTGAGTTCCAGACCCCCACCACCCTCTGGGTGAAAAATTTCTCCTCAAATCCCCTCTAATCCTCCGATCAATTACTTTAAATCTATGCCCCCTGGTTATTGACCCTTCTGCTAAGGGAAATAGGTCCTTCCTATCCACTCTATCTAGGCCCCTCATAACTTTATACACCTCAATTAGGTCTCCCCTCAGCCTCCTCTGTTCCAAAGAAAACAACCCTAGCCTATCCAATCTTTCCTCATAGCTAAAATTCCCCAGCCCAGGCAACAAACTCTTAAATCTCCTCTGCACCCCCTCTAGTGCAATCACATCCTTTCTGTAATGTGGCGACCAGAACTGCACGCAGTATTCTAGCTGCGGCCTAACTAGTGTTTTATACAGTTCAAGCATAACCTCCCTGCTCTTAAATTCTATGCCTCGGCTAATAAAGGCAAGTATCCCGTATGCCTTCTTAACCACCTTATCTACCTGTCCTGCTACCTTCAGGGATCTGTGGACATGCACTTCAAGGTCCCTCTGATCTTCTGCACTTCTCAGTGTCCTACCATTTATAGTGTATTCCCTTGCCTTGTTTGCCCTCCCCAAATGCATTACCTCACACTTCTCCAGATTGAATTCCATTTGCCACTGTTCTGCCCACCTGGCCAGTCCATCAATATCTTCCTGCAGTCTGCAGCTTTCTTCTTCATTATCAACCACACGGCCAATTTTTGTAACATCTGCAAACTTCTTAATCATACTTCCTACACTCAAGTCAAAATCATTGAAATATACCACAAAAAGCAAAGGACCCAGTACTGAGCCCTGTGGAACCCCACTGGAAACAGCCTTCCAGTCACAAAAACACCCTTCGACCATTACCCTTTGTTTCCTGCCTCTGAGCCGATTTTGGATCCAACTTGCCACTTTGCCTTGGATCCCGTGGGCTTTTACTTTCGTGACCAGTCTGCCATGCGGGACCTTATCAAAAGCCTTGCTAAAATCCATATAGACTACATCAAACGCACTACCCTCATCGACCCTCCTTGTTACCTCCTCAAAAATTCAATCAAGTTAGTCAGACACGACCTTCCCTTAACAAATCCATGCTGACTGTCCCTGATTAATCCGTGTCTTTCTAAATGAAGATTTATCCTGTCCCTCAGAATTTTTTCCAATAATTTTCCCACCACTGAGGTAAGGCTGACTGGCCTGTAATTACTCGGTCTATCCCTTTCTCCTTTTTTAAACAACGGTACCACGTTAGCAGTCCTCTGGCACCACACCTGTAGCCAGAGAGGATTGGAAAATGATGGTCAGAGCATCTGCTATTAGGCAACTATTTTCCCTGTAGAGATTAACTAATAGTGTTCCCATTAACTGTTCATGCTCGCTTCATCTCATAGAGGATGAACAGTGCTCTGCAAGGATGTTGAGTATGAATGGGGCAAGTCCATTCTTAATTCATTCTACTTCAGGTAAACAATGCTGACTCCTGGAAGAGAAGCCAGCGTTGGTGTAATTAGTATTCATGTATTCAGTCATTTTGCTTTTGCTACTGTGAAAAACAAGATAGTAATCAGATTCCTCAACCTCTGAGAAGCGATTTGAATTTAAATTCAAGTTGTTCAGGAATTTTTTTTGCTGATCTTGTCACTGTCTTGAATTATCAGATTTTACTTCTAAAAATATTTTACCAGGAAATGCATATTCTCTATTTGATGTGTTATATTTGTAGTTTCTTGACACTTATTTTACGAACAAATAAAGTTAGCCTACTTAAAATACTAAGCTTTATATGGTGACCAGAACTGCACGCAGTATTCTAGCTGTGGCCTAACTAGTGCTGCTGCTAAATCATCACAGTATTTTTAATTATTATAGTGTCTTTTTATGATTCTTTTAATCAGCAATGCCAAATGCCTGTATTTCAGGATCAGACACTCATTTGCCTGTGAAAATTCTGATACGTTATTAACTAAAAACCCTCATCTTCTTCAACGGCTCCCAAACCTGCGACCTCCATCACCTGGAAGGACAAGGTTAGCAGGTGCGTGGGAACACCACCACCTCCAAGTTCCTCTCCAAATCACATAGCATCCCGACTTGGACTTATATCGCCGTTCCTTCACAGTCGCTGGATCAAAATCCTGGAACTCCCTACCTAACATCGCTATGGGAGCACCATCACCACATGAACTGCAGCGGTTCAAGAAGACGGCTCACCACCACCTTCTCAAGGGCGACGTGGGGTGGGCAGTAAATTCTGGCCTTGCCAGCGACGCTCACATCCCGAGAATGAATAAATAGAATTTCAGATATTCAAGTGAAGACCGAAAAATAACTTGTGTCTTGTTTGAATGAATAATTGTGTTTTTTTAAAAAGGAATTATCTTTAAATTTATACTTTTTGATGAATTATGTGAATTGAGGGATATCAATGCAAGAGAATATAAAACTTTAACTCTTTGAGCTCACAGATCCAGCAAAATGCACTCCCAGGTCAGACACAGGCAGTCAGATGCAGAGTAAAGCTCCCTCTACTGTACCCCAGCAAAGTGCTTTAAACCCATTCTCAGATATGCATCCTCTTACGCACCACTGTGATTTTTTCCATTTATCCCACCAACTTATGCCCACACCTCTTATTTCTGCTTTCCCATGCCCACTTGGCACTTGTGAGGTCATTCACTTTGGTAGGAAGAATAGAAGAACAGAATATTTTTTAAATGGTGAGAAACTATTAAATGTCGGATTTAGAGGCCCTTGTACACGAAACACAGAAAGTTAACATGCAGGTACAGCAAGCAATTAGGAAGGCAAATGGTGTGTTGGTCTTTATTGCAAGGGCGTTGGAGTACAAGAGTAAAGATGTCTTGCTGCAATTGTATAGGGCTTTGGTAAGACCACACCTGGAGCACTGTGTACAGTTTTGGTCACCGTACCTAAGGAAGGATATACTTGCCTTAAAGGCGGTGCAACCAAGGTTCACTAGATTGATTCCTGGGATGAGAGGGTTGTCCTATGAGGGGAGGTTAAGTAGAATGGGCCTATACTCTCTGGAGTTTAGAAGAATGAGTGAATCATATTGAAACATATAAGATTCTGAGAGGGCTTGACAGGGTAGATGCTGAAAGGCTGTTTACCCTGGCTGGGGCATAGTCTCAGGATAAGAGATCAGCCATTTAGGACTGAGATGAGGAGAAATTTCTTCACTCAGAGGGTTGTGAATCTTTGGAATTCTCTACCCTAGAAGGCTGTGGATGCTCAGTTGTTGAGTATATTCAAAGCTGAAATCAATAGATTTAGGACTCTGAGGGAATCAAGGGATATGGGGATCGGGCAGGAAAATGGAGTTGAGGTCGAAGATCAGCCATGATCTTATTGAATAGCGGAGCAGGCTTGAAGGGCCATATGGCCTACTCCTGCTCCTATTTCTTATGTTCTTATGTTGACGCTCCTCAATTATAGCCGTACCCTCATTTATTCTATCTTCTTGATGGAAAAATTGGTATTCAATGCCTGCCAAAGGCAGGCCACCGAAAAAGGCATCCCTTCCTTTAACCCTTTCATCTCCTTCAAGGAGAAAGCCATCGAGCTAGTGGAGACTCACTTGGCTCTTTCCGTGGGAAATAGCGACATTGCCGGTGCCAGGTTGGATACTGAGCACCTACACTGTCGCCCTGACATCCCTGCGAAGCATCACCTTCCTCTGTTTCCTTAATCCCAGGAGGGTAATGGTTACTCATTCTTAGCTTCTACCCTCCTTTCCTGCAGATCCACCACAGCAACAGGGAACAAAGGAGGAAGAATGTGATGGTGGTAAGGAGGAGCGGGAAGAGGAGGAGAAAGAGGAGGAGGGGCTTGGGGTTATTTCTCCCTCATCGCATACAATGGTGAGGGAGAGGAGTATGAGGACTGGGCCAAATGGATACTCCTGGATACCGTTGAATTTCTGGACAAGTGAAGTGCCATTGCCAACCACCCACAGATGAGAAGTTGGATGCAGTTTTAAAAATGGTCAGTGGTGAAACCAATTTTTTTTTAGCCCATTAGCTGAGAAATTGCTGTCTTTGTAACAACCCAGGTGCTAAAATTCTGCTTTCGGCACACCAGCGGCGCAAGTGCATTGTTCCCTTCATTTACCTACTGGTCACACAGTCCTAGCATTACTTGTGTCAAGGGTGCAACACGTCAGAATTCCCACATGTCCCCAAATGCATGCTCCAATGAGACACATCATGGAGTGGTACAGGCCCATCAGAATACCCTCGACTCGTGCAAAATAGGTCCAAGGCCTCTGTCCCTGGTTTTCCACTGCCCTCTCTTGCCTGGTGCATATCTGCACCACCAGCATGAGTTTCAGCCACTTAATTCTAACATGAATTAAAACGGTTTCCCTTTTAAGAAAAGAGGCCCAAAAGGACTGAACAGGCTTACCTGCCAGTGCCCATTTGATATGGATGCCGAGTGACTGGAATGCATTTCGGGCATTCTGACTGCATTATGGGATCATCAATTCATCTAAATAACTTTTGGAGCCGCACTGAGTCTGGCCAGGTGGCCTCAGTGCCACATGGACTTCCTGGCTGTATGATGGGATTCTAAATGACATGGGTGCAGAACAGACTGAAGGCCTGAGTACCCGATAATCTAGGTCACTTGTACCCAGTGCCCTACCTTGCCCATTTTATTATCCCACAAAATCAGCCCTTTGAGTCAGAACAACTACTTCTAAAAAAATATATGCAGCTCTTAAGAACAAAGGGAAACAAAGAAAGAACATACGTTTATAATAACGCCTTTCAGATCCTCAGGACACTTCGTAATCACTGAATTATTTTGAATGTAGTCATTGCTGATATAAATCCGTTTTTGGTGGTGTTCGTTGAAGGATAAATGTCGGCTCAGACTCCCTTTTAATAGGATGGGATTTTTTACGTTCATCTGGGCAGGCATACGTAATGTCTCATCCAAAGGACGTCACCTCCAACAATGCAGCACTGAAGCATCAGCTAGATTTTGTGCTCAAGTATCTGGAGTGGAACTTGAATGCGCGACCTTCTGACCAAGAGGTAAAAGTGCTCCCATTGAACCAAGCTGACATTTCAGAGGAAAATGTATTTTTTTGAGATAAACAAATGCCCCTTTCAAACATGAAATGAAGTGAATGGTGATGCTCTCCCTCCCCTCAATGTCAGCCTAAAATGCCTGCTTTTCTGCTGCTGCTCTACCCCAACTTCTTTCTTTCTTGTTGCCCCTTTGGAACCTCTTTCAATGGCCAAGTTGCACAACAGGCAGTACAATGGAAGAAATTTCCAACTTTCAGAAAAGAATATGGCAAGACCTCCTGTGTGATCCAAGCATCCAAAACATTGCACAAATACCCTAAAAACTTGACTGATGACCATCATGGTTCTGTTGTGGGGCTTTCTGATGTGTGCACTGAGCTGCTCTAGTGATTGACCGTCATCTATGGATGCACCATGACGTAAGAAAACTACTAGGCACTTGGTCTAAGCATTAAACAAAGCTTTAATCAACTGTTTTACAACATGGAGGTCTAGTTGTGTCCTTCACTAGTTCCTGTTAAGAATGTCCTGCGCAAGCTGGGCCCGTGCCCGAGTATTTATACTCTCCCTGGACAGCGCCACCCGCAGGCCACTCAGTATTATTTCATAAGTCTTTCTTTCATGAATGACAGATTCATGTCACACCATATATCCCTTTTCTCCTTGGAACTATCTTTCCGTGCGTCTTCCTGCTTCAAAACATTTCAGTCACATCAGACTGCCTCAACGTCACTGGATTTGCTATGCAGTTTCTTTGACCTCCCCAACCTTGATGTCCTCTTCAACAACCCACAACCTTCTGGGTTCATGTCCTACTATACAGGGCTTCATATATGTACTTCATATTGAAATGCAACTCCACTGGCCAAGTCAAGTTTGATGATGGAGGTCCTGTTTTATAGTGGGATCCATGTGTGAGAACAAGGTCGAGCTGGAAATGACAACAGGTTGATCACCCACATCCTCCCAGAAGCAAACAACTTGCATGTTCTTTTCTTTTTCAAATATAGTGCGGTTTGGAAAGCGTAACCTTGTTAAAACACCACAGGCAGTTCTGGCTAGATGTGAACATAGCTCTATTCACATTTTTTCTACTTTGAGGAAAGTACCAAGGCCCCAAAAAATACAGCCGTTAAAGCGAACTCCAACCGCAAACTCGGCTGGGACCAGGCTATGCCGGGTGGCAGTGGGGCCCAATGGACTGTCAAGATTTAAAACATTTTTTTTTAAGCAGTCACTTGAAATGGCACTGCTCATTTTCTTTAACCAACTTTCTGGGGAAGGAAACGGCTCCTCTTTGGGCCGGCCAATGTGTTGAATGTTTGGTGGGGGGGGATGGGGGGAAATGCACCTGCACCCCCAAACCACCAATGGCCCAATCCTGGCGGTCTTTCCTTCTGACTCATGACCTTTGGCAGGGTCATTGATGTGTTTGCCTGTGGGTGTGATCATGGGGATTTTCTAGGTCCAGATATTTATAGGCAAGAAATTTCAACAAGCCAGACATTATCAAGCAGTTAACAAGGCCACAACAAGCTTTTTATAAAATCAACATTTTCATTATTTACAAGTTATAAATGAGAGGAAATCACCTCCGGGCAAGGATAATGCAGTTTTCAGAGATTGAAACATGTATTTCAGTTTGTTTATAATACATTTCACTCTTTATCTTATAAAATCTAACTGTTGCTGGATGCTATTGATGTCTCCACACTATATCAACACACTTTGAACTTACTGGGGGTTAATATTGACTTTGTGAGAGAGTGTAAAACGAGTGGTAGCGAATAAGCAGCCTGTCTTGAAGTCAATGGAAATAAAAATCAGGAGCAATGTAAATCGGGCCGCCGATTCGCTATCATCTGTTTTACACTCTCACACAAAGTCGAAATTACCCCCATCCACTTTACTTTAGGACGTACTATGCAGAGTAAAGGAAGGTGCCAAGTGTTTATGCAATGGTTTTAAATGGATGAAATTTCACTGAACAAGTAAAACCAGTCCCTCAAACCACCCCCGCCCCCAGAAGACCAGTTCTCCTTCTCACTGCACCAGTGAATATTTTTATAGAAAAATGCCCTCATCCTCGGTCACATATTGGGGGAGGAGGTGGGTGTGTGGAGCGATATGGCGGTCGACTAATCTTCCATTAGTCTGGGGGAGAGGGTGACAGAGTTGGAGAATTTGAACAAACATTTATAGATTTCCAACTAGCAGACAGTTTGTCATTTGTCCGGATGCCCTTCTATTCCCCTGTCTTCTAAGAGCAGCTCTTCCTTCTGGCATTAAACATCAGAATGTTGCCAATGGAATATTCAAATATGTGAAACAGGAGCATATCCATCAGCAGCTGAAAATGCCTGAGGCAGTAAACTTGATATATGTATTGATGATACTTCCTGCATCTTAGGTTTTCAATTTGTACCTTAGTGAACCACTAAACTGGTGGTCTTTCTTCAACATTTCTACATATTGGTGCCAGAAAGCTTCCGTTTATGTCTCATGTCTTACTCTAGGGGTCCTTATACAGACCTCCCTTCCTTAATTGTACGATGACGCAGTCTTCCCAGGATTTGTCACCTTTACGTTAATCCTTCCCACTAATTGAATTTATTCAAACCTCACAAAGTTAGCTCCTTTATGCAAATGCTATAGGGCTGACTTAGTGAGACCAGCAATAACTATGCTTGGAATAGCTGGCAGAGAGGAACGAGCTGGACCACACAACACTAATCTGACTGTGCCTAATTTTGTGAGGGAGTTTATTTGAATGATTGACTTAACCGCCCAGCACGGCTTCAGCCTTGTGTTAGCAGCTAGACTAATAGGAGTGTAAAATCTGGCTAGCAATGCAAATTAAAGGGCTGTGTCCACTTAAAGGCAAGCAGCTGCATATGCAGCCAAATATTATTGAGCTCCAAAATGGATTTTAAATATTTGTTAACATTTGCCAAAATTGGGGGGAAGAGTCGGAGTGAGAAAGGAGCCAGACAAATTTGAAGTGTCAGGAAACCCAATGTTGAGGCACAAAATGGCTTTTGTGAGCGCGTGAAAGAGTGGTAGAGCACCCGACTCCCTGTTTGATGGCGAGCTGTGCCACTACATGAGGGAAGTGCAAGCAGCGTTGCCCTGTGTGGTATTTCAGGGCAGCTTCACCGGCGGACAGCAGCACATCTTGCCTATCAGGAGGCTGTCGCGAGGCTTGACACTCTGTGTCGTCTAGATGGCTCTGCATTCTTGAGAAACCTGGCATCTGGAAAGATTCTGTGCCCTGTACAGCTGATATCTCCTTTCCACAGGGTAAGCAATGAACATGTTGGGGGGAATTTTCCCAGCCCTGGGGAGGCGGGTATGGAGGTGGGACTGCCGGGAAAATGGCAGAAGCTGGGAGCAGGTACCGACCCCGCTCCCAACCCGCCTCCGTGCCATCTTCTCGGGAGGCGGGTCCCCGAGTCGCGCAGGGACCTGTCCCCTCGAGGCAGGAAGAGGATTAGAGCCAATTAACTCCCTGTTAACAGGTAGTTAACAGGCAGTTTTGAGGCTTTTCCCCATTTTACGCCTGCAATTGCGGGCTTCCTGACGGTTGTGAACCTCGCCAGGGTCAGCATGGCGAGCAGTGGGTCTGCGGGGGTGAGAGGGGTCAAAATGTCAGCTGTAGAGGTGAGTGATGGGTGCAAGTATGGACAGGTAAGTATGAGAGGTGAGTGTAAAGTGTTGGAAAAAGTTTCCTTACCTTCACTTCTTTCTGCAGGCTTCAACCTTTGAGGATCCGGAGGTGCCTCATCTCAATGGCAGAGATGACAGAATGGCTGCTGCATTCTCAGATGCAGCAGCCACCTGCTTTCTGCTGAGGAGAGAGGTCTTGGTGAGCCTTCTGTGCAAGGGCTCACCTTAGAACAGAGATTGTCAGTCTCAAAGCTGTCAAACGCTGACAATTCATCGTCAAAATTTTTCGACAGATGAAGCGTCATACGCTGACGTTATCTGTCACCGGCTTTCCCTTAATTGGCCGGTAAGCCCGCAGGGCGGGCTTAACAAGGCCAATCAAGGGAAAATAGCATGGGTTGGTCAGACGTCGCTGGGGGCGGGACTGAAACCCGGAAACCAGAAGTCCCACCTCCAGCACGTCTCCATTGAGAAAATCCAGCCCGTTGCCTCTTGCAAAGACAGAACTCCAAGTTCATGCGGAGGTAGATGTAATGGGATCCATAAAAATGCAACAAGTAAAACATTGCATTTGAAATTTTGCATTTTTGGTTTACTTCATAATGTGTTCTGGGTCCCTGGGCGGTTAAATCTCTTTCATTCATGTGTAGTGATGTGTGTTTGAGAGTGAACACAAAAACAAGAACAGTAGAGGAAGGGTTAATGTAAAGGTGACAAATCCTGGAAAGACTGTGTCATGGTACAGTTAAGGAAGGGAGGTCTGGAAAAGAAATCCTAGAGTTAGACATGAGACACCAATATGTTGAAGAAAGACTACCAGTTTAGAATTTTCCTGAATTTTGGATTATGATTTTTAGTATAAAAACTAGCCTGATAGTTTAGTCTTTTTGTTTGAGTTTTCATAGGTAAGACTCTGCTGTCTCTGGAATGTATTAGAACAACCTGTGTTCATTTTGTTCAGAACCTTATACAGTAGTTTGTACCTCTAAAATATGTAGGAGCATAGAAATAATCTTCAGATATTATTTCATATCTGCAACTTTAAGTTTGCTGAGAAAATGCCTACTTTCTATCTGTCTTTTTGTTTGTTTTTCATGGTGTGATCAACTCAATTAAATGACGTCAATAGCATAAAAAGTTGCTTTAATCACCTTGCTCACTCCTTTTCCTAACTGATTTAAGGAGCGAGAGAGAAAGAGAGATGGAAAGTAAAGGAAGGAAGGTAATGTATGCAGACACACAATAGACCAGCCAGATCCATAATGGAAGGTAAGTGCGTAATATAGATCGGCTGTTGTTCATTGCCAAGTAGGAGAAGGGATAGACTGCCATTTTAAATAAGATGGGAGGATCATTTGGAAATGAAATTTTAAATGTACTATGACCTGGAGTTTCCGCTTGGTTGCGCTGGTTTTTTGGTGCAATTCATCTGAAAACGGCGAATTATGTTCAGCGCAAATCGAGCTTCCATGATCTTTTGCGCTAGTTTAAAAAGCATCTCGCTAGAAGACGGCCCCGCCCACAAAACTGGATTGAATGAATCACCGTGGCGAGTTTCCGCTAATTGCCCTCGTTTGCCGGCCTTCAAGGAGGCTGTAAAAATTAAACTGGTTCTTTTGGGCGCAAGGACACTAATAGGAACGTTTTAACGAATATCATTAAAAAAATTTACTAAGGAACTGATTACTGTACCCCAATCTAACGAGAAAATAGTTCTCTATATTTTTTTTAAAGTCACTTTCAGTTATTTAAAATCAGCTTACTCACAGGTGGTGGATTGACACAGTGATTAAAGTGCTTATTTTTTGCGCAATTTGGGCACGAATCACTCATTGCACCCAAAGCATAAGCTTAGATCTATCTATGTGTAATTACTGTTAATTGTAATTTGTAAACTTGAATCTGCAAATGTCAGTGACATAAGAACATAAGAAATAGGAGCAGGAGTAGGCCATTCAGCCCTTCGAGCCTGTTCCGCCATTCAATAAGATCATGGCTGATCTGCTACCTCATCTCCATCTTCCCGCACTATCCCCATATGCCTTGATTCCCTTAGTATCCAAAAATCTATCGATCTCTGTCTTGAATATACGTTTGACACGTTGGACCCCCTGGGACACATCTCATTGTCTTGGCTGTGCTCTTTGTTGTAGCGAATAATGTGAATAGATTTTGTCTGGGTTTAAATTGTGAATTCTGGGAGATTCTCTCATTGCTAACTTACCTGACGAAGGAGCGACAGCTCCGAAAGCTTGTAAAATTAAATAAATCTGTTGGACTATAACCTGGTGTTGTGCGACTTCTCATTTTTGAATATACTCAACAACTGAGCATCCACAGTTCTCTGGGGTAAAGAAGTCCAAAGATTCACCACCCTCTGAGTGAAGAAATGTCTCCTCATCTCAGTCCTAAATGGCTGACCCCTTATTCTGAGACTGTGACCCCTGGTTCTAAGACTCCCCAACCAGGGGAAACATCCTCCCAGCATCTACCCTGTCAAGCCCCTTAATAATTTTATACGTTTCAATGAGATCACCTCTCATTCTTCTAAACTCTAGAGAATATAGGTCTAGTCTACTCAATAACATATTAAAATAGGTGGCGTCATGGAATGGGATTGGCAGAGTCTGGGTGAACTGGGTGGCCATGGTAACTTAGTGTTAAGTCAATTCAGGGTCATGGGAGTGGGGCTATTAAAGGGTGGGAAATCCCAGAAATACAGGAATAAAAACATACTTTGCCTTCATAGAGCAAGAGTTACAAAGTGATGAATTTATGGACAAATTCACAAAGCCAATAAAATCTCCAGCAACATCTATGTCAACATGTTCTCCCTCAGGGTAGAGACTAGCAGTGATGACTCTTTGTTGGGATGTTGGGTCAGGCTATTAGCAAGTAGGTCACTTTATTAATGACACCATTATTTCCCATTTGAGGTCTAGTGAAATGTGGAAGCTTGAACATGAGCCCAGAATCACCATCAACTTCATAATAAGAGGTGAGGATGAAAGTGAAAGACCTCAAACGTTATACTTAGACTTCTCTAAGCTGGTAAAATCAGGTGTAAAAGAGCCCCTTGTATTACAGGGAGGTTGAACTAAAAAACACAATTGGACCTAAATTATGAGGGTTCTGTCGGACTCCCGCTGTGATTCCAGCAGGAGACTGGGAGAACTCCCATGAAAAGGGTGGAGAGATGGTCGCGTGGGGTCTCCACTGTTTCTTGGCGTTTCCTCTTCGCCTTATAACGAAATGAACTTCTGTTCTTCCTTACAAGGAAATGACGGCCAAGGGGTGGTGACTTCCTAACCTGGGAATTCCTGCTCCTGAGTTTGGAATTGCCCGTGGTATGCAAGTAGAAGCCAGTAGGCTGAGTGAGTGTCGGCTTGCTATCCTCCATGAGGGTATTGTATATATGGGCCCCACAGATAAGTGGCATGGAGACCCAAAGGGCATTATATATATATTTAAAAAAAATAATTTCCCAGAGCAGCCCCTTTGATCAGGGTCAGGTGGTATCTGGGCAACCCTCACCACCGCCAGCCACTGCCAGCCACCGCCCCACCCCCCCCTTCCCATCGCCCCCTACAAGGCAGGCATGTGCCATAGTTTCCAGCAGACATGGGCAGATGAACTCAAAGTGGTGCTTACGCCTACCTCACCCATGTAAATCGGATGTCCTCCCACTGAGCCTGCAAACTCAGCTGTGGCCAGTGTTGGAGGGCACGAATTGAGCATAATCCAGGGGTAACAACCAGGACCATGTCCAGAGAATTTCAAGGCCAATGTGTATGAATGCCGTTTAAGCTATGTGTACTGATCTACCGAAGAAGGGCATTAGTGACTCAAATGAGACCTGATCCCATTCCAGCTCCTGATCCCATTCCAGCTCCAGCTCCCTGCCCCTCCCTCCCGGAACCACGATAGGGTTCCCCTTGTCCTCACCTTTCACCCCACCAGCCTCCACATTCAACGGATCATCCTCCGCCATTTCCGCCACCTCCAGCGTGATCTCACCACCAAACACATCTTCCCCTCACCTCCCCTTTCAGCATTCCGCAGGGACCGCTCCCTCCGCGACACCCTAGTCCACTCCTCTACCACCCCCAGCACCCCTTCCCCTTCGCCCGGCACCTTCCCGTGCACGCGCAGGAGATGCAACACATGCCCTTACACCTCCCCTCTTCCCACTGTCCAGGGCCCCAAACACCCCTTCCAGGTGAAACAGCGATTTACTTGTACTTCCTGCAATTTAGTATACTGTATTCGCTGCTCACGATGTGGTCTCCTCTACATTGGGGAGACCAAACGCAGATTGGGTGACCGCTTTGCGGAACACCTCCGTTCAGTCCGTAAGGGGGACCCCGAGCTCCCGGTGGCCTGTCACTTTAATTCACCGCTTCACTCCCACTCTGACCTCACTGTCCTCGGCCTATTACACTGTTCCACGGAAGCGCAGCGTAAGCTCGAGGAACATAGAAACATAGAAACATAGAAACTAGGAGCAGGAGTAGGCCATTCGGCCCATCGAGCCTGCTCCACCATTCAATACGATCATGGCTGATCATCCAAATCCAGTACCCTGTCCCTGCCCCCTCACACAGAATCCCCATCGAGCCTGCACCGACACATATCCCACCCTATCCCCGTAACCCCACGTATTTAATTCCCCCTAACATATCCCATCCTATCCCTGTAACCCCACATATTTAATCCCCCCCTAACACTAAGGGTCAATTTATCATAGCCAAATCACCTAACCCGCACATTTTTGGACATAACAGCACCTCATCTTTCGTTTAGGCACGCTACAGCCCTCTGGACTCAATATCGAGTTCAACAATTTTAGATCATAACCTCAGCTCCAATCACATTTATATTTTATTTTTTCCACCCTTTTATTTGTCCCCCCCCACCTTTTTTTTCCTCCTAGAAGCTGGCAGCTGTCCTTCATTCTGCCAGTGGATTTCACACTTCTTTCAGCCTTAATCTGTCACATTAACACCACCTCTAGCCTTGCATATCTCTTAATGTCTCTTAATGTCTCTTCTCTCCCCCTTTGTTCTTTTATCCCCTCCCCCTTTTCCCAGCTTTACTCTGGCCTTAAATCTATTTGATTTCCGGCTCTTCACAGTTCTGACGAAAGGTCATCGACCTGAAACGTTAACTCTCTTTCTCTCTCCACGGATGCTGCCTGGCCTGCTGAGTTTTTCCAGCGTTTTCTGTTGTTATTTCAGATTTCCAGCATCCGCAGTATTTTGCTATCGTATTAGTGTTTGGTTCACTGCCACCTCTCTTCTAGGAATGCCTACCTTGAAGAAGTTCTGCTCTTCTCTTCGACGGGATTTCCGTTTGGCTCTTCAACCTTGTTCATCTTCATTGATTTCAGTTTCCCTTCTCGTGTTTGATCAGGTATCTTCCAAGACTCGGTTTCACAGCCACATTACTTTCCTCAGCAACTGTCTCCGGTTCCGACTTATCCCACGTGGATTCCAACTAAACTTCCACCCTTCGTGTTTCGGATCAACCCAGGATTACAAATATCTCCAAGATATTCATCGTTCCTCGAACTACTGCTCTCGCCGCATCTTGAGATCCACGCTCAACGCCATGCGGCGCCACATGAACACTCTCGACATCTCTCTTCAGCAGCACCGACGCACTCTATCTCAAAGCTGTCCGGGTCCACAGTTCCATTTCATCCTTAGACTCATCCGACGCTTCAACAAAAAACCTTTTCTTCTTCCTTTCCGATGTCAAGGATCGCAAGCTTCAACAACTCTTGGACACTAACGCCCCTCCGGAACCTTCTTCCCCTTCACTTTCCTCTGACCCCCCTTCTCCCAATCTCACCCCCTGCCGCGTTTTCACTATCCCCTGTGACCTTCCCCTCTCTGACTCCGAACGATCAGTCCTCAGCAAAGGCCTGACCTTCATCCCCTTACGCCCCCATCTCAATGAATTTCGAGCTCGGCACGATGCTGAGCTCTTTTTCCGCCGCCTCCGTCTCCGTGCCCACTTCTCTGGCCAGGAGTCTTCCCCCCGCACGGCTGACCCTTTCTCCCGCTTTCAGAATTCTCGTTCCACCTGGACCCCTCCCTCTGGCCTCTTACCCTCTCTAGATCTTTTCATTGCTAACTGCCGCCGTGACATCGGCCAGCTCAATTTCTCTGCTCCCCTCACTCACTCCAACCTACCTCCCTCTGAACTTGCAGCACTCCATTCTCTCCAATCCAACCCTGACATTGTCATTAAACCTGCTGACAAGGGTGGCGCTGTTGTTGTTTGGCGAACCGACCTCTACCTAGCGGAAGATGAACGCCAACTCTCTGACACCTCCTCCTACCTCCACCTGGACCATGACCCCACTACTGAACATCAAGCCACCGTGTCCAAGACCGTCACTGACCTCATCTCCTCTGGAGATCTTCCCCCCACGGCCGCCAACCTCATAGTTCCCCAACCGCGCACAGCCCGCTTCTACCTCCTTCCCAAGATCCACAAACAGGACTGCCCCGGTAGACCCATCATTTCAGCCTGTTCTTGCCCCACGGAACTTACCTCTTCCTATCTCGACTCTATTTTTACTCCCCTTGTCCAGTCTCTTCCCACCTACATCCGCGACTCTTCCGATGCCCTCCGCCACTTTAACAGTTTCCAGTTTCCTGGCCCCAACCGTCTCCTCTTCACTATGGACGTACAATCCCTCTACACCTCCATTCCCCACCAGGATGGCCTGAGGGCGCTCCGCTTCTTCCTTGAACAGAGGCCCAACCAGTCCCCATCCACCACCACCCTCCTCCGCCTGGCTGAACTTGTTCTCACATTGAACAACTTCTCCTTTGACTCTACCCATTTCCTCCAAATTAAAGGTGTTGCTATGGGTACCCGCATGGGTCCTAGCTATGCCTGCCTTTTCGTGGGATATGTGGAACACTCTTTGTTCCAGTCCTACTCGGGTCCCTTCCCTCACCTCTTTTTCCGGTACATTGATGACTGTATCGGTGCCGTCTCCTGCTCTCGCCCTGAACTAGAACATTTCATTCACTATGCTTCCAATTTCCACCCTTCCCTCACCTTCACATGGTCCATCTCCGACTCTTCCCTTCCCTTCCTCGACTTCTCCATCTCCATCTCTGGGGATAGGTTATTGACTAACATTCACTACAAGCCCACTGACTCCCACAGCTACCTGGACTACACTTCCTCCCACCCCGCCTCCTGTAAGGACTCTATTCCATTCTCCCAGTTTCTCCGTCTCTGCCGCATCTGCTCTGATGATGCCACCTTCCATACCAGTGCTTCCGACATGTCTTCCTTTTTCCTCAACCGAGGATTCCCCTCTACCGTGGTCGACACGGCCCTCGACCGTGTCCGTTCTATCTCCCGCACTTCTGCCCTCACCCCTGCCCCTCCCTCCCGGAACCACGATAGGGTTCCCCTTGTCCTCACCTTTCACCCCACCAGCCTCCACATTCAACGGATCATCCTCCGCCATTTCCGCCACCTCCAGCGTGATCCCACCACCAAACACATCTTCCCCTCACCTCCCCTTTCAGCATTCCGCAGGGACCGCTCCCTCCGCGACACCCTAGTCCACTCCTCTACCACCCCCAGCACCCCTTCCCCTTCGCCCGGCACCTTCCCGTGCACGCGCAGGAGATGCAACACATGCCCTTACACCTCCCCTCTTCCCACTGTCCAGGGCCCCAAACACCCCTTCCAGGTGAAACAGCGATTTACTTGTACTTCCTGCAATTTAGTATACTGTATTCGCTGCTCACGATGTGGTCTCCTCTACATTGGGGAGACCAAACGCAGATTGGGTGACCGCTTTGCGGAACACCTCCGTTCAGTCCGTAAGGGGGACCCCGAGCTCCCGGTGGCCTGTCACTTTAATTCACCGCTTCACTCCCACTCTGACCTCACCGTCCTCGGCCTATTACACTGTTCCACGGAAGCGCAGCGTAAGCTCGAGGAACAGCACCTCATCTTTCGTTTAGGCACGCTACAGCCCTCTGGACTCAATATCGAGTTCAACAATTTTAGATCATAACCTCAGCTCCAATCACATTTATATTTTATTTTTTCCACCCTTTTATTTGTCCCCCCCCCACCTTTTTTTTCCTCCTAGAAGCTGGCAGCTGTCCTTCATTCTGCCAGTGGATTTCACACTTCTTTCAGCCTTAATCTGTCACATTAACACCACCTCTAGCCTTGCATATCTCTTAATGTCTCTTAATGTCTCTTCTCTCCCCTTTTGTTCTTTTATCCCCTTCCCCTTTTCCCAGCTTTACTCTGGCCTTAAATCTATTTGATTTCCGGCTCTTCACAGTTCTGACGAAAGGTCATCGACCTGAAACGTTAACTCTCTTTCTCTCTCCACGGATGCTGCCTGGCCTGCTGAGTTTTTCCAGCGTTTTCTGTTGTTATTCCAGCTTTTAATAGTTGTCCTTCAGAAAACTGGACTGAGATGCAGGAAATGACCGACAATTATGAAATTTAACCAAGATCTCAGTTGCTGCCAGACAATACTAAAGCACATGTCTATCAGGAGCTAGTATCCTAGGTACTTTGAGGATTCGGGTTAATACTGAAGTAAAGAAAAGGTTACCAGAGCCATCATATAAGAATGCTACGTTAGAGTCTGTAATGAATAAACTAATTAGTATGTGGGACATAATCCTGGTCAATGAAGGAAACATGGGTGGAGACAAGATTTCCAGGTTTTAAACAGACAACAGCATTGAGGTTCAAAGGAAATTGTCCCCCTTCATGCCACCAGACATCATTGGATTAGGGATCACCGATGTTTTAATTGATACTATTCTGAACATGTTTCTTGGGAATCCTGAACAGGTAGAGCAACAAGGAATAGACAGCAAAATGCCACTAACAAGAGAACCTAGAACACCCACACCAGAGGGGAAAAGTGTAGGCGGGCAAGTGGCTACTCCCAA
The DNA here is from genome assembly GCA_030390025.1 of Squalus acanthias. Classification (NCBI taxonomy): domain Eukaryota; kingdom Metazoa; phylum Chordata; class Chondrichthyes; order Squaliformes; family Squalidae; genus Squalus; species Squalus acanthias. The sequence goes on from CM059443.1 coordinate 24,367,836, forward strand.
CATTGAAAGCAATTACTTATGATCAGTTGATCAGCATTATTATCAGAGTTTCCCCGAGCCCCAAAGTCTAATTTTTCAGAAAACCCAGAGTTAGGTATGCAGTGATGTCCTGTGTTGGGGGTGGGGGGCGGCGGGGGTGGGGTGGGGTGGGGTGGAATCATTCAGCTGGTAGCAATGCTAGATAGTGGCTCAATGACTTGTACCATTAGCTAGAAAATAGACTAAATACTTAAAGAAAGGAGCCATCACTGACACCAACCCAGAATCGGGTGTTGTCTTAGTGGGATTGCGGGGAACGTTAAACCCACAACCGCTTACAGTTTACAGTTAGAGCTACTTAACACTGAATGTTAGTTCCAGTACTGGTCGGCTCAAACTGGCATGACAAGGTGATCATAAGTATAAGAACATAAGAACATAAGAAATAGGAGCAGGAGTAGGCCAATCGGCCCTTCGAGCCTGCTCCGCCATTCAATAAGATCATGGCTGATCTGATCCTCACCTCAAATCTAAAGAACACAAGAAGTAGGAGCAGGACCCGGCCACTCAGCCCCTGGGCCCGCTACGCCACCCACAGGGCCTCGACCGATCCGAACTCAGCCTCATGTCCAATTTCCTGCCCGCTCCCCGTAACCCCTAATTCCCTTTACTTCTAGGAAACTGTCTATTTCTGTTTTAAATTTATTTAATGATGTAGCTTCCACAGCTTCCTGGGGCAGCAAATTCCACAGACCTACTACCCTCTGAGTGAAGAAGTTTCTCCTCATCTCAGTTTTGAAAGAGCAGCCCATTATTCTAAGATTATGCCCCCTAGTTCTAGTTTCACCCATCCTTGGGAACATCCTTACCGCATCCACCCGATCAAGCCCCTTCACAATCTTATATGTTTCAATAAGATCGCCTCTCATTCTTCTGAACTCCAATGAGTAGAGTCCCAATCTACTCAACCTCTCCTCGTATGTCCACCCCCTCATCCCGGGGATTAACCGAGTGAACCTTTTTTGTACTGCCTCGAGAGCAAGTATGTCTTTTCTTAAGTATGGACACCAAAACTGTATGCAATATTCCAGATGCGGTCTCACCAATACCTTATATAACTGCAGCAATACCTCCCTGTTTTTATAATCTATCCCCCTAGCAATAAAAGCCAACATTCCGTTGGCCTTCTTGATCACCTGCTGCACCTGCATACTAACTTTTTGATTTTCTTGCACTAGGACCCCCAGATCCCTTTGTACTGCAGTACTTTCCAGTTTCTCGCCATTAAGATAATAACTTGCTCTCTGATTTTTCCTGCCAAAGTGCATAACCTCACATTTTCCAATATTGTATTGCATCTGCCAAATCTCTGCCCACTCACCCAGCTTGTCTATATCCCCTTGTAGGTTTTTTATGTCCTCCTCACTTTCTACTTTCCCTCCCATCTTTGTATCATCTGCAAACTTTGATATGTTACACTCGGTCCCCTCCTCCAAATCGTTAATATAGATTGTAAAGAGTTGGGGACCCAGCACCGACCCCTGCGGAACACCACTGGCTACTGGTTGCCAGTCCGAGAATGAACCATTTATCCCAACTCTCTGCTTCATGTTAGATAACCAATCCTCCACCCATGCCAGAATATTCCCCCCAATCCAGTGATTTTTTATCTTGAGCAATAATCTTTTATGTGGCACCTTGTCGAATGCCTTCTGGAAGTCTAAATACACTACGTCCATTGGTTCCCCTTTATCCACCCTGTACGTTATGTCCTCAAAGAACTCAAGCAAATTTGTCAGACATGATTTCCCCTTCATAAAGCCATGCTGACTTTGTCCTATCAAATTATGTTTATCTAAATGTTCCGTTACTGTCTCCTTAATAATAGACTCCAAAATTTTACCCACCACAGATGTTAGACTAACTGGTCTATAATGTACTAATGTTTAAGTATTTACTAAGTCAACTGAAGGGGACCAAGAATTATTATGCTTTTTATTGAACCAGAATTTAAGTTCAAATTTTAATTGTGTAATTGCAATTCAGTTAGCAGTCAATTGTAAGTAGGTCACTGGCCAGGCATTAAATAGATACCCGATTTCAATGGAGGGGGGCGCGGGTATAGTGCGCGCGAGCCCTGAAGTGGGCGATTAACTGGCGAGTCCGGGGATGTGGAGGTCTGGCCGAACTTAACGGCCAGGTCCTCATTTCTGTATATTGTCTCGGCGATCCACCCGAATCTGGCTGGCGGGTAGTAAATTCAGCGGCAGGAAGCCGTAGTCGGGGACCCGCGGGAATCGGTCCGCAGCGGTCAAATAAGTAGTGGGGATGGCGGGGGGAGGACTCTGGAGGAGATCAGTGACCCTGTTGGCCCAGTGAAAAGAGACTGGAGAGGATATCTTTGTCAGTGGGGAGCACCATTGTAACTGTAGTTGAAGCAACTGCATTCAAATCTTTAATGAGGCTTTGCTTGGCCTGCAGCAGGGTCTCTCCCACAACATGAAACTATGTTGATGCAGAATATGATACGCCTGTGCCTTGGGTGTATGAGCCTGGTCGCCCAATTCTACCAGCTCATCTCATCCATAGTGAGGCTCTGTAACAGGAAAATGTCATAACATACAATATATTTGGCTCCGGAAGACTTATAATTAGGGTTCGGCGTAGTTGTATCCATTAAAGTCCTTGCATCAGCTCTTTTCTTGCTTGCAAGGATAAAACATTTTAAGAAAGCATTCAGAAGCACCAAGTTGAATTGGCTTAAGAACAGAAGTAGGCCATTCAGCCCCTTGTGTCAGTTAGATCATGGCTGTACATTACTTAAAGGTATTGCACATGGCATCAAACAGATATGCTGGGCAACTGCACTGGATTAGATTTACGGGATGGGGTACAATTCAGCCCAGGCTAATGGGATGAAAGTGTTCTTTGTTTGTTGGCTGTCTGGGTCTTATGTGAAATGAGTTTTGGGTGCTATTCCAGTTCCTCGTAGGCCTACTGTCCAAAGCTGCCCCTAATTCATGATGTGGAGATGCCGGTGTTGGACTGGGATGGACACATGTGAGAAGTCGCACAACACCAGGTTATAGTCCAACAGCTTTATTTGAAATCACAAGCTTTCGGAGCGCTGCTCCTTCATCAGGTGAAGTGAAGAGATGCATATAGGCACAGCATATATAGTCAGAGAACACTGCCAGATGATTACAGTTAATCTTTCCAACTGCCCTTTATCACACCTCGGCAGAGAGATAATCACGGCAATCAAAGGTGTGGATGGTGTCTTTGATGTAATGTTTTCTTGACTGACCTGTTTGGACACCATCCGCACCTTTGATTGCCGTGATTATCTCTCTGCCGAGGTGTGATAAAGGGCAGTTGGAAAGATTAACTGTAATCATCTGGCAGTGTTCTCTGACTATATATGCTGTGCCTATATGCATCTCTTCACTTCACCTGACGAAGGAGCAGCGCTCCGAAAGCTTGTGATTTCAAATAAAGCTGTTGGACTATAACCTGGTGTTGTGCGACTTCTCACATTTGCCCCTAATTCAGGGCAATGGATGGCTGGTGTTGGAAATGGATACAATACCACACAGATGCAGTTGGGGGTGCTCTTCTGAAGTTAGGGCTGAGATACGTTGTTGGGGCAAACTACAGGAAGCTTTACCCTGCATGCACATGTACTGTACCTGACCCGGGAGCGCTTGGTGCTGTTTCTGATGCTGATGCAGGCATTGGGTGCCTGAAACATATTTCACCATGATGAGCACAAATAATTTTAAAATAATAAAAACAGAAAAGACATGCTGATGTTGAAAACAGACTTTCCTCTTCTAAGTTGTACCAATGAAATGCTCTGAATGACCTGTGGTATAATACAGCACCTTTGAAATCTATTCTTGCCATCTTTCATTGAAATCAAGAGCTGAACGCTTTCGACAGCACACCTCATGAATATTTGAAAAAATATAAGCCCCGATTTTAACTCAGGGCGAGAATCACGGGGTAGCGGGGGCCAAAGCAGGTGGTGATCCATCCGTCCACCTTGCCCCCCACCACCTCCAGAGTGCGAGGCCCAGGAGATTTTAACTTCCGGGCCTCATTTGAATCTCCCAAAGCAGGCGGGGTGACGTGGAGGCCTGTGGGCGGAAGTGGAAAATCGCATGGTTGCAGATGCCACCGGGGACTGAAGGACACAGTCCTCAGCAAAGTAAGGGAGAAATGTGTGGGGGGGCGGGTGTTCTGGGCCAGTCACAAACAGAGGAGGGGGGGGGGGCGGGAAGAGGGATGAGTCCAGGGCAGAGCTGGCCCAATATTTCCACTACTGCTCCTCCTGGGCCACGAGGAGCATCTCAGAAATTTCACAATGTTATGCTTGCCTCGGCCTCTTCTTGCTGTTGCTGCTTGCAAGCTGGCGGCTCGGAGATCGTGCGTTATTCGCCCATCTTTGAGTTAAATTGGTGTCAGGGTCCGAATGACATCATCACACCCCGACATTTTAATATTTATGGGGCGAGGCCCCCGCCTGCCTATGACAAGTGGCCTCCACGTTCCTGAAAACCAGGAGATAAAATGTAGGGGAAGCGGGAATGCTGCGGGAACGCTGCCTCCATTTTAACCCCCGCCTGCACCATTCCTGCTGGGCGGGCAGAGTTCAAATCGACCCAACTGTCTTTCCCAAGAACAATTAGACCAATATAAATCTTTTTTTACATTTACTTATTTTTATTTCTACACTATTAAAGATTGCACCATAAAGTTACAGCTCCCTAAATATTAAAGACTGAAAGCTATTTTATTTCTTTAGTTTTCTGCTGTAATTATATAACAAGCCTGACTTCAGTCTGTCATAAGAACATAAGAAATAGGAGCAGGAGTAGGCCAATTGGCCCCTCGAGCCTGCTCCGCCATTCAATAAGATCATGGCTGATCTGATCCTAACCGCCAATCTACTATCACAGAACCATCTCCTGAACCTAACAGAATTGGACACGAAATAGGAGCAGGATCAGGCTACACGGCCCCTGGGCCCGCTGCGCTACCCACAGGGCCATGACCGATCCGAACCTAGACTCATGTCCAAATTCCTGCCCGCTCCCCGTAACCCTTAATTCCCTTTACTTCTAGGAAACTGTCTATTTCTGTTTTAAATTTATGTAATGATGTAGCTTCTACAGCTTTTTGGGGCAGCATATTCCATGGACCTACCACCCTCTGAGTGAAGTAGTTCCTTCTCATCTCAGTTTTGAAAGAGCAGCCCCTTATTCTAAGACTATGCCCCCTAGTTCTAGTTTCACCCATCATCGGGAACATCCTCCCCGCATCCACCCGATCCAACCCCTTCACAATCTTATATGTTTCAATAAGATCGCCTCTCATTCTTCTGAACTCCAATGAGTAGAGTCCCAATCTACCCAACCTCTCCTCATATGTCCATCCCCTCATCCCTGTGATTAACCAAGTGAACCTTCTTTGTACTGACTCGAGAGCAAGTATGTCTTTTCTTAAGTATGGACACCAAAACTGTATGCAGTATTCCAGGTGCGGTCTCACCAATACCTTGTACAACTGAAGCAATACCTCCCTATTTTTATATTCTATCCCCCTAGCAATGAAAGCCAACATTCCATTGGCCTTCTTAATCACTTGCTGCACCTGCATACTAACCTTTTGAGTTTCGTGCACCAGGACCCCCAGATCCTTTGTACTTCAGTACTTTCCAATTTCTTGCCATTAAGATAATAACTTGCTTTACTATTTTTCCTGCCAAAGTGCATAACCTCACACTTTCCAGTATTGTATTCCATCTGCCAAATCTCTGCCCACTTACTTAGCCTATCTATGTCCCCTTGCAGATTTTTTATGTCCTCCTCACTCACTACTTTCCCTCCCATCTTAGTATCATCTGCAAACTTTGATATGTTACACTCGGTCCCCTCCTCCAAATCGTTAATATAGATTGTAAAGAGTTGGGGACCCAGCACTGACCCCTACGGAACACCACTAGTTACTGATTGCCAGTCTGAGAATGAACCATTTATCCCAACTCTCTGCCTTCTGTTAGATAGCCAATCCTCTATCCATGCCAGAATATTACCCCCAATCCTGTGATTTTTTTATCTTAAGCAACAATCTTTTGTGTGGCACCTTGTCAAATGCCTTTTGGAAGTCGAAATACACCACATCCACTGGTTCCCCTTTATCCACCCTGTATGTTACTTCCTCAAAGAACTCCAGCAAATTTGTCAAACATGACTTCCCCTTCATAAAACCATGCTGACTTTGTCCTATTAAATTATGATTATCCAAATGTCCCGTTACTGTCTCCTTAATAATGGACTCCAAAATTTTACCTACCACAGATGTTAGGCTAACCGGTCTATAGTTTCCAGCCTTCTGTCTACTGCCCTTTTTAAATAAGGGTGTTACATTAGCAGTTTTCCAGTCTTTGCTGAGTCCAGGGAGTTTTGGAAAATTATTACCAATGCATCCACAATCCCTACCGCCACTTCCCTCAAGACCCTAGGATGTAAGCCATCAGGTCCAGGTGATTTATTCGCCTTGAGTCCCATTATTTTACCGAGTACCACTTCCTTAGTGATTTTGATCGTGTTTAGCTCCTCCCCCCCCTATAGCCCCCTGTTTGTCCAGTGTTGGGATATTCTTAGTGTCCTCTACTGTAAAGACTGATACAAAATATTCATTCAGTGTATTTGCCATCTCCATATTTCCCACCATTAATTTCCCGGTCTCATCCTCTAAGGGACCAACATTTACTTTAGCCACCCTTTTTCTTTTTATATAACTATAAAAACTCTTACTATCTGTTTTTATATTTTTTGCTAATTTACTTTCATAATGTTCTTCCCTTTCTTAATCAATCTTTTTGTTATTTTTTGCTGTCTTTTAAAGTTTTCCCAATCTTCTATCCTCCCACTAGATTTGGTTACCTGATTTGTCCTTGTTTTTAGTCGAATACTATCCTTAATTTCTTTACTTAGCCACGGATGACTGCCTTTTCTTTTACACCCTTTTCTTCTCAGTGGAATATATATTTTTTGGAAGTTGTAAAATAACTCCTTAAATGTACACCACTGATCATGTATTGTCTTACCCTTTAATCTATTTTCCCAATCCACTCTACTCAATTCCGCTTGCATACCTTCATAGTCTCCTTTATTCAAGCTTAGCACGCTTGTTTGAGATCCAACCTTCTCACTCTCTAATTGAATATGGAATTCAACCATGTTATGGTCACTCATTCCAAGGGGATCCTTTACTAGGACATTTTTAATTAATCCTGTCTCGTTACACAGGACCAGATCGAAGGTTGCTTGCCCCCTGGTCGGTTCAGTTACATACTGCTCAAGAAACCCATCCCTAATACACTCAATTAACTCATCCTCAAGGCAGCCCTGCCCAATTTGATTTGTCCAATTAATATGATAGTTAAAATCCCCCATAATTATAGTTGTTTCCTTAGTACAAGCCTCAACTATTTCCTGATTGATACTCCGTCCAACAGAGTTGCAACTGTTTGGAGGCCTATAGACTACGCCCACTAGTGTTTTTTTCCCCTTATTATTCCTTATCTCCACCCAAACTGTTTCATTATCCTGATCTTTTGACCCAATTTCATTTCTCTGTATTACAGTGATTCCTTCCTTTATTAACATAGCCACCCCACCTCCCCTTCCTTCCTGCCTGTCCTTCCTGATCGTTAAATAACCTGGTATGTTTAATTCCCAGGCATTGTCACCCTGCAGCCATGTTTCTGTAATGGCCACAAGATCATACTCATATGTAGTTATTTGTGCCATTAACTCGTCTATTTTGTTACGAATGCTACATGCATTCAGATAGAGAACTTTCAAATATGTTTTGTGACACTTAGTTCCTGCTTTTGCCCTTTTTATTACTTTACCTTTTACTCCATACCTTCTGTCCCTTCCTGACACACTCTGGTTTTTAATTTCCCCACTGCTACCTAAGTCTATGACCTTCTCTGTTGTAATTTTTATTATTTGCTCTCTAGGAACCTCCCCCCCCCCCCACTAGTTAGTTTAAAGCCCTCTCTACAGCCCTAGTTATATGATCCGCCAGGACTCTTGTCCCAGCACTGGCCAAGTGAAGCCCGTCCCAATGGAACAGCTCCCTCCTGCCCCAGTACTGGTGCCAGTGTCCCAGGAAGCAAAACCCATTTCTCCCACACCAGTCTTTGAGCCACTCATTTAACTCTCTAATTTTATTTGTCCTAGCCAAATTCGCTCGTGGCTCAGGTAATAATCCAGAGATTATTACCCTTGAGGTTCTGTTTTTTAATTTGACTCCTAGCTGCTCATACTCCTTTAACAGAACCGGCTTCCTTGTCCTATCTACGTCGTTTGTACCAACATGGACCATGACAACTGGATCCACCCCCTGCCACTGCAAGTTTCTTTCCAGCCCAGAGGAGATGTCCTTAACCCTGGCACCGGGCAGGCAACACAGCCTACGGGACTCTCGCTCTCGGCTGCAGAGAACTCTATCTATCCCCCTAATAATACTATCCCCTACCACTACAACATTTCTATTTACTCCCCCCTCTTGAATGGCCCCCCATTCCACGGTGCTGTGGCCATGTTGCTCATCCTCCCTGCAGTCCCTGCTCCTGTCCCCACAGGGAGTAAGAACCTCGAACCTGTTGGACAAGAGCAAGGGCTGCGGCTCCTCCAACACTACCTCCTGGATCCCCGTACCTGCCTCACTCGTAGTCACACCGTCCTGTCCCTGACCATGGGCTACATCTGAATTAATTAACTTCATAGGTGTGACCACCTCCTGAAACACAGAGTCCAGGTACTTCTACCCCTCCCTGATGTGTTGCAGTGTCCGAAGCTCAGACTCCAGCTCATCAACACGGAGCTGGAGTTCCTGTAGCAGCAGACACTTGTCACAGATGTAATCACCGTGAGCCTCAATGGGGTCCACCGGCTCCCACATCTCGCAACAGTAACACATCACCTGCTCCATTCTATGTAATTAATTACATTTTTTATTGTTAGTTATGGACACTCTCTGCCCAATTATAGATGCTAGTATCCCCTCTAATTAATTGGATTTAATTTAAATCAATCCCTCTAAATTACACCAGTTAAATGGTTTACCAACAGCCACTCTGCACCAGAAAGGCCTTATTAACTACAACCCACAGAGTTTAAGTTTAAAAAGAGAGAAATACTCACCAACCAATTACTTACCTGCTTTCTGGTGACGTCACACCTCGATTATTTTTACCTCTCTCCCTCCCTCCGAGTTCGGAGACTGGTCCCGCCTTACCTGGTCTCTGGAGCCTTTTAAACCCTCTGCCGCCGCCTCGCTGCACGCAGGTCCGCCGCCGCACCAGGAAGCTGACAAAGATGGAAAAAGGAAGGCACACCTCCCTCACTCACCAAACTCGCAGCTTAGCACTCTGTTCCAATCTGCACTCTAGTCTCCCTTATTTATACTGCTGAGATTTAAATAAGTGAGCTCTCTGGCAGTTACAGAACCAGATTAGACCAGTTAATTAATTAATTACTATCACCTGCTCTCCAGCACAGAGCTTGCTTAGCCCTGCCCAAGCCTGGAAGAAACTTAAAACTTGAAACAGTAAATTTAAATGCTAATTGCAAGCACACAAGACTAGAATTTATAAAAATTTATAAAAATAAGAGATTAACCTTTAAGATTTACTCCCTTACTCACCAAACACACAGCTTAGCACTCTGTTCCAATCTGCACTCCGTGACAAACTGCACTCTATTGTTTTGAAATTTCACACGTCAAAAAATACATCAACCTTAATCCTTTCAGTTGTGTTATTTAGTCCGAGGTGCAAATTAATAAAAGACTATCTTTTATGTGGTCTAGTTGGATTGATGCACTTGTCACAAAAGAAGAATTACATAATAAGCAGATGCTCTTCCCTGAACTAGGCCTCATAGTGAGGAATTAATGCTTTCTGTTTGTAGCAAAGGTCCTGTCGCAGACCGCGTGGAGTCAACTTTAACTTTTGGGTGCCCGCTTGCCTGCCTGTTCCAGCAGCAAGAAGCCAGAGCCATTTGGAAGCCTAGGCCTCATTTAAATAGAACTGGCAAGCTGCAGCACCAAACAGGCGCCCCAATGCAGCTCACCAGATTTGGGCAAGTTGGGGGGGGTGGGTGGGAGGTGGTCATGATCGTGCAGGAGGATGGGAAGACTAGGGCGGCAGCGACCCAGATTATTTTTGTGGGACCCGAAGGAGCACTCCTGCTCGTTGTGGCTCCACAAAAATAACTTAAAACTTATATTTTTCAGGGCCTCTTTAGCGCTATCGCCAGTGAAACAGGTCGGAGAGTGAACAGCGCTGACCCCTATTTGCTTTTTAAAAGGGGGCCTACCACCTGAAACAGGCAGATGCTTTGGCTGCCCAGCAGTGGGCCGATGGTTGGCGTTAAGGGGGCGGTAAGTCTATGGGCCCCATTTTGAGCCGGTTACCACCCCATTAACGCTGATTTCAGCCAGTTAAAATCGACTCCAGTGCCTCCATTTACTGAGCATGAAATGATCTGAACCTGGGGGTCATCAACCAGCTTGTCATGATGAGTTGACAGGAATTAGAAAGTGCTGATTTTATGCAAGAAAGCATTCTCCATCAAGTAAAATCAGAATTTCTGTTTTGGAGAGGTAGAATGTAGGTCTACAGCTGTCATTCCCATGCTTACTTAGATTAACTGAAAGGAAGTGTAGCAGCAGACTCTGCTTGACTCAAGAATAACCTTGTTTTCCAAACTGACTGTAATTATGACCTACAGTACTCCTATGCATCCACAATAGCTAAGTAATTACGATTTTAAGCTCATTATTTCCATACCTGTTTTCAGTTTTGTACAATCAGAATGTCTCTTTTTCTATTTTCTTAAATACTTTTGACACTGTGAAGTCCCAAGTGTGGAGTGCGATGAACGCTCTCAAAACTTTTATATAAACTAACATTTCCTGTGACATTGCTTGCAGTGAGTCGGAGGATACACTATTTTATGGTATGTAAAGTACAATGCATCATCAGGGCCACTGATCTACAGAGATTGAATAAGTCAAATTGTGTTTTTATTAGAGTATTATAGGAGAGTTAATATATATCGCGAAGGAAACTGTATGTTCAGCGCGTCTGTCTGGATTTTTAACTCAGGCACCTCATTATCATTTTACTTCCGGGTTTGGCGTCCAATGCACGGCAGCGGGTGTGATGAGGACTCGCATGACGTGATCTCAACTCCAATATTTAAAGGGCCAATCCAAAGATATAATTTGGAGAAGTTGGAGTTCAGAAGAAGAGAGGAACAACTTCAACAATGGATTCGAGGCATTCAAAGGCTGCACCCAGTTCACTGAAGCCTCCCTTGATGCGCTGCTGGGGGCTGTGAGGAGCCGGAGGGATATACTATTCCCCAGCAATGGGAGGAGAAAACCTGTGGCAGAAACAAAGAAGGTGCGGTTGGAGGTTGCCCAGGAGGTGAGCAGCAGGAGCCTAGTGCCACACTCCTGGATGCAGTGCAGGAAGCGGTTTAATGACCTAACCAGGTCAGGAAAGGTGAGTACAGTTTCACATTTACCTACATCCTGCTGTGTGCATTATCGCAACCCCCTCACTCTGTCTTCTCAAGCCTACTCCAGCACATCACTCCTCACGCCCACTTACCTTGCAGGTGTGCCCATCCTTCTCTTTCGAAGCACTTCTTCACATCCCCATCTATCCATCCACCACTGCTACTCACCCTCATCCTTATGCCTTGCCCTGATACTCACCCTCACCAAATGCACTCCTAACCATTGGGTGAACACATGCCATTACACTCACTCATAGGTATGACCTTTCCCACGTTGCAGGAGAATAGAGCACAGAACACTCGGGAGAATGAGAGAACTGGAGGTGGTCCTCCAAACACCTCGCAACTGAGGTGCTGGAAATCAATGGAGCCCCCAGCTACCTGGTGACACAATTAAATATTAATGACCCACATGTCATATGGCATTCAGTCACGTTGACTTGATTTCAACAGCGAGTGAAATATAATCATCTTCATAATGATAACTTGCAACATATTCTTACCTTGCCAGGACTAATTCATGCCTTTTCTCTCCGACAGGGCCTTCACGTGTGCAGCAGAAGTCAGTGGAGGTCCCCAACGACAATCCTTCAGAGGAGCTGAGTTCTTCTGAGGGTGTACCGTCACAGGACTCATGTAGACCAGCTCAGATACTCACACTTTGGTGGGACAACGTAGGCAGATAGTTGGGTTTTCACCTGATGACTCACACTTCACAAGCGAGCAAGAGCAGATGGTGGTGACAGGGACAGCAGTGGAGAGTTCGCATCGGAGGTGTAAAGTTTCGCAATTATCGCGATTCAAAATAACGAAAGAGAAGCAGATTCGGTTGATCGGTTTATTTAAACGAAATGCTGTCATGATATAAAGGACACAGAAGCCTGTAAAATGGCCGCCGCGCATCGTGGCAGAAGCTTCCAGAAGTACAGTGGGCAGACAAGATGGCGTTCGAATAAACATTTCAATATAAGACTGGATCATACTCGATAAACACTGATAAAGACAGGATGCAACCTGTTTGCATTTGTGACAATAGCAAAAGATATAAGTGCTGGAATCGTTTTCCATGCACAAGTAAGGTTCATTGTACTGGGCAATCGAAGGCCCATCCAGACACATCAATACACAAATACCCCCACGGCACTACAATGAGAGAGACATCGACGGGTGATTAAACGAGTATTCGGGGGCCCCCAAAACCAGTCAGGGAGACAATCCTGGCTGGGTCAACAATGGGGAAAACATTAACGGGTAGTTGGCCAGTTTCAGGTGCTACCGAAACCCGTTAAGGAAAGAATCGCCCCACGCTGGGAGTTTTGAGCGCCAATATTATACAAAGGACAAACATTAAGATTTGGGCGGGAGATAAGGGAACACAGCACTATAACTATAGTGAACAAATGTCCATCGCTCTCTTGATTTTCGGCTCTTATTCGCTCGAATCGTCTCTTATTCTCTTATCTCGCTGCTGACTGCTGTACTTTTGATTCGACTTCGAATGTTGGGTGGAGCTCAATCGGAACGAGCCGCCTCGACAAGGGCAAGTGACCAGGTGCACCATCCCGAGAGTCGGTAAACGGTGTCTGGACCCGAAGGCCCAAAAAGACAAGACGAAATGACAAGAAAAGAAGAAGGGGGAAAAATTAGGTCGCGCCCCGTTTGGGGCGCAAATATCGTCTGGACGCAAATATTAGCGCCTGGCGCTAATTATCGCCACTGACTGGAAACTTCACTTTTACCGCCCCGGGAGGTGAGTGGAGCGCTAAATCAGGCGTTGCACACCTGTCTTAAGGCGCAAAGGCCGAGCAGTGAGGCGCTAACTCAGCGCGCGAGCGCAGCGCAGGTGCTGCCAGTTAGCGAGGGAACACAGACACACTGGCGCCGGCCAGTTCTTAAAGCGGGGGGGGCCAACTTGCTCCCCAGCCACACCCTGCTCATTGCAGCCTTGAATCTCGGCCTGGAGAGACCTGTGAATCCATTTTGCTGCCAAGGATGGAGAGGGTGAAAGAACGAGCTCAGCGCTTCACCGAGCGGGCCTTGGATGCTCTGGTTGGCGCGGTGGAGCGCAGAAGATGTATACTCTTCCCTGAGAGTGGCAGGAGGCCTTTGCCACGCGAGTACAGAAGAGTGTGGAGGGAGGTGGCTCAGAGCGTCTCCTCCAGGAGCATGGTGCCCAGGACCCATGTTGAATGCCGCAAAAAGTTCAATGACCTCACTCGGGTCATCAGGGTGAGTGGCTTTTTCTCAATACCTCTCCATCCCTCCATCTCAACCTCACTCTATGGCCAGAGGGTCTTAAAACCCCAATGCACAACACTCATCCAACACCTATGGCCCTTTCATGAAACACACACACACATTCCACACTTTGCATACAGTAAGGGCTATTCACCTATGGGAGGCACATCAGGCAAGACCATGGCTGTATACAGTAAGGGCTATTCACCTATGGGAGGCACATCAGGCAAGACCATGGCTGTATATTTACTCAGATGCTGTCCTTTTTCTTGCAGGCCAAGCTGGCACATAATAGGAGACAGCAGCAACGGACAGGTGGAGGGCGGCCTCAGCTGCAACCCCTCAGCGATCTTGAGGAGCGCGTCCACAGGATTGTGGCAAGCCGGGTGATTGGTCCCGTCGCCACTGGAGACGCCGACCCTGTTCTGGACAGCAATGGTAAGGTCATCACCTTTTTGTCCTCTGTCCTTCCACTTGTCCCTCACAACACCAGCCTTTGACACGTTCAATCCAACTTGCTAACTCGCTGCACTTATTCCTCCCTTACTGCCACCCTGTCCTCACGCTAAAGCCACTCTTGTACCTCCCTGCTTTCAGATGGTGATTCACCAGCTGAGGAGACGGGCCCTGAAGCTGCCAGTGGGAGTGAAGCTGCAGCCGAGGAGGAAGAGGAAGCCGGAGCATCAGTGCCACCCTCTCCCGAGGAAGCCCATGCCCACACTGGGAACACGCCTTCCCTGGAGGGGAGCAGGGGGGAAGGGTCTGATGAGGGTGAAGCTCCAGGACCCAGTGGGCTGCAGCGATGCCATGGGGGTAGGGAAGAACGGGGGCCTTCTCCCCAGAGGGAGAGTATGCCAGACACTCCTACTGCAATGGACGCAGAGGAGGAGCGGCTGATTGCAGAAATGAACACCCAGGCGGTGGGCATGCACACTGAGCTCATGGGTGCAGTGGGAAGGGTGCCCGAATGCATTGAGTCACTGGCAAGGAGTGTGGAGCACTTCGCTGTAGCACAGGCGGATGCCACACTAACGCTTAGTGCTGCAATTCAGTCACTGACTGCCGTGATCCCATCTCTGACTGCTCTCATGCAGACTCAGATTGAGGCCACGCGAGCACTGACTGCTGCCAACCTCGATGGTTCGTTCACATGTCCCCGGGGCTCTCACCGCGCCGCAGCAGGCCAGCAATCTGTGCTCCAGCAGATTGCTCCGGATGCTGAAGTGCTGCCCCGTGGGAGTGCCAGAGTGTCGGGCGAGCAGGGAGTTGCTGTCCTCTCTCACGATGACAGCATTCCTGCTGCCAACACTGTCACTTCTCCACTGCACTTGCCACCGCCTGCAGGACAGACTGCTGCCGCCCATGCAGAGTTGGTGCAGTCTGCAGCCGGGCCCTCCAGGCCCAGAACTGGTCGAGGCCGTCCTTCAGGGGCATCTGCAGTGTCAGGGTCTAACGATCAGCAGCCTTCCACCAGCCTTGCTGCAGCCACTGAGGTCCCATTACGGAGGAGCAGTAGGGTTAGAAGGGGGGAAGTGCGCAAGGGAAGGAGATCACCCTCGAAGGGCAAAAAGTAGGAGGTGTGACAAAATGCTGGTCATTTTTTTATTAAAGGCCGAGGTTCGTGGTCCAACTTTTCTCTAGTGTTTTGGACATTATCTCCAGGTTGTCAGAACCAGTTATGTTAATGACTGTTTTTTTGTGTTTATTTCTATGAGTTTGTCATGAGGAAATGACACACACAGAGTTTGTAAAATAAATAAGTTTTTGTATTCAAATTATACATGTTTGGTGTTTGGAATCATTGGTGCCTTGGCCGGCTTAGGGGTTGCATGTTGGGTTCATTGATGTTGTTAGCAATGGCAGAAGCCATTTCCACAGCAGGGGCCCTAGAAGCGGCTTGCTATCAGCTGTTGACGGACGGCCCTTGCAGTTTCACCATTGTGGGCCGCCCTCCCGCCTTGGTGCTGCTGATGATCATCCTCCTCGTCCTCTTCCTCCTCTTCCTCCTCCTCCTCTGGTGGTGCTCCAAGGCCTGGTGGCATTGGATGGGTCCTGACGATTGCCATGTTATGCAACATGCAGCACACAACTATGAAGTTGGATACTCGCTCAGGCGAGTACTGCAGGGCTCCTCCAGAATGGTCGAGACAGCGGAACCGTTGCTTCAGCACGCCGATTGTGCGCTCAATGATGTTCCTGGTAGCTTGATGGCTCTCGTTGTACCGCAGCTCAGCAGGGGTGTTGGGCGTACGGAGCGGTGTCATCAGCCAGGTGCTCAATGGATACCCCTTGTCCCCGAGAAGCCAACCAACTGGCTGATGCGGTGCCTCGAAAAGTTCTGCCACAGTAGTCTGGCGCAGGATGAAAGCATCGTGGCAGCTGCCAGGATAGTGGGCATTGACAGCGAGTATCAGCTGTCTGTGGTCACAGACCAACTGAACATTCAAGGAATGGAACCCCTTTCTGTTCCGGAATTCCTCGGCATTCTCATGTGGAGCACGCAAAGCCACATGCGTGCAGTCAATGGCGCCCTGCACCATGGGGAAGCCCACTATCCTCGCAAAGCCCAGAGCGCGGTCACGCTGCTTGTCTGGGGTCATGGGGAAAGAGATGAACTCTCGTCTCCTTTTAAAGAGGGCATTTGTGACCTGCCGGATGCAGCAATGCACCGCGAACTGGGAGATATTGGCGAGGTCCCCAGCAGCAGCTTGAAATGAGCCAGTAGCATAGAAGTTGAGAGCCACTGTGACCTTCACTGCCACCGACAGAGACGTCCTGGACCTCAGTTGAGGCTGCAGATCTGGCTGCAGCAGGTGGCAGAGCTCAGTGACCACCTCCTTGCTGAATCGCAGCCTTCGTAAACACAGCTCCTCAGACATATGAATGTAGGAGAGCTGTTCACGATATACCCTGGGAGGGTAAGCTCTCCTGTACATACGCCTGCTGGCCCTCCTCCGTCTGGCCATCATTGCCACTCTCTCTCTGCGTCTCTGTGTCCTCCGATTCAGCTGGAGCAGGACGACGCCCCCAATCAGTGCAGCCCCCATAGTCTCTTTGCAAGCAAAGTTATGAAGGACAGCAACCAAAGTACCAGCGAAGTTAGGATCAGTAGGCAAAACTACCTCACAAAGCGTTGACTCAATGCAGAAGTCTCTCTTTCTCTCTCTCCGAATCTCTCTGTCTCTCTCAGAACGAGTGGTGCAAAAATGTCAACCACAGAAAAAGACAGGAAGAGGCCCCCTTTAAATAGCGCCCCCCCCAGCCCCACAGCGATTGATAGCGTTCCAGTCTTCCGGTCGTTGGATGCGCCAGGCGGTAAGGCAGGGGGCGCCACTCAATTTCCACTCCGGGGCGCCACAAGGGCGTTGCACCATGGAATGACGTCACAATCTGCGCGCGCAGGTGGTCGCAGCGGTAAGGTTTAGCGCCGCCGCACAATGTCTAGTTAAGTTCCCGAGCGGCGCAAACATCGCTGCGCCCGGGCGCTAGCGGCTTTGCGCCCCATTAGCGCCCTCTTAAGGCGCTAACGGGAGGCGCAACCAACTGAATTTTTACCCCGAAGAATCCACGTGCCGCCACGGTCAGTAAACCCCGACCGCGCCCGAAAATATAGAACTCATTTCTTGAATTCTACGGGTTATTGCACGAACCGGTTTGGGTCCATCGACTCCTTCATCACAACAGGAAGACTCTTCATTGAATTCTACCGACAACTGGTGTCGGTACAGGAAGACTTTTCTTTGAGTTCTACAACCGTGCCCGAGTTCTGTCGAGTTCTTCATGACAACGGGGAGCCCGGCCTGATTGTCGCAGCAGCAAAGATAAACAAGTGGGGTACAGAGACCCCTCCAAACACGTGACAGTCAGGCGCTGCAGCGAACGAGCCGAGTGCCTCACTTTAAAATTCTCCGAAGTATCACGAGTGGTGAGCATGTTTCCCGATCCTACAAATCTAGATGTAGTGTAGGTATTGATAGGGGAGGGTGGTTTTATTAAGGATAAAGTATAATGTGTTCCCCTTTTTACGATGTGCCGTGCGTTCTTCATTACCATAGACCAAGCTTTATGAATGTATGTATACTTGTACTCTCGTTAATTTGCGCCTATGACATGTACTTCATGATCTTGGACGCTATGCAATAAAGATTTCCATTTCGTACTATTCAACCGGGTCTATTTGAGTTTTTCTCTGCATTACTGCTCTCGCACCTAAGTCCAGTGTTAGAACCGTAAGGGCGAGTGGGTCGAACCACTCACAGGTGCTTATTGCAACAAGGCTGGCCGGAGACCAGAGCAAGCAATAGTATTAGGCAACGAAGGCCTAACCTCGCACCAGCACCATCTGTGATACAAGCACGACAAAACCCCTTACAGAAAATGGTGACCGCGGCAGGACATTGGCAGTAGGAGAGTAATGTTTTAGACCCTGGTTTGAATAGGCGAAATGTGATGGATGAGAGGGTAGCCGACTATGTGTTTGGGAAGGTTAACTTAACCAAAGGTGGATAAGTGACCTACTGATGGATAAGCGTCCGCTAGACGCCGCCATCAAATGGACAGGCAGTAAAGAGCATAAGAAGTCGGTAGAGAAAGCGGTCTGGCTGATGTGCTACAAGAAGCAAGTCCAACTTTCGGACCAGGTCATTGTGGCACAGGCAGCTCAGATCAGGTACTTGGAAGTTGAAATGGAGGAGAAGATCACGGGAGGACAGAAACTCATTGCATCCTTGAATGCGTTACATCAGGAACGCCAGATAGTAGCCAACCACCATGAGGCTAAAATTGATTACCTAGAATGTCAGGTCACGGAATCAAAGTTAAACGAGGGTAGGATTAGAGAACGGTGTGCCCGCCTAGCTAACCAGATAAAAGCCCAGGAAGAAAGCATGAGGGAGCCAACCACATTGTTTGCCAGAAGGAGATAGGGAACCTAAGAGAGGCCCTGAATAAGGCAAACGGCTTGGTGTGCCTCATCAGCCCGTCAGCAAACCAGCCACAGGTGGGTAGGGAATTCCCCAAATCCCTACCAGACAAAACAGAGGAGGTATTTGCCACTGTGCCCTCCGCGCCACCCAGCTATTCGGCAACCTGGGTAAGGGAGGAAGTGGTGGAAATAGAAAAGGAGGTTCCCGAGGTAGGACAATCCCCGGAGGTAGAGTCGAAACCGGGACCGATGTGTCCGCTCCGAGGTCACAAGAGAGGCCCGGGTGGGGCAAATGGGGCAGAGGGGGATGTCCTGATCCAGCTTGTATTGCCTCACTGCTCACACCAGCTGAGAGCAATGATTAGTCATGTACGGAAGCTGTCCGAGTCAGACGACCCTTCCGTACACTTCAGGGAGGTAGAACAGACCGCAGCAATTAATGGCTGCGACGATGAGGAAAAGACCAAAATGTTGCTGTTCTCGTTAGATAGCTCGATCCTCCAGTGTCTCTCAGACGAGAGCAAGAAGGGAAATAAAACCTATGAGGAGTTAAGGGACAAGGTCCTAGAAGTGTTAGGGGCGGATGACGAAGGTCCGTTCGTCAGATTGAGTCAAACCCTACAGATGGAGGGAGAACCCCCGAAGGTTTTCGTCGACAGGCTGTGGCCAGTATACCAGCGTAGCTGCCCAGGTGCGCCGGGGCGCGACTACCTGAACGGTGCCGGTTTAGCTCACTGGCTCAGGTGTTTAGTAGCCAACAGCTTACCAGCCGTCAGGGAGCAGGCCAAAGCGTGGTTTGATCCCACTAACCCCGCCACAACAGAGGAGTCGGTCCTAAATCGACTCACCATAGGGTATCGGAACACTAGGAGCACGGGAGCGCGTCCCCTTAAGGGAAAGGTGCATGAGGTACGGCCCGCAGCCCCGGCTCAAAAAGAGTGGCATCAGGAGGGAAACCGCGCCCCACAAGCCAGTGGTGCTTGTTACGGGTGCGGGAAGACAGATCACTGGCGTAAGAACTGTAGGAACCCCTGGAAGGACCCCAGGGATAAAAATCCGGCAGCCCGAACCCAAGCGCCTGTCTCTGAGAGAGGAGCTGGTGTGCCTATCCATCCCGATGCGATAGAATCAATGTTGGGAGCTATGCGGTCCCTTATGATTTCGCAAGGGAGGGTGGCAGTCGCTACCGGCCCCACAGATGTCACGACCCCGTCCACCAGTACCCAATGACTAGAGCCCGCGCAGCCCGTTTATCTGTGTCCGCTCAGCTATGATGCGTGGAAAAGACCCCTGGTTGAGATGGAGGTAGAGAAGCAGAAGGGTAGTTATTTGTTGGACACGGGAGCTTCATGCACCGTGATTCATACGGATAGCCCCTTTGACTCACCACTGTCTACCAAGGTCCCATTCACATTAGCGGGGTTCACGGGAAAAGAGCAGGCTGGCGCGTTCTCCATTCTGCTCTCCATTCATTTAGGAGCACTCCACACCACGTGGAAGTGTATACTGATGAAATGGCAAGAGGGGGGTGGCAGAGGTATCCTCGGATCGGATCTCCTAGCGGAACATGGGATCCTCGTGGACCTTAGGAATCACTGTCTCTGGGGAGCCAAGAGTGGGAAAGGCAAGGTAGTTGTAATCCCGGGGAAGGAAGGTAAAGGGGCCCTGTGTACCATGAAGCCATCCGGAGGTTATGACCTCGGGCTTATGGTCGCTGATGTCCCAACGGACATGCAAGCGTACGTGTCAGATAATATGCACGCGTTTGCAACCCACAAGCACGATTGTGGGAGGGTTACCGGGTTTGAGGTCAGCGTAGACGGGGACCCCATGACCCGGCCCCAAAAGCAGTATAACTTCCCCAAAGAAGCAGAACCCGATATGGAGACAGCAATGTCCTCCTTGGTGCAGCAGGGCGTGTTGAGGCCGATAGCCAAACACGTGAACTCCCCATTATGGCTGGTGAGGAAGCCGGATAATTCGTGGAGGGCCACGGTGGACTACAGAGTCCTTAACAGTAACATCCCCGCCTGCGCGCCCACAGTAGCAGCAGTTGCTGACCTAATAGGGAGTATCCCAGCGTCTGCGACCACGTTCACGGTGCTGGATATCTCGAACGGTTTTTGGTCCATCCCGCTGCGGCGAGAGGACCAGTACAAGTTTGCCTTTACTTTTAAAGGACAACAGTACACATGGAACTGTTTGCCACAGGGTTTCCACAACAGCCCCAGTATTTTCCATCAGTGTATGGCAGGAAGTTTAAAGGAGTTTAGTCAGCCCAATCAGATAGTGCAGTACGTGGATGATTTGCTCCTGTTCACGGACTCAAGGGAGGAGCATGGACCACTGCTAGCCGAGTTATTGGAGCTGCTAGCGAGAAAGGGTTTTAAAGTTAACCCTAAGAAAGCACGTATCGGTCAGCAGGAAGTAAAATTCCTGGGTCTGACCATTCGCGCTGGGGAAAGAGCCATAGATAAGGCTAGGAGGGAGTCGGTGCAGGAGTTACCGATTCCCAACACCATAACGGGTGTGAGGTCCTTTCTGGGACTGACCGGTTACTGTAGAGACTTCATCGAGGACTATGCGGCCACAGCAGCTCCGCTGCTCCGACTCCTCCATAAGGGAGTGGAGTGGTCTTGGGACGAGGGTTGCCAGGCAGCATTCGAGAAGTTAAAAAGGGATTTGCAGACCGCGCCAGCTTTAGGGGCCATAGATGGGGGGAAGGAGTTTTTCCTGGAGGTAGCTGCCAGCGGAGACAGCTTGAGCGCTGTGCTGCTCCAAGAGCATCACGGCAAGCTGAGGCCGGTTGTCTATTCGTCCAGGGTGTTAACGGATGTGGAGAGGAGTTTTTCCAACTGCGAAAGGCATCTTTTAGCCACGCATTGGGCTGTGAAAAGATCAGCGATCTTCACAGGGCTCTCTCCCATCACTCTCCTCACCCATCGCACGCCAACTAAGATGCTTCTAGATGGGAGGATTAAGGATGGGACCGTAAGCAGCGCTCGTATTGCGCGCTGGACCCTTCTCCTTTCCCAGATGGATCTTAGAGTTAAAGGTCTTTGCGAGCCCAGGCTTGCGGCCAACTTGGTATACCCCGGAACAGCCCACCAGTGTTCGGTGGAAGGGGTGTGGGAGGTCAACATAGGTTTGCGGGCCGGGATACATCCCACAGGTCGCGAGATTTATGTTGATGGTTCCAGCACAGTGTCCGCTGGCGAACGACTCACAGGGTGTGGAGTTTATGACCCTGCGGCAAACCTTGCCCTGGCAATTAAACTCCCCAGCACCATGAGCGCGCAGCAGGCTGAGCTGTCTGCGGTGGCGTACGTCGTTACCCACCCAGAAATCTTCCCAACCCCATACACGATTTGTTCGGACAGTATGTTTACGTGCAATTCGTGTACGGAATATCTGGCCATTTGGTCCCGCCGTGGATACACCTCCGCGGACGGGCGACCTTTAACGGTGAAGCCCTTGCTGGAAAAGATCCAAGCAGCAGTGGGGGAGGAAGGGGAGATTTTCATCCATAAGGTGAAGGCTCACTCCTCCACAGAGCCCCGCGGGGAGGGCAACCAGCAGGCGGATGCGCTAGCCAGGGAGGGTGCCCATAACGGCATTTTCTGGGACCCCTATGGACCCGGACCCATGGCAGCGATCCAAGGCAGGGAAGGGAATCCCGGGAACACCAGGGTAGCACTGCCCCTAGACCTTAAGACCATCCAGAACCAGGATCCCGCCCTAAAAGCAGTTCTCAGAACGATTACTGAGGGCAAGCAGGTAGAGGGCCCGTACAGTACGGTAACCCTCTCCGTTAAAGAAGGCCTGCTGTTCCGTGAGGAACAGTGGGTTGTGCCGCAGCAGCACAGGAGGGAATTCCTCCAGTTGGCTCATGAGGGGCCGGGGGCAGGACACCCCGGGCCCGAGGCTACCTGGCAACGGGTAGAGCAGGCGGGATGGTGGCTGGGACTCAGGGAGCAGGTCCGCGAGTTCTGTGCAAACTGTCTTGTGTGCGCTGCAAACAACCCAGACCCCCAGAAAAGGAAAGTGCCCATGGGGCACATCAGGAGGGTGGAGGGACCATGGCAGTCGATACAGATCGATTACATAGGGCCCCTGCCCACCACCCAGGGAGGCTACAAATACTGCCTCGTCTTGGTGGATGTGTTTTCCAAATGGGTAGAAGCCTTCCCCTGTAGAACAGCTACGGCGCTGGGTACTGCCAAGATCTTGGTCCGGGAAGTGTTCTCGCGGTGGGGACTCCCCTGTTTCGTGGAGTCAGACCAAGGGAGTCATTTCACCGGCCAGGTGATGCAGAACACCCTCATGCTTTTGGGCATTGAAGGGAAGTGGCACGTAGCGCACAATCCCCAGTCATCAGGGATTGTTGAACGCATGAACCGGACCCTAAAGGAGAAGCTGAGGAAAGAGACTATGAACTCGCCCCAAAAATGGGCGGAGGTTCTGCCTCTAGTCCTCATGGGGATCCGGGCCAGTCAGTCGAAAAGTACGGGGTACTCCCCGTACGAGGTGATGACTGGGAGGATCATGCGAACCCCCACCCATGTACTAGCCCCGGTGCTCACTGAGGGTCAGCTCCAAGAGGTGAAACGGGACAAGTTTGTCCAGACCCTCTTGGAACGCCTGAAGCAGGTTTACGAGCAGGCGGCTGGGAACATGGGAAGACAGCATCAGGGCAATCGCCTGTTGCTGGAACCCCGTAAGAAGCAGGAGTGGGAAGTCGGAGATCAGGTCATGGTTAGGAACTATGCCAGAGTAGGGAGTTTGGAACCACTGTATATGGGACCCTACAGTATTGTAGATAAGGCGAGTCCCATGGTGTACACCGTAAAGGTACCTCGGCGCACGAAATGGTTCCACATTAATCAGTGCAAGCTGTATAAACCGGGTGCACAGGGGCCAATCACAGGGGCCAAAACTGCGAGTGGGGACTCGCAGCCCCGGGTAGGACCGCAGGGTACACAGACCGGTAAAGCAGCCTGCTTGAGGGGAGAGGACATCCTGGAAAAGTGTAGGATCTTTTCTTGGGGTTGGGATTCAGATGAGGAAGAGCTCGAGGAGCTCGATCAAGGTAGTGACCCGGTCGGAGAGGTGCTGGGGTCGGAGGACGAAGGTTTCGCCCTCGACTCAAGCTTAGGGGAGATAGGGACTGCGAGTGGAGTTCCACACAGGGTGGAGTCAGAAACTGCAGATCCCGAGCCCAGGGGGGCCGGAGCTAGGGGAGACGGAGCCAGCGGCTGTGGTGGGACCACAGGCCGTGACGGTGGAAGTCTCGGTACCCGGTCCGTCGGCCCTGGAAGTCTTGCCCATAGGAGAGATAGGGATTGTGAGTGGAAGTCCACATACTGGGCCAAGTAGGGTGGAGCCAGAAACTGCAAATCCCGAGTTCAGGGGGGCGGAGCCAGGGGAGACGGAGCCAGCGGCTGTGGTGGGACCACAGGCCGCGACGGTGGAAGTCTTGGTTCCTGGTCCGTCGGCCCTGGAGATCTTGCCCAAAGTAGCCCTCCGTAGGTCAAGTCGGACACCCCAGCCCAGCCCAGTTGTGGTCAAATCCCCCGTGCACCCCCAGGCGTAAGTTCAAGGTCAAGGCAGCCCAGGGAGATCCCAGTCCCAGCGCAGCGACGACAGGCTGCGGCAGATCAAAGGAAGGGGTCAGTGCCCCCCCCCGCCACTGGGAAAAGCTCGTGGCAGCCTTCGCAGAATTTAGGTAGGCCGCCCTGGGAACGGGCGGCGCTGTACAGTTAAGTTTAGGATAAGTTTAAGTTTATAGTGTTTTTAAGTTTGGTAAGATTGTAGTTTAATTTGAAGTAAATGGTAAAATGATGGGAGTTAGTGATAGGAATAGTTAAAGTCTATCCAGCATACATGTCTTTTTACGTGCGACGAGGTCAAGGGACCCGCTCACCCTTCACAAAAGCCAGAGACTCTTGGGAGGCTGGCTACATCATTTTATCTGATCACAGGAACCAGGAAAGATGGAAAGGATTCTGATAGTGCTCGCAACGATCGGATATGGATTGGCCTATCGGGGCCTCACCAAGGATGTCGTTGTGTTTGGTTGCTCCGGGGACACGGGCCCCATCGCGACGGATGGGACCGGGGAGCGAAAGGCTGAGGAGACCGCCACTTATTTCCACAAGGGAAGGTGGCCGGGATGGCTGGAAACGAATTCGACGGAATACTCCAGCGCATCCGGATTTGCCTACAAAGAGACTTCTTTACTGTACCCCAGAGTGAGGATCATTGCACCCAGAATCAGCGTCACCGTCGGCAAAAGGATTTGTTTGACATGCAATGGGAAGGTCCCATTGAGCTGATGGTGGTGGTTACGGAAATTAAGCAAGACTATGAGAAATTCCTCGGTTGAGTGGGAGCGATTGGGTAACAATACCCATCGGACAATTACGGGGACTAACGGACAATTGAAAGTCTGTTGGGACAAATGGTGGGAACCGGATGAGGGAATATATGTTTGTATGTGGGGATCGAAGTACATTTGCCCCAAGGGTATATCCATATTTTTCGTACACCAGTGGCAGGATAACGGGAAAGGGATGAGGTGGGATGTCAGCACAAAGGGGTGCGGAGCTCCATTCTCCCCGATCCCGGTAAACGCCACTGAACTCATCACGCGCCCACGCAAGTCTCCGCCCATGATTCCGGTGGCTTTGGCTCAGGAGGAAGGGTGCCCTAAAACCACTAAGGGGCCCGGGAATGGTCTGGTACTGGTCCCAACAGACCAGATACTATTTCAGGGGGTACATTACGCGGTGGCTTCGGTGATTCTAAATCTCACCGAGGTGCGTTTACCAGAGTGGTGCCCCAAAGAGACGGAACAATTGTACCAGGTCCTGTTGACAAACATGTTCAGACAATTCTACGAGTTTGATTTTGCAGAGATTGACAAAACAAGCTTGTACACCACACCACACGAAGTTTTGGGTCAGGTGGGGAGACAAAGAAGGGGTATTGTGAACGATATGTTCACTGCCTTTAATACAGGAACATCTGTGGTCAATGCTCTAGACAACGTGGAGCTGCAGACCCAGATCAACGATTTAAAAACACAATTAAAAAGCATCCTCACAAGCGAAAACAAGGTAGTAGGGTCTGAGTTACATGAGGACCAGGCCATGATGCTACACTAAAAAGAAATTGGGCCGAAAATTGATCCCGGGACGCGAGAGTACGCACTGCATACTCTCGCGTATTCCCACTCCAATTGCCGGTTTTCTGCATGCCCTGCGCATGCGCTGAAAACCGGCAATTGCTCTTCCGAAAAGGGGGCGGGGCTTGAGTGCATCGCGTGCGCGCTACAGGCTGCGCGCACGCTGTGCACTTCATGCTTTGGACGCGCAGGTAAGTAGGGAAGATTTTGGAAATGTAAAAAGGAGGAGTAAGACCCGCTTTTAAGAAGGTAAGTAGTGAATTAAGTATTTTTTTGAATTTTTTTTTACAGGTATATCTTTTTTATAGACTTTAAAGACAGGTAAGTTTATTTTTATAACTTTTTAAAAGATTTTAAATTTTTTCAAAAATTTAATTTTTTATTTAAAATGGTTAATTTAATTAACTATACTTATTTTATTAATGTGATGGGTTTTTTTTTAAATTTAATTGAGGTTTAGCTGTTATTTTGGGGGGGTGTAAGATTCATAAGTCTCACAGCCATGCTGTGAGACTTATGAATGGAAGATGGTGTGCTGCCATTGGCTCTAACTGAGTCACGTGATCCCACAGCTCGCACGAATTAACTACGCCGCTGGGATACGCAAGCCCAGCACAGCTGATGTCTGGAACATCAATTTCGTGCGAGCTGGATCAGAAAAAGCATAAGCGAGGTGAGACATCGCGGGGAAGGCTAACCCACGCGGGAACAGAGCGAGATCAATTTCTGGGCCATTATAGCAGAGCTGGAGAAGCATGCGAGAACGGTAAATGCCCTGATCAGGGAAGATCGGAATGCATCCGATCAAGCTGCGCAGAACGAGGTGTGCGTACTATACGGGGCGTGGTTACTGGGCGAGGGCCGCAGTAATTTGGAGGATTTAAAACAAGGTTTGGTCCCGTCCTGGATAAGTAACAAACACCTGCAGGCGCTCCACCCTTTCCAGAACGCATTAAGCCTGTGCCAGCTCAGGCTAGCCTCAGAGGCATACCCAGTCCCCGTGGACTGCGGACGGTCAAACCATACCATTACGGGTATAGTACTACATATGCTGGTGTTGGGCGACACGGCAAAGCCCGCCCCGGTGTATCGGGTGGAGAACATTGGTGTCATTCAGGGGGGAGCCCACATTCGCTACGCAGCGGTCCCACCTTACGTCATCCGCTGGGAGCAAACGATGACAGGTACCGATCTCTCGGGTTGTCGTGGCCGGGGAGCACACATAATCCTGTGTCCCCAGCACTTGAATGCCTTTTTAACACCACAATGCGGGTTCAGAACGGCTGGCGCGAAGCCCATGAATTGCACCATGGAGGCAATGACACAAGATCATGTGCCTCCGCAGGTGGCATACATAGGGGGTGGAACGTATTGCGTTACCACTGCAGCGCAACACTACCAGCATGGAAACCACAGCCGGTGTCCGGTGAGTGACAGCAGTTTCTGTTTTAAACCCAGGGCTGAAGTTCAAGTGGCTCAACAGCGAATTGTCCCGATCCCTGAACCATCCACTGTTCACCTCACAGTAAAAGAGAATTTCACAAACTTGCAGCGATTCGTCGCGCATTTCGGATACATCATTCCCCCTCTCCCTGAACACCTCACCAAGCTTTTGAAAGCCGTCGCGGTATCACAAAAACATTTTTACACCCTGGAACAGAAAACTGTAGAAATAGGGACAGAAATTTTGGACATAGTAATCCCACCGTGGTGGGATCTGTTCACCAATATTGAAGTTCCTTCATGGATCAGGATAGCCTCCCACATTTTGGTTGTGTGCCAAGTTATAATAGTAGTGTACCTATTGGTCGTACACTGCAAGAGAGGCAAACGCCTCACAAAGCAGGAGAACACAGGGGAGTGGAGAGAACGTTACGTGCGCGTGAACGAAGAAAGTACCGCGTAAACGGCCAGGATGACGCCGCTCCATTTTACCATGTGTGTTTTTGTAATTGTTATTAATTATGAGTATGTGTAACTGAGTTTGGAACTTTGTATTTTTAAAATGGTTGTTTTGATTATTATTTCCTTGTATAATAAAATATGCATATACAGGTGGTGCGAGAGGCATCGGCCTCTTGCACCTGGAAGGCGTATACGCAATGTAAGTTTAAAGGCAATACTGCCTACGTTTTGTCTAAGTTTAGACAATGTAATTTCCCTGGGAAATGAGGACGGCATGGAGGCCATAGATAGTTTAAGTTAAGGGAGTGTTTGGATGTGGAGAATCGGGATAATTTTGCTCACCACCACTTTTAATTGATACGATAAGCGGAGTTATTCGCATCAACAGGAGGGACTGTAAAGTTTCGCAATTATCGCGATTCAAAATAACGAAAGAGAAGCAGATTCGTTTGATCGGTTTATTTAAACGAAATGCTGTCATGATATAAAGGACACAGAAGCCTGTAAAATGGCCGCCGCGCATCGTGGCAGAAGCTTCCAGAAGTACAGTGGGCAGACAAGATGGCATTCAAATAAACATTTCAATATAAGACTGGATCATACTCGATAAACACTGATAAAGACAGGATGCAACCTGTTTGCATTTGTGACAATAGCAAAAGATATAAGTGCTGGAATCGTTTTCCATGCACAAGTAAGGTTCATTGTACTGGGCAATCGAAGGCCCATCCAGACACATCAATACACAAATACCCCCACGGCTCTACAATGAGAGAGACATCGACGGGTGATTAAACGAGTATTCGGGGGCCCCCAAAACCAGTCAGGGAGACAATCCTGGCTGGGTCAACAATGGGGAAAACATTAACGGGTAGTTGGCCAGTTTCAGGTGCTACCGAAACCCGTTAAGGAAAGAATCGCCCCACGCTGGGAGTTTTGAGCGCCAATATTATACAAAGGACAAACATTAAGATTTGGGCGGGAGATAAGGGAACACAGCACTATGGGCTAAAAATTCAGTTGGTTGCGCCTCCCGTTAGCGCCTTAAGAGGGCGCTAATGGGGCGCAAAGCAGCTAGCGCCCGGGTGCAGCGATGTTTGCGCCGCTCGGGAACTTCACTAGACATTTTGCGGCGCCGCTAAACTTTATCGCCGCGGTCCCCTGCGCCCGCGGATTGTGACGTCATACGAGAGTGCAACGCCCTTGTGGCGCCCCGGAGCAGAAATTCAGTGGCGCCCCCATCCTTACCACCTGGCGCACCCAACGACCGGTAGAGTGGAACGCTAACAATCGCTGTGGGGCTCGGGGGGGCGCTATTTAAAGGGGGCCTCTTCCTGTCTTTCTTTGTGGTTGACATTTTTGCACCACTCGTTCTGAGAGAGAGAGAGAGAGAGATTCAGAGAGAGAGAGAGAGAGACTTGTGCATTGAGTCAACGCTGTGTGAGGTAGTTTTGGCTACTGATCATAACTTCGCTGGTACTTTGGTTTCTGGCCTTCATAACTTTGCTTGCTACGAGACTATCGGGGCTGCACTGATGGGGGGCGTCGTCCTGCGCCAGCTGAATCGGAGGAGACGGAGACGCAGAGAGAGAGTGGCAATGATGGCCAGATGGAGGAGGGCCAACAGGCGTCTGTACAGGAGAGCTTACCCTCCCAGGGTATATCGTGAACAGCTCTCCTACATTCATATGTCTGATGAGCAGTGTCTGCGAAGGCTGCGCTTCAGCAAGGAGGTGGTCACTGAGCTCTGCCACCTGCTGCAGCCAGATCTGCAGCCTCAACTGAGGTCCAGGACGTCTCTGTCGGTGGCAGTGAAGGTCACAGTGGCTCTGAACTTTTATGCTACTGGCTCATTTCAATCTGCTGTTGGGGATATCGCCAATCTCTCCCAGTTCGCGGTGCATTGCTGCATCAGGAAGGTCACAAATGCCCTCTTTAAAAGGAGACGAGAGGTCATCTCTTTCCCCATGACCCCAGACAAGCAGCAAGAACGCGCTCTGGGCTTTGCCAGGATAGCGGGCTTCCCCATGGTGCAGGGCGCCATTGACTGCACGCATGTGGCTTTGCGTGCTCCGCATGAGAATGCCGAGGATTTCCGGAACAGAAAGGGGTTCCATTCCTTGAATGTTCAGTTGGTCTGTGACCACAGACAGCTGATACTCGCTGTCAATGCCCACTATCCTGGCAGCTGCCACGATGCTTTCATCCTGCGCCAGACTACTGTGGCAGAACTTTTCGAGGCACCGCATCAGCCAGTTGGTTGGCTTCTCAGGGGACAAGGGGTATCCACTGAGCACCTGGCTGATGACACCGCTCCGTACGCCCAACACCCCTGCTGAGCTGCGGTACAACGAGAGCCATCAAGCTACCAGGAACATCGTGGAGCACACAATCGGCGTGCTCAAGCAACGGTTTCCGCTGTCTCGACCATTCTGGAGGAGCCCTGCAGTACTCGCCTGAGCGAGTTTCCCACATCGTAGTTGTGTGCTGCATGCTGCATAACATGGCAATCCTCAGGACCCAGCCAATGCCACCAGGCCTTGGAGCACCACCAGAGGAGGAGGAGGAAGAGGAGGAAGAGGAGGAGGAGGAAGAGGAGGAAGAGGAGGAGGAGGATGATCAGCAGCAGCACCAAGGCGTGAGGGCGGCCCACAATGGTGAAACTGCAAGGGCCGTCCGTCAACGGCTGATAGCAAGCCGCTTCTAGGCCCCTGCTGTGGAAATTGCCATTGAGAACAGCATGAATGAACCCAACACGCAACCCCTAAGCCGGCCAAGGCACCAATGATTCCAAACACCAAACATGTATATTTTGAGTACCAAAACTTATTTATTTTACAAACTCTGTGTGTGTCATTTACTCATACAAATAAACACAAAAAAACAGTCATTACCATAACTGGTTCTCACAACCTGGAGATCATGTGCAAAACACTCAACAAAAGTTTGACCTCGAACCTCGGCCTTTAATAAAAAAATAACCAGCATTTTGTCACACCTCCTACATCGAGGGTGAACTCCTTCCCGTGCGCCCTTCCCCCCTTCTTACCCTACTGCTCCTCCGCAATGGGACCTCAGTGGCTGCAGCAAGGCTGGTGGAAGGCTGCTGACTGTCAGGCCCTGACAATGCAGATGCCCTTGAGGGACGGCCTCGACCAGTTCTGGGCCTGGAGGGCCCGGCTGCAGACTGCACCAACTCTGCATGGGCGGCAGCAGTCTGTCCTACAGGCGGTGGCAACTGCAGTGGAGAAGTGACAGTGGTGGCAGCAGGAATGCTGTCATCTTGAGCGAGGACAGCAACTCCCTGCTCGACCGGCACACTGGCACTCCCACGGGGCAGCACCTCAGCATCCGGAGCAATCTGCTGGAGCACAGATTGCTGGCCTGCTGCGGCGCGGTGAGAGCCCCGGGGAAATGTGTCCGAACCAATGAGGATGGCGGCAGACAGTGCTCGCGTGGCCTCAATCTGAGTCTGCATGAGAGCAGTCTGAGATTGAATTGCAGCACTGAGCTTCAGTGTCGCATCCGCCTGCGCTGCAGCGAAGTGCTCCACACTCCTTGCCAGTGCTTCAATGCATTCGGGCACCCTACCCACTGCAGCCATGAGCTCAGTGTGCATGGCCACCGCCTGGGTGTTCATTTCCGCGATCAGCCGCTCCTCCTCTGCGTCCAGTGCAGCAGGACTCGCTGGCCTACTATCCCTCCGGGGAGAAGGCCCCCGTGCTTCCCTACCCCCATGGCGTTGCTGCAGCCCGCTGGGTCCTGGAGCTTCACCCTCATCAGACCCTTCCCCCCTGCTCCCCTCCAGGGAAGGCGAGTCCTCAGTGTCGGCATGGGCTTCCTCGGGAGAGGGTGGCTCTGATGGTCCGGCTTCCTCTTCCTCCTCAGCTGCAGCCTCACTCCCACTGGCAGCTTCAGGGCCCGTCTGCTCAGCTGGTGAATCACCATCTGAAAGCAGGGAGGTACAAGAGTGGCTTTAGCGTGAGGACAGGGTGGCAGTAAGGGAGGAATAAGTGCAGCGAGTTAGTAAGTTGGATTGAAAGTGTCAAAGGCTGGTGTTGTGAGGGACAAGTGGAAGGACAGAGGACAAAAAGGTGATGACCTTACCATTGCTGTCCAGAACGGGGTCGGCGTCTCCAGTGGCGACGGGACCGATCACCCGGCTTGCCACAATCCTGTGGACGCGCTCCTCCAGATCGCTGAGGGGTTGCAGCTGAGGCCGCCCTCCACCCGTCCGCTGCTGCTGTCTCCTATTATGCGCCAGCTTGGCCTGCAAGAAAAAGGACGGCGTCTGAGTAAATATACAGCCATGGTCTTGCCTGATGTGCCTCCCATAGGTGAATAGCCCTTACTGTATGCAGCCATGGTCTTGCCTGATGTGCCTCCCATAGGTGAATAGCCCTTACTGTACTACAGCCATGGTATTGCCTGATGTGCCTCCCATAGGTGAATAGCCCTTACTGTATGCAAAGTGTGGAATGTGTGTGTGTGCTTCATGAAAGGGCCATAGGTGTTGGATGAGTGCTGTTAATTCTGGTTTTAAGACCCTCTGGCCATAGAGTGAGGTTGAGATGGAGGGATGGAGAGGTATTGCAAAAAAGCCACTCACCCTGACGACCCGAGTGAGGTCGTTGAACTTTTTCCGGCATTGTATATGGGTCCTGGGCACCATGCTCCTGGAGGAGACGTGCTGAGCCACCTCCCTCCACACCCTTCTGTAGTCGCGCGGCAAAGGCCTCCTGCCACTCTCAGGGTACAGTGTTGATCCTCGGCGCTCCACCGCGCCAACCAGAGCATCCAAGGTCCGCTCGCTGAAGCACTGAGCTCGCTCTCTCGCCCTCTCCATCCTTGGCTGGAAAATTGAAGGTCAGGTCTCTCCAGGTCGAGATTCAAGGCTGCAATGAGCAGGGTGTGGCTGGGGAGCAAGATCGCCCCCACCCCCCCTTTAAGAACTGGCCGGCGCCAGTGTGTCTGTGTTCCCTCGCTAACTGGCAGCACCTGCGCTGCGCTCGCGCTCTGAGTTAGCGCCTCACTCCTCGGCCTTTGCGCCTTAAGACAGGTGTGCAGCGCCTGATTTAGCGCTCCAGTCACCTCCCGGGGCGGTAAAAGTGAAGTTTCCAGTCAGTGGCGATAATTAGCGCCAGGCGCTAATTTTTGCGCCCGGCCGATAATTGCGCCCCAAATGGGGCGATACTGAATTTTTCCCCCTATAACTATAGTGAACAAATGTCCATCGCTCTCTTGATTTTCGGCTCTTATTCGCTCGAATCGTCTCTTATTCTCTTATCTCGCTGCTGACTGCTGTACTTTTGATTCGACTTCGAATGTTGGGTGGAGCTCAATCGGAACGAGCCGCCTCGACAAGGGCAAGTGACCAGGTGCACCATCCCGAGAGTCGGTAAACGGTGTCTGGACCCGAAGGCCCAAAAAGACAAGACGAAATGATAAGAAAAGAAGAAGAATCCACGTGCCGCCACGGTCAGTAAACCCCGACCGCGCCCGAAAATATAGAACTCATTTCTTGAATTCTACGGGTTATTGCACGAACCGGTTTGGGTCCATCGACTCCTTCATCACAACAGGAAGACTCTTCATTGAATTCTACCGACAACTGGTGTCGGTACAGGAAGACTTTTCTTTGAGTTCTACAACCGTGCCCGAGTTCTGTCGAGTTCTTCATGACAACGGGGAGCCCGGCCTGATTGTCGCAGCAGCAAAGATAAACAAGTGGGGTACAGAGACCCCTCCAAACACGTGACAGTCAGGCGCTGCAGCGAACGAGCCGAGTGCCTCACTTTAAAATTCTCCGAAGTATCACGAGTGGTGAGCATGTTTCCCGATCCTACAAATCTAGATGTAGTGTAGGTATTGATAGGGGAGGGTAGTTTTATTAAGGATAAAGTATAATGTGTTCCCCTTTTTACAATGTGCCGTGTGTTCTTCATTACCATAGACCAAGCTTTATGAATGTATGTATACATGTACTCTCGTTAATTTGCGCCTATGACATGTACTTCATGATCTTGGATGCTATGCAATAAAGATTTCCATTTCGTACTATTCAACCGGGTCTATTTGAGTTTTTCTCTGCATTACTGCTCTCGCACCTAAGTCCAGTGTTAGAACCGTAAGGGCGAGTGGGTCAAACCACTCACAGGTGCTTATTGCAACAAGGCTGGCCGAGACCAGAGCAAGCAATAGTATTAGGCAACGAAGGCCTAACCTCGCACCAGCACCGTCTGTGATACAAGCACGACAAAACCCCTTACAGAGGGCGAGCTCTGCTCAGCTGGACACGGATGCTGTACGCTGGGGGGGGCCGTCGATGAAAAGGAGAATCATTGAGCAGTCGCAGACAAGGAGTAATGCACTGGCAAGCCTTCCAAGCTCACTGACCATGATTGCAGAGAGAATGGAGGAGTCCGCCTCAAACAAGAGTGGATTGATGTTGCAGGACATTGCGACGATGTCTTCTTGCATGGATAGAGTGGCCAGCTCCGTGGAACATCAGACACGGCTATCAACTGAGTCCATGCACGCCTTGACTACGGCCGTGCAGACTCTGGATGCCAACATGTCTGCCACCTTAAATAGGATGACAGATACCTTAGCCTACCCTAGCCTTGGCCTTACAATGCTGCCCTGATCTGCACCAAAGTGCTCACCACCACAGTGGTAGCAGTGGGTCATGATAGGGATGATGGCGAAAGGGGACATGGAAGTGAGGACTCCACTCAAAGTGATTCCACTTCTCACCCACAGCCTCATCTCCCGATGGCCAAGTCTGCCCCTGCACAGTCTTTGGTGGGACCCTCATGGGTTCCAAAACAATAACAACAACTTGTATTTATATAGTGCCTTTAACGCAGTAAAACGTCCCAAGTTGCTTCACAGCAGTGTTATCAGACAAAAAAATAAAAATTTGACACCGAGCCACATAAGGAGAAATTAGGGCAGATGCTTGGTTAAAGAGGTAGGTTTTAAGGAGAGTCTTAAAGGAGGAAAGAGAGGTAGAGAGGTTTAGGGAGGGAATTCCAGAGCTTAGGGCCTTGGTAGCTGAAGACAAGGCCACCAATGTTTGAGCAATTAAGTTCAGGGTGCTCAAAAGGGCAGAATTAGAGGAGCGCAGATATCTCGGGGGGTTGTGTGGCTGGAGGAGATTACAGAGATAGGGAGGGGCGAGGCCATGGAGGGATTGGAAAACAAGGATGAGAATTTTTCAGCGAGCACAGGGGTGATGGGCGAACGGGACTTGGTGCGAGTTAGGACACGGGCAGCCAAGATTTGGATGACCTCAAGTTTACGTAGGGTGGAATGTGGGAGGCCAGCCAGGAGTGCGTTGGAATAGTCAAGCCTAGAGATAACAAAGGCACGGATGAGAGTTTCAGCAGCAGATGAGCTGAGACAGGGGCGGAGACGGGCGATGTTATGGAGGTGGAAATAGGCGGTCTTAGTTATGGCACGGATATGAGGTCGGAACCCAGAGGATGTCGGCCAAGAGCATCTCAGCAGTCAGAGCAGGGATGTGAGCAGCCGGCCTCTACCTCTGCTCAGGCCACAAGGGTTGCAGCATGTAGGAGTAGCAAGAAAAGGAAGAGTAAGGTTTTGCAGTTGCACAAGGGTATGATAAAATAGTGTGTTGTTAAGTTTCTGTTGTTTAATTAGTTCACATAAATATTATTATTTTGCACCATTTTCACATCTTGTCCATTGGGTGCTGGGTGACAAGTCGCATTTTAACTTGTTTGATGATGAATGGGAAGACATGAATTGAAGGCGGGATATTCAAGGGATGATTGGTCGTTCGCAGGACTGCTTTGTGTCAGTGGCATTGGAGGTGGGGGGGGGGCGGCGGTGGGAAAAGTGGCCGTTGTATGTGCTTCTGAAATTGGTCCACTGGTGCAACCCAAGTGAACCTTGTATTAATAAGGGCATCCCGGGCAGCAATGTGAGCAGTGGGAGCACTGGGAGGGGTGGGATAATATTGGAAAATCATGGGAATGTTGCCAACAATTTTCCATCTGTTTCATACACGACTCAACGGACATTCTTTAATGAAAACTATAGCTGGAAATACTGCACTACTTTTTACTGTACTAGAATCTTTGGTCCTCTTTCTATTATGGTAACTGGGTCATTCGACTTGCTTTCATTCCATGATGAAAGATGGCTGCATGTTAATATAGTTACATGACCAAGTATCTTATAAAGTTAACACAGCCCTGTTAAATCCTGTCCCATTTCTACAATAACAGATAAAATTACAGACAAAAAAATGGAAGACATTAGAATATAAAATAAAAACAGTAAATGCTGGAAACACTCAGCAGGTCAGGCATCAACTAACAGAGTTAACGTTTCAGGTCAATGACCTTTCGTCAGACATTAGAATATATTGACCATAGTAAATTTGAAAAAAAAGTAAGTTTAAAACATTGGTTTTTTTTCAGTCCATATCCACAACTTGTTGAGACGATATTAGCTTTTTTTAATATTATGTATGTGCACTCATATATCTGAGCCACTTTTTATTTGTTTATTTTTTTTCTCACTGCTTTAGTTTATCTCGTGCACAGCATACCTCGTCCACACCTAAGAGGTTGAATATTTAACCTTTTCCCAGAGTTCAACTTATGTTGCCCTTGATTCAGACATTAGAGGCGGTGTGTGACAGAAGCCTAATATAACTCATCCTCTGGCCCTCCCTTCCTCCCTGTGTCATCCGGTCAGCACCATCCCCAATTCCACAGTTGGAGATTTGAAACTTTCGGGCCTAGAAATTCAGCCACACAGCGCCCATTTTCCAGGGGCTAAACGGCCTCCTAAGTCTCCAATATGGTGGACAGGAAGCGCATCTCTTTACGAGTCGGAAGTGCGCCACACACCATATTGGTAAAGTCTAAAACATAGGCGTGCAGTGCCCATGTCAAAAAAAGGCATTAGTTCCTTTGCATAAGCAAATAAGGGGCCTAACTTGTTTGAGGCCCCCACTGTCGGATTTATTTGCCCTGAGGCAGCCTGGGGCCAGCACTGGGTGCACTCAGGAAAACCAGACCTACATGTGGCCTAATAGACGGTTCTTAGGCCACAA
This sequence comes from Squalus acanthias, assembly GCA_030390025.1. Classification (NCBI taxonomy): domain Eukaryota; kingdom Metazoa; phylum Chordata; class Chondrichthyes; order Squaliformes; family Squalidae; genus Squalus; species Squalus acanthias. Next base: position 24,404,768 of record CM059443.1, read on the forward strand.
CCAACAAGGCAAGATTTTACAAGGTACTTACCTGAAGGTGGAGCCGGGAGGTGTAGAAATGCTGCTCCCAACCCCACACTAAAAGGAAGTGGGCCATTCCCCCCCCTCCCCCAGCCACCGAACATCTTGCCCCTCCCCCTTCCCCCCCCTCCCCCACCCCACCCCAGCCACTGCTACCTTCCAACCCGATCGCCCACCCTTACCGGTAGTCACCCTTCCTCACTTACCTGAAAGCCACTGCTAGCATCACAGCAGCCTGATCTTCAAATACACTTCGCCAGCTACTCTACGCAGTTCGCCGGCTCCAACAAAATGAGGCCCGAGGCCCAATATCGGGGGTGTCTCAGGCCTCACAATCCAGATGCACATTGGAACACCAAGCACTGTGGTACTTCATGAGCTACTTTCCAGTCTTCTGTACTCCGTTATGGACACAGTCTGGTGTTAGGTTAAGGTCAACCTATGAGTTGACTCAGGGGCCTGGAGTTTCTCCCAATCGGCCAAACCAGCGCAAAAGATTGTGGAATTTCAAGCGCAAATTACATCCAGCGCAACTCGAGTTTCCGCGATCTTTTGCGCTAGTTTGAAAAACATCCGCTAGAAGCCAGCCTCACCCACACAACTGGCCACATCCCCAGGGTGAATTAATCACCATAGCGAGGTTCCGCTAATTGCGCCCATTTGCGGGCCTTCGAGGGGGCTCTTAAAATTAAGCTGGTTCTTTTGGGTGCGAGGACACCAAAAGGTACGTTTTAAAAGCTTTTGAATATAATTTTTTTTTAATTTATTAAGAAACTCTACTACTGTGCACCAATATAACTAGCAAATGGTTCTGTATAGTTTTTTCAAGTCATTTTCAGTTATGTAAAATTGGGTTACTCACAGTGGTGGATTGACACTGTGATTTAAAATGCCTATTTTTTGTGATAAACCCATCTTCAGCTGTATTACTCAAACTGCACCAAGTTACTGCTCTTAAATATATCAAGGGATATTTTTTAAAGCAAAACATTAAAAAAAAAAAATTATGTTCTGAAATGCTGCCCCACTGCGCTGATTCATGACAGATTTTGCATTCGGCGATGTACAAATGAGTTTGAGTGGCGACTTGAGGGAAAGAAAACACTTTTAAAAACGACCGCAATTTGGGGCGCAATTTGCACCTGGATCGCCAATTGCGCCCAAAGTGGAAATTCTACAGCCCTAGGGGGGGAAAAATTCAGTTGGTTAGCGCCTCCCGTTAGTGCCTCCGGGGGGCGGGGGGGGTGGGGGTGCGCTAACGGGGCACTAGGTACTTAGCGCCCGAGCACAGTGATTTTAGCGCCGCTCGTGAAATTGACCAATCGTTTTGCGGCGGCGCTAAACACTACCACCACGATCTCCTGCGCCCGCAGATCGTGACGTCAGTCAAGCGTGCAACGGCCCGGTAGCGCCCCAGACCGGATATTGAGTCACGCTTAGCGCCTTAGCGCCTGCTGCTAGGAATGACAGGTAGAGGGGAACGCTTTGCAGTCGGGAAGGGGCTGGGGGAGCGCAATTTAAAGGCGGGCGCTTCCTGCCTTTTCTTGTTGGCAAAATTTTTGGTTTTAACGCTGTCCTAAGGTGTTTTGGCCCTCAGCACCACTTTTGAGGTTCCTAAGTGCCGAGCTCTTTCCTTGGGCCTATCCATTAGTGCTTCCAACACAATTGCTTTTGAGGTCTCTACAGGCCGAGATTCAAGGCTGCAATGAGCAGGGAGTGGCTGGCCAGCAAGATGGACCCTCCCCTTTAAGAACTGGATGGTGCCAGTCTGTCTGGCTTCCATGGTAATTGGCATCGCCTGAGCTTCGGTAGCGTTCTGAGATAGCGCCTCGCTCCCCGACGTTTGCGCCTTCAGAGAGGTGTGTAGCGCCTGATTTAGCGCTCAAATCACCTCCAGGCGCGATAGAGGCGAATTTTACAGTCGGAGGCGATAATTAGCACCAGGTGCTAAACTTTGCGCCCGGCCAATATTAGCGCCCCAAAATGGGCGATACCGAATTTTTCCCCCTTGGACTTGTAAGGGGTTACGGTTCAGGGTGCTTGTGCTGGGTTAGGCCTTATTGCTTGCTCTGGTCTCCAGCCAGCCTTGTAGCACTAAACACCTGTGAGTGGTTCGACCCACTCGCCCTTACGGTTCTGACACTGGACTTAGGTGCGAGAGCAGTAATGCAGAGAAAACTCAGGTAGACCCGGTTGAATAGTACGAAATGGAAATCTTTATTGCATATTGTTCAGAATTATGAAATACATGTCATAAGCACAGATTAATGACAGTACAAGCTTACATACATTTATTAAACTAGGTTTAGGGAAACGAGGAGCGCACGACACATCGAAATGGGGACACACATTATAATTATCCTTAATAAAACCCCCCTCCCCTATCAATGCCTGCTCTAATCTAGATCTGTAGGATCGAGAAACATGCTCACCACTCGTAATACCTCGGAGAATTCTAAAACGGCGCTCGGCTGTTTTCGCTGCAACACCTGACCGTTCACGTGTTGACCAGGGGTCTCTGTACCCCACTTGTTTATTTGCTCTGCTCCGGCTAGCAGGCTAAATCGTCTGCTGTTATGAAGATCTGTGTTGACCTCGGATTCCCGATCAAAACTTATATAGCTTAACAATGTTCATATATTTCGGGCGCGGTCGGGGTTTACTGACCGCGGCGGCACGTGGATTCTTCTTCTTCTCTTCTCATCTCATCTCATCTCCTCGGGCCTTCGGGTCCAGACACCGTTTACCGACCTTCGGGATGGTGCACCCGATTTCGCAGCGCGCCACGAGGTCGACCCCAAAAGGGATCAGCAGAACAAGAGAGAATAACGGTCGTCCGGGATAAGAGCCAAGAGTCGATTCCAAGCGAATGAAAGGATAAGAGTTCAGCCCGAGTCCATAGTCAGCAGAGATAAGAGTCAAGAGCCAAGAGAATAAGAGAGCGATGGACGTTTGTTGTCTATAGTTATAGTACTCGGTTCCCTTATCTCCCGCCCAATCTTAATGTTCATCTTTTGTAAAATCTTGGCGCTCAAACTTCTCAGTATGGGGTGATTCTTGTTTGTAATGGGTTTCGGTGACACTTGTAACTGGCCAAATACCCGTTAATGTTTCTCCCATTGTGGAACCGGCTGGGAGCTTCCCTGGCGGTGTTTTGGGGGCCTCCGAAATATTTGTGTAAGCACCCGCAAATGGCTCTCTCATTGTAGAGCTGCGGGGAATTTGCGTATTGATGTCTTTTGGATGGGCCTCTGATTGCCCAGTACAATAGTCCTCACTTGTATATGGAAAACGATTCCAGTACTTATATCTTTGCTATTGTGTCGAATGCAGACAGGTTGCATCCTGTCTTTACCAATGTTTGCAGAGTATTATCCAATCTTACTCTGAAATGTTTATTCGAACGCCATCTTGTCTGTCTACTGAAAATTCTAGAAACTTCTGCCACGAGCCGCGGCGGCCATTTTACAGGCTTCTTGTGTCCGTTTTGAAACATGACAGCATTTCGCTGAAATAAAACTACTTGAACGAAACTGTATCTCTCTCTCTCGTTATTTTTGAATTGCGATAATTTGCGAATTTTACAGACTTTTGAAACTGTTCAATAAACTATTGTGAAAATTTGGGGTAATCATGACAGTAGTCCCAACCCAAAGCTGAATAATTCAGCTTGTGTAACAGGGCATTCTGAAGGTCCAAACCACCTTCAGCCAGATCAATTGCAGAAAGGATCTGGATACTTGTCAACGAGTAATGGAATGAGTCGAGTCCTGGGTTCAATTTTAGGGAACAGAAGAAAAACATCACAAGTAAATTCACACAAACCAATCTCTTTTTCTGGGTTTGGAGTTTTAAAAATTCTTCAATATGAAGTACTTACAATGTTCACCTAATGTTACCGAACTGCAATGGAAATGTGGCAATTTAGTGCCAGTGTGATTGTTCATTATTATTGGAGTGGAACATGCAGGATAGCAAATAGCTGGTTGGGTATTAAATGGCTGTAATTCAAATATGAAAGCTCTGGGTTTACATAGTCATCAGAAACCCTGGATTAATGCTTATATCCCTCGTTGATTCTATATACACAGAGAGAAGAGAGAGAGAAGGTACAATTTAAGTTGCATTTTGTGAACGTTTCTGCTGTAAAGTGACGTTTTGCCACTGCATTCCTTGATGTTTCAACTTTGCCATCGCTACCACAGAGAAGAAAGTAGAACACTTAGACAGAGGTGCAGAACAATAACCAAGGTCCCTGCCTGAAGGATAATTGCGATCTTTTGACAAGTGCTGCAGTAAAAACGCTTTCTTTTTTAAGCAGTTAATTGGATTATATACCCTGTAACAGATTATAATAACCAATGATAGGTGTTTATGCATTTTGAAAAATACTAATTGCATCTTTACAAAAACCTGTCTGTTCTACTTCCTACAAAACTAAATACTGGCAACACACATTTTCTGAGGTAATGCAGTTAACTTCACCTTCACCTCTTGGGCAGTAAACTGGAGGAATGGATTGCCCACCTGTTATAGAACTGACCTGATTTTCATTTCCATAGATTCGTTCCTTCAGTTTACCACCCAAATTACCCCCATTATTTCAAATTTCATTATTTTGCTTCTCAGAGATTCACAAATACTGTACTTATTTACAACACCTTCCCACTCGACTTATTCTCAGGGTAAATTAATCTTGCTTCTAATAAACTGCTACACAGCCCCATTAAAATTATGAATCTAATTTAGTCTGACATTCAATTCCCTTGTGTACATGTTCCAAAGCAGTGCCGTCAAAGTCTGTGGGAAACTACGGAATGAAGTGGGAATTAGAGCCTTTGTGTCATCGCTGCAGTACTGTTACAGTGGTTTCCTTCTAGTTCTAGTTCTGTACCACTGGTGTTTATGTTTATGTTACACCTGTCTGGTATTAGTAACCATTATTGATAATTAAAACAGAATATGGTCAAAAGTAATAGATAAGAGAAAGGACAAAAAAAAAATCACATATAAGCAAACTTGTACTAAACAGCCCCGACTACTGTATCAGAGCTAAAGTACAATGATACTTTGTCTGAAAGTCTCCTAAAAGATATTGTACCATCCTCACAATAACGTTATCTGTTGCGCTACGACTTTTGCTTATGGCTCCTTGCCAAGAGAGGAACCAGATAAACCATCACTGTGACATACTTTTTCACAAGATGCCCAAATAAAGACTAGAGAGCGAGCCTGACATACTTTGCAACTTTTAAAATGAGTTTGAGCATAAACTTGACTGAATGTAAGGGAAGACTAGAGGACTGAACTGCAGAAGAACATGGATAGAGTTTCTTTAAAAGAAAGAAATTAAATCTCTCATCATTATATTAATGGCTCGACATCTACTGCAAACAGTTATACATCTTCCCTGCAGTGCCTGAAGTGCGCATTACTTTAACTCCTGAATGGACGGTTAATGAAATGAAGCAACATCATAGCTCCATGGTGCTGATAGTGACCTGTTTTGTTCAGGTTGATAAAGTGGCAATGGACAAAGTCTAATCTGACAATTTGGAAATTGCTAAATGTAAAAGGTTCGATATCCCACAGTATCGACAGGTCACAGAAGACAGCATTAATGTCACTTCCCTCTGGTCACGAGTTTGGCTTCTATTAGTGGTCATTGATAATTTGATTAACATCGGCATCTAGGAAGACATTGGAAGGAGTTTGTGTTCGGTCTTTCCTCCCCAGTCCATGATCAGCACGAAAGCCAGGAGTGGGCTAATGACAGGCTCTGTTTTTTTATAGGCACCTGCAAACAGCAATTTTGCGTAAAGCATAAAAAAAGAGACAAATATGGCGACAAAAACAAGAATTAAAGAGACACAATGGATATGGTCTATTTCTGGTCACGCGTTAATTCTTTGCAAAATTGTTAGTATGGTGTTAAAACTACTTTAGTGGTATTACTGCCAAGCTGCATTTCGTGCTGTTAATTACTCACACGAGAAAAATCGCTAAACTACATGCTAAGGGGCTAAAGTGACTAAAATAAGCCTGTTTACAATTTTGCACCAAGTTCTTGTGCATGGATCATCTGTATAATGAAGGCATATTTAGTTTAACCCGTACCTTGCTGCAGGTGAGTTAAATTACCTGGCGACACATATTCAGAATCTGGGCCAAATGGGGGCCCTGCCTCACAGGATTGCAAGATTCCAGCTGCTAGTTTATATTTGTCATTTCAAAAAGGAGAAAATGGTGGCTCACACTACCCACAATCCCCTGCACACAAGAACCCACTCCCACTGCAATTACTTCTTTTTGTATGTCATATGTAAAACCATGAATTGCAGAATGTGAAGGAACAACGATTTACATTTATATATCACCTTTGATGTAGAAAAATATCCCAAGGTGCTTCACAGAGGTGTAATTAAAAAAATGCCAAAGCAGGAGGTATTCGGAAGGGCGACCAAAGGCTTAGTCAAAGTGATGGGTTTTAAAGAACGTCTTAAAGGAAGAGAGTTTGGTGGAGAGCCAGAGGGTTTAGGGAGCAATTTCAAGAACGTGGGGCCTAGATGGTTGAACGCACTGCTGCCAATGTTAGGGCAAAAGGGGGAGGGGATTTGCAAGAAGCTAGAGTCAGAGGAATAGAGAGTTTGGAAGGAGTTGTTGAGCTGGAAGAGGTTACAGAGGTAGGAAAGGGGGAGGCCATGAAGGCACTCAAACAGCAGGATAATAATTTTAAATTTGAGGTGTTGCGGGACCAGGAGCCAATGTAGGTCAGCGAGGACTGTGGTGATGGGTAAGTGGGACTTAGTGGGTGACAGGATACGGGCAGCAGAGTTTTGGGTGAAGTGAGGTTTATGGAGGGCAGAGGATGGGAAGCTCTCTAGGAGTGTAATGGAATAGTTGTGTCTAGAGGTGACAAAAGCTCAGATGAAGGTTTCAGCAGCAGATGGGCTAAGGTGGGGTGGAGGCGGGCAAGTTGTTTTACTGCAACAGATAATAATTATAGTTACTATGGAAATGCAAAGCCCTTTATGATGACCATATTTAGAGTGCTGTGCGCAGTTTTGGGTACTGTACCTTTTAAAGGCACTAATGTATTAAATGCATTTCAGAATTCAGAGAAGAGCAATTAAGATGATTCTGGAAATTAGGGCTCTAAGGTAGGATTGAGACTCAAAAAACTGAATTTGTTTTGAATGGAGGAAAGAGGGTTGAGAAGGTTTATGATTCTGGTCTTCCAGATAATGTGAGGCATGGATAAAGTTGATGAAAGCAAGTCACTTCATTTGATCTATAAATACAGAACAAGACCGCATGAGTACAAAATTAGCAAGGCTCAGCTAACACTAAAGATTCAAGTCTCAAAACTACTGTTCACGATTTTAATAGTCGAGTGTCTAACGCTGTTGTATGACATTCTTATGTCTCCTTTAGTGGAAGTGCTAACCCCTTAAATAGGTTGATAAATTGCATTAAAACGGCATAAAATTTACAGCATGAAAGAAGGACATTTGGCACATCATGTCTGTTGCTGGCTCGTTGCTCGATCAATCCAAAACAAATCCAATTGCCCCAGTCTCACCCTATAGCCCTGTATCTTCCTCTGCTTCAAATATTTATCCAATTTTCCTTTAAAAGATACAGTGGTTTCTGCCTCAACCACTCCCTGTCACTGTGTTCCATACTCCAACAGTCCTCTGTGTAAAGACATTTATCCTAACCTCAATCTTTGCACTTAGTGACAATTTTAAATTGATGACCCCTTGACACTGACTCCCCAACCAGAGGAAATAGTCTTTCCCTATTCACCCTGACATGAATCTTGTCATTCATGTGGAAATGACTTATGAAATAATACTGGGCGGCCTGCTGGTGGCGCTGTCCAGGGAGAGTATAAATACTCGGGCATGGGCCCAGCTTGCTCAGGACATTCTTTGACAGGAACTAGTGAAGGACACAACTAGATCTCCATGTTGAAAAACAGTTGATTAAAGCTTTGTTTAACGCTTAGACCAAGTGCCTAGTAGTTTTCTTACGTCACACCCCATCAAATTCCTTCATAGTTTTAGGAATCTCTATTAAATCTCCTCTGCTCCAGTGGAAATAGTCCCAGTATCTCAAGTCTCTCCTCGTAACTATAGATTCCCATCTCTAGCATCATCCTGGTGAAATTATGCTGTATACTTTCTGTGGCTTTAATGTCCCTTCAATAATGGAATGTTAAAAACGAAAAGCAGTACCCTCCTAAACTGTGGCCTAACAAATGTTTTGTATCATTACTTCTTCACTCATGGACTCTATGCTCCTGCTTACAAAATTCTAAATTTCCAGTGGGCTAGACAGAGTCAACGGTAGACAAGTTATACAAGAATTTTTTTAAATATTTGTTCATGGGATCTGGGCAAGGCCAGCATTTATTGCCCATCCCTAATTGCCCTTGAGAAGGTGGTGGTGAGCCACCTTCTTGAACCGCTGCAGTCCGTGTGGTGAAGGTACTCCCACAGTGCTGTTAGGGAGGGAGTTGTAGGATTTTGACCCAGTGATGATGAAGAAGTGGCGATATACTTCCAAGTCAGGATGGTGTGTGACTTGGAGGGGAACTTGGAGGTGGTGGTGTTCCCATGCGCTTGCTGCCCTTGTCCTTCTAGGTGGAAGAGGTTTTGGGTTTGGGAGGTGCTGCTGAAGAAGCCTTGGCGAGTTACTGCAGTGCATCTTGTAGATGGTACACACTGCAGCCACGGTACGCCGGTGGTGGCAGGGAGTGAATGTTTAAGGTGGTGGATGGGGTGCCAATCTAGCGGGCTGCTTTGTCCTGGATGGTGTCGAGCTTCTTGAGTGTTGTTGGAGCTGCACTCATCCAGGCAAGTGGAGAGTATTCCAAGAATGAGCCAGGCTGGTCAAATGGACTTCTCTACTTCCATATTTTATTGTGTTCTGATGCCTGTTTAGTATAATAACTTGTAATATCCCCTTCAGACAATTATAGTATCATCATTCTGACATTTTACAGTGCTTTAAAAATTAATTTCCTAAAATATTTAATTTTAACAGCGCAGTAATGCATTTGGCGTAAGTCTGAAATATGTAATGGCAAAATTCCAATTCCAATGTTATTGTTCCTGATGTTTCAAGTTTTTGAATAATTTTGAATAATTTGTGCTTTCGCTCAGGGCTTTTTCCACAGTGATGCTACAATTGATCTTTCACAACCTTCCCTTGTTATGGAGCTGCTCTCAAGGCAACATGTGCCCAGAATTAGCACCTTTCTTCCAAAGCAATACAGATAAGTTAAGCTTTGCTCACATGTACCCATCATTTTTGTTCATTACCTCATGTATAAACATTACAGCAATGCCTGTCACCTTAATGAAAAGCGTTTATGGATAATGGCTTTGCAAACAGCCTTGGTGTCCATATAATCCTCTTCCTGCACATTGTCTTGGTTGTTGGCCTTCACTCTCCACCTGTCATTCTCACCATTAATAATAACAACTTGCATTTAGACAGCGTCTTTCATGTAGAAAATATTCCCAAGGCGCTTCATAGGTGCGTAAGGGGGAAGAAACTAATGCCGAGCCAAAGAAGTAGATATTGGAAGGGGTGAACAAAAGCTTGGCCAAAGAGGCGAGTTTTAAGGAGGGTCTTAAAGGAGAACAGGGCGGTGGAGAGCCGAGGTGGGTAAGGGAAGTGGGGCGAGGAAGCAACAGAGGTAGTTGGATGGATGGTCTCTATCGTTGTGACAAAGAAATACTTGAGCTCCGTGCACAGGTAGATTGATAGAAATATTATGAAGTTTTGCTATGTTGAGCAAGATGCAAAAAGTTATGCTCAGGCAATGTTGTGACCTGCTCCTTTCAAGTCTAAATAACACTGACATCTAATTCCAAGTTCCAAATGTACATCCTGTAACTATCCATGTGGTAGTGGGAAATCATTACATTTCCCTTGTGCACACTGAGGAACTAGTACTGAAATTATTAGCTACAGCTTCAGACTATAGCTTTTGCCTCCCATTAGAGAGATCATGGCATTAATGAACAAGAACATAAACAGAAATCAGGTACAGAAATCCAGGGTCTGTACTGGTGACTGTGCTGTCAAGTAACAAGAAGACCACATCCTGTTGGCAGGATCCACCACATGGCCTTCTCTGGATTCAACCATACTAGCTGAAAACCACAGAACATGTCACCCAAGCCTGGCAATCGTAGACCCTTCAACATCGCCACTACGCATTGAATGATATAGGAGGTTATTCACCTGCTTAATAAGGTACTGTACAATATCCTCGATACTATGTAGTTCCGTTATGCCAAGATGTACAGTGACTCAATAGATACCATTATGTAATTTGATGAGGTGCAGATTGCCTCTCTGTTTAGTTTGCTCACCACACTGATAAGGAACCAACGTGCCTCCTCACTATAGCACCAGGATGTGTCTGCTCAGAGCATCTTTCAGCCATTTGACCAACCCTAATAATTGTCCACTGGCGGTAAACCAATTTCAGAAAATGCAATGTTGCATTAAAATTGACAATGCAAATTAACAACACCCTGATTGTTCTTTTCACTTGGCAGTAAGTCAGCATCAAAATTGATGATACTCAAATAATAGGGCCCAGAATGGTTTATTTTTCGGGTTAAAAATTCCGGGCGGCATTCAGCCTTTAAGAGCTGTCAGTACCTAAAATAGGCTAAAAATCCCATCACCACAGGTAAGATCACAGCAATGACAACTCAAAGTATCGTTCTATCATCTTGGAGTACTGAAAATAGCACCAGGGAGTCACATTTCGGGAGCTTGCTTGCAATCAAAGTGAAATTACCCTTTCAATTCCTATAAATCAGCAGTGGTGAAATTATCCTGAGTATACAATTTCACTCACTTCTACACAAAAGACATCTTTACTTTTCACCTATGTTTGCTTCAGTGTTGCACAGTGCTGAATTACACACTGCATTTACTCCATCAAAGGAGGGTTGTTGATCATCTAAAGATTTCATTGTGTCTTGACGAAGATTCTTTTTAACAGTGCAGGACAAAAGATAACTATTAAGTTGTCTCATAGAGTATTTCCATTTGAGGACAAGATCTTTATTGGCAATTTTCTTATTTATCAAATAATATTTTTGAATGGATCTGCATCTCCCTGAAATGAGAACTTCATATCCCCAAATGAAGATTTACAGGAATGATTCCAGGGATGAGGGACTTCAGTTACGTGGATAGACTGGAGAAGCTGTGGCTGTTCTTCTTAGAGCAGAGAAGGTTGAGAGGAGATTTGATAGAGGTGTTCAAAATCATGAGGGGTCTAGACAGAGTAGATAGAGAGGAATTGTTCCCATTGGCGGAAGGGTCGAGAACCAGTGGACACAGATTTAAGGTGATTGGCAAAAGAACCAAAGGCGACATGAGGAAAAACTTTTTTATGCAGCGAGTGGTTAGGATCTGGAATTGAGAAGTCGCACAACACCAGGTTATAGTCCAACAGTTTTATTTGAAATCACAAGCTTTCGGAGTTATTGCTCCTTCGTCGGGTGAAGTAAAGAGATACAGGTGTATCTCTTTACTTCACCCGACGAAGGAGCAATAACTCCGAAAGCTTGTGATTTCAAATAAAACTGTTGGACTATAACCTGGTGTTGTGCGACTTCTCAATTTTGTCCACCCCAGTCCAACACCGGCATCTCCGCATCAGGATCTGGAATGTACTGCCTGAGAGGGTGATGGAGGCAGACTCAATCGTGGCTTTCAAAAGGGAATTGGATAAGTACCTGAAGGAAAAAAAATTTGCAGGGCTACGGGGAAAGGGTGGGGGAGTGGGACTAGCTGAAGTGTTCTTGCAGAGAGCCGGTATGGGCTCGACGGGCTAAATGACCTCCTTCTGTGCTGTAACCATTCTATGATTCTATAATGTCTTTTTTTTAATGATAATGGGACCTATTTTAAGACAGCTAGGCACAAACTTTTAACGTGTGCATCTATTGCCCAGTTATTGCTATGTATTCCAATTCACGTAGCGATAAGTTAAACCAACCTTTGGATATTAAATGAAATGATTGCAATTCACCACTCTGACAAGAGGAAATTAGGGGCCTGACTTATGCAAGTGAACATGACACATAACACTGGTGGTGATAGAGTGGGAAATGGTGATGAAAGAGAAGCCACATAATACAGCAAAGCTGAAGTGTTTGTACTGGGTAAACAGTACATCAAAGTTAAACCTGCTTTTTTGACAATTTTTTTTCAATGCAGCAGAAGACATGAGCCACGAGCTGGAAACTGCAATGGCAGAAACTAAACAGCACTGACAACAGGTTTGCACCAAGAATAATGCCCGTATCAGGAAGGACAAACATTTAACTCACTCTTTTTAAAAAAAATCATTATAAAAAAAACCAAGGCAAGATTTCCAACAATGACCTCCACCTGTATGCAAAAAGAAGTTGTTAACACAGCATCAGCAATATTTATCACTTCATAGGCAAAAGATTTTAATGGGATAATTGATGAAGCTGGCAATTCATTATATAAGTAATTAGAATATCAAAGCAGAAAAGCACAGCTCCTTCATTACAGTGATCTATAAATATTTCATGCCTAGTGTCTCCCTATAGTTAGTAATATTGTTTACAAGGTTAGATTGATTTTGTGGTTCTGTTCAGAGCAGGTATATTACATTATTTTAATTAGATTTTAAACTACTCATTGAGTCTTCAATTCTAGATTTATTTATTCTCACCTGATTAGGTCAAACATTCTGCATCTTGACTGGCACTCCATAACTCTGGTCAAAAACAAAGGGTTGTGTAATTCAATGTAAAGTAAATTTATATTTGATTCAATGTAATGCATTATCTTCTTGTGTCTGTAGCACCAGGATATCTTGATAAGGGTTTATTTTAAAATAACACAGACTTTAAGCACCAGGGGCTGTATATTAATGTTGTACTTTCAGTGGTATGGCTACTTTTAGTTATTTTCACACCACGCTGCATTGCTGATGTGGGTTTAATGTGGTGATAAACACTAGTTGTGAACAAAAAACACAACTTAGTTAATTATTGCTGGCATTGAGTAGTTCTAAGCCTATCAGCACATTTACATAGCTGCTTTCAGCCTTACTTAATAAAGTGATTAGAGCTTGATGGTTGTAGACAATTACTCCTTGTTACAACTGAAGCTGGCTCTTGCTGCTCAACTATTTAGTTAGCTGATTGAAATCCAAACTAATGCAATAGTCACAGCCGCAAATCTGGTTGTGTGATGAGGCATTTTCGGTTCATTTCAGATCGTTTCAGCTATTAGAGGTGGCAGTGTTTCTCAGGTGGTTAAAGCATAAATAAATGAATGAATTTTGACAGATATTAAATGCGCGCTTCCTAATTTGTATTTTCCTCTGTAAATTTGTTAAACCCTCTTCTTGTAGAATCCAGGAAATTTTGGTGATAGTGCCTCCTCATTCAGTGTTAATCATGCTGGGAAACTTGGACCACCTCTGTGGCCTTGAGTGAGCACTTGCTGTTTGCCAATTTCTCCTTGGTACCTGATTAATGTGACTGTGTCTTTTCCCTGCACTGTTCCAGCTCCTTTTAACTTCCGATTTAAAATTGGAGCAATCTCTTTCTATGCTTCCTTTTGCCTGGAGTGCTTCTTTTTTATTGATCTATTTTTAAAGGGCCAATGGTTCTCCTTCAACATCTTACAGTCATTCTAACAGCCTCTTTATCTTTAAATTACTATTCCTAAACTTGGTTTTGGACTTTCCCCTTTCAACATATATCCACACAATGGTGTTTGTAGATGATGCACCATATATTTGAATATTAATACATAATTTTCATCATGATTCTAATTAGTGTCTGCAAAATGGTGTGTGCACGCAGACAGGAAAGTAACACATTTGTACACATTTCCAAAATGTGAGCAATAACACAAATTAGCAACTGCACACAGTTGTAGAGAAAATGGAGGCTATAATTCAGGTGTAGTCAAGCTTCTGTTTTTGTGATTCACATAGGTGCTTACTACAGAGCTTCAGGGGCACATATAACATTTAATTTATTGTTTCTTATTATTGTAATCTATTGATCTTGGTGTTCTGATTTAGGATTTATTCACCAGTCGGGTAACTGTGCTTTAAAAAAAAAAGCCATTTCTAAACCTCTAGGCCTACAACATTCAAACAGAACAAACCAATGAATCAGAAATACAGGCACGAAAAGGACTGAGTTGCCAAGGGTTTGAGAAGTGTTTTGCCAGGACTTGGCAGGGGTGCCCACAAATTGGACACTCCTGCCTTAGTGTCACTCCCGAAATGTTGTCGTGTTGATGGTATAGAGTTCCTGTTCAGCAGGAAAAACTTTTGTTTTTTAATTTGAAAAATGCTCCATAAAAGTTTGTTGTGGAGTGGGACATTTTGTTACCAGAATGTCACTAAATTAAGAGCTTTTCTGAACAATGAGCCAGTTGACTATTGTTGGAGAAACCTACATGTTCAGTTATATTAAACAACTAAAATTGAATCTATTGGATTTTTGATACTGAGTCAAAACAATAATCTAATCTTAAGAAGATCTGTTATCATGAACATCATCAGCCAGTGAGTCTGACCTAAAAATGGTTGCTTACTTTACAGAAAGTTTGTGATTCTAAGACCCTATAGCAGAACTCGCATGAATGTTTTCAAAGTGTCCCATTAAAGATTCAGTGAGTGCACAGATAGAGAATATATATATCTATTAATTTATTCTCAGGATGTGGGCATTGCTGGGAAGGCCGGCATTTGTTGTCCAACCACTGTTGCCCTGAGAAGGTGTTGATTGGCCTCTTCTTGAACCATTGCAGTTATTCTTTGTAGTGGTTTGATGCAACTGAGTGGCTTGCTCGGCCACTTCAGAAGGCAGTTATATGTACTTGAAGGACATTAGAGAACCAGTTGAGTTTTTACGACAATCCGACAGCTTCATGGTCATTTTTACTAATACAAACTTTTTTTAATTTTCAGATTTTTTTGAACTTAATTCAAATTCTCAAACTGCCAGGTTCTCTGGATTGCTACTCCAGTAAAATAACTATTGCACTAGACTTCCACCATGTGTAAAGAAAAAAAAATGTTGTGCTTATTTATCTCTGCAGTCTTTGACGTGGTTTTCACTCCATCCTCCTCTAACGCCTCTCCTCAAATATCCAGCTCTGTAGGAATAACAACAACAACTTGTATTTATATAGCGCCTTTAATTTAAAATTCTCTAACAAGATTCCTGCATGCCTCACCCCTCTTATCTCTGTAATTTACTCTAGCCCTACAATTACCGCCCCCCCACCCCCCCCCAATATTCACCATTCCTCTGACTGGCCTCCTGTGGACCCCTCCCTTTATTGGCAGAAATGCCATCAACTGCCTAGGTCCAACTCAGGCATTCCATCCTTAAGCCCCTTCAGTTTCCTCTCCTTCCTTAGACCATGCTTAAAACCCAACTTTTTGACCAAACTTTGGTCAGCCCTCCAAATCTCTCCCTTAGCTAGGCATCTGTGGTTTTTTGCCCTTGTGAAGCACAGTTGGCATTTTTCTATGTTAAAATTGTTATATAAATACTAGATGTTGACGATGATATTATTATTAGGGATGCTGGTGCTAGGGAATGGAACTCTTCCCCTTTCAGGTACCCAATGTATGGACTCTCAGATTAGCTATAGCTAGATGCAGCGTAAACCTCCCTCTACTCTAGCCCAGCAACAACTTTAGAAGAGCAGCTCTACTGCGTTATTTTTCCATTTCCCATAACAACCATCCATCCTTAGGCCTGCCTTAGTCATCCTGCGACTTTCAGAGCAATTTTGACTGTAAGTCCATTCCCACCAGGAGCGTGATTAAGACTGCTCAAATTCATTTCACATGGGACTTCTCCAGCTAGTAGACAGAGGTGACTTTTAAGCCCACCAGGCTGGGCTAGATTTAAACCTAGGTCTCAGACTAAAAGATCAGTGTCTAACCCGCTACATTTAGATTGTTTCTAACTTTACAAATGGAGGAACATATACCCTTAAGCCTTAAAGCGATGATTTCCATTGAACTCTGAAGTTACTTCCATTGCTTATGAGTTAAAGATGGAAGTGTTAGGGCACAGATTTTTGGAATAAAAATCAATCATCATTTCATTATAAATATCTTGTTGTTTCTGGATTACTTTCAGTGTACACAGTGTTAAACAGATTCCGCTGTAAACATTTGTAACTGAGGGAGTTTGCCGTTCTCTTGCAGCCTGTTAGGTAGGTAGGTTTTATTTCATTTCACAGCATGACATATTTCACTGGTTCTTAGCTAAATAATCGAGAATATATTGTGATATTTTCAGAGCTTGTGCGGAATACTTTATTTTTGCATCATGCTGCACTTCAAATCCACAAAAGAATGCAAATAATTAGTTCCGAGTCCAAGTCTTTCTACACTGTTTGCTAGATTGCCCCACATTTTGTGTCCCTTCGGTACAGGCAGACTAGCACATGGTCAGTGCTTTTGGAGACTACATCCTCAGGGCAGGTGACTAAATCTTCCTGATGATTTATAGAGTATATTTGCCAGGACATTTACAAGGACACCTAAATGAGCTTTTTGTCTGTTGATGTGCTGTTGATGTATGGCACATAATAACGAAAGCCGTTTCTGGGTCTTCTTCTTACTTGGCTTCTTTGTCTTGCCATGTTATCGGTTTGCTCGGTTTGTCTTTTCTTCATACAGCTTTTTTCTTTGTTTCTACCTTCATCTCGGCTTCTGTTTTTCCTTTGGCTCACTGAAGACTGAATTTATTAGTCAGAGCAAAACTTCACAGGCCAGAGAGTGCTCACAGATTTTTAACAATTAGAAATATTTTGAAGAACAAATTTACATTGCTATCAGGTTCAGTTGCTATAACTTGCAGATGTTGGTGTGAATAGTGCACAAAAAATTAAATGGCAAACATATAGAACAGAGCAGAGAATAACGCCAGTCTTGTATAGTAAGAATGGGCAAACAGAAATATTTTGGCAGTTCGTTGCTGATTCATGACTGTAAATATAAAC
Organism: Squalus acanthias; assembly: GCA_030390025.1. Lineage (NCBI taxonomy): Eukaryota > Metazoa > Chordata > Chondrichthyes > Squaliformes > Squalidae > Squalus > Squalus acanthias. The sequence continues at coordinate 24,421,859 of CM059443.1, forward strand.
TGCTGATTTCCATGGAGATTTTACTTCAATGTAAATATGTACATGAATTTTATACTGCTGTGAAACAGGCAATTTCTCAAGAAAACACACTCCCATTGCAACTAGTTTGGTGGTCAAGCATCATAAGAACGTAAGACTCCCCGTTCCTGTCCTGGGAGCACACTGGTGGCAGTTTTAAATAATATTAAAAGGTTAAAGCTGAAATAAGAAAGCCCTGAAAAGGACAATGATATGAAATTGTGTATATTATAATGAATAATCCATAATTGGGAATGTGTTCTGGCTCCAGTGCATTCACTGTGATTCCACCCATTGTCTAAATGGCTTGAACTTTACTTTCAGGATACACGGCATCATTCAAATCCCCTCCGTTGATGCGTTACGACCTTGTTGCACATTCCTTGCTATTTCTTATTATAACATTTATTTTTACAAATAATTTATAATATGTAAGATAAAAATGAAACACGCATGATACACACCTATGTTTATTTCATTGCACCTGCTCGAAGTTGTATGTTACAAATGTTGACAAAGGGTACATTTCTTCGAATTTGTAATCTCCAGGATCCCTAATGAGATTAGAAAAACTAATAGAAATTCATGTAGAAAATATAAAAGGCCAACTCCCTTTGTGACACAGATAATCAAGTGTAATTACTTGTGTGGGCAGGCTTGATCACACAGACCTCATTCACACAATACACAGTTATGTAAGACTGGTTCCTTGGTTACTCTATGATAAGCCCTAGCAACATAATTTGCTTAACAAATGGCTTGTACTCGTATTTAAGAAAGTCTTCACTATCGGCTAAATGAAATCTTCTTATCGATCATATAGTTGAAAAGGTGTCAGTGGGTCAAAGCAGAATGGATTGTTAGAATAAATTCTCATTTAAAAATATTCTAAAAATTGAAAATGGCAAGTTTGCCATCATCTGAAAACAGAAAAGATAGCTCCTTAAAATGTTCCCAAATCGGCTGTTGTCCAAATCCTTATCTATATTTGGAACTAGAAATTATATTATTTACAATTGCCACCATTCAAATCTACTTAATTCTGTGGTGAATCCATCTGCAAGTGGCCCTTTTAAAAAATATTTATTTTCCTGCAAAATAAAGAGATGAGTTGCAGGATTTTCAGTGTTATAAAGTAATCAGAAATATAAGAGCCGAATGTAATTTGAGGGAATTGTAATATTCCAGGGTGTGATGTTCCATTGTCTATGGTCAAAATTACACCTGTGATGATAGAGTATAATTTACCCACCTCCCATTTTGAGCTATTTCCCCCACTATCGCCCAGGATTGGCATTTATTGGTTATGTCCAATGTTATAATTCCTGTCCTCACTGATGACTAGATGCCTCAGACACACTGTTAATTATATGGAGTCTCCAGTGGTGCTGGACAGTTGTGAGACTATATGGTCGACATTCTGGGGCAGGACATCTACCCAATGCTCACAGCTGTTCCCACCAGATCTTCTCACTGGGCCCCTAGTTAATTATGCAGGGTGAGCACCCGCTTCCGCAGTGAACTGCCCCTGGGAACTTGCACGCATGAAGGCAGGATTTAAAGGGTTGCAGCAGCAAAGTGTAGAATGCTTCCCGCCCCCCCCTCTCCCCCACCATATTACCCAACAGATAAAACTATAGATTGTGAAGCACAACCAAAATTACGGCTGGATAAAGAGTGCACAAAGAAGGGAAGAACGTGCACAGTTTTGCCTACAGTGCACCAAAGCATTTTGCGCTGTAATGGTGCTGAGTGTTCAGCATCTTTCAATTACTTTAAACCACTTGTTTGCATTTACAAGGAAAAGCAGAATCTGGTTAGGTCTGAAATTTCTAATACAGCAAGATTTCCTTTAAAAAGCAACCTCTGTGGTACTATAAAGGCAGTAGTCAGCAAGCTGCAGCAAAAGTTCATTTAAGCTTTTACCTCAAGACCTACAAATAAAATATTGTTTTGAAGAAATTAAAAAATTTGAAATTCAGATTGATACATCCTTAAAACTGCATATGAACTTAAGGGAAGGTGTATAATGATTCACGCTATTTCTCAACAAAGGACGATTCCTGAAAGTGTCTGGCCATATTTCTCGAAGGCACCTGGAGGTGCTGATGCATACAGTAAGGCAAAAAAAAGGCACTCTCCCTCGAGAACACTCATCCAAAACTCCTGTCAGGAGATAGATGACTGAGTGATTGATCTCTGCAACACCCAGAGGATCTGACTGCAAATGTGGAAGAAGATAGTAGACCTACGGAAAGGTGCCAAGGTAATGCTACCCTGTAGTTTCATGCAAGTATCTGCCTCAAGTATGCATGACCTCAGAAGCTGAGTTATTCTCACACTGCTCGCCTCTCCAAAGCTGTTATACAACCTTACCGCCCTTTTAATGTTTAGCATACATGACCATACAGCAACATGACACACATGTAAGATGCAAATTACTTTTGGAACTGGTGTCACACTGAACTCTCAATCGTGCTTCACACGGTAAATCCTGCCAACATACATGGGCTGCATGATGAATATTAAGTTACTGACTCGCATGCTGGACTGCAGGTTGGCCGCATGGACGTCATTGTGGGATCTTGCATCTTATAAAATGCAGCACTGGAATGAAATTGCGCAGTTGTGCCATTGAATAACATCAGCAGCTGATGTTATTCAGTGGGAAACGAGATGAAAACCACTTGCTGAACAGTGCATTGTCTCTGGACAGGAAATTTCCTGATGCATCACGTGATCCTTATGCTAGCCTGGAAAGAGGCAGAGGTATCACAGTTGAGGGATGAGTTGACTGCTACCAGCTGTGCTGTCACTATCGTGGAGGTTGGCTGCAGATGTTTTGAAACAGATGGCACAGCTATGCACCTGCCGTCCTGCTGACATGGAAACGGTTGCCTTGATCATTGTAGGAAGGGATGCCATGGCCTACAGATGTTGTTGGTACCATAATGGCATGGATGGGTACTCCAGTTCTGGTGCCAGTTGATCTCCTTGTCTTGCCTTCTTTGATCGTCTTCATCTTCAAGCATGAAAGCATGTGGAAAGATGCTTTGAAAACAACCTGATCATTTATATCAAAATGGCTGTTTGGAAAAAGACTGTCCATTTACGAGCTCCATTCCTCACATGTGACAATGTTTCTGGCCATTAATGCCCACTTAACCAAAACTCGTAGGTGCAGGCTGGCAAAGCCAAGGTTTGGGGGCCCTTAAGTGTGTGTAGCCGTTTTGCTGGAGTTTACTTCAAACTGTGCTGCTTCTTAGTGCAAGGCACTGGTAAGCTTCTGCTTATCTAGACAGGACCTACATAAGAAATAGGAGTAGGCCATTCGGCCCCTCGAGCCTGCTCCGCCATTCAGTGAGATCATGGCTGATCTTCTACCTCATCTCCACTTTCCTGCACTATCCACATATCCCTTGATTCCCTTAATATTCAAAAATCTATCAATCTCTGTCTTGAATATACTCAACGACTGAGCCTCCACAGCCCTCTGGGGTACAGAATTCAAAGATTCATCACCCTCTGAGTGAAGACGTTTCTCCTCATCTCAGTCCTCAATGGCCAACCCCTTATTCTGAGACTGTGACCCTCTGGTTCTAGACTCCTCAGCCAGGGGAAACATCCTCCCTGCATCTACCCTGTCAAGCCCTGTAAGAATTTTGTATGTTTCAATGAGATCACATTTCATTCTTCTAAACTCTAGTAAATATAGGCCTAGTCTATTCAATCTGTCCTCATAGGACAATCCCATCCCAGGAACCAGTCTGGTGAGCCTTTGTTGCACTCCCTCTATGGCAAGTGTATCCTTCCTTAGGTAAGGAGACCAAAACTGTACACAATACCCCAGGTGTGGTCTCACCAGGGCCCTATATAATTGCAGTAAGATGTCTTTACTCTAATACTCAAATCCTCTTGTAATAAAGGCCAACATACCATTTGCTTTCCTAATTGCTGACTGTACCTGCATGTTAACTTTCAGTGATTCGTGTACAAGGACATCCAGGTCCCTCTGAACACCAATATTTCCCAATCACTCACCATTTAAAAAATACTCTGCTTTTCTATTTTTCCTACCAAAGTGGATAACTTCACATTTCTCCACATTATATTCCATTTGCCATGTTCTTGCCCACTCACTCAGCCTGTCTATATCCCCTTGAAGCCTCTGTGCATCCTCCTCACAACTTACATTCCCACCCAGCTTTGTATCATCAGCAAACTTGGATATATTACATTTGGTCCCCTCATCCAAATCATTGATGTAGATTGTGAATAGCTGAGGCCCATACACTGATCCTTGTGGTACCCCACTAGTTACAGCCTGCCAACCCGAAAATATCCCGTTTATTCCTACTCTCTGTTTTCTGTCTGTTAACCAATCCTCAATCCATGCTAGTATATTACCCCCAATCCCATGAGCCCTAATTTTGTTTAATAACCTCTTGTGTGGCACCTTATCGAATGCCTTCTGAAAATCCAAACACACTACATCCACTGGTTCCCCCTTATCTATTCAGCTAGTTACAACCTCAAAAAACTCTAACAGATTTGTCAAACACGATTTCCCTTTCATAAATCCGTGTTGACTCTGCCCAATCCTATTATTATTTTCGAAGTGCCCTGTTACCACATCCTTAATAATAGATTCCAGCATTTTCCCTACTACTGATGTCAGGCTAACTGGTCTGTAGTTCCCCGTTTTCTCTCTCCCTCCTTTCTTAAATCGTGGGGTTACATTTGCCACCTTCTAATCCGCGGGAACCGTTTAGAATCTATGGAATTTTGGAAAATGACAACCAATGCATCCACTATCTCTATAGCCACCTCTTTCAAAACCCTTAGAAGGAAGAATATTTAGTCCCTAGTGACAGGCGTAATGCTTGAGGTTCTCCCAGCAACAGTGTCCTGGATTCCTGCACACCTCTCTAATTCAAGTATCAGATTACTGAAATAGCAACAGACAATGCTGGAAACAGTCATCAGGTTAGATTACTGAGTCTGTCACAAGGGTTGTCTGAGTTCTGAACTTCTATCACAAGGTATGTCATCTTGGAACTATTATAACCCCAGAGAGACCTGACCTTCATATATAGTACCTTTAGAGTACTCAGGATATCCAAAACACGTCACAGCCGATGAAGTACTTTGAAGTGCAGTCACTGTTGTAATGTAGCAGCCATTTTGCACACAGCAAGGTGCCACAAACCGCAAATAAATAATTGACCAGATCATCTATTTCAGTGGTGTTGGTTGAGAGATATATGTTGGTCAGGACACCAGGAGAACTCCCCTGCTCCTCTTCGACTAGTGACATGGGATCTTTTACGTCCACCTCAGAGGGTAGACGGGCCCTCCGTTTAACGTCTCCTCTGAAAGACGGCACCTCTGACAGTGCAGCACTCCCTCAGCACTGCACTGAAGTATCAGCCTAGCTTTATGTGCTCAGGTCTTGGAATGGGCTTGAACCCATGCCTGTCTGACTGAGAGGTGAGAGTACCACTGAGCCAAAACTGATACCTAAAGACATATAAAAGTCACTTTATAATGGGCCGGATATTCCGATCCCTATGGGTGGGTACGCGCTGGGTACCCACCCGTAGGGACATTGGAAATGCCGGTTTCAGGCATGCACTGCGCATGCGCTGGAAACTGGCATTTCCGATCTGTCAAGAAAGCTCTGACAGATTCTCCGGCTGCCCGGGAGAAGGGCCTCTGCGGGTGGAGAGTTCCGCTTTTTGGAGACCCTCTGCCCGCAGAAAACACTTACAATTCTTGCGCCTGGTAAAAGCAGGCGTAAGGCCTGCTTTTACCAGGATAAGAGTTGAAAAAAAGTTTTTTAAAAAAATTCCACTGATTTATCATTTAAAAATACTTTAAAGAAAGGTAAGTTTATTTTTAGCCCCATTAAAAACTTTAATTATTTTTTTCAAAAATTAAAATTTTTGTTTAAAATAGTTAATTTATGTAATTTCAAGTCATTTTAAAAATGTGATGTTTTTTTAAAAATTTATTTGAAGTTTTACTATGTTTTGGGGGTGATCTCCATTCATATAATTGACAGGTCTTCCTGTCAAATGTACGAAGGGAGATCCCTTCTGTGATTGGCTCCCCATGGCCCACGTGATCCCAGGGACGCTGCAAACTACCTGCACCTCTGGGATACGTGGGCCCTGCGCACCGGCAGTTTGGAGAGGCCCAGCAGCGGAACTGTGCGCCTCCTGGGAGCCCTCGGGTAAGGGCACAGATTTTTCCAGATCGCAGCCCTCCGCCTGCGGGAGGCCTGCGATCGGAATATCTGGGCCATTGTAATTGGGCTGAATTTTAATGCACCGACGTACTGGGAACGGAGGCCCAATAGCGCATGGGAAACCTGGGAAATATGTGCAGTGCGTCTGTCAGTGGCTTTTTAATGCAGCCACTTCATTAATATCTGATTTCTGGGTATAGAAACATAGAAACATAGAAACTAGGAGCAGGAGTAGGCCATTCAGCCCGTCGAGCCTGCTCCACCATTCAATACGATCATGGCTGATCATCCAAATCCAGTACCCTATCCCTGCTTCCTCACACAGAATCCCCATCGAGCCTGCACCGACACATATCCCACCCTATCCCCGTAACCCCACGTATTTAATTCCCCCTAACATATCCCATCCTATCCCCATAACCCCACATATTTAATCCCCCCCTAACACTAAGGGTCATTTTATCATAGCCAAATCAACGTAACCTGCACATTTTTGGACTGTGGGAGGAAACCGGAGCACCCGGAGGAAACCCACGCAGGCACGGGGAGAATGTGCAAACTCCACACAGACAGTCACCCGAGGCCAGATTCGAACCCGGGTCCCTGGCGCTGTGAGGCACCAGTGCTAACCACTATGCCACCGTGTTGCCCGTCCAATTAGCGTCAGTGGGCGTGATGACGACATGCATGACGTGATCTCAACTCCAGTATTTAAAGAGACATGCCAAACATGCAAGCTGAAGCAGTTGGAGTTGGGAAGAAGAGAGAAACAAGTCTTGCAATGGAAGGTAGACGGGCAAAGGCTGCGCCCCGCTTCACTGACGCCTCCCTGGATGTGCTGCTGGGGGCTGTGAGGACCCGGAGGGAGGTTCCCTAGCAACGGGAGGAAGAGGCCGGCTGGGGACACAAAGAAGGCGTGCTTGGAGGTGGCACATGTGGTCAGCAGCAGGAACGTAGTGCCACGCTCCTGGATCCAATGCAGGAAGCGCTTCAAAGACCTAAGCAGGGCAGGAAAGTTGAGAGCAATGGCACCTTCACCTACATCCTGATGTGCGTATCACCCCAACCCACTCACTCTGCCTTCTCAAGCCTGCTCCAGCAAATCACTCCTCACACCAACTTACCTTACAGGAACAGAGAGACCTGGAGGGTAAGTACACAAATCTTTGAAGGTGACAGGACAACTTGAGAAGGCTGTTAAAACAGCATTTGTGATCCTTGGCTTTATTAATAGAGAAATAGAGTACAAAAGCAAGGCAGATATGCTAAACATTTATATAACACTGCTTAGGCCTCAGCTGGAGTATTATGTTCAATTCTGGGCACCACACTTTAGGAAGGATGTCAGGGCCTTCGAGAGGGTGCAGAAGAGATTTACTAGAATGGTACCAGGGATAAGGGACTTCAGTTATGTGAAGAGACTGGAGCTATAACAATTTCAGCTTCTACTGAAAACATTTCAGCATCTTCCATAAACAGTTTCCTTTTATTTTTAATGGATACAATCTGAGTTCTGATACCGTGTAAGGTTTTCAGGTTTTTGCCACCCGCACACACACATTGCATATAACATCACACAAGAACTACAACTTGGTTTACAAGAGAAACTGATCAATCAAAAGACCGATAAAGTGAATGGATCATAGACTGCCATAAAGGTACATCAATTGCATTGACTCTGTTTCTTTTCCTGGACATTCCATTCCAAACATTGGTATCACTAGTAAGAGTTGATAGCAAAAAGCTTATGTTTTCCTTTGTTTTCAAGCATTAATGTTGGGTATCCCACATCTTGATTTGTCCTTCCTTGTGTAGTCCCATGCATCGATAGAAACTGGATTCATCTCTGTTCCAACATTTAGATTCTACACTGAGAAATACCATGGACCCTGAGGGTGGTGTGCTGGAGTAGTTGAAGCGCCAAAACATGATGTTATGGGCATGCCTTCCACACACATGTGTTAACAATCTTAGCTCTGTGGCTCTGAGGAAATAGCAAGCAGAGAGATGGGCATCTATTTCTTGGTACCTATACCAGTTTAAAGTGGCACCATCATGTTTCTCTGTTCTCTCCTCTTTTTGTAAACCTTTTGGAAGCCCATGTAATTAAGGGGAAAGTGGCGGAATGGATGCTAAATTGGCTCAATGACAGGAAGCGAAGGGTGATGGTGGATGGATGTTTTTCAGACTGGAAGGTGGTTTGCAGTGGTGTTCCCCAAGGGTCAGTTTATGATCCATTACCTTTTGCAATTTTTATAAATGACCTTGTCTCGGGTGTAGGGAGCAGCATTATAAAGTTTGCAGATGATACGAAACTTGGCAAAGTCATAGATAGTGATGAGGATAGTTATAGGCTTCAGGATGACAGACAGGATGGTGAAATGGGTTGAAGCATGGCAGATGGAGTTCAATGCGGAGAAGTGTGAAGTGATGCACTTTGGGAGGACTAATATGGAAAGACAGTATACTATAAATGGCACAATTTTGAAAAGTGTAGATGAGCAGAGAGACCTTGGTGTCCATATACACAAATCCTTAAAGGTGGCAGGGCAAGTTGATGAGGTGGTTAAAAAAGAATATGGGTTACTTGGGTTTACAAATAGAGGAATAGAATATAAAAGCAAAGAGATCGTGCTAGAACTTTGTAAATCACGGGTTAGGCCTCAGCTGGAGTATTGTGGACAATTCTGGGCACCACACTTCAGGAAAGATGTAAAGGCCTTAGAAAGGGTACAGAGGAGGTTTGCCAGGATGTTACCAGGGATGAGAGACTTCAATTATGAGGAGAAGTTGGAAAAGTTAGGACTGTTCTCCTTGGAACAGGTAGAAGGTTACAAGGTGACCTAATAGAGCGTTTCAAGATGATGAGAGGTTTTGAGAAGAGTAGAGAGAGAAAAACTATTCCCTCTGGCGAGTGGGTCAATAACTAGAGGTCATAGATTCAAAATCATTGGAAAAAGATCTAGAGGGGAGATGAGGAGACATTTTTTCACTCCGAGAGTTGTCGGGATCTGGAATGCTCGACCTGAAAAGGTGGTGGAAGCTGATTCAATAAATAATTTTAAAAGGGAGTCGGACAGGTACTGGAGGAGGAGGAACTTACAGGGTTATGGACAAAAAGCGGGGATGTGGGACTAAGCACGACTCCTCTTTCAAAGAGCCAGCACAGGCACGATGGGCCAAATGGCCTCCTTCTGTGCTGTAAGTTTCTATGATTCTATGATTAATAAAATAGGATCTGCAAATATAACTAACTAACAGCAAAACTACAGAATCAATGCCCAAAATGCAAATTTCCCAAACATGGACAATTGACTAAGAGCATCAACTCTCAACCAATTAACAGATGGAATCTGGAACAGTACCCATGGATTGGAGGGTAGCTAATGTTACCCCACTATTCAAAAAGGGTGGTAGAGAGAAAACGGGGAATTACAGACCGGTAAGCCTGACATTGGTAGTGGGGAAAATGCTAGAGTCCATTATAAAAGATGTAATAGCTGAGCACTTGGAAAACAGTGACAGGATCAGACAAAGTCAACATGGATTTACAAAAGGTAAACCATGCTTGACTGATCTACTGGAATTTTTTGAGGATGTAACTGGTAAAATAGATAAGGGAGAACCAATGGATGTGGTGTATTTGGACTTCCAAAAGGCTATTGATAAGGTCCCGCATAAGAGATTAACGTGTAAAGTTAAGGCACATGGGATTGGGGGCAAGGTATTGACTTGGATAGAGAACTGGTTGGCAGACAGAAAGCAAAGAGTTGGAATAAACGGGTCTTTTTCCGAGTGGCAGGCAGTGACTAGTGGGGTACCGCAGGGATCTGTCCTTGGATCCCAGCTATTCACAATATATATTAATGATCTCGACAAGGGAACTAGATGTAATATCTCCAAGTTTGCAGATGACACAAAACTGGGTGGGCGTGTGTGCTGCGAGGAGGATGCCGAGAAACTCCAGTATGATTTGGATAGGTTGGGTGATTGGGCAGAAGCGTGGCAGATGCAATATAACGTGGATAAATGCGAGGTTATCCACTTTGGTGTCAAAAACAGAAAGGCAGATTATTATCTGAATGGCAATAGATTGGGAGAAGGGGAAGTGCAATGAGACCTGGGTGTCCTTGTGCACCAGTCGCTGAAGGTAAGCATACAGGTGCAGCAGGCGGTTAAGAAGGCAAATGGTATGTTGGCCTTCATAGCGAGAGGGTTTGAGTACAGGAACAAGGATGTCTTGCTGCAGTTGTACAGGGCCTTGGTGAGAACACACCTTGAGTACTGTGTGCAGTTTTGGTCGCCTTATCTGAGGAAGGATGTTCTTGCCATGGAAGGAGTTCAGCGAAGATTCACAAGGCTGATACCTGGGATGGCAGGAATGACGTATGAAGAGAGATTGGGTCAATTGGGCTTATACTCGCTGGAGTTTAGAAGAATGAGAGGGGATCTCATTGAAACTTATAAAATTCTGACAGGACAGGACAAACTAGATGCAGGAAGGATGTTCCCGATGGTTGGGGAGTCCAGAACCAGGGGTCACAGTCTAAGGATAAGGGGTAAGCCATTTAGGACAGAAATGAGGAGGAATTTCTTCACCCAGAGAGTGGTGAACCTGTGGAATTCTCTGCCACAGAAGGCAGTAGAGGCCAATTCATTAAATAGATTCAAGAAGGAGTTGGATATATTTCTTAAGGCTAAAGGGATCAAGGGATATGGGGAGAAAGCAGGGACAGGGTACTGAATTTGGATGATCAGCCATGATCACATTGAATGGCGGAGCAGGCTAGAGGGGCCGAATGGCCTACTCCTGCTCCTATCTTCTATGATTCTATGATTCTATGATTCTGGCTTCCAGTCTGTTTGAATCACTTCTAGTAGAAGAAATGGGGGGTAATCTGTCAAAATCCACTTAAATATAAATGTAATTTTCAAATTGAATATTACACGCTCACAAGAAAAACAAACTGCAAATTTAAAAACTAAACACTGGGGTCCCTAAAAAAAAATTAATTATAAAAATGCAAATATATTGTAAAAGAAGCTTACACTTATATAGTGCCTCAAAGTCGCTTAGAAGGCAAATATGGCAGCCATATTGTGCACAGCAAGATCTGACAACAGATGAATAACCAGTTAATCTATTTTTGGTGGTTGAGGGAAGAATGTTGGTCAGAACATTGGGACAGTCCCTGCTCTTCTGTGAATAGTGCTTAGTGATCCACCTGAAGCAGCGGAACCAGCAGAGCAGGTCTCTGTTTAAAGAAGAGCATCTTCAACAACGCTGCACTCTCTCAGTAGTGCGCAGGTGTTACTCTGGATTATGTGCTCAAGTCCTGAAGTGGGACTTTAACCCACAACCTTTTGAATCAAAGGTGAGAGTGCTGCCAACTGAGCACAGTACTGGCAGATGGGTCATATTTCATGGAACGGCAGAACATGGATATATCTGCAAATACCAAGAATTTTTTGGATTAAGATCCATATTATTATTTATCTAGGTACACAAACATTTTGAGTGGGTTAATTCAACCAGACCTCGATTCCATCTGATCTATTCAACATCAACTAACTGCCCCGCCTCTCTCTTACTTATGTACTTTATATATTTGATAGAATTGATCTTTCTTTCCAGTTTTGCTGTAATGTAGATTGAGGGCGTGAGAATATTGGTAGTTACAGAAAATTCAGTATATAACTGACCACACCAGAGCAGTGAGATTTTGTATGGCTGGTCACTATTCTGCATTCATCACTTGCCGTTGAGCAATGTCAAGCTCGGAGGTGGAAGCCACAGCTCCTCCCTATGGGCACAAGGGAAATCAATTGGTGATGTTGGCACTGTGTATCTATGGTGTGCCTCCTGGTGTTTGGCCAAAGAGAGCATTGGTAAAGGCTGCCCGTCTGTCGTCCAACACCTCTGCCTGTGGGAGCTAAAATACACTGAGGAGAAAACAGAGGGTGCATGTGCTTCATTATAGAGTTAATCGCAAAAAAAAACCAGGAGCTGATTGAATGCATTGTTCGTGCTTGACTATAATTTGCAGCATTTGTTGAAGCAAATATAACGCTTCACAGTGTCCTTATAAAGCACTTGAGCCGGTGCAAACCCACTCTATTTATATTATGCAGCGTTTGTTGATGCAAATCCCACTGTAACACTTCACTGGGTCCTTAAAATTCTATTAAAATGTTTTCATTTTTTTTAAAACAAATTAGCAGCATGCAGATCACTCAATTTAGAATGAGGCCTTTAAAGCTCGATTGCATTATAAGCGTCTCAGTGCAAATCAGTTGACCTAAGCTTTTAAAATTTACGCCGTAATTGTCTGTTGTGTCTGAGAACTGATTGCCTGGGCCAGAAGATATGAACATCCTGCAATCTTTGAGCAATGTCAGGAGAAGCTCAGAACACACTGGAGACGCTTGAAACTAATTTCCTCACCCTAAATTATTTTTGTCCTCTCTGAATTTCCCTTCCCAACCTCTGACTGAAAGGAAAGGCGAGTAACCTACTCCGAGGCTTTTGTAGCTGTCTGTCGGAAGGTGACTCCAGAGTGAGTCACTCTCTGATTTTTCTCTCCCTCCTCTCTTTCAGGCAAGCCCTTCCACTCTGCCTTGACAACCTGGCAGAATCTGTTCATATCAGGAAGAAGAAAAAAAAATTGCTAGAGAGAATACAATTTCGAACTTGTCCAAAACATTGCAAAAATAGCACTGCAAGCAGAGCTCTGCCACCATCTTTGATGTTCCTGTTGGCTTTTTTTCTATGAAAATACATTTCTCAACTTTCAGGAAAAATTAATAGCGCATGACCACTCTATTTACTTGTGGCAAGAACAGAACTGGATAGCTGCATTTTTATAACTTCAAAGGAAAATCCTTTCCTTTCATGCTCTACTCTAAAGTGTATAAGTATGATTCACACCAGATATTAAAATTAATGCCAATAAGAACTTTAGGTATGTTATATTTTGTGCTTAATAATCAAACATTTCTCTTGCTGATAGCTATCTGTACTTTACATTCTAACTATAATAGTAGACTCTATGCACAAAAATATTTCACTTGTTTCACCACTTTCCCTACATTTCAAGTTCCCGTTGCTGCTTCCTGCCAGCAGACTTTCTCTACAATTGGAAGGGTGGCTTTCTCCATCTACTGGTCATGCTTCCGTGGAGACAGGACTGGTGCTACCAGGTCCCCACGCCCACTTCACCCAAAGGCTGAGGTATCATTTACCATAAACTACTTGAACTAACAGTGGGGGGGGGGGGGGAGGAAATCACTAAGTAAAGGTCAACAGGTTCAAATATTCACCGATACTGTCGTTGGGGCGAGAGCTCAAGTGATGTGCTGTGATTGATGACCAGCATATTACTTGACCTATTAGACTTTGCTGTCGAAGCATCTACAGTGGACAAATGTTCCCTCGAAGGTGCGCGCTTGCCACGGCCGCGCAGCAATCGGGAATGTACCGCGCATTGAAATAAACAGGCCGCTCACAACTTCGTCAGCTGACTATTGCGATGTAAATGTAAACTGCCCGTGGATAATAAAAGTAGTGCTCAGAGGAGTTTGTAGCCAGCCCAGTACAAAGACAATTTAGAGGGAACGTTGCTCTGGACCCCAATTTTCCGCATCCCTATTAGTCGCCATCCTCATTAGTCACCAGAATTTTCATAAGACAAAGCCTGGCCAAGACTCGTCTCATGGAAGAGCTTCTTTTAGGATTTTTGGTGAATAAAACGGCATCTTTCTTTTGTTCTTTGCATTGTTCTCCTCTTTCCCCTGTGTCAGGATATTGCTCTGTCATATAGTAAGATCAAAATTTGGGGACCCTCAAATATTTACCCCAGGGAGGGGAGACTCCTCCACTCTGGGAATTAATGTACAATCTACTATAATTAGCAAATCTCTTGGATCTTATATTCATTTGAAAAGCTGTCATATAGGAGTCGTTCAGCAAACAACATACAATTCAGAAACTGATCTAAAGTACTGAGGTCTGAAAATGGCAGAGGAATAATCAGTAATCTTAGGATGAAGACTTAAAAAAAAAACTCATGCCATTATGATTCATTTTCATATCAGAAAATTATTCAATATCTCAATCTTAACTTGCTTTTATGATGAAAAAGCAAAACTCTTGCAGACAAGAACATCAGAGTACAAATAAATAAGCCCTTGAATACTTTACCAATTATCTTGCTCATGCAGTATTGATGGCTCGAAACAATAAAATGTATCATAATGCACATTATATCAATATAATACAATCCCCCATCTCGGCAAATAGCATACATCCTCATCCCCCATCATATTGCATATTCCATCAATGAAATGTGGTATTTTATCAAGAATATGTGGATCAAAATACCATTGACTGCATCACTGCCTAAAATAATTTCCTTATAAAAATCTTGATTTAAAAAATGTCAAAATAAATCCTAGAATAAGTTCCAGAAGTGTACAACTGACTTGACTTTTGTAACCGACTCCAAGAGTAATATTACTGAACTTAATTATTAAAATTTATATTTCCAATATCAAAAATTATTGGATTAAGCAATACTCTATGTGAATTATTTTCAGAACTGCGCTGTACTGTAAAACTTATAAGCATCTTTTCAACAAATGATTTGAACGCCAGTGCAGTTATTGATCTACCTGTAGACACTGAGAAAGTGGCATTGGGTTACAGTCAATGTTCCCCCTATTTTTTTTTAGTGCGCAGTCCCTTTAACTGGGTGCGCGGCCCAGTTTCTTCCCTGCAGAAGCCGGTGAGTGGCCTGCGCGGGATCTCCAGACTGCTGCGCGGCCACGCAGCTTAGCGGGAACATTGGTCGCAGTGTATTGTTGGTGCTCTGGCTGTTCCACAGATTGGTAGAGTATGGATTTTGTGCCAATGGTGACAAATTTTCTGATCTTACCTCAGGCTGTCAAAGGGAAGCACCAAGTTGAAGTCACCCACTTTGCCACAGGGAGAGAGCGAAATGAGTTACCCTGACAACGCCCAGACATCTTCCAGAGGTTTTAACATTTTTTGTATTCCAGCCCACTTGAGATAAAGGCCAACATTCCATTAGCCTTTTTAATTATTTTTGTACCTGTCCAACAGCTTTTAATGATTTATGTACATAGACCCCTAAATCTCTCTGCTTCTCACCATTTAGAAAGTATTCTGATCTAACCTTCTTTCGCCCAAAGTGGATGACCTCATACTTCCCCACATTAAATTCCATCTACCACAGTTTTGCCCACTCACTTAATCTATCAATGCCCCTTTGCAACTTTCTGCTCCCATCTCCACTATTTACTGTGCCACCTAACTTAGTGTTGTCAGCAAACTTGGATATTTGGCTCTCTATTCCTTTGTCTATGTCATTTATTAATCTAGTGCAAAGCTGAGGCCCCAGTACAGATCCCTGGGGACAAGACTAGGCACATCCTGCCAATTTGACTACATACCCATAGGGCTGGATTTTGTCAATGGGAAGCTTTTGGAGGCGGGACTGCTGCTTGTCGGCTTTCAATCCCGCCTCCATCAGCTTCTGGCCAACCAGCGGGATTTTCCCCTGATTGACCTTGTTAAGCCCGCCCAACGGGCTCAGCAGGCCAATTAGGGGGAAGTCGCTGACAGAGCACGTCAACGTCTGACGTGTCATCTGTCAAGATTTTTTGAAAGAAGTAATGTCAGCGTATGACAGCTCTGTGAAGCTGTCAAACACTGACATTCTGTGTAGTTTGATGAGCCCTTGTGTTCAGGACTCATCAAACCTTTCAACTTTGTAGAAATCACCTGGCTGTTGGTTCGGAGGATCCAACAGTCTGTGAAATCTACAATGGAGATGTCGGGATCTCCGGCTCCTCAGCGGCTGAAGGCTGTAGGCAGAAACAAAGGTAAGTTGACATTTTCTAACACTTTACACTCACCTCACATACTTACCACTCCACACTTGCACCCATCACTCACCTCTACATCGCACTTTCAGGCCCCTCCGACCCCCGCAGACCTCCTACTCGTCTCCTCCACCCTGGCGGGGTTCCCCGAGTTTGGGAAGCCTGCACTTGGGAACGAAAAATGGGGATAATCCTAATTTTCTGCCTGTTAGCTACCTGTTAACAGGCAGTTAATAGGCTTTAATCCCTTTCCCGCCTCGAGGAGACAGGACCCGGGGCAGGACGGCTTCCCGCCTCCTGGCAAGAGGGCACGGAGGCGGGATGGGGACGGGTTTGCCACCCGCCCCCAAATTCTGCAACTTTACCGGCAGTCCCGCCTCCATACCCGCCTCCTCGGGGCTGAGAAAATCCAGCCCATTATCCATACCCTCTGTCTCCTACCTCCTAACGAATCTTAATAGGTTACCTCCAATTCCATGTTTTTTGTTAACAAAACACTCAATAATGATTGGCACTAGAAACTCTGGCTCTTTTTCCTACCTCGTACAGTGGCAACGAGGATAACTGTAGTGCCTGACTGTTTCCTCTCTGATCATCTTAATTAGTATACATCAGGGATCAAACTTAGAACCTTTCTTTTCTATATGGTCCAATATCACATCATGCAGTACATTATCCATGGACTTTTCTTATTAATTCAGAATGTCACATATTTTTAACCTTGAACAAATATTGTAGGTAGTGTTTAATGGGTCATTCAAGCCTTGCTTTATGGACTCTACCCTAGTTCTGACTTCCTCCAATTTAATTATTATTTATCACTTTCAACTTGTGTATAGCTTATTTAAAATGTAATTTTAGAAAACAAATGTATGTTGATATACAAGCTTTAGGTGATGTGCAAAATAACATCTAATTTTAACAAAAAGTAAAACAATCTGTTTTAGGTGTTTGTGCCCTCAAACTCTTCCTGCTGTGAAAGATGTTATTTTTCTGGTATATTACATTAGCTGGTGATTGAACACGATCCACATGTAACAGTGCACCCCACAGCCACTCTTTCAGACTCATCCATTTTACAAAACCTGATAATGAGACTAAGTAGCCATGATACAACAAGTGACGCAAGACAATGGGTGAAACCTAATTTAGCGTTCAGAACCTCGGATCCAAAGGTTTGATTTTTTAAAAGGCGTCTGTCGGTGTTGCTATAGTGTTGTAACTCCTCTTGTGTTCTGATACAGCTGCACAATGTCCAAATATGCTCCCTTCAAATGATTTACGAGATTATTTTGATGAGACTTACCTCCCTGTAACTTCATACGATCAGGTATTAAAGATGGGAATACAATGGTGCGACACATTTAAATAATTACTTTCAAGTGTAAGGAATTTTGATCCTATGTTTTATAAATAGGACTATAAAGTACAAAAGAGGAGAGATAATGCTAAACCTATACAAATCTTTTGTTAGCCTACAATTCTAATATTGGCCGGGCTATTAGTCTGTTGTGCACCCAAAATGAAAGGCCCGAGGGTTGCTGGAAATTGGTTTGGTCCTTGTCTACATACTCTGCGTGAGCTGCTGGTGCTGGCACGGCCCTCCGGTAAGTCCTGGGAGGGGGGGGGGGGGTTTGGAGCAAGCCACGGGGAGGGGCGATCGTGACTCCAGTGGAATCGGGGGAGCATCCCTGCTCTTCCTGGCTCCATGGGATGGGTTTCTCAACAAAAAACATATTTTTTAAACTCACCGGGCGTTAATGGCCGCAGAGCCCACTGAGGAATCCTGAGCGGGGTCCGACACATTCAAGAATTTTGGAGAGGAAAGGGAGGGTGGAGATGGAGCGGTAGTTTGCAAGGACAGAGGGGCCATGGGTGGGTTTTTTGAAAGGGGGGAATGATGACAGCACATTTGAAAGAGAGGGGGACAGTACCTGAGGAGAGGGAACCGATGACAATATCGGCTAGCATGGGGGCCTAGAAAGGGAAGGGAAGTTGGGTAGTCAGCAGTTTAGTGGAAATAGGTTGAGAGAGCAGGAAGTGGGTCTCATGGACAAGATGAGCTTGGACAGGGCATGAGGGGAGATAGGAGAGAACATTAATGAGGTGAGTTCAGGGCTATGGCACAAGGAAACCTTGGGGTAACTTTGGCTTTCTGATACTTTCATAACACTCACCTTTCTTAATACCTCACCTACTACACAATTCTAAAACAACTATCCACCTGCAATATTAACTAATGAAAGCCTGAAATTATTTTAAGGGCTTTCTTTCTCCTTGAGGCCTTAATAGGTTTGAAAATACAGCTGGAGAGCAGTCAGCACTCCTCATCCCTTGCCCATGAAGAAAGTTGCAAGGTCATTGCATCTAATTATTTGAAAGTAAACTGGACAACCAATTGGTAACAGATTTGTAAGTGACTAATATTCATGTAGCATTGCCAATGTTTTTTAAATAGATTCCTATGCAATAACATCTTACTGTAACCTCTTTTTTATGAGGTTGTTAATAGAACTCCTAATACAGTATAAACATGTACTGCTGCCTAGGATATTCTGAAAGGTCACACCAACTGCTGCAGTACCTTATGAGGCTCTCCATTAATTTTAATTAAAATGCAGCACAATTCCTCAGCGAGTTACTGTTATGGGTGAGCATCGACCTCAATGCTTTAAAATTGCAATGCTATTACCTCATGCCTTTCAGATCACTTCATGCATCCTTCAGTAATCTTACCGAGCGGTTTGTTCGATAAACATTGTTAAAACAACCAATGTCACCTGAACTGTAGCGGTAAATGACATTATTGCAGGAAATTCTTTGAAAACTAGAACAGTAACAAACAGAAGGTTGATGAGCAATCAAGTATGTATAGAAACATAGAAACTAGGAGCAGGAGTAGGCCATTCGGCCCGTCGAGCCTGCTCCACCATTCAATACGATCATGGCTGATCATCCAAATCCAGTACCCTGTCCCTGCTTTCTCACACAGAATCCCCATCGAGCCTGCACCGACACATATCCCACCCTATCCCCGTAACCCCACGCATTTAATTCCCCCTAACATATCCCATCCTATCCTATGTGGGGTTATGGGGATAGGATGGGATATGTTAGGGGGAATTAAATACGTGGGGTTACGGGGGTAGGGTGGGATATGTGTACTGTGGGGATTAAAGCAGGGACAGGGTACTGGATTTGGATGATCAGCCATGATCGTATTGAATGGCGGAGCAGGCTCGACGGGCCGAATGGCCTACTCCTGCTCCTAGATTCTATGTTTCTATGTTTCTATGTATCCCCGTAACCCCACATATTTAATCCCCCCCCTAACACTAAGGGTCAATTTATCATAGCCAAATCAACCTAACCCGCACATTTTTTGGACTGTGGGAGGAAACCGGAGCACCCGGAGGAAACCCACGCAGACACGGGGAGAATATGCAAACTCCACACAGACAGTCACCCGAGGCCAGATTCGAACCCGGGTCCCTGGCGCTGTGAGGCACCAGTGCTAACCACTATGCCCACCGTGTTGCCCACCGTATGCGAGAAGCCTGAACATTTAAATAATTATTTCTAAAAGAACCTGTATATCAAGACTATTTTTGATTGAGAAATCCAGGTGAAGGGCCAAGGCCCATAATGCAGGGCACGAGCTCCATTGAAAAGAGTAGGAGCGATGACGATATGAATCGAGAAGTAGTGGTTAGTCAACTCTATTATTTGGTTTTAAAAGGTTGCAGAAGGAAGAAAAGCTTGGGGGAGGTAAGTGGTTTTGAATTCCAGGGAAACACTGAGTTATACTGAAGATGGTTTGCGGACTATACTGGTCTCAGCTCGCTGCATATCTATGTTATTTACATCCACCACGCACCTGTCGCGATCTGGACATCACACTCTGGACATCAGTCATCACACTTCAAAGTGTCCCATTTTGTTACAAATGTAAAACAATCTTTAAGAAAGAAAGCCAATCATTGGCCTTGAGCCTGAAATTTACAAGCCATGATAATTCCCCAGTTTACAACCAGCTGCAATTACTTGGATTTGTCTATTCAACATGGTGGCCTTGAACGGACAGGCCAAATTAGCAGCTAAACATCACGACCATTGAATAGATCCAGACTTCTATTTTTCTCTGACCTGCACAGATTTTGAATGACACCACCCTGCAACACCATAGATTAAATAAAGTGAAAAGAAATACAGTTTACACAGGCATGTGTGCTAACCTTCAAATCCCCCCTTTGGCAGGCACAAGTAGTGCCAGTGCCAAGAGGTGAAAATTGGGCCCATTCTGCATAAGGTAGTTTTCCAGCGCATGCCAGAAAGGTGAAAGATCATGACTACTTCAGCTTAGTGTACTGCAATGCCATTAGTAGATCACAAATCCCACTTTTAGCATGACAGTCAATAGCCTTAGCTGGCTGTTATTTACAAGGACACTGAATGCTGCTTTCAGATTCCAATCTGAATTAATCTCAATAATCTCTTGACATCTGTCACCATCAACAGGGAATGGTCGATGTCTGCTCAACCCTCAGAGCTCTAGCATCTCCAGAGTCTTTTGATCCCCTATGGCCAGTCATATATTTCAAAGATTTTTACCTCAGGAACTCTGGGGCTCAAGAATTGCTTTATATTACAGTCGTAATGCTACTGAGATGTTAGGAGCAGCTTTACGACTGTAATATTACATAAGTATCACAAAAAACTTTACTTCTGTTCTTCTCTATTCTGTCTTTAACTTGTAATCTCTTTGCCCCTGTATAGCTTTATTCTCACTTATTCCTACTTTCTAGTCTCTATTTCCATAAACTAGATATAATCTGCCTGTTTTCAGCACTGAGGAAGTTGGTCCATTCCAATTAGTGGTGTACAGACAAATTTTGCATTTGCATTTATTTTAAGATAACAAGCAAAGCTTATTTGGATCCTAACCAAGTAGTGGTCAGATATCCTGTCGCAAATACTTAGGCCGTGACTTTACGAACCTCGGCGGGTCCGTGGCGGGTGACGTCGGGGGCGGGTCCCGACCCCGCTGCTGTCTCCATCCCAGCTTCTGAAATGAATTTACCGTGATTGGGCTTGTTAAGCCCGCCCAGCGCATTTCCCGACCAATTAGAGGAAGCGGGACTGGTGACATCATTTGATGACGCGTCATCAGCCGATTTCCTTAAAGGGACCATGGCCAACTTTATTTTGACATTTGTGCTGTCAGTGTTCTACAGCATTTTGGTGCTGCAAACACTGACAATGACTGCACAGAGGTGCAGGGCTGCACCCAGGCTCTCCCATGACTCCCTCCATATGCTTATGGAGGGAGTCACAGCACGCAGGGAGATCCCATGGGCGGAAGAGACCTCCCCAGGAGATCAACACAGCCTGGTTGCACATTGCAGAGGCGGGCACAAGCAGGGATGTGGTCTGGAGGACCTGGGTGCAGTGCCACAAACGTTTCAATGATCTCAGTAGATCACGAAACGTTAGTACAAAGCCACACTCAACCTCATTCTGCTGTGCCTCTCATCACATCCCCATCACTCTGCCTTCCCTACCTCACCCCTGCACATCCTTACTCACACCAACTCACCTTTAATCTCCAACCATCCCTCTCTATCTACATCGTCACATCCCCATCTCATTAGCCACCCCTCACACTCACCCTCATCCTGATGCAATCATAATAATTAACAACACACAAGGGTAGGCACTTGGGTGGTTTAGCCAATGTTCATGTAAAGTTTCCGTTAATGTGCTGTCAAACATTGAAATCTTTATTTTCAACACTTTGCGTTCTTGGACAGATTTGTGTGCACCTTTGGAAGTGGCTTAGTGAGTTCCAGTGAATGGTGAGACATAACGGTACCCCCCCCCCGCCCCACAATGGTGATGAGTGTGAAAGGAATGGCTCGGGCATTGTAGGGATGCTTTATGGTGCTGGTGTGGGATGGTGCCAACCTGGCGCACCATGTGGCAGCCAGGGTGTACAGCGTCAAGTGAGGTAAATCTGGCCATGGCGTCCCGGACAGCAATGTGCTCGGGTGCTGATGCCCTATGTCCTGTGCAGCATCAGTTGATTGCGGAGAAGGTTGGTGTTGTTGTTGGTGCTGCTGGTGTGCCTGGTGATGCTGGTGTTGGAGCTGATTGTGACGGGATTTTGAGGACCAAGGTGAGAGATTTACAAGGGCACCCATGCTGATGGAATAGATGGCAGGTGAAGTAGAGATGACAGAAGCGATCTGTCAATGGTGGGAGAGGTAATGAGGTCAGACTGGATGGAGACTTGTGTAAAGACTTGCAACATCCTGAATCTGTAGTGGAAATGCAGTTTAGAGAAGCTGGTGGTTAAGGGAACATTTCTCAATCAGCTGGGAGCTTTGACTTGACATTTGAAGCTTTCAACTCATCAGCTGATTCAATGGCCACTGACCTCCCGCCTCAGCTTCACAGACGAGGGCCAGACATAACGGGAAACTGGTGGGTGACCTGTCAAATACAAAAAGCTGGGAAAAAACCATTGATAAGTGGCTGTAAACAAGCCACCAATGATTTTAATTGCCTCCCCCGCCGCTACGTGTCGGGTCTGCTCAGTGCTGACAGTCCCGACATTTGGTAAAGACGTGTGGCGGCGGGTTCACAGTGGGGTCCTGACTCGCTGGGGGAAAAAAAACACTTTCCCACCCGACCCGCCAACGATCGCACCCACTGATGCCCCCCCCGCAAAATCCAGCCCATAGTTTTTCTTGTGGGCTTATAAAATCATAAAGATCATTCTGCATGCTGCTAGTTAAGGGTTAAATAATAGCTATAATTGGAGATTATGGGATGTTTGATCCTAAGGTTCAAAGTGTTTCACTCCAGTAAGTATTTCAGTATTTGATGGTTACCTCAGGAGATGCGTAGTAGCTGTCTGGACTATTGATTGTATGACTGACGTCATGCTGATGCTATCTCCCTGGAGACCTGAATATATTCCTGATTGATGTTAGATGTTAAGAATGGCTAGCTGTTATATAGGACACCACCGGATGAAAGATGTGCTTAATCAGACCAGTAAGGCCTTTGTTCTGTACCTTTTTGGGCATTCGTACCAACTCTTGAATTCATTAAATTTGTAGGTTAATGTTGACATCAAAAGAGCACATAGTTTAAATACAGTACGATTTTCCAATTCAAGAACCACCTTTGAATCCCGATGAAGAAGTAAGTTGTCAGCAACAAAAGATTATGCTGGAGAGAAAAGGAGGATTTGTTTGCAATATGATGAGACTTTGTGCAACAAAACTGTTTTCATCAGAAGTTTCAAAAGGACAATTTATCCCTTGTGGACATTTTAAATGACATTTTGTGATTTATTGTTGTTCTATGCTCGTATTGTCTGAGGCTATTTCTGAAATTGCTTAATGTTCTGTAAATTGTAATAAATGTTAGTTAATTAAGCCAGTAAAAGCTTTGTTCTGTGGTTTCATAATCTGCTCTGCCAAGTTGAATGAAAATATAACAGAAGTCTATATGAAGTGCAGTCTGCAGCTAACTGCTCTTGGAGAATTTGTTAGCTTTGGTCATGCACTCTTTGCAATGGCAGACTACATAAAGGGGTTGAGTTGTAGAGCATAAGATCCATTAAGGGGGAAAAATGTGAAACAGTTGAAATGTGCCAACTGGTCCCTAGCATTGTTGACTGTTGGATGATAAGGGGAATTGGCCAATGTTGGTTCTAAGTTGACACTTCGTCTGATCGGTAAGTGAACCAGTTGGTATGCCCAATATTAACTATGAAGGACAGTGATTCATAAGTACATAAGAAATAGGAGCAGGAGTAGGCCATTTGGCCCTTCAAGCCTGCTCCGCCATTCAATAAGATCAAGGCTGATCTTCTACCCCAACACCACTTTCCCGCACTATCCCCATATCCCTTGATTCCCTTCGTATCCAAAAATCTATTGATTTCTGTCTTTAATATATTCAATGACTGAGCCTCCACAGCCCTCTGGGGTAGAGAATTCCAAAGATTCACAACGCTTTGAGTGAAGAAATTTCTCCTCATCTCAGTCCTAAATGGCCGACCCCTTATTCTGAGACTGTGACCCTTGGTTCTAGACTCCTCAGCCAGGAGAAACGTTCTCCCAGCATCTACCCTGTCAAGCCCCTTAATAATTTTATATGTTTCAATGAGATCACCTCTCATTCTTCTAAACTCAAGAGAATATAGGCCTAGTCTACTCAATCTCTCCTCATAGGACAATCCCCTCATCCCAGGAATCAGTCTAGTGAACCTCTGTTGCACTCCCTCTGTGACAAGTATATCCGTCCTTTGGTAAGGAGACTAAACTGTACACAATACTCCACATGTGATCTGACCAAGGCCCAATATAATTGCAGTGAGACTTCTTTACTTTTATACTCCAATCCCTTTGTAATAAAGGCTAACCTTGATTCATTGTTCTTTTGCTTCCTTGCCAATCCTCATGGTGGAAGTTGAAGTAACCGGCTAGGAGAGTAGTGCATCTAACTGATTGAATTCTGTCAATGCAATCCAACACACATAAAAATGGAAATAGCAGCAGATGGTGGGTAGTAAAATGTTCATCAAAACTGACCTTTGACTCCTTGAGAAGTATTCTGTCCAAAGGACTTCAAAGCTCTTGATTGCAAGTCTTGTCTGGTGGAGCCAACCCCTACTTGGAATATTGGGCAACTCAGTCACCATCTGTGCCATGGTCCCAATGAAATGACCCCAGTTTGCTTCACCACTTGGTCCATTGAGAATGAATCACAGATAGATAATATGCCAGGACTGTCAGAAGATGAAACACCAGTGGGAAATGACAAGTTGGCTCAAAGTCTCTGAATGTTTGTGAAATAATTACCATTCATGCACATCAAAAAACGGACTTGTTACCTTACTTGTTCAATGTACATTATTGAGTTTTGGTGGCAGGAAGTCAGATTAGATCCCTTGTAACAGCTCAAACAGGTAGTTAAAAAAAATCTTCCCATTTGAATGCAAGCTATCCAGTCACTTATCTGCTATATTTTGTTCTGAGTAATGTGCAAATTTAAACTATCCATCTAGACCAGATTTTTATACACTACTGTCGCCTTAAACTGTTACAAGGATTTACAGCTCTTCAGGCTGTAGATTTCACTTGTCTTTTTAGCTTCACGTGTTTTTGTTCTCCCTTTGGAAATCCCAATCTAGGACAGACAACTATGCAAAATGTTACTTTTGACACTTCATTTATCAAACTCTTTAGTGTCGGCTAACCCTGAAGTGCTGGATTTGAATCCTAGCCTTCATTGACATTCAAAGAAGAGAGAAATTTCAGAAAGCATACATCCTGCTGGCTGGTCCAGACCAGCGCTGATGATGTTTATGGTGCAGACTGGCCTACTCTCTCGGATAAAGGTGGAGAGCAGAAACATGCATTTGAAAAATAAACGTTGTTGATTGAAACGATGACAAAAAAAAATACATTGACCTAAAGCATCAATAACAACAGGATTAGAAATGTGAAAATCGTGTTTAAAAAAGATACCAAAAACCGCGGAGACTGTTTTGCTATTGTTTTATGGATACACCATTTCACCGAATTTCCCAAATATCGATCTGCTGCATTCAACTGATTCTGCATGGGGCGAATTTCCGATCTCAGTCTTGACATCAGGAGAGACCTCATAAATCAGGCACTTCGTTTCCCACAGGGAGGAAAGGAACGTCAGGGAAATGACCCTTGCCTGCTCTTGTATACCTCCTAGTGGCCAAGTCAGGAGAAGCGCAGACAGCCGACGAGGTACAGGCCACCTGCCTGACCTGTTGGATCAGGAATAGTATGTGACGTGGTGGAGACAGAAAATGGAGAAAATACTTATTGTATTCTGTCATCTATATTCAGAATATTATTTGGTCAGCAAATGAAAAGCTGTTGACTGTTTGCTGAAAGATATCTTGGGGGAAAAATTCGTGTCTGACCATTTTGGGGCGCTAACATCAGCCGGTCGCAAACTTTAGCGCCCGATGCAAATTAGCGCCGGCGACCGTGAAATTCATCTCCAGCGCCCCCTGGAGGTGATTGGAGCGCTAAATCAAGCGCTACACACTTCTCTTAGGGTGCTAACGTCGGGGAACGGGGCGCTACCTCAGAGCGCTACTCAAGCTCAGGCGATGTCAATTACAAGTACTCAGACAGACTGGCGCCTTCCAGTTCTTAAAGGGGAGGTTCAATCATGCTACACAGCCTCACCCTGATCATTGCTGCTTGTGAACTGGGCCTGCAAGGAGCTGCAATCCATCAACCACAAATCTCATGGCTGCTCAGAGGCCCAGGGAGAGAGCTCGCCGGTTCAGTGACCAGGCATTGGTGGCTCTGGTTGGTGCTGTGGAACGCCGACGGGCTGTGCCGTTCCCAGACACTGGCAGGAGGCCATTGCCCCGGGAGTTCACAAGGATGTGGAGGGAGGTGGCCCAGTACGTCTCGTCCAGAGGCCTGGTCCAAAGGACTCACACCCAGTGCTGCAAGAAGTTCAAGGACCTCACTCGGGTGGTCAGGGTGAGTACATGCTTGAAATACCTCTACATCCCACCATCTCAACCTCACTCTGTGCACAGACGGTATAAACCACCAAATCCCCAACATTCACCCACCAGCTATGCCCATCTACTAAAAGTCACATCCACATCTCACACATTAAAGGCTATTCAACTATGGTAGGCACATCTGCCAAACACATGGCCGTATACTCACTCACACACTGTCCTTTTTCTTGCAGGCCAAGCTTGCTCATAACAGGAGGGAGCAGCTACGCACAGGAGGAGGTCAGGCGGAGCTGCACCCCTTACAGACCTGGAGGAGCGAGTGCGCAGCATCATCGCGGCCCAGGTCGTGGGCGCTGTGGCAGTCAGAGAGGTCGACCCCCTTGGGGACAGCAACAGTATGTTCATCACCTCGCCCTCCTCTCCCATACCACTTCCCCCTCACAACACGAGCACATCCCACTTTCCATCTAACTATACTGTCTCCATTCCTTGCTCCCGTCCTGCCCCCCTCCCCTGACGTTAAACACACTCTTGTGCCTTCCTGATTTCAGATAGTGAGCCACCTTCTGAACAGCCTGTTCCTCAGCCTCCCAGTGGCAGCGACGCGGGAAAGAGGAGGAACACCAAGCCGGAGCCTCACTGCATGCGTCTCCCGAGGGTGGCACATCGGAAACTGGGGCCACACGGTCACTGGAGGGGAGCAGAGGAATTGGCTCTGATGTGGGTGAAGCTCAGGGACCCAGTGATCTGCAGCAATGCCATGGGGAAAGTGAAACTCGGGGGCCACCTCCCCGGAGGGTGAGTGCGTGCACGAGTTCTACTACACAGGACTCGGATGAGGACCTCGATGTCGAGGCGATGAACACACAGGCAATGAGCATGCACACTGAGCTCATGGGTGCTATGGCAAGGGTGCCCAATTGCATGGATGCACTGTCTAGGAGCGTGGAGGAGTCGGCCGCCAGCACTGCTGCCATCTGTGCGCAAACCCGCGAGCCCGTCCTTGCCACTTTGCAGAGGATGGTGGACTTGCAGGGAAACTGTGGATACCCAGACCCCATAGAAGCATAGAAGATAGAAGCAGGAGTAGGCCATTCGGCCCCTCGAGCCTGCTCCGCCATTTAATGAGATCATGGCTGATCATCCAAATTCAGTACCCTGTCCCTGCTTTCTCCCCATATCCCTTGATCCCTTTAGCCTTAAGAAATATATCTATCTCCTTCTTGAATATATTTAATGAATTAGCCTCAACTGCCTTCTGTGGTAGAGAATTCCACAGGTTCACCACTCTCTGGGTGAAGAAATTCCTCCTCATTTCTGTCCTAAATGGCTTACCCGTTATCCTTAGACTGTGACCTCTGGTTCTGGACTCCCCCGCCATCGGGAACATCCTTCCTGCATCTAGTCTGTCTAGTCCTGTTAGAATTTTATAAGTTTCAATGAGATCCCCTCTCATTCTTTGAAACTTGAGCGAATATAAGCCTAATCGACCCAATCTCTCTTCATACGTCATTCCTGCCATCCCAGGTATCAGTCTGGTAAATCTTCACTGCACTCCCTCCATGGCAAGAACATCCTTCCTCAGATAAGGCGACCAAAACTGCACACAATACTCAAGGTGTGGTCTCACCAAGGCCTTGTACAACTGCAGCAAGACATCCTTGCTCCTGTACTCGAATCCTCTCACTATGAAGGCCAACATACCATTTGCCTTCTGCACCTGCATGCTTACCTTCAGCGACTGGTGCACAAGGACTCCCAGATCTCGTTGCACTTCCCCTTTTCCCAATCTATTGCCGTTCAGATAATAATCTGTCTTCCTGTTTTTGCCACCAAAGTGGATAACCTCGCATTTATCCACATCATACTGCATCTGCCACGCATCTGCCCAATCACCCAACCTGTCCAAATCATACTGGAGTTTCTCTGCATCCTCCTCACAGCACACACGCCCACCCAGCTTTGTGTCGTCTGCAAACTTAGAGATATTACATCTAGTTCCCTCGTCTAGATCATTAATATATATTGTGAATAGCTGGGGTCCTAGCACCGATCCCTGCAGTACCCCACTAGTCACTGCCTGCCACTCGGAAAAAGACCCGTTTTTGCCAACTCTTTACTTCCTGTCTGCCAACCAGTTCTCTATCCAAATTAGTACCTTACCCCCAATCCCATGTGCTTTAACTTTGCACGCTAATCTCTTATGCGGGACCTTATCGAAAGCCTTCTGAAAGTCCAAATACACCACATCCACTGGTTCTCCCTTATCTATTCTACCAGTTACATCCTCAAAAAATTCCAGTAGATTAGTCAGGCATGATTTACCTTTTGTAAATCCATGTTGACTTTGTCCGATCCTGTCACTGTTTTCCAAGTGCTCTGCTATTACATCTTTTATAATGGACTCTAGCATTTTGCCCACTACCAATGTCAGGCTTACCGGTCTATAATTCCCCATTTTTTCTCTACCACCTTTTTTAAATAGTGGGGTTACATTAGCTACCCTCCAATCCATGGGAACTGTTCCAGAGTCGATAGAATTTTGAAAGATGACCAGCAATGCATCTACTATTTCTAGGGCCACTTCCTTAAGTACCCTAGGATGTAGATTATCAGGCCCTGGGGATTTATCGGCCTTCAATCCCATCAATTTCCCTAACACCATTTCCCAACAAATACTGATTTCATTCAATTCCTCCCTCTCATTAGACCCTATGTTCCCCGACATCTCTGGGAGTTTATTTGTGTCCTCCTTTGTGAAGACAGAACCAAAGTATGTATTTAATTGGTCTGCCATTTCTTTGTTCCCCATTATAAATTCCCCTGATTCTGACTGCAAGGGACCTACACTTGACTTCACCAATCTTTTTCTCTTCACATATCTATAGAAGCTTTTACAGTCAGTTTTTATGTTCACTGCAAGCTTACTCTCATATTCTATTTTCCCCCTCTTAATTAATCCCTTTGTCCTCCTTTGCTGAATCCTAAACTGCTCCCAATCCTCAGGTTTACTGCTTTTTCTGGCCAATTTATATGTCCTCTCCTTGGATCTTATGCTATCCCTAATTTCCCTTGTTAGCCACGGTTGCCGCGTGTAATAGGTGAGGTGGCAGCATCAGCAACGCAATGGCTTAGTGCTGGAATCGAGTCATTGGTTGGTGACATCCAGTCTCAGACTGCTCTGATGCAGTCTCAGATTGATGCCACGCAAGTGCTGACTGCTGCCATCGTCGCTGGGTCACCCACTGTCTGCCGGGGATCTCATGGTGCTGCAGCAGGCCAGCAATCTGTGCTCGAGCAGATTGATCCGGATGCTGAGGTTCTGCCCCGGGGGAGTGGCAGTGTGTCGGTCGAGCAGGAAGGTGCTGTCCTCTCTCAGGATGACAGCATTCCTGCTGCCACCACTGCCACTCCACCATTGCACTTGTCGCAGCCTGTAACACAGCCATCCCAGACTGTTGCTGTCCATGCAGAGTTGGTGCCGTCTGCAGCCGGGCCCTCCAGGCCCAGAGATGATCGAGGGCGTCCTGCAAGGCCATCTGCAGTCTGTGGCTCCCAGACTCAGCAGCCTTCCACCAGCCTTGCTGCAGCCACCTGGGGCCACATTACGGAGGAGCAGTAGGGTTGGGAGGGAGGAGGTGCAAAGGGGCGGGATATCATTGAGGAAGGCCCAGTATGGGGGGAGTGTGTGTACCAAAGTTGGATGTGTTTGTAAATATATTGTTCAGTTTGGTAAGAAGTATTTCTGTGTACTAAGAACCAGTTCTGTTTGTTCATAAACTGTTGTGTTTGTTTGTTATTGGTTGTGTTTAATAAGACAGAGTTGTGCAGCATAATAAATGTTTCTCATTGGAACTTTGGCTGGTGATAGGGGCTGCGAGCTGGCTGTAATGATGTGGTTGTTCTGCGCAAAGGCCATGTGCTCTCTCATTTATTGGAGCGCTGTGTAATGAGGCGTTCATGAACAGCCCTAGCAGAAGCAACATTGAGCAGCTCCTTCCTACGTTGGTGCTGATCCTCCTCCTCTGCCTCCTCCTCCTCCTCCTCTCCCTCTTCCTCCTCCTCCTCCTCCCCTCTTCCTCCTCCTCCTCCTCCTCCTCCTCTCCCTCTTCCTCCTCCTCCTCCTCCTCCTCCTCTCCCTCTTCCTCCTCCTCCTCCTCTCCTCCTCTCCTCTCCTCCTCCTCCTCCTCTCCCTCTTCCTCCTCCTCCTCCTCCTCTCCCTCTTCCTCCTCCTCCTCCTCCTCTCCCTCTTCCTCCTCCTCCTCCTCCTCCTCCTCTCCCTCTTCCTCCTCCTCCTCCTCTCCCTCTTCCTCCTCCTCCTCCTCCTCTCCCTCTTCCTCCTCCTCCTCCTCCTCCTCTCCCTCTTCCTCCTCCTCCTCCTCCTCCTCTCCCCTCTTCCTCCTCCTCCTCCTCCTCCTCTCCCTCTTCCTCCTCCTCCTCCTCCTCCTCCTCTCCCTCTTCCTCTCCTCCTCCTCCTCCTCTCCCTCTTCCTCCTCCTCCTCCTCCTCCCCTCTTCCTCCTCCTCCTCCTCCTCCTCTCCCCTCTTCCTCCTCCTCCTCCTCCTCCTCCCTCTCCTCTCCTCCTCCTCCTCCTCCTCTCCCTCTTCCTCCTCCTCCTCCTCCTCCTCCTCCTCCTCCTCCTGAGGTGGACCTGCAATCCCTGGTGGCAATGGCTGGGTCCTCAGAATGGCCAGGTTGTGCAGCATGCAGCACACAACAATGAAAACAGATACTCGATCAGGGGAGTACTGCAGGGCTCCTCCAGAGTGGTCAAGACAGCAGAACCATCAAGACAGAGCCCTATAATCTCTCGAGTTTAGAAGAATGAAAGGTGATCTCATTGAAACATACAAGATGCTTACAGGGATTGACAGGGTAGATGCAGGGAGGATTTTTCCCCTGGCTGGAGAGTCTAGAACCAGGGGTCACAGTCTCAGAATAAGGGGTCGGCCATTTAGGACTGAGATGAGGAGAAATTTCTTCACTCAGAGGGTGGTGAATCTTTGGAATTCTCTACCCCAGAGGGCTGTGGAGGCTCAGTCGTTGAGTATATTCAAGATAGCGATCGATAGATTTTTGAATATTAAGGGAATCCAGAGATATGGGGATAGTTCAGGAAAGTGGAGATGAGGTAGAAGGTCAGCCATGATCTTATTGAATGGCAGAGCAGGCTCGAAGGGCCAAATGGCCTACTCCTGCTCCTAATTCTTATGTTCTTATGTTCTTATGTTTAACACGCCGATGGTGTGTTCAATCAGGTTCCTGGTGACACTATGGCTCTCATTGTATGCGAGCTCAGCGGAAGTGTTGGGGTTACGGAGCGGTGTCATCATCCAGGTGGCGAGTGGATAACCCTTGTCCCCGAGGAACCAGCCGTGGGCTTGATCCGATGGTTGGAACAGTGCTGGGACACCAGTCTGGCGCATGATGAATGCATCGTGGCTGCTGCCAGGATAGCGGGCATTGACGGCGAGGATGCGTCCATGTGGTCGCACACCAACTGCGCATTCAGAGAGTGGTAGCCTTTGCGGTTGCGGAACACCTCTGCATTTTGATGAGGTGCCCGCAATGCCATGTGGGTGCAGTCAATGGCACCCTGAACCATGGGGAAGCCCGCTATCCTTGCGAAGCCACATGCACGTTCATGCTGTTTGTCTCGGGTTATGGGGAATGAGATGTACTCCCTTCTCGATAGCAAAATACTGCGAATGCTGGAAATCCGAAATAACAACAGAAAACGCTGGAAAAACTCAGCAGGCCAGGCAGCATCCGTGGAGAGAGAAACAGAGTTAACGTTTCAGGTCGAAGACCTTTCGTCAGAGCTGGAAAAAAGCCGGAAATGAAATAGATTTAAAGCAAGTTCAGGGCTGGGAAAAGGGGGAGGGGATGAAAGAACAAAAGGGAAGGTCAGTGAAACAATAGAAAGCAGGAGAGATTAAGAGACATTGAGAGACATTAAGAGATATTCAAGGCAAGAGGAGGTGGAAATGGAACAGGTTGAGGAACAAAGGATGGCTCCAGATGAAGTGTGAATTGCGCTGGCAGAATGAAGGACAGTTGCCATGTGGGAGGGAAGAAAAAAAGGCCAAACAAAAGTGTGGCTAAAAATTAAAAAATATATATATATATGTGATAGGGGCCGGGGTTATGATCTGAAATTGTTGAACTCTATGTTGCGTCCAGGGGGCTGTAGAGTGCCTAATCGAAAGATGCGGTGCTGTTCCTCGAGCTTACGCTGAGCTTCCGTGGAACAATGCAAGAGGCCGAGGACGGTGAGATCAGAGTGGGAGTGGAGCGGTGAATTAAAGTGACAGGCGACCGGGAGCTCGGGGTCCCCCTTACAGACTGAACGGAGGTGTTCCGCAAAGCAGTCACCCAATCTGCGTTTGGTCTCCCCAATGTAGAGGAGACCACATCGTGAGCAGCGAATACAGTATACTAAATTGCAGGAAGTACAAGTAAATCGCTGTTTCACCTGGAAGGGGTGTTTGGGGCCCTGGACAGTGGGAAGGGGGGAGGTATCAGGGCATGTGTTGCATCTCCTGCGCTTGCACGGGAAGGTGCCGGGCGAAGGGGAAGGGGCGCTGGGGGTGATAGAGGAGTGGACTAGGGTGTCACGGAGGGAGTGTTCCCTGCTGAATGCTGAAAGGGGCGGTGAGGGGAAGATGTGTTTGGTGGTGGGATCACGCTGGAGGTGGCGGAAATGGCGGAGGATGATCCGTTGAATGTGAAGGCTGGTGGGGTGAAAGGTGAGGACAAGGGGAACTCTATCGTGGTTCCGGGAGGGAAGGGCAGGGGTGAGGGCAGAAGTGCGGGAGATAGAACGGACACGGTCGAGGGCCATGTCAACCACAGTAGAGGGGAATCCTCGGTTGAGGAAAAAGGAAGACATGTCGGAAGCACTGGTATGGAAGGTGGCATCGTCAGAGCAGATGCGGCGGAGACGGAGAAACTGGGGGAATGGAATAGAGTCCTTACAGGAAGCGGGGTGGGAGGAAGTGTAGTCCAGGTAGCTGTGGGAGTCAGTGGGCTTGTAGTGAATGTTTGTCAATAACCTATCCCCAGAGATGGAGACGGAGAAGTCGAGGAAGGGAAGGGAAGAGTCGGAGATGGACCATGTGAAGGTGAGGGAAGGGTGGAAATTGGAAGCATAGTGAATGAAATTTTCTAGTTCAGGGCGAGAGCAGGAGACGGCACCGATACAGTCATCAATGTACCGGAAAAAGAGGTGAGGGAGGGGACCCGAGTAATGCTATCGTATTAGTGTTTGGTTCACTGCCACCTCTCTTCTAGGAATGGCTACCTTGAAGAAGTTCTGCTCTTCTCTTCGACGGGACTTCCGTTTGTCTCTTCAACCTTGTTCATCTTCATTGCTTTCTGTTTCCCTTCTCGTGTTTGATCAGGTATCTGCCAAGACCCGGTTTCACAGCCACATCTCTTTCCTCAGCAACTGTCTCCGTTTCCGACTTATTCCACGTGGATTCCAACTAAACTTCCACCCTTCGTGTTTAGGATCCACCCAGGATTACAAATATCTCCAAGATATTCATCGTTCCTCGAACTACTGCTCTCGCCGCATCTTGAGATCCACGCTCAACGCCATGCGGCGCCACATGAACACTCTCGACCTCTCTCTTCAGCAGCACCTGCGCACTCTATCTCAAAGCTGTCCGGGACCACAGTTCCATTTCATCCTTCGACTCATCTGACGCTTCAACAAAAAACTTTTTTTCTTCCTTTCTGATGTCAAGGATCGCAAGCTTCATCAACTCTTGAACACCAACGCCCCTCCGGAACCTTCTTCCCCTTCACTTTCTTCTGACCCCCCTTCTCCCAATCTTACCCCCTGCCGCGTTTTCACTATCCCTTCTGACCTTCCCCTCTTTGACCCTGAACGATCAGTCCTCAGCAAAGGCCTGAGCTTCATCCCCTTACGCCCCCACCTCAATGAATTTCGAGCTCGGCACGATGCTGAGCTCTTTTTCCGCCGCCTTTGCCTCCATGCCCACTTCTTTGGCCAGGAGTCTTCCCCCCGCATGGCTGACCCTTTCTCCCGCTTTCAGAATTCCTGTTCTACCTGGACCCCTCCCTCTGGCCTCTTACCCTCTCTAGATCTTTTCATTGCAAACTGCTGCCATGACATCGGCCGTCTCCATTTCTCTGCTCCCCTCACTCACTCCAACCTACCTCCCTCTGAACTTGCAGCACTCCATTCCCTCAGATCCAACCCCGACATTGTCATTAAACCTGCTGACAAGGGTGCTGCTGTTGTTGTTTGGCGAACCGACCTCTACCTAGCGAAAGCTGAACGCCAACTCTCCGACACCTCCTCCTACCTCCACCTGGACCATGACCCCACTACTGAACATCAAGCCACCATTTCCAAGACTGTCACTGACCTCATCTCCTCTGGAGATCTTCGCCCCCACGGCCGCCTACCTCATAGTTCCCCAACCCTGCACAGCCCGCTTCTACCTCCTTCCCAAGATCCACAAACAAGACTGCCCTGGTAGACCCAACGTTTCAGCCTGTTCTTGCCCCACGGAACTTATCACTTCCTATCTCGACTCTATTTTTTCTCCCCTTGTCCAGTCTCTTCCGACCTTTTTTCCGCGACTCTTCCAATGCCCTCCGCCACTTTAACAGTTTCCAGTTTCCCGGCCCCAACCGCCTCCTTTTCACTATGGACGTACAATCCCTCTACACCTCCATCCCCCACCAGGATGGCCTGAGGGCGCTCTGCTTCTTCCTTGAACAGAGGCCCAACCAGTCCCCATCCACCACCACCCTCCTTCGCCTGGCTGAACTTGTTCTCACATTGAACAACTTCTCCTTTGACTCCACTCATTTCCTACAAATCAAAGGTGTTGCTATGGGTACCCGCATGGGTCCTAGCTATGCCTGCCTTTTCGTGGGGTATGTGGAACACTCTTTGTTCCAGTCCTACTCGGGTCCCCTCCCTCACCTCTTTTTCTGGTACATTGATAACTGTATCGGTGCCGTCTCCTGCTCTCGCCCTGAACTAGAAAATTTCATTCACTATGCTTCCAATTTCCACCCTTCCCTCACCTTCACATGGTTATCTCCGACTCTTCCCTTCCCTTCCTCGACTTCTCTGGTGATAGGTTATTGACAAACATTCACTACAAGCCCACTGACTCCCACAGCTACCTGGACTACATTTCCTCCCACCCCGCCTCCTGTAAGGACTCTATTCCATTCTCCCAGTTTCTCCGTCTCCGCCGCATCTGCTCTGATGATGCCACCTTCCATACCAGTGCTTCCGACATGTCTTCCTTTTTCCTCAACCGAGGATTCCCCTCTACTGTGGTTGACATGGCCCTCGACCGTGTCCGTTCTATCTCCCGCACTTCTGCCCTCACCCCTGCCCCTCCCTCCCGGAACCACGATAGAGTTCCCCTTGTCCTCACCTTTCACCCCACCAGCCTCCACATTCAACGGATCATCCTCCGCCATTTCCGCCACCTCCAGCGTGATCCCACCA
Organism: Squalus acanthias; assembly: GCA_030390025.1. Taxonomy (NCBI): domain Eukaryota; kingdom Metazoa; phylum Chordata; class Chondrichthyes; order Squaliformes; family Squalidae; genus Squalus; species Squalus acanthias. The sequence continues at coordinate 24,458,077 of CM059443.1, forward strand.
CCAAACGCATCTTCCCCTCATCTCCCCTTTCAGCATTCCGCAGGGACCGCTCCCTCCGCGACACCCTAGTCCACTCCTCTACCACCCCCAGCACCCCTTCCCCTTCGCCCGGCACCTTCCCGTGAAAGCGCAGGAGATGCAACACATGCCCTTATACCTCCCCCCTTCCCACTGTCCAGGGCCCCAAACACCCCTTCCAGGTGAAACAGCGATTTACTTGTACTTCCTGCAATTTAGTATACTGTATTCGCTGCTCACGATGTGGTCTCCTCTACATTGGGGAGACCAAACGCAGATTGGGTGACCGCTTTGCGGAACACCTCCGTTCAGTCCGTAAGGGGGACCCCGAGCTCCCGGTGGCCTGTCACTTTAATTCACCGCTCCATTCCCACTCAGACCTCACCGTCCTCGGCCTCTTGCATTGTTCCACGGAAGCTCAGCGTAAGCTCGAGGAACAGCACCTCATCTTTCGATTAGGCACTCTACAGCCCTCTGGACGCAAGATAGAGTTCAACAATTTCAGATCATAACCCCGGCCCCTATCACATATATATATATTTTTTTATTTTATTTTTTTTATCCACACTTTTGTTTGGCCTTTTTTTCATCCCTCCCACATGGCAGCTGTCCTTCATTCTGCCAGCACAATTCACACTTCATCTAGAGCCATCCTTTGTTCCTCAACCTGTTCCATTTCCACCTCCTCTTGCCTTGAATATTTTTAATGTCTCTTAGGGGTAAAAATTCACTTGGTTGCGCCACCAGTTAGCGCCTTAAGAGGGCGCTAATGGGGCGCAAAGCCGCTAACGCCCGGGCGCAGCGATGTTTGCGCCGCTCGAGAACTTAACTTGGGATTGTGCGGCGGCGCTAAAACTTACCGCTGCGACCACCTGCGCGCGCAGATTGTGACGTCATTCCATGGTGCAACGCCCTTGGGGCGCCCCGTAGCGGAAATTGAGTGGCGCCCCCTGCCTTACCGCCTGGCGCTTCCAACGACCAGAAGACTGGAACGCTATCAATCGCTGTGGGGCTGGGGGGGGCGCTATTTAAAGGGGGCCTCTTCCTGTCTTTTATTGTTGGTGGTATTTTTGAACTACGCATTCTGAGAGAGAGAGGGAGAGACTTCTGGAGAGATTCAACGTTGTGTGAAGGAGTTTTGGGTACTGAGCAGCACTTTGCAGGTTCATTTTGATTTGCCATTCCTTGTATCGATTTAGCAGAGACCGTGGGAGCTGCACTCTGAGCTCTTTGCCTGGTGCTCTCCATTGTTCTTTCCAGCACATTTGATGTGCAAGTCTCTCCAGGCCGAGATTCAAGGCAGCAATGACCAGGATGTGGATGGAAAACAAGATTAACCATCCCCTTTAAGAACTGGCCCGTGCCATTGTGTGTGTGTTCCATTGCTGACTGACATTACATGAGCTTCGCCAGCGCTCCGAGTTAGCGCCTCACTGCTCGGCCTTTGCGCCTTAAGAGAGGTGTGCAGCGCCTGCTTTAGCGCTCCACTCACCTCCCGGGGCGGTAAAAGTGAATTTTCCCGTCATTGCCGATAATTAGCGCCAGGCGCTAATATTTGCGTCCGGACGATATTTGCGCCCCAAATGGGGCGCGACCTAATTTCTACCCCTTAATCTCTCCTGCTTTCTATCATTTCACTGACCTTCCCTTTTGTTCTTTCATCCCCTCCCCCTTTTCCCAGCCCTAAACTTGCTTTAAAATCTATTTTATTTCCTGCTTTTTTCCAGTTCTGACGAAAGGTCTTCGACCTGAAACGTTAACTCTGTTTCTCTCTCCACGATGCTGCCTGGCCTGCTGAGTTTTTCCAGCGTTTTCTGTTGTTATTTTGTACTCCCTTCTCCTTCTGTGCAGAGCATCTGTGACCTCCCAGGTGCAGCAATGGACAGCGAACTAGGAGATATTGGCAATATTCCCTGTTGAAGCCTGGAAGGAGCCGCTGGCGTAGAAATTGAGAGTGACTGTGACCTTCACTGCCACCGACAGCGATGTCCTGGTCCTGAGCTGAGGCTGGAGGTCTGGCTGCAGGAGGTGGCAGAGCTCTGTGACCACCTGCTTGCTGAACCGGAGCCTTCTAAGGCACTGCTCCACTGACAGATGAATGTAGGAGAACTGCTGCTGTAATACCCTGGGAGGGTAAGGTCTCCTGTGGAGAGCCCTGTTGGCCCTCCTCCCTCTGGCCACGTTTTCCAATCTATCTCTCTGGTGAAGCTGGAGGGTGAGGCCCCGTGCTAGTACAGCCCCCATTAACTCTTGTAAATGTTGCAGTACCAAGGGTAAGTGAAATGCAACCTGATAAGCTTTGCTGATGAGCAAAACTCCTTCAAGTAGGAAACCGTCCAATCTCTCCAAACGCCTCTCTGCTTCTGTCGACGTGTGTAGGGAGAATTGATTGCCGACAGGAAAAAACAGGAAGTGCACGCCTTTAAAAAGCGCTTCCCTAGCTCCCAGCCGACTGCAAACCGTCCTCCTCTACCTGTTGTTCCTAGCGCCAGGCGCTGTAGCAGGGAGCGAGAATCAATTTCCGGCCCGGGGCGCTACTGGGGTGATGCGTGCTTGGATGATGTCGCGATCTCTGGGTGCAGGAGATCGTGACGGTAGTGTTTAGCGCCACCGCAAACCACCAGTTGAATTTTGCGGGCGGCGCTAAAAATCGCCGCGCATGGGCAGTGAGTCGTTAGCGCCCCGTTACCGCCCCCCCCTCCCCGAGGCGCTAACGGGAAGCGCTAACCAACCGAATTTTTCCCCCCTTATGTTTAATAATATTCTGTCTGAGTTATGCAAACCTTTTTATATATTTATGACAGCTTGTCAGAATGCTTCAAACTCAATTGTCTGATGTTTGCTTTACACATTTTAAGGACTCGGCTTTCATTTTAGGTCACGCAGTTCAGTGGAGATTTTAAATTTACAAGCGGGCATGCACTATGTGCTTGAGGCCTCATTAATGTTCAGCGCAGTATGTCATAAGGAACTGCTTGCTAAACACTCACAGCTGGCAGAAGCAGCTTATCAGCAAAAGAATTTTCTTATCATCCCTCCTTAATAAAGCTGTGGTACCAACAGCTTATTGCTGACCTAAAAGAACAGGCGCAGGGAAGCATTAGCTGATTACGAAAGCAGCAGATTTTCATTTTCGGCCACGTTTGCGCTCACTCTGCCTGCAAACAGAGAAAAAGGCTCCCTTCTTAGCATATGAACTGCAGCATACTGAAAGGGCGAGTTGGGCACAGCAAAGGCGATGTATGGTCTGACAAGCCAGAGCCAGTCTGTCCTCTAAAAGGAAATGTGATATGTCAACAGTAAGATACACTGAATCATAGAATCATGGAATGGTTACAGCACGGAAGGAGGTCATTTGGCCCGTCGAGCCCGTGCCGGCTCTCTGCAAGAGCACCTCAGCTAGTCCTGCTCCCCCGCCCTTTCCCCGTAGCCCTGCAAATTTTTTTCCTTCAGATACTTATCCAATTCCCTTTTGAAAGCTGTGATTGAATCTGCCTCCACCACCCTTTCAGGCAGTGCATTCCAGATCCTAACCACTCACTGGTGCATTATTATGTCTATAAAAGAATACAAACTCAATCACAGCAAGTTGAATAAACACAAAATTGGCATTTCTTTGTTCCATTTTCAGAATGAAAATAGCAGAAGGGGTTATTTTCTAGAATTTTATAATGACTTTTTTTCGTAATCAAAAAGTACATACTTACATAGTTCATTTTATAATAGTCAGAATTTAAACCATGTTTGGTGTAGCATAGCAAAGTATTGGGCTGTTTATTGAATGGACCTGTTCTAATACATGCTTGGTTATAATCTTTTGAAACTGTAAATGCTAAGATTAAAATTTAGCTGTTAGTTGGTTTCAGTCGATTAATGTTGCCACACTCTGACAAATCAGTATTTTTCGACAATAAGAAGAGAAAAACGCTGGAAAAACACTCAGGCAGCATCTGTGGAGAGAGAAACGTGGGGTTAACGTTTCAGGTCGATGACCTTTCATCAGAACTGGAAGATGTTAGAGATTAACAGTTCTAAAGCAAGTACCCAGCCAGGGGAAAGGGGTGTGGGGCGGCGGAGAAAGAACCATGGGGAAGGTCTGTGATAGGATGAAGGGCAGGAGAGATTAAATGACAAAAGGGATGATGGTGCAAAGGCAAAAGGAATTGCTAATGTGACAAGTAAAGAAACAAAAGATGAGTCCTGAGGAGGTGTAAATGGCAGTAGGGGGCGGAAGTGGAGGGGAAGAGGCTGCCTGACCGGCTGAGTGTTTTCTAACATTTTCTGTTTTTATTTCAGATTTCCAGTATCCGTAGTATTTTGCTTTCGTTTCAGTATTTTCTGGGAGCTGTTCTTATGTTCAATCATTCTTAAATTATTTTTGTTAGAAGAGTGAAGTCCAACCTAGATTTTATAGTACACTGTATTCGCTGCTCACGATGCGGTCTCCTCTACATTGAGGAGACCAAACGCAGATTGGGTGACCGCTTTGCGGAACACCTCATTCAGTCCACAAGCGTGACCGCGAGCTTCATTTTAATTCTCCGCCCCACCCCTACTCTGACCTCTCTGTCCTCGGCCTCCTACACTGTTCCAATGAAACTCAATGTAAGCTCGAGGAACAGCACCTCATCTTTCGATTCGGCACTTCACAGCCTTCTAAGTTCAACACTGAGTTCAACAATTTCAGATCATATCCACTGCTCCCATTTTTTCGTATAGTAGTTGTTGGTAATGATTCTGCTATTTCCATTTACACCTCCTCTAGACCCATCTTTTGTTTCTTTACTTGTTCCATTACCATCCCCTTTTGCCTTGCACTATCATCCCTTTTGTCATTTAATCACTCCTGCCTTCCACCCAATCACAGACCTTCCCTTTTGTTCTTTCCTCCCCTCCCCCTTTCTCTGCCTCTGTATTTGCTTAAAATCTATTGCAGCTCTATCTTTTTCCAGTTCTGACGAAAGGTCATCGACCTGAAACGTTAACTCTGTTTCTCTCTCCACAGATGCTGCCTGACCTGCTGAGTATTTCCAGCATTTTCTGTTTTTATTTCGGATTTCCAGCATCTGCAGTATTTTGCTTTGGTACATTTTATAGCTGTTCAGTTCATTCATATGTTCCAAATCAAAAGGTAAATGTTACTGGAGAAAGATTCTCATTGAATTCTTGAACATTACAGTACCGAAACCAACCATTTGGCCCGTCAAGTCTATGCCAGTGCTTTCCTCCACATTAGTCACCTAGTCTAATGGCACTCTCCTGCTTGCTCTCCTTACTCTTTAATATTCCTATTTTTCAAGCAATGATCTAATTCCCTTTTAAAAGTAATTAAGGACTCTGCTGCAACAGGGGTTTGTGGCAGAGTTCCACATTCTAACCTCCCTCTGTGTAAAGAAGATTTTTATCGCCTACTCTTTTAATTCCTTTAGTGGTTATCTTAAATTTGTGCCCTCTCAGTATCATCTTGCCAACTAGTGGAAATGATCAATCACTATTTACCCCAACATAACACTTCTTAATAATAGGTCAGCTCTCAACCTTCTCAGTTCCAGTTAAAGAAAAACGTCCTAGCTTCTCGAGTCTCTGTTCATTACTGCAATCCATCACTCCTAATAACATCCTGGCGAATCTATGCTGCACCCTTTCATTTACTTATATATCCTTCGTGTTGGATATGGGGGGGTGACCAAAACTATACACAATACTCCAACTGTGGCCTTACTAAGGTCTTACACAAGTTCAACGTTGCCTAGCTGCCCCCTCCTGCCTCATTACTATGCTAGGCCTCTGCATACTATAGGGGTGATTTCAATGGGTATGAAGTCATCGGGACCCGACTGCAATCTTAACTGGTGGCTTTGAGTTATGGCTTGCCCATTAGGTGACATCATCTGAGCCCGAGCTGCATAATTAAAGAAGGACTCTGCTGGTTTGAGGTAGGTATCCTTGCCGCCTGCTTAAAAGAGCAGATTAAAATAGAAGACAGAGGGAAGGGAGTGGGACATCAGCGGATAAGTCTCCAAGCCCATTTTAACTGCCTGCCCTCTCGGTTTCTGCTGTGCAAGCGGGGTTGAAATCACCCCTATAGTAAAGGAGACGGGCCAAAAGAGGCCCAAAGAAGTGAGTTTTTTTTTAACTTGCCAGAGTGCTTCTCTGGGCCCCACAAGGAAAGTGTAATCCTCCCCGTCCCAGGATCACCCGCCACCCCCTCCCGATCACGAGAGCCTCCTATAACCCCCTCCCTATGACTTACCCGAGTGTCGGCGACCGTTTCTTCTGTCCTGGCGGGCGGCCTCCTGTCGCCCAACATTCCGGTCCCAACAGCCGTCCAGCTGCCACTTCCTGCTGGTTTCAGGGAGCTGACTGGGGGAATATGCAAGTGCGGCCTGGGTGTTAACATCTCCTGGCCCTCACGCTGCCGAGGTCAGAGGGGTTTGGAGCTTGACTTCTTCCCGCCCGCCCGATTCACACTCCGAGTTAAAATAGGGGCTTATGGGCACAGGGCCATCTCTATTAGTAGAGGGAGCCCAAGGAAAGTCTGGGGCAGCAAAATGGGGGTGGAGACCTAACGTAATTGGTCTCTCCCCCTTTATCCCCTGCCCTGCAAATAGGGAAGCTCGATTTCCTCAGGCTCAGGGCAGAGGAAAATCTACCCTCATGTATATTTTTCCACATTAAAATTGATCTGCTGCTCGGCCCATCCACTGAATTTGTTTGTTTCTGAACGCTATCAATCTCGCTTACACTGATCGCCTGCCACATAGTTTGGCATCATCAGAAAACTTAACAAAATTTCAAGAAGTATTCCATTCCATTTGTTAATATAGAGAACACAGAATGGGTCCTGTAGAACTTTACTCGGCACTCCCTCAACCAGAACTTTTTCCATTTATTATCACTTTCTACTCTGTGTTGCTAAGCCAGTTTTCAACCTAATTAGCCCCTAGTTCCATAAGCCTTAATATCCTTTAGAAGTCTCATGTGGAATTTTATCAAATGATTTCAAATAATTCTAGTAGATTATACGTAGCAATATTGAATACGATAATGTATCATGAATATTGCTGTAGCGGATTGCATTGCTGAAAAGCATCTCTATTGCTAACACTGCAATTAATATAGGGCTAGTGGTCGCTAAATAAATGAGCATTTATAACCTGAATTCAGTTCCCAACTGAGGTGATTTAATGGCACCGAATCATCATCAGGTTTGGTATGAATTCTGTATTTCTCTAATTTTGTTCAGCAAGCCATAAAGAACAGATGTGTTATGTTGTTGTTGTGCTGAAGTCGATGTTGCAGAATGTCGACAACAACAACAACAACGTGTATTTATATGGCGCCTTTAATGTAGTAAAACGTCCCAAGGCGTTTCACAGCAGCGCTATCAAACAAAATTTGACACCGTTTGATTCCAGAGCTTAGGTGCCTCGGCAACTGAAGGCACGGCCGCCAATGGTGGAGCGATTAAAATCAGGGATGCGCAAGGTAGTAAAACGTCCCAAGGCACTTCACAGGAGCGTTATCAAACTAAACTTGACACCGAGCCACAGAAGGAGAAATTAGGGCAGGTGACCAAAAACTTGGTCAAATAGGTAGGTTTTAAGGAGCGTCTTAAAGGAGGAAAGAGAGGTAGAGAAGCGGAGAGGTTTAGGGAGGGAATTCCAGAGCTTAGGGCCTAGGCAGCTGAAGGCACAGCTGCCAATGGTGGAGCGATTAAAATCGGGGTTGCTCAAGAGGGCAGAATTAGAGGAGCGCAGAGATCTCAGAGGGTTGTGGGGCTGGAGGAGATTACAGAGATAGGGAGGGGCGAGGCCATGGAGGGTTTTGAAAACACAGATGAGAATTTTAAAATCGAGGCATTGCTTAACCGGGAACCAATGTAGGTCAGCGAGCACAGAGGTGATGGGGGAATAGGACTTGTTGTGATTTAGGACACGAGCAGCAGAGCTTTGAATAATCTCAAGTTTACGTAGGGTAGAACGTGCGAGGCCGGCCAGGAGTGCGTTGGAATAGTCAAGTCTAGAGGTAACAAAGGCATGGACGAGGGTTTCAGCAGCGGATGAGCTGAGGCAGGGACGGAGCCAAGCGATGTTCCGGAGGTGGAAATAGGCGGTCTTCATGATGGCGCGGATATGTGGTTGGAAGCTCATTTCGGGGTCAAAAATGAAACCAAGGTTGCAAACAGTCTGGTTCAGCCTCAGACAGTTGCCAGGGAGAGGGATGGAGTCGGCTAGGGAACGGAGTTTGTGGCGGGGACCCAAGACAATGGCTTCGGTCTTCCCAATATTTAAACCAAGCTATGTCGAAAGAAGAATGAAAGAAAGACTTGAATTTATATAGAGCCTTTCACGACCTCCGGACGTCCCAAAGTGCTTTACAGCCAATGAAGTGTTTTTGAAGTGTAGTCACTGTGGTCATGTAGGATTGGTGAATTCATGTCCATAAAAGAACAAAATGGATCATTTCAAGGCCATCTGAAAAGGAAATGAGTGGAGATGTATAAATAAACTGTGAAACAATTTTGAGATGATGCGATTCACTCTTTAAAGTTTTGCATTTGATATTAAGCAGTATTTACATACAAAATTATTGAAACCTGGAAGCAATGATTGTGGTTTGCATAATTTGTGAGGCATTAGAAAGTTCAATAATTATCTCTTGAATACATATACCAGCAGCCTTGTACTCCACCAGAACTGAGTTGTACAGTTGGGCAATAGTTAATTAAACAGATGCTGTGCCAGATAACGAGGGATACCTGTAGTCTGTATGAAAAAAGCATGATTGTGAACTGATACTATTACCAGCTTGTTAACATGAATTTTAGCTGGTGGCTCCAATAAAGTGCGATACATTTAAATAAGGTTATGGCACAACCTTGATAGTATGAGCCTTGGATAGCAACAATCATTTTCGACACTCCTGAGGATCTTTCTGCTAATGGGATTAATCTTTATTTGTTTATTCAGAATTCAAAGAGTCACAGGCAATGTCAGCAATCTGATTATAACTGGGAAGAGACTCTTTGTCTAAGGGCAATGTGAATTGCCCGCATAAAAGCGAGACCGTCTATTTTTGACCTGCCTGATGGCCTAGTTATGCCACAATGCATAGCTGATGATTCCTTACCCTGGAGTCTCTCCATAAGCACACAAGCAATTTAACAAATGAAGCTGTGCAGCAGAGATGGGAATCTATAAAGGCTTTTACACTAATACTAGGTGGACGTTATGAAGACTGTGAAAAGTGCTTTTTTGGTGTCTAATGATGAATAACCTTGAATTGCTGTTCATTTCATTTTGCTTTGGGCGAATGCAATGTGCAGAATTTATCCCTCTACTTATGAAATGCTGAACATTTTCATGAGACAATATTGGTTAGTAAAATACCTAAATCAGTTTTGAATATCGTTATACACACACTAGTGGCTCAGTAACCTTAAAGCTCTGATTTATCTAGTATTTTTATCAAATGTACTTTTCACAATGCAGCATGAAAATTTTGGGAAATGGCACATTTTCCTATTTTATTAGACAATTACTTACTAATAATTCAGCTCTGATATGGTACAGCAGAGCTGCAATAGAATTAGCAGGCCCTAAATAATAACAATTACACAACATTAAAAGGATCTAATTTACACAATGATGTGGTGCAACAGATACATTATTGACACAATTCTCTACAAAGTGTTGTGAACAATGTTTTGCTGTGTTGTGTGAGAATCCGGGTTGGTATATTTTATCCAGACAGCTTTTCTGCTTCTGTCTTTCGGATGAGACGTTAAACCGAGGCCCCATCAGCTTTCTCAGGTGGGTGTAAAAGATCCCATGGCACTATTTCGAAGAAGAGCAGGGGAGTTATCCCCGGTGTCCTGGCCAATATTTATTCCTCAATCAACATCACTAAACAAACAGATTATCTGGTCATTATCACATGGCTGTTTGTGGGAGCTTGCTGTGCGCAGATTGGCTGCCGTGTTTCCCACATTACAACAGTGACTCCACTTCAAAAGTACTTCATTGGCTGTAAAGCGCTTTGGGACATCCTGAGGTCGTGAAAGGCGCTACATAAATGCAAGTCTGTCTTTCCTTTTATTTTCTCTCTTTCTTTTTTGAACAGAGTGGTATCACAATGTATGGAATATATCATATTGCTATTACTTCATTGGCTGTAAAGTGCTTTGAGACATCCGGTGGTCGTGAAAGGTGCTATATAAATGCAAGTCTTTCTTTCTATATAATTTCCCAAATAGTTTTGGTCATGCGGGGGGGGGAGATAATTATCATTTGTAAGGAACTTTAATGGTTTTATGTCTAATTTTCTTTTAGTTGTCTGGCATTGTATGTCATCTATTGATAAAGCCTCTAAAAAAAGGCTGCAAATTAATTCAGAAGTGCTGGTGACAAATTTTCTGCATTGTATAATTATTCGGGTTGGAGGGGATACATTTCGAACAGAAAACAAAACGTAAAATTGAGTACATTGTGCCTTTAATTCCAGAACGTACCGGAAAACAAGAATTTTTCCAGTTTATTAGCACAAATTTAGGTCAATGAAAAGTGGGTTGAATGTCAGGTAATACAGGAAGGACTCTTGTGTAGGACTGTTATATAATATAAGTTAGGCTGTTATCACGTAGCATGAATTTCAGTGACTGTGACCTGGCTCTGAACCAATTCAAAACTTAGTTTGGATCAAAATCATGGCTCTGATCAAGTCTTCAAGGCTTTGTCTGCCCTATATGGAAGCTAGTTACACAGATAGAATTAACGGCAGTCTAGAATGCTAACACTTTTAATAACGTGAAAAGAATATTTGGCCCAACATAGAATCTAGGAGCAGGCCATTCGGCCCGTCGAGCCTGCTCCACCATTCAATACGATCATGGCTGATCATCCAAATCCAGTACCCTGTCCCTGCTTTAATCCCCACAGTACACATATCCCACCCTATCCCCATAACCCCACATATTTAACACCCCCCTAACACTAAGGGTCAATTTATCATAGCCAAATCAACCTAACCTGCACATTTTTGGACTGTGGGAGGAAACCGGAGCACCCGGAGGAAACCCACGCAGACACGGGGAGAATGTGCAAACTCCACACAGACAGTCACCCGAGGTCAGATTCGAACCCGGGTCCCTGGCGCTGTGAGACACCAGTGCTAACCACTATGCCACTGTGTTGCCCAACAAGCTCATGCCTTTTCCATAAACTAACCCTGCCCCTGTACCCTCTTACCATATCCCTCAATCACGTGTCTAGCATGAATTGTTAACTAATTTATTTTAATAGTCCATTTTTAAAGTGAGTGGCAGTCAAATTAACTCAAATTTATAAGAAGCACAAGTATTTTGAAACTTGTCTTATTTTGGTGAATACTATAAAGTTGGAGGTATATAGTTCCTGCCTTCACTTTCAAGCACCATAAAATGCAAAGATAGTGGTAGCCAAAAAACATAACTGCTGCCAGCCTGAGTGGCAGAAACTCTCCCATTTCCCCTGTACTGATCAGGTCTTGCCCACCGTTACCAGGATAGCCCATCCTCTGACTCACTATGAGCAATGCCACGGGAGATTTGCAAGTAATATAAAAACTTTATATATGCATGCACTTCCATTTTGGCACTCTTCTGGCCGTCACACCTCAAATGTCAGGCACTGTCTAAAGAATTTTTTTGTGTCACAAAAAGTACTGGAGCCAGAATATCTGCAGATTCTTAATTGACTTTCCCACAAACAAAACCAAGGATATCATCTCCAACCTCAATATCAGTTAACCCTTGAATGAACTCACCCACTGTTTAGTTAACATTAATTGAAGTTCGTAGCCTTAAAGAAATGCTCACCTACACTTCAGCAGCAGAATAATACATTCTGTTTGCATGGTATAACATCATTATAAAATAGTACATCCTCTTGAGTTACCATGAGCTCCACCAAAAAAGGCAGTCATTTTATGTTGGTTTCTTCTGACATGGAGCTGGAAATTTACAAGCAACTGTTAATCTATAAACTTCCCTCACCAACAGCAATTCATATCGAATTGGCCTCAATATTGCCTATTTAGAACCACCTTAGCAGTAGAATAATACAGGATGCCTTACATTGTATAATGCTGATATTATAATCTGGTGTATCTTATACACTATATATGAGTAATTTTCTGATTTTTGCCCCCTCCCTGAGCATTATTTTCCAACCATTCATTTAAATTGTTAGGAAATAAAATCTGAACCTTCGTGACTTTGAAGGTTCAATTGTGCAAAACTTTGATTGGGTTTGGATCGACGGAATATATGATGAACAGTGACAACTTACTGAGAAGTAAGCCACAGAGTGATCATAAGCTGCATGTTTCACACCAGATCACTGATTGATCATTCCAAGGCTGTTCATTTCAAGTTTCCTACTCTGACCCGTTGCTTTCCCAGGATCACAATATGATTTTGTTAAAATTGTCCTTCCCCTTACAATCTACAGGCCTTTAAAACCCAAGCTAGGCATCACCGATCAACTAGCTCATGATATATCTCACCTTCGTTCCCACTCGTTCCAATGTTGGTCATGACCTCCAGTTTAAAGCCACAGCTTATGGTGGATCACATACACCTCAGCAATTCATTCATCAGTTATCCATTCATTGTTGCAATGCATGTCGAATATTTGATTTGATTTGATTTGCATCTTTTGGTTTAAAAATGAACAGCATTGTATCTTATGGAATAGTCTTCACACATGACCAAGGGGGTCTCTTCCAATTGGTATAATATCACATTTCTTACTGAAAATATTTAATAATTATTTGTTACTATCACAGAATGTTCGAGTTCAGCACATTTCTCCCACCACTCCCATGTTTAATCAAGGTTGTGATGAAAGTCCTCCCAAGGATGACAACCACGGAATAGACAACCAAATCATTCCTCACTAACATTGGTCTTTGCTGTCAGGTAATTGTAGAACAGGAGAACTCTGACAGTATTTTACAAGGATGTTCGCTATCTTGTATAGATTTGTATGTACATTTAGGGTGATAAAAAGGTTAAAGTAAAAGATGCCCTTCAGCAATAAGCAGTTACTGTAAATTAAGTAGACCATACTAGAAATACTTCTATTCATTTTGTCATCCATATTACGGCTAAAAGTATGTGCAACCTATACTTGCTTCAATCACTTAATGACCTACTTTCAAGTGCCTGATGTTACTGTGCTAGTACAGTACGTACTCACGACTGCTTTATGCAATTCCCTTTCCGCCTCAGTTTATGTATATTTAATATTAAACTCAGCAACAGCAAGATATAAACTTTTCAAGTATGTAGTTGCCAGTTTATCAAAGGGAAACAAGTCACAGGAGACTAATTTGTGCAGCAAGTTCAGACCGAAATGCAAATCCTTGCTTAAGATGATTGGGGGTGGGGAGATTTCTGAGTACAATGAATAAGATAAAAAAAACAAACTCCACAACGAAAGCATTAGTCTGAAAGAAATGTGTTACAGGGTCATGCGGTCAAATACCATAGACCTTGGGCTAATATCTTTCATTATTTTAAAAATAAATTGCTTACACGTATTGGATTTCGGGAAACCATTGCAGACTTTGGTTTCAACGTATTTACAAGAGAGTGCACGGGATTTTTAGTGGTTCCTTTATTGACCCTCTTGCATAGCCTGCCCCAGGATATCAACTTGGCTCTCTGGGGTAAAACCAGGTACCAACTCTCCTCTGCCCTGCCCGAGAGAACAAAAATGCCACCTTGTTGAAGTGTGACAAAGGGAAGCTAATCTTGAACAGATAATAAATTGAACTAAAGTCAAGGAGGGAGAAATTCAGCATCGCCCTGTTTGGGGCGCAATTATCGGCCAGGCGCAAAGTTTAGCGCCTGGCGCTAATTATTGCCTCCGACAGCAAACTTGGCTTCTATCGCCCCTGGAGGTGATTGGAGTGCTAAGTCAGGCGTTACACACCTCACTTAAGGCGCTAACGCCGAGGAGCGAGGCGCTACCTCAGAGCGCTGGCGATGCTCATTTGATGTCAGTCAGCAATGGAACACAGACAGACTGGCGCCGGCCAGTTCTTAAAGGGGAGGGTCGATCTTGCTCTCCATCCACACTTGCTCATTGCAGCCTTGAATCTCAGCCCGGAGAGACCTGTACATCAAATCTGCTGGAAAGAACAAGGGAGAGGCCCAGGGAAAGATGTCAGAGTGCAGCCCCCATAGTCTCTTCTAAATTGATGCAAGGAAGATCAAATCAAAATGAACCTGCAAAGTGCTGCTCAGTACCCAAAACTCCTCAACACAGCGTTGAATATCTCCAGAAGTCTCTCTCTCTCACTCAGAATGCGTGGTGAAAAAATGTCGCCGAAAAAAAAGGCAGGAAGCGGTCGCCTTTAAATAGCACTCCCCCAGTCCCTTCCCGACTGCAAAACATTCCCCTCAACCTGTCGTTGCTAGCAGCAGGCGGTAAGGCAGGGGGCGCCACTCAATATCCGCTCCGGGGCGCTACCGGGCGTTGCACGCTCGACTGACGTCACGATCTGTGGGCGCAGGAGATCGTGGTGGTAGTGTTTAGCGCCGCCGCAAAATGTCTGGTCAATTTCACGAGCGGCGCAAACATCGCCGCACCCGGGCGCTAGTTGCTTTGCGCCCCATTAGTGCCCTCTTAAGGCGCTAACGGGAGGCGCAAAACAACCAAATTTTTCCCCCAAGGACTCTTGTTACATACAGCCTGCTTCTTTTATCATTTGAATCATTTTATTGTGTGTTGCTGTAAAGCTTTAATTCAATTACTCAGTAAAAGTTGAATTACAGCTTATCTGTGCTGGTATATGTATATGTAAATATAACAATTTTGTTGAGTGCTAACTAGGATTACAGTGCCCCACAATTCTCCTGGATTTAATTCCAAAGCAGTTCCCAAAATAAACCTAGCTATAACTAAAACCAGCTTTCAATTCTGTTTAATTTCCGAGCAATTTACCTTGAGACTACCTGCCAACCATGCGGATGTGTCTCGGTTTACCAGTTGCTGTCAGGCTGCAATAAAATTGCACAGCAGGTCCAATCGCATCAGGAAAGGAAAAAGGTGGGTAAAAGTTTTGGGTGCAGACACTTTGTCAGAACTCCCCAGTTCTCTTTTCAGGTCCTGATGGACTTGCTGTGTATTTCTAGCATTTTCTGCTTTTATTTACTTATCTTCTGCTTATTGTGCTGATAGGATGAGATGATATGTTAATAGAGTGAGGTCTAGTAAGGTGGGAGGAGGCTCATGTGGAGCATAAACACCGGCCTAGACCTGTTGGGCTGAATGGCCTGCTTCTGAGCTGTAAATATAACACTATGGGGGAAAAATTCAGTTGGTTGCGCCTCCCGTTAGCGCCTTAAGAGGGTGCTAATGGGGCGCAAAGCATCTAGCGCCCAGGCGCGGCGAAGTTTGCGCCGCTCGCGAAATTAACTAGACATTTTGCGGCGGCGCTAAACACTACCGCCATGATCTCCTGCGCCGCCAGATCATGACGTCACTCGAGTGCGCAACGCCCCGGTATCGCCCCGGAGCAGATATTGAGTGGTGCCCCCTGCCTTACCGCCTGACGCTAGCAACGACAGGTTGAGGGGAGCGTTCTGCAGTCATGAAGGGAAAGGGGGGAGCGCTATTTAAAGGTGACCACTTCCTGCCTTTTATTGTTGGTGCCATTTTTTAACTACGCATTCTGAGAGAGAGGGAGAGACTTCTGGAGAGATTCAACGTTGTGTGAAGGAGTTTTGGGTACTGAGCAGCACTTTGCAGGTTCATTTTGATTTGCCATTCCTTGTATCGATTTAGCAGAGATTGTGGGGGTTGCACTCTGAGCTCTTGGCCAGGTACTCTCCATTGTTCTTTCCAGCACATTTGTTGTGCAGGTCTCTCCAGGCCGAGATTCAAGGCTGCAATGAGCAGGATGTGGATGGAAAGCAAGATTAACCATCCCCTTTAAGAACTGGCCCGCGCCATTGTGTGTGTGTTCCATTGCTGACTGACATTACATGAGCTTCGCCAGCGCTCTGAGGTAGCGCCTCGCTCCTCGGCCTTTGCGCCTTAAGACAGGTGTGAAGCACCTGATTTAGCGCTGCAATCACCTCCAGGGGCGATAAAAGTCAAGTTTGCAGTCGGTGGCGATAATTAGCGCCAGGCGCTAATCTTTGCGCCCGGCCGGTAATTGCGCCCCAAATGGGGCGATACTGAATTTCTCCCCCTATGTATTTCAGATTTTCGGCACTTGCAAGGTTTTTTTTTTCATCTCTGCTGTCAGACTGGAGCCTATAGTCCATGACACATCCACAAGGCTAAATGACGGCTTGAAAGATAAATAAATACAACAAACTATAAATTGAAGGCTATTAGAACTTTATTAACTATTTTTGCCCGCAAGCTTTTGCAGTCATAGGATCTTAGAAACATTTGTGAAAGTTCACCTGCTTTAGCTTGTGAGTCAATCAAACTAATGGGCGTACCTGGTTTTCCTTCTGTTTGATTCGTGCCTCACAATCATATTGCCTGGTAGAAACTGGGCAATGCTCATTTTCATACATCCCAAACCTGGTTTAGCCAGTAGTTGCTGTTTGAGTCTCCTATCCCCTCGCACGACTTCTTTCCGGGTGTCCGTATCATCTTCTGTTCCATTATCCAGGGATGAGGGACTACAGTTATGTGGATAGACTGGAGAAGTTGAGGTTGTTTTCCTTAGAGCAGAGAAGGTTGAGAGGAGATTTGATAGAGGTGTTCAAAATCATGAGGGGTCTAGACAGAGTAGATAGAGAGAAACTGCTCCCATTGGCGGAAGGGTCGAGAACCAAAGGACACAGATTTAAGGTGATTGGCAGAAGAACCAAAGGCGACATGAGGAAAAACTTTTTTACGCAGCGAGTGGTTATGATCTGGAATGCACTGCCTGAAAGGGTGGTGGAGGCAGATTCAATCGTGACTTTCAAAAGGGAATTGGATAAATACCTGAAGGAAAAATATTTGCAGGGCTACGGGGAAAGGGCGGGGGAGTGGGATGAGCTGAAGTAATCTTGCAGAGAGCCGGCACGGGCTCGACGGGCCAAATGGCCTCCTTCTGTGCTGTAACCATTCTATGATTATGCCATAGCCCATACTTGGTCCCACACTCATTCTGCTGCTAGTAAGAAGACTTAAATGCCAATGGGTCATGGAGAATATCCTCAGCTTGTGCTTGAAAGACAATGGGAAATGTTCTGCCTTGATGCATGGTGGTGCATGTGATTGCCAGACGAGGAGGGGGCGGGAAGGAGACGGAAAAATCTAATGCATTTATGGGGAAGCTAGATATATCCATGAGGGAGAAAGGAATAGAAGGATATGTTGATAGGGTGAGATGAAATAATGTGGGAGGAGGCTCGTGTGGAGCATAAACACTGGCATAGACCTGGTGGGCCAAATGGCCTGTCTTTGTGCAGCAAACTCCATGTAATTCAATGTAAATCGGGGCCCAAGTCAGAGCACTGAAGATATGCTGGAGCCACATTAAAGGTAGGGTTCCCAACCCTCCAGGATTGTCCAGGAGTCTCCAGGAATTAAAGGTTAATCTCCAGGACACTTCGGCGAGCGACCCGAGAGAAAAATAAAAAGGGCATTAAAAAAAATTGCTTTTTTATAAAATTCTTTGAACACTTTTTTTTAATTTCGTTATGAAAATATCGGAGATGGGGGTAAAAAGGCTGTTTGACTGACAGTCAAGAATCATCCGATCAATTATTCACGAAGAGTCTGTCTGCTTTCCAATTGGATGTTACTGCAAAGATGGACCTGTTGGGCGACCAATGGTGGGAGTGTGGGGGCGGGGCTGGTTGGAGGTCGGACCTCATGTAATGAAATCTCCAGGAATACGTCCAACCAGAGTTGGCAACCCGAATTAAACTCCGAAAAATATGTTCGTGAAGACCGGGCTTCCCTTCCTGCATTTCCTGATGATTTGCTCCTGCAATGGGCGGCACGGTGGCATAGTGGTTAGCACTGGTGCCTCACTGTGCCAGGGACCAGGGTTCGAATCCGGCCTCGGTGACTGTCTGTGTGGAGTTTGCACATTCTCCCCGTGTCTGCGTGGGTTTCCTCCGGGTGCTCCGGTTTCCTCCCACAGTCCAAAAATGTGCGGGTTAGGTTGATTTGGCTATGATAAATTGACCCTTAGTGTTAGGGGGAGATTAAATATGTGGGGTTACGGGGATAGGATGGGATATGTTAGGGGGAATTAAATATGTGGGGTTACGGGGATAGGGTGGGCTATGTGTCGGTGCAGGCTCGATGGGGATTCTGTGTGGGAAAGCAGCAACAGGGTACTGGATTTGGATGATCAGCCATGATCGTATTGAATGGTGGAGCAGGCTCGACGGGCCGAATGGCCTACTCCTGCTCCTAGTTTCTATGTTTCTATGTTTCTATAATGCAATGTCATTGCTGTGTCTCTGTATGAACTGCCTTACTCGTCTTCAGAACTTGGGTTGCTAAAGTTGCATGTCCCCTGGTTTTGCATGTGATGAAAATTGTTTTGTTTTTTTGGCCTCTTACCTTAATTCTTCTGTCCTTTAAAGAGTATTTTTGAATACTTTGCATTCTACTGCTGATTTTCATGTTTTTTTTTATCACCACCAACTATTGAAGGAAGGTGTCTTCTCAATGGAAACAGCCTCTGCTGCAAAGGGTGGACTTTCATTTGGGAAATTCTTTCTCGCTCAGAGAGCTGAAGGATGAAGAGGAGGTCTACAAGGATATGGGGGCGGGGGGGCGGGGGGGGTATTGTGTCTTTCGGATGAGATGTTAAACTGAGCTCCCGTCTGCTCTCTCAGGTGGACGTAAAAGACCCCATGGCACTATTTCGAAGAAGAGCAGGGGAGATATCTCCGGTGTCCTGGCCAATATTTATCCCTCAATCAACATCACAAAAACCCGCAGATTATCTGGTCATTGTCACATTTCTGTTGGTGGGAGCTTGCTGTGCACACATGGGCTGCCACGTTTCCTACATTACAACAGTGACTACACTTCAAAAAGCTCTTTGGGACGTTTGGTGGTCGTGTAAGGTGCTGTATAAATACAAGTCTTTCTTTTCTTTCTTTACATCTGAGGAGTGCTCAGTAGACCTATTCATACCCAAGAAAGCAGGCATACAAACAACGTCACTGTTGCTAGGGTATGTGCAAGAAGCTCAGTCTTCACTTCTTAAGCTTCATCAGGGAGGTCTGACTGCAGGAACATTGCCATTTCCTGCAGCCAGACCTCTAAAGCTTGCCCATGACTGGGATGGCTCTGCCTATGACGGTAAAAGTTAATACTCCTTTGAACTTCTACGTGATTTCAAGCTGCCTCATCTGACGAATCATCCAAACTGCAGTGCACTAATGTTTACCAGAGTGAAGGACCTTATCACTTTTCTAAAGTAAAATGACCAGCGGCACAGGAGGGTTTTTCACTTTTTCAGCGTGGGTGGGTACCCAATAGTGCAAAGCCTCATTGGTGGAACCCATGTGGTCATACGGGCTCCTTTTACCAATTAACATTCAGGTTGTAAGTTATCCTCAGAACAACGACATGCAGATGGATGCCAGGTACCCGGGAAGCTGCGACAATGCAATTATTCTATGGCAGTTAAGAGTCTCACCATTATTTGATGGTATCTCTGTCCTAGAAGCATGGGTCCTCGGCAACCATTGGATTGAGTTGTCGCTTATGACACCACTGCTTCAACCTCAACTTCCCCCTCCTCTCCCTCATTTGGACTTTCGCTGACCACACCTTCCCTGTCTGTTGCATCTGGCATCTATCTGTCCAGTCAACTAACCTGCCATGTCTCCTGAAAATGCTTACAGTCCTCTGCACAGTTAACCATGCTTCCTATTTTTGTATTGTCTGCAAACTTTGATATTGTGCCACGATATCCAAGTCCAGATCATTTGTTTATAGAACCAATGGCCTCGACGTGGAACCCTGGGGAAACACCGCTGTTTACATTCCTCCAGTCTGAAAAACAGCCATTAACCACTACTCTCTGTTTTCTGCCTTTTAGCCAACTTCCTATCCATGTTGCCACATTCCCCTTAATACCACGTGTCTTAATTTTAATATGAAACATCAAGAAAGAACTGGGAGTGTATTTTGTCTATTGAATTTCCTGAGCTGCCTCCATAAAGTGTATAATTCCAGTGTGGTTAACTGTATGGATTCCTGAAACATGATGTCAGTATCAAATCTTTCAAAGCTGGTAGCACTGGAAGGAAAATGATTGGAATATAAACTCACTGTCTCCTTTCCTTAAAGGTCCCTGTGGCCAGAAGTCCTGCTTACAAGGAGACTAACCAGTTTGGAACATCGTCTCAAAGATAAAAGCAGAAAATGCAAACCCTCCAAGGTGTCTCACCGTAAAGAGGTTTTGGCTTGTCATAAACATGTTTGTATGAAGATTATTATATTCAACTGATGTTACTATGGCAACATTTCTATATAAGCAGATGACTGCTTAATCCAGATGTTGATCCAATTTAATTAATCTGATGGCTGTTTGAAATTAAGCAGATTGTTTAGTCAAGGTTATTAGAAGAGTAGGTTTGCTGATATGTTATGGAACCTTCTATATTTAATTTGTTGACAGCAGCATTGTTCCTGTGTACCAGTGGTGATCTAAGATGATGTAGTCAGATAAGGGGCAGGAGCTAGGACCGTATAAATATTTAGAATTGACATCTAATCCTGCTGTTACCTTTTATTTTTATTCATTCACGGGATGTAGGCGTCGTTGGCAAGGCCAGCATTTATTGCCCATTCCTAACTGTCATTGAGAAGGTGGTGGTGAGCCACCATTTCAGAGGGCAGTTAAGAGTCAACCACATTGCTGTGGGTCTGGAGTCAGATATAGGTCAGACGGGGTAAGGTGAGAAATCCTTTGGTAGAGTGTGAAAAGAATGGGTCCAGGAAGCAGCGAGGGAGGGAGAGAAAAAGTGTCTGAAGTTGGAATTACCCAATGTTGTAAATACAAAATGGAAATTTTCCATTCTCCCATGCTATCATCTCTTATCCTGAATCACACAGAAACTAAAGTATACACGAGGTCTAAAGGATTTTGTTTTCTCTTGGTGTTAAGGTGAATGAAAAAATAGATGCATGTAAATGTGGGCATGTGGGACTAAGCATGACAGCTCTTTCAAAGAACCAGCACAGGTACAATGGGCCGAATGGCCTCCTTCTGTGCTGTAAGTTTCTCTGATTCTATGACATAGATGAGAAAAAGTGGTAATGGATGAAAAAGTCAGTTCCTATTACTCCTGAGTTTTGCTCTCATCATAAAATGTCTCAAAGGAAACGAATGAAAAAATATTCTGCTTTGTTAAAGGCCAGTCAAGAGAAAGTAGTGCAGAACTGTGTGTGGCTGAGATGGTGATATAAAAGGAAGGAATCGTGAACTCCAACAGACTTGAGATTGGTCAGTGAAAGGAAGTATTCAAAGTATCAGGGAATTGGATAAATACTTAAATGGGGAAAATGGTCAGGGCTATGGGGAAAGCGCCGGGGAGCGGTACTAATTGGACAGCTCTTTCAAAGAGCCGTCAGAGGCACGATGGGCCGAATGGAATCCTTCTGTGCTGTATAATTCTATGATTCTAATTCAAAGTATCACGAGAGCACAGACAGAAATGGAAACACTGGCAATAGCTGGCCAATTTGCAGAGAAGCGGGTGCTGGGTGTCCCCTCCCAAGGAACAATCTGGATGCCCAGGCAGTCCCCTTACCTTGGCTTGGGGCCCCAGGTGGGCCCCACTTCTGCTAGAATCAGACCGATAATACATTGGGCCCAACTAAAGGCTGAGGTGCAGAATCACTCAACTTAGGGAGTCCCTGCCATGGCACTCCATAACATCAAGGTCTTATCAGGGCAGATGAAGGCTCTGTCCTCACAAGGCCATCACGGAAACTCATGTGGAAGGCCCAATGCATACCTGTTGTGGGGTCCCGACTGAATTTGCGGCCATTCCAGTGGACTTACGACAGGAATCCTCTGGAACAACCACGTGATTTCAGGGCCATGCTCTTCATCTCCATATTAATTCATTCTGATTGAGTACAGCATTTTTTTTGCATCTATCTATAACTATTAACACTGTCACATTCATCTCCCCATTTGTGCATTGCTTTTATTTTATCTTTGCCTTGCCTTGATGTTTTCCTTCCAAACATCTTTTCAGGTCCTTGCACTAGTGGATTCCAAGTTGGTCGAGTCTTTGACATACAGTGAGCCAACTTGAGTCCAAATCAAAAATCACATTTGTCAAATAACTATCTGAAAGGACCTTCAAGTCCTAGTCAGAAAAGTGGCCATTCACTGTATTTCATACTACCCTTTGTAATTGTTCTAGCTTTGCGCATTTCACATTTGGATTGACTATATTTTTGTCGTTTCTACAAGTTAATTGTGCCAGTAGCTGCTTGAGAAGTATTCAATGATCATGTTTACATGTTTACATCATGATTGGCCTCTTTGTTGTCATTTCTTTTCCAAAATATACATTGTGCAAAATCAGCCACAGTAAAATCATGTGGACCCACCATTTTCTTTGGCAGCTGTTCAATTCTACCAAAATGGATGTTTCCCCTCGTGGGGGAATCTAGAACTAGGGGGCATAGTTTCAGAATAAGGGGTCGCCCATTTAGAGCTGAGGAGAAATTTCTTCTCTTAGAGGGTCGTGAATCTTTGGAATTCTCTACCCCAGAGAGCTGTGGAGGTGGAGTCATTGAATATATTCAAGGCGGAGATAGAGAGATATTTGAGCTACAGGGGAGTCAAGGGTTATGGGCAGGAAAGTTGAGGCCAAGATCAGATCAGCCATGATCTTATTGAATGGGTCGAGGGGCCAAATGGCCTATTCCTGCTCCTATTTCTTTTGTTCTTAAAAGTAAGATTTTTTTAAATCTGTTTTTGACAAAATAAGGAAAATATGCCGCCAGAGTACAAAATTATTGGATATAACATTTTTTGAAGGTAAATATGTTTAATCGCATAGAAATCCTGCTCAATTTACAAGACTCTATGGCATTTATTTGCATATTTTAAAAGTATAACAAATAATCATTAATTAAAGTTGGGTATCGCTAAGCAGAATCTCATTGCATTGTTTTATTGTCTGTGCACTGTCCTACATATTAAGGAAGAAGGAGGAAAAAAAATCAGCAACAGTGAATATGTTGACATGATCTAGCAGAATTAATTCAATCTGACAGTGTGCGCTGACTTGGTTGTTGGTCATGTGTTCCTTTTAAGGGCAAAATGACTCTTCAGCTCTACCACAGTTGACAACCCATAAAGAATTAATACAGGTGCTTAAAGCATGAACATCGCGTGTGTGTATCCATGCCTACAACATGCTTTTGATGCAGTTGAACATTAAATCTTCTGCAAAATCCTTGAAGAAATTGATCTTATTTTACAGCACGCCAACATAATTTTTTGAAAGGAATGAAATGCTGTAAAGGGACCAATAGCTGAAACAGAGTCACATTACTTGGATTCCTTTTGAAAATCAGGTACAAAGATAAACTTGTATTTTTTTGTATCTTTTGCATTCATCAAGGTGAAGGATAGTAGCACTTCCCTATCTCAGGCATCCAATGTCAACATCAAGCACTCAAAGACCAGGTGTAGCAAGGTTAGATGCAGAGTAAAGTTCTCCCCATTCTGACATAACCATAGCCCTAACCTCAGAGGAGTACTTCCTGAATTGACCATCCAATGACCTGATCAAGATTGCCGAATTAGTAACAGTTTTGTGTGGCGGGCCAATGTCCACTAGGAACTGAGTTGAATCAGAGGAGGTTTTCATTCCATCAGTCTGGGCTCAGAAGGCCATCTCGGAAACTCATGTAGAAGGCTGGATGCATGCCTGTTGTGGGGTCCCGACTGAGTTTGCGCCCATTCCAGTGGACTTACGACGGGAATCTGCTGGAACAACTACGTGATTTCAGGGCCATGCTCTTCATCTCCTTATTAACTCATTCTGATTGAGTACAGCATTTTTTGCATCTATCTATAACTATTAACACTGTCACATTCATCTCCAAATCCCCAAAGTGGAGGACCAGTGCCGAACAGAAGGTAATTCCAGATGGGGAAGGCTATTTGACCCATTTTAGTTCATCTATTCCAGGAAGATCCTAGATTTCTCAAGTAAGCCACCTAAATGTTTCTTAAATATTTCCAGCACAGAGGAAATCTACCTCCATTATGAACTTTATTTTTCTTTCATTTTTTTAAATCGCGAGTATCAACGATACTGTTGGAGAAACTGTTTTTTAAGAATTGCGTCCAACAGTATAAGAGAATTGAATTAACGTGATTACACACTGTCATTCACTCAGTCTGGTTAATTAAATATGCCATCTCAACTATGTATGTTAATTCAAGTCTCTTGTATTGTCAGGCTCAGTAATCTGTAAGCTAGATCTCCTGGTATTATCAGCAGCATTCTCTATTTGAAAGAAATATTCAACACGCAAAAAAATTGAAATGATCAAAGTTTTTTCTAAGTGTTTTTGAAGGCAGTGATGGTGAGGTTTCCTATTTAAGGTGCTGCCTCAATGGAACAAATATCAAGCCCGCACTAGATTTGGAATGACCAAAAGCTCCAATGCAACGCGAACAAAGTATTACAAAATACATAAAATAAGCAATGTGATGACGAGTGTCCGATAATTGTGGTGAGAGGGTGTTGACAGCTCCACTCCTCTCATCGTTCTCTGCAGTTCTCGTGCATCATTCTTTGCCGTTTCTACTAAACAGGGAATGCTCTAAATGACTTTGTATTCGAAAATCACTTTTGAGAATGAAGGCTAAAAATCTAATTAATCCAACACGTGTGGGGTAAAAATTCAGCTGGGGCCATTTATGGCAGCGTGAATTGGGTCTCGGGTCTTATCTGAATAATTGAAGGCGAGCTAGTG
This sequence comes from Squalus acanthias, assembly GCA_030390025.1. Lineage (NCBI taxonomy): Eukaryota > Metazoa > Chordata > Chondrichthyes > Squaliformes > Squalidae > Squalus > Squalus acanthias. The sequence goes on from CM059443.1 coordinate 24,483,087, forward strand.
GTTCTGGTCGTACCTCTACAGGCAGCTCACCCGACAGGGAAGAACAATTTTGAGCCGCCTGTCTCACGACAGTGGCCCTCCGGTTAGTCTCAGGAGGGGGGTTGGAGTGAACTACAAGTAGGGTCGCCAACTCTGATTGGACGTATTCATGCCGGTTTCATCACATGACCTCCACCCCACCAGCCCACTCAACAGCCTTTTATCCCCATCTCCAATATTTTTATAAAATGTTCAAAGAATATTAAAAAAAATATCTCTTTTTTAATGGCGTTATGATTTTTCTCCCAGGTTGCTCGCAGCAGTGTCCAGGAGATTAATCTTTAATTCCCGGATTATATTGGCAACCCTAATTACAGGGGTGGGGGGGGGGGGGTCGTGATGCCTGTGGTGTCGAGGGAGCTCCTCCTGGTTCCACATAAAGGGTTGTAAAAAAATATATCCTTTTCTCAAACTTACCTTTCATTGGTGGCTGCTGAAGAATTCTGAGTGGGGTAGGCCCAACAGTCCCACATTGTGTGCAGGCCCGACAATCCCCACATTGTGTGCAGGCCCGACAGTCCCACATTGTGTGCAGGCCCGACAGTCCCACATTGTGTGCAGGCCCGACAGTCCCCACATTGTGTGCAGGCCCGACAGTCCCACATTGTGTGCAGGCCCGACAGTCCCACATTGTGTGCAGGCCCGACCCATTGCTAAATCGGTATGTTTTACAGATACACAAGGCCCTTTGCGGCAAGATTGATGGCCTGGATCCTGACAAGTTCGGGTGATGGTGAGACTCGGCTTCGGGGGCAAGGTGGCAACCGTGAGCTGGTACTCACAGCAGCTCCTCAACAGGAAGGCGTATGAGAAATAAAGCAAGAACTAAAGTCGCCTCAGCAAAGCCCACAGGGTGAATCACGAGAGGAGGGGAGAGAGCAGGACAGCAGCATAGAATCATGGAACCATAGAATAGTACAATACAGAAGGAGGCCATTCGGCCCATTGAGTCTGCGCCGGCTCTTTCGAAGAGCAATCCAGTTAGTCCCACTCCCCCACTCTTTCCCCATATCCCTGCAATTTTTTCATATATGCACATAGGAGTGGCATGCATGGCAACGAGCCACTAACCGAGTGAGCATGGTCTCAACTCCTCAGAGTACCTGACTCAGGATCCAGAGAAGTTTTACGACTTAAAGAGAGCAGAGGTAAATCACGAGTATTACTATGAAGTATCTGCACAGGGCACATATGGAGATAAGGGAAGGTAGCAGTTGTCTTTAAACATATATAATCTGTACTGACACGGAATTATGTTAAAGGATGCAAGTAAGGTATTAGAAGTGACAATATGATTATACATGGTGAAAAAATAACATCCTGTAACAAGGAATTCCCATGAACCTGCTATGAAACCTTTCTCAGTAAAAATCACACATTAGCCTCATTTGTTTTGGCCTGATTTTATGTTTATTGAGGCTTGCAAGGAATCAATACAATTTTGCTCAGTCACTTATCTGTGTATTGTCCTATTGGCAATGGTTTCAACTGGGCTTGCTTGTTAACTGAAGAAATTTCTTCAAAACTCACCCTGGTGTAACAAATGTAAAATATGCAATTTAGTATGGTATTTTAGCAGTTCACCATCATTTCTAAAACAAACAGTACATTGTAAAATAATTCTAAAATTGTAGTGGAGGAAGCAGCAATAATTGCAAGCCATGGGTGGCCGAGCTGATTAATTGGCCCAAAGAATACAGGTCAATGGAGATTGAGACTAGCAATCATATAGGTGCAGCTCATAGATAAAAATGGGCAGATATGGTACATTATGATAAAAATAGGAAACTGAAGGATCAAAAATGGAGGGATTGCAAAGCAGGTCTGGGAATAATGAGGCCAAACCTTTCATTGTAAATATTTCATTAAAAATGTTGGGAACAAATCAAAACAGAAAAACACTTAGAAGAGACATGTACAAATATTGTATCTGTAGAATGTAATGTACAGCTGGATGGCCTGAGTTAGACTGTGAGCTGTACCTTTTGCACAAGGGCCAGTGACGATTTGTTCTTGAATACTTGTGCAGAGCTCTGCTCCCCAGATGGTTAACTTATAGTATTGGAAGAGCGCAGGTGGGAGTGTCACTTCTTTCGTAACATTAGCAAGAATTAAAAAATAAGTTTATAAAGTTTCCTGGGAACCTGTAACACTGAGGCCACAATTTTATGCTTCGAGGTGGCTTGGGGGCGGGACAGCTGCCTTCCGGGTTCCAGTCCCACCCCCAACTACATCCAGCCCACAGACGTAATTTTGCGTCAATTGGCCTTGTTAAGCCTGCCCTGCGGGCTTGCCGGCCAATTAAAAGGAAGCCGGTATCAGATGACGTAATTTGATGACGTGTCATCTGCCGGTTTTCTTAAAGGAACCATGCACAATTTTTTTTGACAGTTGATTTTTCAGTGTTTGACAGCATTGAGGTGCTGCAAACACTGACAATCACTGTACAAAGGTGAGCTCTTGCACCCAGACTCTCCAGTGACTCCCTCCTTAGGCTAGAACAGATGGTAGCTGCAGGTGAGGTTACAGAAGCGATCTGTCACTAGTGAGAGAGGTTCTCCCAATGAGGTGGGACTACACATACAATTCAAAACTTGTTACAGGAAACTTTCGTTTATCCGGCATCGACGGGACCGGCGTGGTGCCGGTTTATCGAAAGTACCGGATAACGGAGAGTTATCTCTACCGAGGCTATTTTTAACAAAGAGACTCCAGGCAGCGCGGGAGAATCAACTCCTGCGACTGCAGTGTTTCGGACTTCCGACAGCGCCAGGAGGCCGAGTAGTGGCACTTTTGAAAAGTACCCCTACTGACTAAATCGGCGTTCGCGGACTCGGACTCAGACTCGGGATCGGCAACATTGCCGGTTATTTGAGAGGAGTTTTCGGAGCACTCGGCGTTCGCGGAGACTCGACTGCGACTCGGCAACATTGCCGGTTATTTGAGAGGAGTTTTCGGAGGATGATTTTTGCCGGTTAAGCGAGAATTCCGGATATTTGGGTGCCGGATAAACGAAAGTTTCCTGTACCTACAGAAAAGTCTAAATGCATTAAAAATGAATCTCCCAACATGTCCTTACCTCTGAAACTCACCAGTGCACCATTGATCCTTCACACCACTTCTGCAGCTGTCATCAATGCACAAACATTACAGTAGACCCACAGCACGCCACACTTACCTGGCGTGATGTCCGGATGTCGGGAAGCCCAAAGTAGAAGTGTCAAAATTGGAAAAAGCCAGTTAACTGCCTGTTAACAACCTGTTAACAAGCAGTTAAGTGGCTATAATCCTCTTCCCGCCGCTAGATGTTGGGTCCATGCGCAAATCAGGTTGTGTTTCAATGTCCCCTTCAGATGGCAGGATCTGTAATGGGGAAGCCATCAACTTTTGCGTACCTCAGGCAAGGGATGTATTTTCATTTTTCAGTGCAGCAGGGCTGTGGAGGCCAGCCGACGCTGTTTCCAACAGCAGCCAAGAGGTTAAAGAAAATGCAGCAATTTTTGCACTGTAACAGCACACAACTTCCCTCCCCTGAGCTGGAGCAAGCACTGATTCTCAGGTAGTAGTCCCACACAGCGCTTCTCCAACATATATTAGATAGCCGGAAAGGTAAAGCCAGATGCTTCTTAAAAAATGCACAGCCTGACTCCCACTGGAAGGGGGCTGGGAGGAAACTTGCATTTAGATCGTCCCTTTAACATAGAAGAATACCCCAAGCCAATTCACAGAGGCATAAGACAGAAAATGGACAACAAGCAAAAGAAGAAGATATTAGGAGGAGTGAACAAAAGCTTGGTGAAAGAAGTATGTTTTAAAGAACGTCTTAAAGGAGAAGAGAGAGAGAGGAGAGGCGAAGAGGATTAGGGAGGGAATTCCAGTGTGGGGCCTAGTTGGCTGAAGGCACAGTCACCAATGTTGGGGTGAAGATAGAAGTTGAAGTGCAAGAGGGCGGAGTCAGAGGAACAGAGAGTTTGGAGGGGGAGTTGTCGGTCTGAGGGAGATTGCAGAGATAGGGAGGGGAGAAGCCATGGAGGGATTTAAATACAAGGACAAGAATTTTAAATCTGAGGCATTGGGGGGACCAAAAGCCAATATAGGTCAGCGAGGACAAAGGTGATGGGTGAGTCGGACTTGGTGTGGTTAGGATATAGGCAGCAGAGTTTTTCCAAATGATGTGGATTTGCAACACTGACGAATATGCACAAAATAAATTAAGCTTTCATTCAAAATTCATCAAAAGTAGAAAAAAACCCAGAATAAAACAAAAAAAAATACTGTATAATATACACTATGATCTACTTCAGGGCATATAGGGCTGGGCAGCTGCCCATGAAATGTTACACTTATTTCCTCATGACCTTAGCTACAGTTTCTGCCTGCAGGTTCAATCAACCACGTTGCAATGATAAGCGCACGCTTAAGTGGTTTTCAAGCTTCACTGTGTAGGGTCCCTCCTGCAAACAATAGCACACTCCCGGGGACCCCCTGCAAATATTCACACACTCCTGGGAGCCCCCTGTCTTACCTTCTAAAAAGCAGTGTCAGCTACCCAAAGGAAAACAGAATAATTGCAGAAAATATTTTTTTTTAATCAGGATACAGCAACAGAAATAATGCCGGTATGTCAACCAATACAGAAATCTGATGATTTCAGGGACTTTCTAAGGTCCGAGGATCTCAGTTTGAAAACCTAGTGTTTATAGTAACCTTACCAGCAGTATGCTCGTACAGAAACAGTGCAATCTGTAAATAAAAATCACAAGTAACAAATGTAGCACACAATGAAAGGTTTTTACAGTTGTTTTGGCCCAGAGGCACTATCAGATCTACAGACTTGTTCAACATAAAATCCGACTGGTTCACTAATGTCCTTTAGAGAAGGAAACCTGCCATCATAGTGTCAGCCAGTGGCTCAGTTGGTAGCACCCTCACCTCTGTGTCAGAAGGTTATGGGTTCAAGTCTCACTCCAGAAACTTAAGCACAAAAACCTTGGCTGACACTCCAGTGCAGTATTGAGGGAGTGCTGCACTGTCAGAGGTGCCGTCTTTCGGATGTGATGTTAAACTGAGGCCCTGTCTACTCTCTCAGCTGGACATAAAAGATCCCAGGGCACTATTTTGAAGAAGAGCAGGGGAGTTATCCCCGATGTCCTGGCCAATATTTATCCCTCAATCAACATCACTAAAACAGATTATCTGGGCATTATCACATTGCTGTTTTTGGGAGCTTGCTGTGTGGAAATTGGCTGCCGCGCTTCCTACATTACAACAGTGACCACACTTCAAAAAGTACTTCATTGGCTGTAAAGTGCTTTGGTCATGAAAGGCGCTATAAAAATGCAAGTCTTTCTTTCTCAGTACCTGGTCTGTCCTCTATGAGATTCCAGTCCCACACCAATGTGTTTGACTCTTAACTGTCCTCTGAAGTGACCTAGCCAGCCACTAGTGATGGGCAATAAATGCTGGCCTTGCCAGTGACGCCCACATCCCATGAATGAATAAAAACAAAATATTGCTAATTTCTTCCTTCAAGGGTTATGGAAACATATTCACTGCAAGGCACGACCGGACATCTAACTCTAAAGACTGCTGGACTGCAGCGCTATTTTTTTTTAAGCTGAGTAAAATAAACCATCCGTTGACTTCCTCTCTCCTGTGGGGCAGTCAGACTGCTTTTTGCGCATCGCTGATGATCTCTCTTCAAAGAGCACCAGCTACAACGGCAAAATGCCTGGAGTAAAGTCTGTTTCGCCAGGCATGAGCACTAATCTGAAAAGTCCATTGCTATTTGCTCATTAATTATTTGCTGACAATAATCAAGGCTAAAAAGCATCAGTGAACCACAATGCGGGGTTTGAAAGAAACAGTCAAACAATACGGAATTTCCCCCCCCCCCCCCCATCCCCTCTGGGCTCCAGCAGCCTTTGTGCATCGAGTTAGAAAACATGGCAACATTTTCATAGAATATTGTGATGTTCTCCAAGCTGTATTAATTTATTTTGACTGCTACTTTTTTTTTTTTAGCTTATCTTCATCTAAACATTACATTAAAATGCACAGCATCTTTTGTTCTCCAGGGGAAGAAAGTGTACTTGATCTCTAATTTAAATAAATTTAAATATTAATTATAATATTGAAATAGCAATACAAATTTAAATATTTACAGTATAATTGAGATGCAGCTTAAAGTGACAAGATCCTTTTTTTTTGCTTGTTTGGTATGGTCTGTGATTGTAAGCTCACTAGTGCGCCTTACACAGTAAGTTAAGTCCTGATGAAGAAAAGAAGAAAGCATGGAACCAGATTTCCTAGAGAGATTTGGCAATACTGAATAAACTATTACTGCACCATAACTACAGTGTGCAGAATAATATAACATAATATAACCCGAAAGGTCATAACATGCTGAGGATGAAGAGTATGAAGAATGCTTCCCGTTTTATTTGACTTTGTTCTTTCATGTTTCCCTATTTTAATAGACAAACCTTAGGTTGAAAAAGCAGAGGTTCACACCCCATTGCAAGTATAAAAATAGAAGTCATAGCTAATAAGATGAGAATGATTGTCACCCCTCAGTCCAGGGCTGCAACAGGGGCAGATGTAAGGTGGCAGAAATGTGGACGTGATGGAACATGTCTCAAGCGATTTTTATGTCCCCGCCTGCCCAGATAGTCTGAAAAATCAGTGGCCCTTTACTCCCATTGGTTTATTTCCTTAATTAAAAGCTTTCCATCTTGTACATGGCTGTAGGGTGTGGGAAAGTGCCTGATGTGTCTACGTGTCAATCGGATGAGAAGAATGTTGATCGGCTCGATATATGTCCTCCTTCACAAGAAGTTCGCATTCATTAAAAAGAAACATTTAAATACATTGAATTTCACCCACTCTTTTAAAAAAAAAAAATTACCATTCACAAAGCAACAATTTAAAAGCTACAAAAAAGGAACCAATCAAATGTCTCAAAAAAATCAAGTGCTTTGTTACCATTATGATTGTTCCTTGTTCCCCTTTCATTAATTATCTCCCCTGGGAACTTCAGATGTGCTGTTTGTCAGTTCCTCATCTCCGCCTGTTTTTCCTGTTCCTCTTGTCTACCAGGAACTGCTGCTGCCACTAGACTTGGCCCTCTCTCAGAAGCCTCATCATGCTTTTCCATTCCAGAACTCCTACTTCTGAGCATGGCCCAGCCTTTGTTCAGCTTTTCTGCTTTGGACCTGGTTTATGTGTGACCTGGACTACACATCTGTACTAAAAACAGAAAATGCTGGAAATACTCAGCAGGTTCTGACGAAAGGTCGTCGACCTGAAACGTTAACTCTGTTTCTCTCTTCACAGATGCTGCCTGACCTGCTGAGTATTCCCAGCATTTTCTCTTTTTATTACACATCTGCACTGTTGTGTCTGAGCTGACAATTTCTTGAGTTGCCTTCGTAGCAGTGACTACAGAGCTCCAGCTCCAGCTCCCCTCCCCAAGCAGGTCCTCCTCGAACTCTCCATCTCACTCTGCTCTTGTTTGGCACCTCTGTCCTTCTTAGCAGCGCACAGACCCTGAATATTGCATTTTTACTTCTGCGTTCAAATGCAGCCCAGAGCACTGAAAATCTGGCTCTCATAATGATTATTAATATGATTATTAACTAAAATTTAAAGCATTGTTGGCAATTCCTATTCAGTTCCCAGAGGACACAAATGCACAGCAAAAAAACAACCTTTATAGACTGCACTAATAGCATTCTGCACCCAATTTAATTTCAACCAACATCCCATATTTTCCAAGTCACTGATCAAGTCCCCATATCTCAAGCAGACATGAATCTAAACACAAACTATGCCCGAGGCAGTTTGTCTAAAGCTGAATTCAACTTCCAGTGACTAATTCACTCTGATAGCATTAGGGATGTGGATAAGTATTTGTTCAGAAATCTCAACAGCACGGAGAGTGCAGAAAATGTAAACATACTGGTGCAGTCTATGTGTGTGAGTGAGTGGAGATGGGAAATGAGTTTGCTTTGTTGGTGGAGTGTATTATACAGGTAATTCTACAGCATTTTGCTCATGCTATATTATGCTATGTGTTTTTTGTTAATGTGGAGACTTGTTCCATTCCAGAGCACTGTCATTCCAAAACACAAATGGCTCACCTCCTGACCCTTCAATGCCACCCCACCATCTCCGGAGCTCAAGTCATAGGCATGATGGAATACTCCCCACTCACCTGGATGCGTGCAGTCACAACAGTACTCAAGAAGCTTGGTGTCATTCAGGACAAAGCAACCCCCTATATTAGCGCGCCTGCCACTGGATTCAATAGCCACCACTAGTGCACTGTGGCTGTAGTATGTATGATCGACAGGGTGCAATGCAGCAACTTGCCAAGCTTACTTTGACAGCACCTCCCCCGCTGGGACTTTTGCCACCAAGAATGACAAGAGGCCGCAACGTCATGGGAACACCATCAACCTACAAATTCCCCTACAAATTACACGCCACCTTGAATTGATCAAGTGTCACCTTTCCATTATTGTTGCTGGGCCAAATTCCTCAAATTCCCTGCTTAACACCATTGTAGGAGCACCAGCAGTACAAGGATGATGGCAGTTCAAGGAGACAGCCCATCACCACCTTCACAGAGGAATTGGTAATAAATGTGGTATCAAGTGCCATGGAATTTTTTACGTCCACCTGTGAGGTCAGATGGAGCCCTGTGTTAACATCTCATTTGCAAGGTGGCACCTCTGACAGTGCAGTATTCCCTCAGTACTGCACTGAACTGTCAGCCTAGATATGTGCTCAAGTCTCTAGAGTGGAGCTTGAACCCGTGACCTTCTGTCTCAGAGGCAAGAGTGCTACCAACAGAGCCATGGCTGACACCAATTTTGTTTAAATTGCTGCCTGCCGGGAGATCACAGCTCTCAAATAATGGCTCATCACCTTTTTACATATCCCAGATATTGCAGCGGAACCCAACATACAAGACAACACAATCTATCATAGAGCAAACATTCTGTCATCTGCAACAGTCACTTGGGTGTGTTGATCACTCCAGTGGAGCTTTGTAGCAAAGCTAGCTGAAGTGTGCTGATTCTTTGGCCTAGATTTTCTGATCAGTGTTATTTTAACATTGGCAGTAGCCTATTTATTTTAAACATCATGGGAACACCCATCATCTCCAAGTTCCCTTCCAAGTAAACCACCCTCCTAACTTGGACATGCATGACCGTTCCTTCATTGTCACTGGGTCAAAATCACGGCAATACCTATTTAACACCATGCTTGGAGCACCAACACCACATGGATTGCAGCAGTTCAAGAAGAAGGCCCACCACCACCTTCTCCGGAAGGAGGGTTGGGCAATAAATGCAGCCTTGCTAGTGCGGCCCACGGCCCGAGAACAAATAAAAATGAATTTAAAAGAATAATCAAAAGGTCCAGACTTTTGTGTTGTGCTGCATGTTGACCAACCTCACTATCCAGGACAGCATCCATCTTGTGGTCAATCAAGAAGGATCCCATGCCATGGCTATGAAGAATGAACGACTTGATCACCATGCATCACCTGAGAAAGCATTACCATTGGCAAAGAGGGTGAAAAAAGCCTCACACTTGCTTGTTGTAATTCAGGGCATTATCTGTGTCAAGGGGCATTAGTCATTCATTTGTCGAGCCTATATGAGACCACTGATGTTTACCCTCTAAACAACCACTTTGCCTATAATAAAAAAAGCTATGCAGGCAGATCGAGCAATACTGACACAGTTGTCCATTTGTATTATAGATATAGAAAATAGAAGGTCTGGCCACCAGTCTCTGAGAATTCAGCTCACTGTTCAACTCTGTCCCACAAAATGTTTCCCTCATTGTAAATCTATTAATGTGTTTTATGAAGAGAGAGCTTGTATGCTCTGAGAACCGTCACTGCCTGTCCTTATGCTTAATTACCTCATTCAACTAATACATTATGATAAAAGCTTTTTATAAAGCTTACAACCTCCATTAATGTTTAATTGTTGGGACAAGCACTTGAACAGAAATGCGAGTCCAAGGACATTACAAGAGTTCAAGTACATCAGTGAACCAAGCAGGTCTTACTAGTGGAGCTCTGTTCAAATCTCTGATATCATATGAAATTACTTTTGATGATTATTTCGAGAATACAACCTCTTGCAGGATATAAATGAAAATTAAGTAGTGATGTGACTAAACTTTCTCCACAAAACCTTTCCTCGTTTGTTCCCAAGTCCTATGGACCTGGGAGATTCCATTCACTACCTCCATCCATGCAGCTTTAACCTCTGCTTTGACAGGAGGGTGGCTTATACTTCTATAGAGGACCATTCTCCTCAGCTGAACCTCCTGTACCAGGAGGCATCATCAATAAAAGGGAGGTTCCTCTACATTCCTGCTTACAGACACATTTGGATATGTGGCAAAAAATGATCAAAATGTCATCTTATTGCTGAACCAGAACATTTTATGAGCACCATACTTTATAAGTTGGACTATTAAATGTGTACTTAGATATACTTAGCAGAATCAATAGTGTTCCCAATATCAGCCTCTAATTTCCTCCAAAGTCCACAAAAAACAAATCAGCCATTCTTTCTTTGGCAGGTGGCAGTTCTCTTGAGGCAAGTGGATCTTTGTGAGGCTGGCATCTGAGTACAGTCTTCTCCTCGCAGTTTACTTGACATCACTGAACCACTCTTGAATCCCCATTTGTTTCTTTATTACAAAGGATTGTGCTCATCTGCTGAGTAACCTTTTTGCATGCCTTGGAATTGACGTGGACTTGATGCTAAAGATGATGCACTTCCTCAGCACCTCTTCAACAATAGATTTACCCACTGTTCAGCGAATCTTGGCTTCCTCCATCTCTTTTGTAAGTTAATCACTTTCTTCAAATGAATGTTGAACAGTTTGCTCACAAACTAATTCTTCTGCCAAGTGTTGAACAGCATTATGTAAAATTCCAGCTTGTAACGTTTCAGTTGCCCTTTGCCAATGTGATGATGTTTTTATCTTTCTACTTATGTGATTACATCTGAGTGGCCAGATTCCCTTGTGAAAGTAGCCTTAAAAACATGAGATAATGAATGAAAAATACTATCCCAGAACAGTCGCAGGTTCAGTATTTTGCTGTTGAGTATGCGAGACGACCTATCTGCTAGTTGAGGTAATTTTTCCTGGTGAAGCTGTCAACAATGAAATAACCAGGTAGGCAAGAAAAAGGTTAAATATCCTTGCATGCATGTAGCTCACTTCTGGGTGTCTTGTTATTTTATTCAATTTATGCCGTTTTCATTATTTATTTTAAATGTGATTTTAACATGTGTTGACAGCTTCAGCTGAGATGCTGCCGGCTGACAGTCTTCCACATTGCACAGCAGAGCATCATTAGCGAGAGCATATTATTCTCAGAAGGATATTACAACTCTTTGTAACATAATCCACTGAAGGATTACACCATCATGACTGACTAAAGGGTACGGCAGGTTTGTTCTATCCACTGTGCTTTAGAGTTATTCTATACTGTAATTTTCAGTGTTTAATATATGGGTAGCAGCTACCAGCCTATCATTGTAGGCATGAATCTTTGTGGGTTTCATCAACGTTCGGCCCTCCTGCCCTCAGTCATAGACCGGGCATTAGGTTTCAAATTTTACTCCATCCCCAATCCCCTTTAGCAGATATTCACCCTCAAGTTTCTCCCAAACAGTAAGTTGCAAATCTTGGCTCAGCTGTCAGGCACAAGCTCAGCAAAGACAGCACGACTTGTTGGTAAAAGGAAGGGTAAATCAGTAGGAATTCCAACTCAGTATTTCCCACTGCCTCGCTAAGCAGATATCTGTGGTTGCGGGCCTATCTTCTCTACTTGGGGAACAACGACATTTAAAGTTTTGCTGGATCCCCTCTCCGTGCACACCATATGCAAGCTTTTAGTCAAGTTTTTAAAACTGGTGAGAGTATCATAATAATATAGAAATTGATTGAAAAAATTATTTCAATGTACCCCTCGTGTGATTTCCTGTCGCTCAGCCTGACCATCTGAAGTGGACATAACAGGAAGCATTACATGTGAAAGAGCTTTCAAGGGGCAAAGAATTTGGGTGGATTTTTTTTTTCTTTTCTGTTTGCCGGTGGCTTTTTATATGTTATGGGCATTAGAACATTTCGGGGATGTTTATGTTGAAACAAAAGGAATAAATATTGTCTGCAATTTTACTAGAGAGCTGGCTGTAATTCAAGCATTTACAGGACTTTACCAGAACATGAAGATTTCTAAAGAGCTCTTAAAATACAAACATTCACTTCAGCTCAAAGAGTGACAATGCATCTAACAGCAAGCTGCTGAGTCCCATGCTAGTTCACAAGTCACTGCAAAATTGATGATGGTTGATTGAGTTCATGGTTGAAGTGGCACAAGATGAAAGAAGACATGACAGGGAGATCAGCTGCCAACAGAGCTGGACTGCCTGTGCCCGCAATTTTGCCATCAATCATATCTGCTGGCCCTGCCACTCCTACTGGATAATGACCAAAGGTACATGCCTCTGCAAGCTCTGGGACAGCAAGGAGGCAATTGCAGAGCTGTGCCATCTGCTGCAAAGACACCTGCAGCCAACCTGCAATATAGGGTATGCATTGCCAGTTGCAGTCAAGATCACCACTTGTATCAAATAGGTGATTGATGCATTGGTCAGTATGACCAGCACTTTCATCTGTTTCCACACTGAATAGCAAGACATATCGGCACGGACTCGGGCCGAATGGCCTCCTTCTGTGCCATTATGACTCTATGACTTATGACTCTATGAGATCTGTCCAAATTCACTGCACTGTGAGATGTCCTTAAGTACAGCGGGTCATCAATAACAGCCACAAGACCTTCCAGACAGCAGATTTATGCTCCTCTTCTGTCACCACTGTTTGCTTCTCTTCACCTGTGTACTGTGACTTACTTGGTGCTACCTCTCAAGCTTACTAACTGTCTTCTGACATGCACATAGTTCTGGTGGAGCTTGCAAACACTGGTGAGAGGGACACTGGGTACTGTGGGGGTCTATCTTGTTGAGAGTCACTAGCAATGCTGTTATGCTACACTTGCAAGCCTACAATGACAGTAGAGTTTTGAATGCTAGAATATTGGCTCTCAAGACAGATCCTCCAACAAAGCTTGCATTAAGAGTATCATGGAATTGTAATTTCCGGCCCTTCCTCCCTCCAGTTCAGGTCTGTTCCCTTATATAATACACCAGCTTATGCAAATAGACAGGTAGTTGAGACATTGTAAGTTGAAGAAGCAGTTATAGTGACAGAGTCAATCCCAACGTGCAGCCAATCCTGTGTATCAGTAAATGGCAGTGCATCATGAGGCTAGGTTGTGCTTGAATGAAGAGGAGGTCATGTTTGCCTACTGAGATAATAGATGAAGGTGAAGCCAAAGGCCTTCCCAAGCTCAGGGTTAGTATCAGAGATAAGGAGGAATTTCTTCTCTCAGAGGGTCGTGAATCTTTGGAATTCTCTACCCCAGAGAGCTGTGGAGGCGGAGTCATTGAATATATTCAAGGTGGAGATTGACAGACATTTGAACTACAGGGGAGTCAAGGGGTATGGGGAGAGAGCAGGAAAGTGGTGTTCAGGCCAAGATTGGATCAGCCATGATCTTACTGAAAGGCGGAGCAGGCTCGAGGGGCCAATTGGCCTACTCCTGCTCCTGTTTCTTATGTTCTTTCTTATCCTGCTCTTGTATATATTGTCCCCCTTCTCACTCACTCAAATATAGGCATACTCACAGCTATCGAAACATCACATACAGTATCTTGTAATGCAAGCTTTGTTTGAGGATCAGTAAATGGCAGTGCATCATGAGGCTAGTTTGTGCTTGAATGAAGCCCTTAGAAGGTGTCAGTGCGCCAAATCCTTTGGTTGCAAATTGCATCATGAATGTATTCCCTGCTGGAGTATGGGTATGCACGGTAAGCAATGAAAGAGCTATAGAGTTGTCTGAGGCATAGGCCCTGCAGTAAATGTACAGCAGGTGATAGCCAACATGCCCACGGAGGCCATCTAACTGGTATTATTGTACTCTTTAGCTGTACTTTGCCAACTTTCTTAAGGTTTTGCACCTTCCTCCACATCTGTAGCAGTTACTGTAGACACGGTTAGCGGTGGCCATCATCTCATGCGAGATATGCTGCATTGACTGATGCCTGCCATCAAGCAGAAGGTTTGGGTACTGCACCACTCCGTCACTTGCCCACAGACTTCATTTGCTGCCTCCACTTTTTCTTGCTGTCTGCAATTTCCTTCCTTAAAAAGTTCAAACTTTCTTTTGACTCATTCACAATGATAAATTGTAACTTCCACAGCTCACTGCTACATCCCGAACTCCCTTGCCTCTGTTTATGTAGGTGTTGTGCTCTGGAGTTTCACACATATACAGCTCGTATCCATAATAATGAGTCACAAAGATGTGACTGCCTGAAAGTCATCACAAAGCACTGGAGAGAAAAAAAAAAGGTCTGCTTTACGCCAGCTACTTCTGTTGCTGAACATTGCCTTTTGAATCATAGAATGGTTATAGCGCAGAAGGAGGCCATTCGGCCCGTCGATCCCGTGCCGGCTCTCTGCAAGAGCACTTCAGCTAGTCCCACACCCCCGCCCTTTCCCCGTAGCCCTGCAAATTTTTTCCCTTCAGGTACTTATCCAATTCCCTTTTGAAAGCCACAATTGAGTCTGCCTCCACCACCCTTTCAGGCAGTGCATTCCAAATCCTAACCACTCGCTGCATAAAAAAGTTTTGCCTCATGTCGCCTTTGGTTCTTTTGCCAATCACCTTAAATCTGTCCCCTCTGGTTCTCGACCCTTCCGCCAATGGGAGCAGTTTCTCACTATCTACTCTGTCTCGACCCCCGCCCCGGGGAGTTTGTTAGTGCTGTTGGGGAGGGTTTAAACTAATTTGGCAGGGGGATGGGCACCAGGACGTAGCATTAGAAAGGAGAAACAAGGTGCACAAAGGATGGGAAGAGACAGATAGCACTAGAGTAAGAAATACTAAGGTATTAGGTGCGGTCAGGCCAAGAGAGATTACAAGGTCTAAGACACGTTTACAGTGCAGGTGTGCAATTGAGCTCAAAACTTGTAAGTATGCTTTGTAATCGTGTTTGCTGTGTGTCAGTCTCCAGTGGGCCTAGGGGGAAGAGTGGATCACAGTATAACTTGGGGAGAGCAGTACATGGAGGCAGCAGGTTGGAGTGTTGTACTCCCAGGATTTGATCTGAAGCAAAGGTTCATCCAGTGGAAGCAGTCCAGTAACTGCGCTGGCTCGTGTTGGCATGAGATCTATCCTGGTTATTCTGTGCTTCCACGTGAGGTTACTTATCTCTAAGGGTCTGAATCCCTTTGGATGTTTGCTGTCGCCTTTGAAAGCTGCAGCAGTACTGGATATCCTGCCCCACCCCTCCTTTTGCAAGCTCCCAATGGGAAAAAACAATTAAGGCTTGAATTTGACATATATATTAAATTGGAGCTGACCCTGGAAGATCTGACAGTGTCACCGTGCGTAGTTCATTAGCAGGCAAAGCTTGCTGTGAAGCACTTGGGCAAAAGAGGTGCTGAACTCAGAAAATCCACCCCACCAGTATAATATACCAAATTCTAAAATACCAGATTCCATTTAATTAAATTGGATTAGAGGATATACAGCACAGAAACAGGCCATTCAGCCCAACCAGTCCATGTCGGCGCTTATTCTCCACGCGAGCCAAAACGGAATCAAGATCGTAGGAAGCATATGCTTTCCTTTAAATTTCAATACAATTTGGATAGAACACGGCGTAATATATTAAAAGTTAAATGACAGGATTCCCTCAGAACTCATTTGTTACTCATCACATATAGTTGTTCCTGATTACCTAGTGGATGAAGCCATTGCCTGTGATAGTTTGAAGCATTACATGCCAGAAGGTCCCTGGTTTGAGTTATTTCAGCTGGGACAGAACCAGAACCAGAACCAGAACCAGCCAGGGTTCAGGCTGGGAGAAGAGGAATCAGTCAAGTTTCCCTCGACTGAATGCGATCCAATGATCCTTCTGGAAAGAACACTTGTATGGATGTCAGCTGTGACATCTTCCGCGATAAAATAGCTCATTGATAATCACTGTCCAGGCTCACATGAAGAATGGTCAATTGAGCTAAGTACTAGATGTCTGCAACAGTATCCTGGCAAGAGTTAATGCCTTCAGTTGAGAAAAAAAACCTTTCGTAACATGAAAGATAAAACGAATATGAAAATCACAAGAAGTTGGAGTGTCAAAAAGCCTTTGAAAGCATCCAACATCATCACAATTCCAGCTGAATATGCCAAAGTTGCAACTTTTTGTAGGTCTGTTTTGTCTTCAGTGCTGTGTGATGACTTTCAGGCAGTGACATCTTTGCAACTCATTATTATGGATATGAGATGTATATGATGTGAAGCTCCAGGGCAAAATATCTACAAAAATAGAGGCAAGGGAGTTTGGGATGCAGCAGTGAGCTGTGGAAGTTATAATTTATCATTGTGAATGAGTCAAAAGAAAGCTTACATTTTTGAACTCTTGTAAACACTAGTGGACTAACAGAAAGTCCTCCCGGGGGGGCGGGGGAACAGTTAGAGAGGCTGTGGTAGGTCGATCCCCCATAAGCTGGATTGACAGCAAAGAAGAAGAAGAACACCAGGAGGCAATAGAGATATGGAAACGTTAGTATTTGATTCATCTCTGTTCGAACTCAAAATGTTGTACATTTCGTGCAGCGTCAAAGAAACAATTATTGCATTTGTATGCTGACTGATCACATCATCAAAATGTACGAAAGGATTTCACACAATTAATGAATTTGGAGTGCGGTGATGATTGCTATATGGGCAGTACCAGCAACAGTCCACAGAGGTTGATGTGTATTTTGTTAGTGTTGGTTGAGAGGAATGTTGGCTAGGACACCGGGAGAACTTCCTGCTCTTATTCAAATAGTGCCTTGGTATCTTTAACATTCAGCTGAACAGGTAGGCAGAGCCTCAATTTAACTCTTCATTTGAAGGACAGTACCTCCAACAAGGTAGCATTCCTCAGTACTGCACTGGAGATTCTAGATTATGCACTTAAGTCTTGATGTGGAAGACAAGTACACAATCATCTGACCCAGAGGCGAAAGTGCTAAGCTCACATGTTCCTACATGTTAGGCAGAAGAAAAACAGTCAAAGTCCTGTGGCATTGGCCTAGAAATTCGACGACACTGGGCTCATTTTACAGGCGTAAAACAGGCTCAAAGGTATCCAGCATGAGCGCCGCATCCCGAGCTGGAGGTATGCCACCCGCCATATTGGTATAGGCATCAAAAGTGGCGTCCAGGGCCCGCGCCTGAAACAGGCCTCGGGCCCTTCACGAAATTGGTTTGCCCTGAATGCAGCTGCCGCTGGGCCGGCTGTGTTAAGGAAAACCAGTTCCACATGTGGCCTAACCAGCGGTCCGTAAAAGGATTGCTGTAGGGCACCAACAAAAAATGTAAGTTTTAAAAAAATACGTACCTGATGTGGAGTGCTCTTCCCAACTCCACATTAAAACCGCGGGCTGCTTCCGGGCACCATTCGCCCCCACCCCTCTCCTGATTGCTGCCTCCCCCTCCACGACCGCCCCCCCCCCCCAACCCGGTGGCCCCCCCCCTCCCTCTCGGTTGATTGCCCCACTCTTCCAAGACACAGCGGCCCGAAATTCAATTGGCCATTGCCAGTAAGCTGCCTAGGGACACCTCACAAACGTCTGCAGCTCACTGGTGTTCCTCTTTAATGGCTGGCAGCATTAAGAGCTGCTATTTCACTAGATTTTCCGATCCTCACCCAAGGGTGACACAACCAAGCTCTCAGCAAGCTTTTCCTCTGTTTATAGCTTATTTAAATTAGGGGATGGACACCCGTCAGAAAATTCAGCTCGGCCAGGCTTCTTTGCTGCTTTCACAAACAAGCCTGGGCATTGAGTTAGCTCAACCACATTCTTCCTATTGTCAGAACATAGGGCGATAGTGTCAATGACAACGTGGATTGAAAAATTGGTTTTAATTTACTGTCTCATTATTGACATTTTCTCTATACGGACACACTAAGGAGCATGGGTAGATTACTCCCAGGAATTTGCCATTACACAAAATGTCTATCCCATAAACTATTATAAGAGTTTGGCTTTAACTCCTTTTCAAAAAGTGGACAGTAAGTCACCATCTCTAGGAAATTCCCAGTGAGGTTTACAACTATCTATCATTTATCTAATAACTCTAGTTTTGATTTCGGCACATTACCACTAGCTATCACATTTTGGATCAATTAGTAATGGCGGCACGGCAACCACCTGACAAATATTGCGCTGGAAATTCTATTTATTTTGAGACAAATTAAAACAGTACTTCAAAAACAATGATCAGCCTGAAAAAGTGAAGAAAAAGACTCCACAGAAGTTGTTTCTGACAGTTTTGCGAGAGCCTGCTGTATATCAGAGAACGTGTGATTCTGTGTGTTAATGACGTCATCTGACAAATGTAATAAATCAGTTGCCACGCATCTGGAGAGTGAGAAATGAAATGTTTGGAGTGATGAATTATCTGAATGTGATATAATAACCACATAATGGTCTCTGCCTGGTAGGTATTGCCAAAGTGAATCTCAGACTGCTGATAATAGACATTGTCCCTGTATCTGTCAACGAATCAGGGTAATGGTATTCAGGATGACATTTATCATGTCTGAATTTCTATAACTGAAACCACTATGGATTTTCTGGCTTCTCCCAAGTTACACTTTATGCCAAAATTCAACTCAACCTTTCCCTTTTTTTTAAACTCTCATTTATTTTTTCATAATGTTGATTTTTCTATATTCGGTGTCACTAATTTAGAAAGTGTGAAAGAGGAAAATAATAAACCTCACTAATCCAATCCTTTTCCAACTCGTTCGATACCCCAATACAGTATCTGTCTCTGTGACTTCTGTGCTTCATCTTTGACACCCCCTACAGGGCCAAGATGCACCCATTATTGCAAGCTGTTACAACTACCTGTCAAATCCAATAAACTCAAGCTGAGTAACAGGCTGTTAGCGTCCCTGTTTCTACCATAAGCATTGTCAGCTGGATATGAAAAGAGCTTCTTTATGTGCTTTTATCCATTGAACCCTTTTAAGTCACCTTAGAAACACGCAACAACAATACAAGCTTTCAGTCAGTTTGAGAGATTTGAAAAATCTTACTTTAAGTTTGATGCTGAATTACAGAAAGCAATAGTCTTTCCACAATATAATTGAAATTGAATTGTCAAGACTATCATTTAGATTTTGAAAAGTAGATGGGTGCTATCAGCAATATTATGACCGGACAAGTCTGGAAACATTTGGTGCCATTGCCAGCCATCTTAAACAAGACATTGGTAAGTAAAATAGATGTAATTATCAATTCTACCAAATTATTTCAGAAGCCAAGCAGTTTCAAAGATATTACAGCATTAAATTTTAGATAATCAGACCTCAGTGGAAACTGTAATTCTGATGATCAAATCAATGGTTTAAAAGTTACTATGCTTTTCACATACATAAACAGCTTCAAAAAGTTAAACTTAAATAATAATCTGTAGACCCCGAAATTCTGGGGTCCTTACTCTGCCACCAGATGTATAATGGAGTGGGACACCCGTCCATTGACATCCAACGCCATAGATTTATAGAATTACATAGAATTACATTACTTGGAGTACTGCATACAATTCTGGTCGCCATATTATAAAAAGGATATAGAGGCACTGGAGAAGGTGCAGAGAAGATGTACAAGGATGATACCAGAAATGCGAAGGTATACCTATCAGGAAAGGATGAACAGGCTGGGTCTCTTTTCTCTTGAAAAGAGAAGGCTGAGGGGGTGACCTAATAGAGGTCTTTAAAATTATGAAAGGTTTTGATAGAGTGGATACAGAGAGAATGTTTCCACTTGTGGGAAAGAATAAAACTAGAGGCCATCAGTATAAGATAGTCACCAAGAAATCCAATAGGGAATTCAGAAGGAACTTCTTTACCCAGCGAGTGGTGAGAATGTGGAACTCGCTACCACAGGGGGTGGTTGAAGCGAATAGTATAGATGGATTTAAGGGGAGGCCAAATAAGCACATGAGGGAGAAGGGAATAGAGGGTTATGCTGATACAGTTAGATGAGGAAATACGGGAGGAGGCTCGAGTGGAGCATAAATGCCGGCATGGACTGGTTGGGCTGAATGGCCTGTTTCGGTGCTGTATATCCTATGTAATCCTATGTACATAGAATATACAGCACAGGAACAGGCCATTCGACTCAACCAGTCTGTGCTGGTGTTTAGACTCCACACGAGTCTCCTCCCATTCCATCTACCTCATCTCAGCCTTTCAGCTTATCTTTCTATTCCCTTTTCTCTCATGTACTTGCCTAGTTTACTTTTGAAAGCATCTAAGCTATTTGTCTTAACCACTTCCTGTGGCAGCGAGTTTCACATTCTAAACGCTCTCTGAGTAAAGAAATTTCTCCTTATTTCCCTATTGGATTTATTAGTAACTATCTTGTATTTATGGCCCCTAGTTTTGGATTCTCCCGCAAGTGGAAACATTCTCTCCACATCTACCCTGTCCAACCCATTCATAATTTTAAAGACCTCTATCAGGTCTCCTCTAAGTCTTCTCTTTTCTAAAGAATAAAGCCCCAACCTGTTCAATCTTTCCCGCTAGCTGTAATATCTCAGTTCTGGTGCCATTCTTGTAAATCTTTTTTACACTTTCTCCAGTGCTTTTATAGCAGGGAGACCAGAATATATAATAACTTCGCTACTTTTGAATTCTATACCCTTATGAAAAAAATCCCAGTGTTGTGTTAGCATTTTAAATTGCTTTGCTGGCCTGCGATGTTGCCACCTTGCTCACCTGTATCCCTAGGTCCCTTTGCTCTTCCACCTCATTCAGTTTCTTATTTTCTAAGGTGATGTTTCTATTTTTCCTAACAAAGTGCATCACCTCACATGTATCTATGTTAAAGTTCATTTGCCACTTAACTACCCCGTCTGCAAGTTTTCTAATGTCTCCTTGTATTATGCTGAATTCTTCCTCAGTGTTAGCTATATCCCTAGTTTGGTATCATCTGCAAATTTTGATATTGAGTTACTTATTCCTAAATCCAAATCAATTATGTAAATTATGAATAACTGTGGTCCCAGCACTGATTCTTGTGGAATACTGCTTTCTACCTTCCTCCAATATGAATAACTACCCTTTACCCCTACTCTCTGCTTTCTATTTCTTATCCAATTTGCCACCCATCCAGCTATTTGTCCACATGCCCTAACCTTTGTCATGAGCCTACCTTGTGGTACCTTATCAAAGGCCTCTTGAAAATCCCAAGTATATGGCATCTACTACATTAACCTTATCTACTCTTTCCAATAGCTCTTCAAAGAATTCAGGATAGTTAAGCATGACTTAGCCTTTTGGAATCTGTGCTGACTATTTTTTATTATAGTTTCTGTCTCTAGATGCTCTTCTATCACTTCTTTTAGTGTAGATTCCATTATCTTTCCTATCACTGACGTTAAGCTGACTGGTCTATAGTTCCCAGGTTTTGTTCAATCTCTATTTTTGTATATCCCAAATCACAGGGGCAGGTGGCTTGGGCCTGTATGGACACAATAGAGGCACCCACCTTAACTGAGGTAAGGGAAATCGAAGTGTCACCCTGCCACTCCGACTGTGGAGCAAGAGGCCTTAAACAGGCTGAAGACAAACGTCAAATATATTTGTTTTTTACCCTGAAAGCAAAAGTGGCCAAACATTTTAAGGTAATTGATCCCTTCTGGAAATAATTACATTTGCTTAGGGAACCTTCTGAAGCCTTGTGTTATTGTGCACAGATCACTCAAGGTTCACAACCAATGCAGAGAAGCCATAGGAGACAGCAGACAGGATATTGGGTTGTATTAATAAAACCATTCATTACAAATCAAAGGACACTATTCTGTCATTGCACAGGTCGTTAGTGAGGCCGCACCGGGAGAACTGCACCCAGTTTTGGTCCCCTCACATGGTGGGCGACATAGTGACCTTGGAAAAGGTCACTAGATGAAACAGAACCAATAATTCATAAAGTCTCTGTAGCATAATTGGTTAGACTTATAGATCACAAAAGGCAAGTACAACTGAGTCTTTTAACTTTTTCCTATTCCAATGAGTCATACCTGAAAACCCCAACCCTGTTCCGAGCACTGTCTACTGCTGACCCTATTATGTCACAGGTACTCTCCAATTTAGGAGACTTCATTTCCGACTGATTCCACAGGAAAGCGTGGCCTAGATCAACAATTTAAAGTGCGTGAAAAATGCTTTGGGCCATTTGCTGAATAGGTCAGACCTAAGCTCAATGATTTTTAATTACTGCATTGATATTGTTATTTAAACACAATTCTTTCCTGCTTTAATTTATTGGTTCCCCATTTTTGATATCCCATGATGTCTCTTTCCTCCACACAATTTACCATATTGGGGACAGTGGCTAATCCAAAGCTTCTCTATGGTAATAGCAATCCATGAACAGTCAATAGGAGGCTTGCTTGTTGTAAAGTAAATGGTTCTGTTCCTTGCCTCAAGGACAGAAACTCTAATGGCCCAGATTTTGCGGTGGGTATGACGGTGTACTCTGAGAGTACGCCGTCATACCGCCTTTGAAATATACCGCAAGTTCGGGATTTCCGCACGCACTTGCGCATGTGCTAAATCCCGAACTTGCGATCTGTCAAGGTACGCCTCGACAGATCATCCGCACCGCCTTGGAAATCACAATTGCTGGCACACAGTTGGGCGATTTGCCCAGCAATTACGTCCGAAAATTTTACGGTTAGCGACAGCAGGCGCAGGAGTCTGTTTCACATCTTAAAAGAAGATCTATGTGTACGTTTTGGTGGAGGAAACTTTTTTTGTCGGTCGATTAAAGTTCAAATGGCCGTGCCTTTCAATTTAAAGCACAAATAATGCGACACGGTACAGTACTGTCACCCAATCTTCAAAACCAGGAAACATGTCAAAAGGTTTCAATTTTTCTAGCTTGACGTTCAATATAAATTGTTGCTTTTTATATGTGTATGTGTGAGAGAGACGTACACAAGCACACAAGTAAATATTTAAATAGCCTGGATAAAAACATCTCCTAAAGTCAAAACACACTTCACACAGCGCAGTGCATGCCCTCAGAATGTTTGACTTTGCACAGATTTTTAAGCAGAAATCAATTCAAGATTCCAAGGACAACATTTAGTTTCGTTTCAACAGTGTCTAGCAAGGGGATGTTATCTTTCGTGTACTTTAGTTTTATATCATTAAACGGAGAGCACACATCCAAAATTGTACAATCTAACAGTAGTAAAAACATTTTTAGTTATGTTTTGCAAGTTTCATGTGAACACACTATTTAGCATAGTCTCTTTTACCTTCAGTTAAATTCTGAAAATTAAATTGATTACTCATGAAAAAATATCCTTTAGAAACACAGAAGGCCAGACAGATAGAAAGTCTTCATTTTAATTACTTGGGAAGTTGATTAAGAAAGTTAAATGATATGAACATCTGTCAGATTTCAGTGACCAAGTCTGTCCTTTCAACTCAAAAATGAACAACATAACAAACAATATAATGCATCTCTAACCAGAAAAATAGATTTATCTATTACCAGTCTAAATGAAGTCTGAATAATATATTTTAATCCTGAAGATTAAAATTGAATATATGGCTGGGAATCTCTTTCTGAAGTTCCACAACATTACTTGTAGTGTTAGAATTTACTGAGTATCAAAACAGGAAGTTGTATACATAGGGACTAATAGATTGTGAGATTGGATGAAAAAAATAAAACAAAATGCTGATAAAAGTCCAAGTACCAGTTTAATTAAAAGTTTTTAGACGTTTTTAAAGTGTTTAGAATGTAATTTCAATGGAAGAGACTGAAAGAAGTTTCTGTGGGCGTGGCCTAGTTTGGACAGATTTTGTGTGCGTGTCTTCCCTTACGCAGAGGCTGTACGCTGCGCTCCTGTCCTCCATGATGTCATACGCTGCGCACTACTCTGCAGCGCCGAAGAACAAGTCTCCGTTCTGGGCCTCGTACGTATTCTTTTCGTGGGTCGGCGGCGTACTCAGTAGTTATGCCGCCGACCGCAATCTTTGGGCCAATATTTTTTTGTGTGACCTATTAGAATCGCCAGGAACTGAAAAGCATCATTCCAACTTCAGCAGGTTCTGTTGAATGATGGGCAGTACTGAAACTCCTCGCCTTGGTAACTTCCCATGATGGCACAGCTGAATTCATAAATTCAGTATGTAAGGAATTGAAGAGCGAATCTGTGTGTGAATAACAATGAATGGCAGCACCAACACACTGGTCATGGAGCTTTTTAACTCCATGAATGGTTAGTTCCTGCTTAACCCCAGCTAGGGAATGATTGATAGATATACTGTGGACTTCTGTACTTATGTGAACAATGCTTCAGTATCCTCAATCAACAGAAGTCACTCTGACTGGAGATACTCTACTGCCAGAAACCTTCCTACCTCATCAGGTTTAGGAGTTGTTTGGTTATTTCCCCACAGACTTTGGCATTGAAACCCGTACAAACACATCTCTGCAGCAGTAAGGGCTGGACACACATAGGGGTAGAAATTAGTCTGGACCTGTTTTCCAGTCCAGGCTTGATCCTCAGGCCTCATTAGCGTACTTGGTGCGAGCTGGCCAAGCCCTCACTGGTAAGTCCCGGGAGTGGGGTTTGGAGCGGGCTACAGGAGCGATTGTGACTCCTATGGAGTCAGGGGAGCAATCCAGCTCCTTCGGCTCCACAGGGATGTAAAAAAACATTTTCACAACCTACCTCAGTTTGGCGGCCACTGAAGATCCCCGAGCGGGGCAGGTCCCGACACATGCCCTGCTCATCGGAAACAAATTTCGAAAGGGGGTACTCAACAGGCATTACGCCCCTCATTTACATATTCAAGCCGTCTAATGCCTGTTTTAGGCGTCTGCCCAGGATGCCTATAAAATGGGTCCCACAAATTTAGCTGTGGGACCGATGCCTGTGTAGATTTGGCGCAGGCCGTCCCATTGCTAAATTGGTATGCTTTTCATCTGTTTTACACCCAAAACATGGGTGTAATACATACCAATTTCTTCATACTCTCCAGATCAATCAGTCCATGATTACTGTCAGGAAAAGATGGATAATCCCTTCGCCCACTAGACGGCTCGTAAAGATGGACATGTTTGATCTGATCCATGAATCATTAAATTATAAGAATAAAACAGCAGGCAATAATCTACTCCTTGCTGTGGATCGTACCACAAACAGCCAACTTTTGCCCAACATCTGCTGTAACTAACTGGAAATTAGTGGCTGTACACATGTGCAGCAAGACTTTTTCCTTTGTTCTCCATTGGGAAATGGTATGCATAAATCTAAAGTGGCCTAGATTTTCCCAATAAAAACAGAAAATGCTGGAAGCAGGTCAGGCAGCGAGAAACAGAGTTGATGTTTCAGGTCGATGATCTTTCGTCAGAACTGCTTAACTCTGTTTTTCTCTCTTCACAGATGCTGCCTGACCTGCTGAGTATTTCCAGCATTTTCTGTTTTTATTTCAGATCTCCAGCATCCGCAGTATTCTGCTTTTGCTTCTAGGGGGGAATTTTCCCAGCCCTGTGGAGTCGGGACTGCCGGGAAAATGACAGAAACTGGGAGCGGGTACCGAACCCGCTCCCAACCCGCCTCCGTGCCATCTTCCCGGGAGGCGGGTCCCCGACTCGCGCAGGGACCCGTCTCCTCGAGGCGGGAAGGGGATTACAGCCAATTAACTGCCTGTTAACAGGCTTATCCCCATTTTACCCCTTCAAGTGCGGGCTTCCCAACGTCGGGAAACCTCGCCAGGGTCAGCGAGGCGAGCAGTGGGTCTTCGAGGGTGAGAGGGATCGAAAAGTCCGCTGTGGAGGTGAGTGATGGGTGCAAGTGTGGAGAGGTAAGTATGAGAGGTGAGTGTAAAGTGTTAGAATAAGTTTACTTATTTTTGTTTCTTTCTGCAGGCTTCAACCTTGAGGATCCGGAGGTGCCTCATCTCAACGGCAGAGATGACAGAATGGCTGCTGCATTCTCAGATGCAGCAGCCATCTGATTTCTGCGGAGGAAATAGGTTTTGGTGAGTCTTCAGTAAGGGCTCACCATAAAACAGAGATTCTCAGTGTTTGACAGCTTCTCTCAGCTGTCAAATGCTGACAATTCATCTGTCAAAAATGTTTTGACAGATGAAACGTCATACGCTGACATCCTCTGTCACCGGCTTTCCCTTAATTGTCCGGCTAAGCCCGAAGGGCGGGCTTAACAAGGTCAATCAAGGGAAAATAGCGTGGGTTGGCTGGACGTCGTTGGGGGCGGGACTGAAACCCGACAACCGGCAGTCCCGTCCCCAACACGCCCCCATTGATAAAATCCAGTCCTAGATTTCCCCAACTTTGGTGTTTGGAATTAAATTGAAATCGCACATTTTAAATTCAGTTTGGCACTCATCCCAAGCACAAAGTGGCCGGCCCTGAAGCTGATGACAATTCTTAGCCGTCAACTCAAGCGTTCTGCAACAATGGAGCAAAGAAGCAGCAATCGTTCAGATGTGAGACTATAACCTTAACCAACAGGCTGTAAAGTAACAAAGTATTTTATTGGTATTAAAGGTAAAAAGTTTAGATGAGTGAACTGTGGTGCTTAAGAATACACTATAGTCCTGATTTTCGGATGCTGGCAAAGTCGACGTGTATGCGCCCACATCAGCAGTGTGGGAGACTGTGTCGGCCTAATTTTCTGATTTAGGCCCATTGCCTTGAATGGGTTCCCTACCCGTAGTAATGTGCACAAGGAGTGAGACTGGCTGGCTGCAGGTCGGAAGATTTAGGCAAACCAGCTGCTCTTAGAGGAGTGCTGCTTCTGAGGTACTGTAGGTGCAGCAGACGTTTTGAGATGTGCTCAAAAAGACTTCTGCTTTCAGTAATGATGCCTTGGCGGTTGCAGGAGGTACGGTATAGGAGGGCGGCTCTTGGGGCAAAGGTCACCCACCTCTTAAAGCAGAGGCCCAGGCCGCTTGGGAGTAGGTAATCAGATGAGTGAATGCGGTCTTCAGGTCTTCTGTAGCTAGAAGCAAATGAGGATGAGCTTCAGTCGCATGAAAAGAAGTGCTGAGGTACATGCAGACATTTGAATGGTTTCTTCGTACAACACATGGCCAAAATGTAACTGCCTGTTAGCTGCATCTTCAGGGAGATCATCTGCTAAGTTATCACACATGATTGCTCCCTTTTTCTCAGCATAGCTTCATTCCATAAGCTGCATGGCATGTTGCCAGTGGCGGCTTTGCACAACGGTGATTTTTAGTTTTCAAATCTAACCAGAATCAGTTGTGAAATGAACTGTTATGAACCGGTTGGTTGTTGTCCAGCGGTTTATTTATATGGGTGTAGGTGTACGATATGAAGGGTTTCATTGGTTGGGTGTGAGGAGTGGGTGTGACGGTAGATGGTGCATTGGGGGAGGGATAATTCAACTGAACCATTCACTGATGATTTGCTGCTGTCGAGCACTGGCAGCTGGCAGCATTGCTGGCCCTCGCTCTTCCTGTTCGTCCTCGGTTTCCTGGTCATCCTCTTAATCTTTTTCCTTCACTTCTTCATCCTGAGGTGGCGCCAAGGGTTGCTCTCTTTGCGGGGGCGAAGTTGTGGAGGATGCAGCAGACCACAACAAATCTGGGGACCTTCTTGGGGCTGTACTGAAGGTATCCAGGCGGCAGAACCTTAGCTTTAGAAGGCCAATTGTTTGCTCAATCAACGCTCTGGTTAAGGCATGGCTTTCACTGTAGCGCTCCTCAGCTCGAGTCCCTGATAGAAGTCGTGTGTCTGGTGGTCAGGGAATACGACTTGATCTGAAGCAGCTTGCCTGACACCTGATGGTCTGAGTGGAAGAGAGGGTGGGGTGGGGGAGATTAGAACATAAGAACATAAGAAATAGGAGCAGGAATAGGCCACTTGGCCCCTCGAGCCTGCTCTGCCATTCAATAAGATCATGGCTGATCTTGGGCTCAAAGCCACTTCCCTGCCCGCTCCCCATAACCCTTCACTCCCTTATCTTGCAAAAAATTGTCTATCTCCACCTTAAATGTATTTAATGACCCAGCCTCCACAGCTCTCTGGGGCAGAGAATTCCAAAGATTTACGACCCTCTGAGAGAAGAAATTCCTCCTCATCCTCATTGAGGACTGGCAGAGAATAAATGCATCATGACTACTGCCAGTTAAACGGGCAAAAACCTTAATGATCTGCTGCCTGTGGTCAAACATTCAAGAAGTCCTTCCTGTTGACGAATAGTCTGGGGTCTTCACACGGAGCACACAGGGCAATCAATAATGCCCTGGACCTGTGAGAAACCCACAATTCTGGCGAAGCCCAGTGCGTTTTCCTCTTGAACACCCCAAAAAGACTAACCAGAGACTTCCTTAAGTGCAGCTGAATATCGCTGATAGAACCTGCTTGCCAACTGCTGATGCCAAGAATTACTGGATGGGGTTAAGAATCTGTGAATCTGGTTGTTCCACAGTTCAATTTGGGAAAAGAGTCCTTCAACTGGCTTATTTTAATATTTTAACGAGGCCTCCGCTGCTTACAGGCGACCACCCAGGACAACTAACAATCGCCCAATCCAATATGGCGGGTGGTGCACTTTTTTGGGAGATCGGAGGCGGGAGATCGCGACCGGAAATTCGTCCCCTGCAACGCTCATTTAGGTCCAAAAAACGGGCTGATTTTCTCCCCCATGGTTAAGAAATTAAACTGTCTTATAGCAACCATGGGCACCCAGTTGACATGGTTGCCATTGATGTTGGAAGTTCTGCACACCAGATCAGTGGGAAGTGGTGTGCAAGACATCACTGCCCTTAGACTCATAATCACCTGTCTGAGGCAAGGGTCTCCACCACTGCTGGCTCCACCCAATGGAAGTTGTATCAGATGAAAAGTGGGTCAGACTTTCTTTACATTTTTCTCACCTAGACGTCTAGTTATTGAGCAAGAAGCAGCGAGAAACCTGGCTTGTGACTGGGGTGTTAGTGACAAGTTGGTATGTTTGGCAGTTAAGCTTTGTTAGTGTTGAATACTTTTGGAAGGAAAGAGGAATGTAATGTTTAAGAATGTAGTGTTCAATTACTTACGTATTAATCACAAGTCCTGGAGCTAATGCTGTTTTTCATTTTGTTAGCTCCTGGCTGAAACATTAAAAAAATCAACAAGTTAGGACGAGGCTGCTGAAAACCACACAGGCAGAGTGATCTTGTAAAGAGTCATTTCTCTTCAACGTTATTCAAATCCAGTTTGACATACACAACATGAACCAGCATTATTTTAATGGCTCTTTGACTTGAACTGAGCTGATTAAACTCAATACTAAAACAGGGCTCTGCCCTTTTTCTGTTTACATTATTGCCGTTGTCTAAAAACCTGTACGACGTGAAAAGTGTTAATCATGCTTTTGGAACAAACACACTGTGGTCAGGACCGGGTTGTGGTACCAAATATGCTGCATGTTACAATCAAATTTTTGAGGTCAGCATGCAAATTAGAGCACTGCTACACAAAGAGTAAAAGTTCTTCCCAAAAAAGGCAGAATTTGTGTGCCTGTCATTGAATTAGGTTCCAGTCATTTCTGAAACGATTGACACCATGCTCCACCAGCAGTTTATCATTAAGAAAAGCTGTTAAGAACCAATAAAAATGTAATAGCTATTCTTAAGGTATTTTCGAGGAGACCACCCCAACTGGAAGTGGTACTAATGTCCATGGGCCTACAATTTCGCTATTGGTGCCATAGGTGATGCTCTTCACCCTGCTGACTCAGAGAGGGTATCTGCGGGTTTTCCGAGTTCCTTCATTTGAATATAGCAGGTGCACTTATTGCATTGCATACTGGGAGCGCAGAGTTGAGTGGGATAAGGGTTCCTGGGCATCGCGTTACAAGTTCTCCTGTCGCTCCTTAAAGCTGTAACTGCATTTCTTGTTCTGGGTTAAAAAATTGAAGGTAAAATTATTCTGCTTCGGCTGGGAACTATGAGGACATGAGCCAAGAGGCTGAATATTCCTGGAGGGGGAAGGGAGGACAGCTCCATTTTGTGAGACAGCCCTGGCGGTTATGTCGAGGGAGGCAAGGAGGCGTGCCCTTTTCGAGTAGGAGAGGCACTTTTTTCAGCAAGCTGCTATCAGGGCTGCTTGGGAAGAGGTAGCTGAACAGGTCCATGCAGTTTCTGCAACAAAGAAGTCATTCTCCCAGAAGAGAAAAAAATCCCACACTCTGACAAGGTTTGCCAAGATAATTAAGTCTTGCGCTTATTTCTTAACAATATTTTTCAATGCTATACCTATAACATGATGTGGAGATGCCGGCGTTGGACTGGGGTGGACAAAAATGAGAAGTCGCACAACACCAGGTTATAGTCCAACAGATTTATTTAATTTTACAAGCTTTCGGAGCTGTCGCTCCTTCCTCAGGTAAGTTAGCAGTGAGAGAATCTCCCAGAATTCACAATTTAAACACAGACAAAATCTATTCAAATCTTTCCCTACATCAAGGACACACTAAGAGCACAGCCAAGACAATGAGATGTGTCCCAGGGGGTCCAACGTGTCAAACCACCTGCTGGCTGCATATCCTGTCAATTTGTGTTGGTTCTTGTGTTAGTCTTTTTAAAAAAAAAAAAAACCACCTGGGAAGACCGGCCATGATGTCAAGTCACGTTCTGTATCGTGACATGAACCCGATATCGCGATTGAGGCCATCCTCATGAGTGCGGAACTTGGCTATCAGTTTCTGCTCTATGATTTTGCGCTGTCGTGTATCCCGAAGGCCACCTTGGAGAACGCTTACCCGCAGATCCGAGGCTGAATGCCCCTGGCTGCTGAAGTGTTCCCCGACTGGGAGGGAACCCTCCTGCCTGGCGATTGTTGCGCGGTGTCCGTTCATACGTTCTCTCAGTGTCTGCATGGTCTCGCCGATGTACCATGCTCTGGAGCATCCTTTACTGCAACGTATCAGGTAGACAACGTTGGCCGAGTCACATGAGTATGTACCGTGTACCTGGTGGGTAGTGTCCTCACGTGTGATGATGGTATCTGTGTCCATGATTTGGCATGTCTTGCAGAGATTGCCGTGGCAGGGTTGTGTGGTGTCTTGGTTGCTGTTCTCCTGAAAGATGGGTAATCTGCTGCGAACGATGGTACTTTTGAGGTTAGGCGGCTGCTTGAAGGCGAGTAGTGGAGGCGTGGGGATGGCCTTAGCAAGGTGTTCGTCGTCATCGATGACATGTTGAAGGCTGCGAAGAACATGGCACACAAAGATTTTCCATTTTACCAGCTGCATACTTAGATGGGATGCTTTCTTATCTTTACACACCTCATCACTCTCTAACATTAGCACAAGGCCATCCATATTCATGCCTGATGTACATTTCCCCTTCTCAGGAAACCTTTCACCGATGGTGGGTTGGGTTAATAATGACTCCCCCAATACACACTTGGAAGCTGCTTGTTCTGGGAAACACAGTGGCCAATTGCATAGCATGACAGGCCTCAGGAAACAGTCATTATTTCATCAACCTCTTTAAGGGGCACGCGGATATCACACCTGCCTCTACTCCTGGTTATAAATCTCCTTTTCCTCCACCATCTCCCCGAGAGCAAGGGGGAATTGCCAAAGGAACGACCATGCTCGCCACAGGGTACTGTTTCCTATTTCAGACGAATTATGGGGGATTTTCAAACTGGCCGCGAAGTTGGTGCAGTCGCGGCATCCACCCAAGGCCACAGTCGGGAAGATCAAAACCATTTTTAGGTTCGCGCCTCATTTGAATCTTATCAAACGGGCGCTCCACTGCAGCTCGCTGGTTTCGGACAGTGGAAAATCAACCAACAGGTAGGGCCTATGGTGGGGGGAGGGGGGAGCGGATCCTTGGGGGAGGGTGCAGTGGGACGGAAAACCTTTGTGGGGCCAGAAGGAGCGTCTGAAAAAAGTCCCCTTTAAGGACTACTCGTTAAACCACTCAACACCCAGCACAACTGGGTCCAGCAGGAACAGCCCATGCTCCGCCCATTTGTACATTAAAATTGCCAATGGGATCCTGCAACTAGGGTGGAAGTGCTGGACACCCAGTTAAAGACCTGCCTGAAAATTGAATCCAGCAAGAAATGGGCGGACAGCAGTTGAAAATCATCCCCCCACACCCGCCCCCCCAACCCCGCCCCACTATCTTAAATGATGAGGGAGCAAAATATAAATTCAAAACAAAAAAAGGGAACTATTTAAAGATATAATTCACACAATCAATGAGCCAATAAAAATTCAACACAAAGAAACGAAAAAAAGCCCACAAATTGGCTCTGATTATGCATCTCAGCAGATTTTATAGAAAAAGTACTTCTGGTGACTGTGCACTTACAGGAATGAGCTTTGCTTCTAACTTTAATGGCGCTGGACTTGCGTTAAGGGAACAACGCATCAGCATTCCCAGGGTTATGAAGACCCACCCCTAACACGCTCCCCAGATGCATACTGTAATAACCCATCAGAAAACCTGGGGCGAGCGCAAATCAGCACACATTAGGACCACTGACGGGTTTTCAGCCCCCTCCACGCCCAGTGTGTGCCTGCGCCACTGGCACGGGGGAATGGAATTTCAGTCTCTATATAGCTAATGTTAACGCCATACATTGAACCAAAACCATAGACCATAACACAAATTTTACCCCTCCCTTCCTTCTCTTACCCTCCTTTTCACTGCAATAATTCTCAGGTAATAAGTTTCCTGCTGCAGGCTTCTTCTGTCGTATCCTCAAGACTTTTCCTCATAGCTCCTCTAAGATTCCTGTGATCAACAGTCTTTACTGCATCTTCTGTTGGGTCGACTCAAGACTTCTGATGCCTGTACCACCAATAGATGGCCCAAGGTTTCTTGATGGATGCTCCAGGCCTATGCTCACAATAGGCACAGCAAGATCCCTAGACAAAGGCTCTGGCTTTATTCACAGACAACATTTTAATCTGCCTAACAGCAGTGTTAGGTCTTTAAGACAAATAAATGTTACAGGGTTAACTCAAGGCCAAAATTCCACAAAAAATGAAAAATTATTGTAATATATTTTGTAACGGCCTAGAAAGAAGCTATTAAATAGACAGTTAAGAATTAGAATGAATGAATGAATCATATTAAGTTTTCTTAGTTCTCTGCTCTGATCTATACTTTTACCAAATAAGAAGGGCCTCTTTGTTAACAGGCTTTAATAACTGGGATTGTTTGTGTTTATCACATTCAGACATGTTTGTGCTGCAGGCCCATGCCTACTATGGACTCATCTGACATGGAATCAGCTCACAGATAGGAACCTTGAATTCCATCATGGGCAAGATTCGAATGCAGACTTTGGAGGTGAAAAGCAGACGTCCAACCCACCCTTGTTGCTCCATATATTGAGAGACTTTACAGAATGAGCATAAACTGTTAAAGATGCTGGCTCATTATATCATTAGTGATAGACTGGCATTAAAATTTACCATTTCAGAAAATACACAATTTATTCAATACCCAGCGATACAGATCTAATACCAGTACAGTCAAATCCGATTAAAACTCTGGTAAAAGTCAGAACCTACAGATCAGGCCGCTTTATTTTTCCATTTGATCTCCTTCTGGTGCAGGTACTGGTTTGACACACACAATTAATTCCTGCACAGGTACGAATACTGCTCATTACATATCCTCGATTTGAAATATTTTTCACGACAGAGTTGGCAATTTTGAATTCATATTTTAAGTTCCTGCTGCAGCAACTGACCATTTTTGACCACTTCTTTGGGAAGAGGATCTGCTGTGTTTGCAAACTGAAAGTTCCAGCCTGCCGAACAAGAGGATCGGAAAACCTCGTTATATGTGGAACACTTGTCAAGTCCACAGCACCTCCAGGTGGCTAGACTGAGAACAGCACTGCAGCGTAGAACAGTGATTCTTGTCATTCTTAACTGACTTCGCTAAAAGAATGTTATTGGGGAAGAATGCAACATCAGTACAGTTTACTAGATCGAGAAAACCAGTATGAGTGTCTTAAGTATTTTTTTAAAATCAAAATGACATAGACATAGTTCCAATGGTCGCAACATTCCACCAAGGTGAATCTTAAGGACTAAAGCATGTTCTTGTTTCCGAGGAGTAAATATTGTGCTTGGGAAGATATGAGCGAGTGACGTGGATCTTTGGGAGGATGGTTCTCCCCCTCCCATCTGTGTGGCTGCAGGGCCAGAGTCATCAGAAGGACCTACAAATAGGTCAGTGGGACGAGGGTTAGGATGTAATGACATTGGGTGAACAGATGAGTGGCAGCGCAATGCTGCCCTAGGGTGTCATGCTGTGGGGAAGGCTAATGATACAAAGCTGGGTGGGAATGTAAGTTGTGAGGAGGATGCAAAGAGGCTTCAAGGGGATATAGACAGGCTAAGTGAGTGGGCTAGAACATGGCAAATGGAATACAATGTGGAGAAATGTGAAACTATCCACTTTGGTAGGAAAAATAGAAAGGCAGAGTATTTTTTAAATGGTGAGAGATTGGGAAATGTTGGTGTTCAGAGGGACCTGGGTGTCCTTGTACACAAATCACTGCACGTTAACATGCAGGTACAGCAAGCAAGTAAGAAAGCCTTATGTTGGCCTTTATTACAAGAGGATTTGAGTATAAGAATAAAGATGTCTTACTGCAATTATATAGGGCCCTGGTGAGACCACATCTAGAGTATTGTGTACAGTTTTGGTCTCCTTACCTAAGGAAGGATATACTTGCCATAGAGGGAATGCAATGAAGGTTCACCAGACTGATTCCTGGGACGGGGGATTGTCCTATGAGGACAGATTGAGTAGACTAGGCCTATATTCTCTAGAGTTTAGAAGCATGAGAGGTGATCTCATTGAAACATACAAAATTCTTACAGGGCTTGACAGGGTAAATGCAGGGAGGATGTTTCCCCTGGCTGGGGAATCTAGAACCAGGGGTCACAGTCTTAGAATAAGCGGTTGGCCATTTAGGACTGAGATGAGGAGAAATATCTTCACTCAGAGGGTGGTGAATCTTTGGAATTCTCTACCCCAGAGGGCTGTGGAGGCACAGTCATTGAGTATATTCAAGATAGAGATCGATAGATTTTTGGATATTAAGGGAATCAAGGGATATGGGGATCGGGCGGGAAAGTGGAGTTGAGGTAGAAGCTCAACCATGATCTTATTGAATGGCGGAGCAGGCTCGAGGGGCTGAATGGTCTACTCCTGCTCCTATTTCTTATGTTCTTATGTGTGGACGTGTATGTGTATGTGTGTTTGCGTGTGTGTTAGCTTGCGTGTGTGTGTTTGTGTGTGTGTGACAGCGACAGATTAAATGGAAAGAGTAAAGGAAGGGAAAATG
The DNA here is from genome assembly GCA_030390025.1 of Squalus acanthias. NCBI lineage: Eukaryota > Metazoa > Chordata > Chondrichthyes > Squaliformes > Squalidae > Squalus > Squalus acanthias. The sequence continues at coordinate 24,518,697 of CM059443.1, forward strand.
GCCAAACACCCTGCTGTACCTGATCTTCAGCCTTGGCACCCTCAATGCTCTGTGCCTTACCTCTGCCAATGATGTCAATGGTCGCGTTGCCCATTGGAGTGAGAGTTTGCAATATGGCTGCAGGCTGCACCTCCCTTGGTTTTTGCAGTTTCCCTTCTGTTGTGTGCAAGCTTGTCCTGCAAAAAGCGCAGCTGTTGATGGTCTGTGAAAGGGTTGTGAAGATATATGAGGTATTTTAGCAGAAATCCACATCTGAATGAGATGGGACACTCCAGAAGCTGGTCCTCCACTCTGTACCACTCAACAGCCCCTCAACCACCACCACTGCTATCGTTTCCGGGTGAGGCTAATGATGGTCGGTGCCCCGGTGAGAATGGCTCTTCCATTTTGGCTAAAGGGTAACTGGGTTCTCCTAATAGAAAGAGAATATTATCAGCAAGTTGTCTTTAGATGTTTGAGAAGCCCAGATATACTTTGATGACAGAATATAACACTTGTTCATTACAAGTGGCCCCAGTACTGAATCAAGTGCAACATCATTACTTGTACACACAGCCAGTTGTCTATACAGCCTATCCCCTCATGCGACTCCATCAACTAAGGGAGCACTCAACCTTAAAGACCCCATAATGCAAAGAAAAGCAGGAAGTACTCCTGGGGGGAAAAATTGAGTCGTGTCCCCTTTGGGGCGCTAACTTCGCCGGGGCGCTAAATTAGCGCCCCCGCAGCCGAAATTGAGTGGTAGCGCCCCAAGCGGGAAGCAGGGCGCTACTGGAAGCACCCCGCCTCCTTCTTGGGGTGCTGCGAGGGAATATCGCGGCGCTATGTGCCGCGGTATTGCAGGCCTTCCTCCCCTTCTTAAAGGGGAAGGGCCTTGCGCCGCGCGACCCGGGGCCCAGCTGGGACACTGGGCATCGGAGTGCCAGCAAAAGAGCCTGGCACTCAAGAGAAGTGCTGGGTTCATGGAGAGCAGCCGACACTCCGCGGGGGGGAGGGGGGGGCGGGTCAGGAGGCCAGGGACGGCAGTGGAGGCAGGTGCTGGCAGGCGGCCAGCAACAAAAATGGCCGCCGCACACCTCGCCTTTAACTAGCCCCGCCCCGGCCGCAGGTAGGCTCCCCTGACCCCGTCGGACATAGTGTCTGGCGGTAAGTCAGGGGGCGCTACCGAAGATCGCAGCCGGGGCGCAAGCGGGGCGTTGCGCATGGCGATGACGTAAATCACCGGCGGCGCAGCGCCACGGGGTGCTAACGGTTAGCGCCGCCACTAACCTTCCGCTGAATTCTGGAGTCCTGGCCAATATTCGGCCCGCAGCTTACATTCTCCTTTAAGCTTCTACATATTCCTTTAACTGTACTTTATACTGTAGCTCACTGGGAAGCTTGAGAAATATTTATTGCAGGTGTTGTAAGAACAAAAATCACGTATTCCAAAAACTAAACTTTTTTTCTGTAGTTAAGGAGTTAACTAGGATCCCATACGCTCAGAAGTTGTATTGTGCAATGACAGTCGCTGAAAATAGAAAATCTGTCCTCCTGTAGTGATAGCCTAGAAATCACCCTTGGGCAAGAACTCATTGTAAACAGGCTTTCAATTGTAACTGAACTAACTTTTTTTTATTCGTTTATGGGATGTGGGCGTCGCTGGCAAGGCCAGTATTTATTGCCCATCCCTAATTGCCCTTGAGAAGATGGCGGTGAGCCACCTTCTTGAACCGCTGCAGTCCGTGTGGTGAAGGTACTCCCACAGTGCTATTAGGTAGGGAGTTCCAGGATTTTGACCCAGTGACGATGAAGGATCGGCGATATACTTCTAAGTCAGGATGGTGTGTGACTTGGAGGAGAACTTGGAGGTGGTGGTGTTCCCATGCGCCTACTGCCCTTGTCCTTCTAGGTGGAAGAGGTCGCGGGTTTGGGAGGTGCTGCTGAAGAAGCCTTGGCGAGTTGCTGCAGTGCATCTTGTAGATGGTACACACTGCAGCCACGGTACATTAGTGGCAGAGGGAGTGAATGTTTAAGGTGGTGGATGGGGTGCCAATCAAGCGGGCTGCTTTGTCCTGAATGGTGTCAAGCTTCTTGAGTGTTGTTGGAGCTGCACTCATCCAGGCAAGTGGCGAGTATTCCATCACACTCCTTACATGTGCCTTGTAGATGGTGGAAAGGCTTTGGGGAGTCAGGAGGTGAGACACTCACCGCAGAATACCTAGCCTCTGACCTGCTCTTGTTGCCACAGTATTTATGTGGCTGGTCCAGTTAAATTTCTGGTCAATGCTGACCCCCAGGATGTTGATGATGGGGGATTCGGCGATGGTAATGCCGTTGAATATCAAGGGGCGGTGGTTAGACTCTCGCTTGTTGGAGATAGTCATTGCCTGGCACTCGTGTGGCGCAAATGTTACCTGCCACTTATGAGCCCAAGCCTGAATGTCGTCCAGGTCTTGTTGCATGCGGGCATGGACTGCTTCATTATCTGAGGAGTTGTGAATGGCGCTGAACACTGTGCAATCATCAGCTAACATCCCCATTTATGACCTTATGTTGGAGGGAAGTTCATTGATGAAGCAGCTGAAGATGGTTGGGCCTAGAACACTGCCCTGAGGAACTCCTGCAGCGATGCCTTGGGGCTGTGATGATTGACCTCCAACCACCACAACCATCTTCCTTTGTGCTAGGTATGACTCCAGCCAGTGGAGAGTTTTCCCCCCTATTCCCATTGACTTCAGTTTTACTAGGGCTCCTTGATGCCACACTCGGTCAAATGCTGCTTTGATGTCAAGGGTAGTCATTCTCACCTCACCTCTGGAATTCAGCTCCTTTGTCCATGTTTGGACCAAGGCTGTAATGAGGTTGGGAGCCGAGTGGTCCTGGTGGAACCCAAACTAGGCATCAGTGAGCAGGTGATTGGTGAGTAAGTGCCGCTTGATAGCACTGTTGATGACACCTTCCATCACTTTGCTGATGATTGAGAGTAGACTGATGGGGCAGTAATTAGCTGGATTGGATTTGTCCTGCTTTTTGTGGACAGGACATACCTGGGCAGTTTTCCACATTGTCGGATAGATGCCAGTGTTGTAGCTGTACTGGAACAGCTTGGCTAGAGACATGGCTAGTTCTGGAGCACAAGTCTTCAGCACGACAGCCAGGATGTTGTCGGGGCCCATAGCCTGTGCTGTATCCAGCGCGCTCAGCCATTTCTTGGTATCACATGGAGTGAATCGAATTGGCTGAAGACTGGCTTCTGTGATAGTGGGGACCTCAGGAGTAGGCCGATATGGATCATCCACTCGGCACTTCTGGCTGAAGATGGTTGAAAATGCTTCAGCCTTGTCTTTTGCACTCACGTGCTGGGCTCCACCATCATTGAGGATGGGAATATTCATGGAGTCTCCTCCTCCTGTTAGTTGTTTAATGGTCCACCACCATTCACGACTGGATGTGGCAGGACTGCAGAGCTTTGATTTGATCCATTGATTGTGGGATCGCTTAGCCCTGTCTATAGCATGCTGCTTCTGCTTTTTAGCATGCATGTAGTCCTGTGTTGCAGCTTCCCCAAGTTGGCACCTCACTTTAGGTACGCCTGGTGCTACTCCTGGCATGCTTTTCTACACTCCTTATTGAACCAGTGTTGGTCCCATGGCTTGATGGTAATGGTAGAGGGATATGCCGGGTCATGAGGTTACAGATTGTGGTAGAATACAATTCTGCTGCTGCCCCACAGCGCCTCATGGATGTCCAGTTTTGAGCTGCTAGATCTGTTCTAAATCTATCTCATTTAGCATGGTGGTAGTGCCACACAACACGATGGAGGGTATCCTCAGTGTGAAGACGTGACTTCATCTCCACAATGACAGTGCGGTGATCACTGCTACCAATACTATCGAGGGCAGATGCATCTGCGACAGGTAGATTGGTGAGGACGAGGTCAAGTAGGTTTTTCCCCTCGTGTTGGTTCTCTCATCACCTGTCGCAGGCCCAGACTGGCAGCTATGTGCTTCAGGACTCGGCCAGTAGTGGTGCTACCAAGCCACTCTTGGTGATGGACATTGAAGTCCCCCACCCAGAGTATATTCTGAGCTGTTGCTACTCTCAGTGCTTCTTCCAGGCGGTGTTCAACATGGAGGAGTACTGATTCATCAGCTGAGGGAGGGCAGTAGGTGGTAATCAGCAGGAGGTTTCCTTGCCTATGCTTGACCTGAAGCCATGAGATTTCTTGGGGTCCGGAGTCAATGTTGAGGACTCCCAGGGCCACTCCTTCCCGACTGTATACCACTGTGCTGCCACCCTTGGTGGGTTTGTCCTTCCAGTGGGACAGGACATACCCGGGGATGGTGATGGAGGAGTTTGGGACATTGGCTGAAAGGTATGATTCTGTGAGTATGACTATGTCAGGCTGTTGCTTGACTAGTCTGTGGGACAGCTCTCCCAATTTTGGCACAAGTCTCCAGATGTTGGTGAGGAAGACTTTGCAGGGTCGACTGGGCTGGTTGTGCTGTTGCTGTGTCCGTAGCTGGTGCCGAGGTCAATGCCAGGTGGTCCATCCTGTTTCATTCTTATTATTGTGTTTCATAGCGGTTGGTTACAACTGAGTAGCTTGCTAGGCCCTTTCAGAGGGAAGTTAAGAGTCAACCACATTGTTGTGGGTCTGGAGTTACATATAGGCCAGACCGGGTAAGGACGGCAGATTTCCTTCCCTAAAGGACATTAAACCAGATGGGTTTTTACAACAATCCGATAGTTTCATGGTCACCATTACTGATACTGGCTTTTTATTCCAGATTATTTAATTAACTGAATTTAAATTCCCCAGCTGCCGTGGTGGGATTTGAACTCACGTCTCTGGATCATTAGTCCAGGCCTCTGGGTTACTAGCCCAGTGACAGTACCACTATGCTTCCATTCCCTGTGTATAACTTGTATAAATATCTTTAATAAACAGGACATCACTTGGTGAAGTGCAGAGACTGCATACCATTTTTTTCTCCATACGGGTTTTGAAAATCGTGCAAATCCCAATTGTGATCATGGATGCACTTCAACTTGCTGTTTCTCATGGGTACTCAGAACAGGTACTCCCTCCTGACTCCTCCCGCCTGATTTTACATTGAAACCCAAGTCTCAGCATGCAACCCATAGTGTGTGATGATGTGTACATGGTACATTGGATGAGAGAATTATTTTTGAGATGAATGCATTTAAGGATGTGATTGAAGGAACATTCCTAGGAGAAAGCTGAGGTGCAAAGTACACTCTGTTACACAATTATTCATGGTAAGCAGTAAAAACTAAAAGACCAGTTCTGACCAAGGGTCATCCACCTGAAACGTTAACTCTGTTTCTCGCTCTACAGATGCTGCCTGACCTGCTGAATATTTCCAGCACTTTCAGTTTTTATTTCAGATTTCCAGCATCCGCAGTATTTTGCTTTTGTAAAACTATAAGACAGTGTGAGGGAGAAGTGATTTGTAAGTTCCACACATACTTAGTACATTTCACTAATGGTAGGTTCTCCACATTGGGCGAGCTGGTACCAGCACAGTTTCCAGGTGATACATTAGTCAACTCTTTTGGAAGCCTCTGTGGCATTCGCTGCTGAAACGGGGCCTTCCCTCCTCTGCCTCACTTTCTCCAGGAGAATTTCAACAGTCCCACCGAGAAACGTGACGTTCTCTGGGCTGCTGAACTCTTAACAGGCCTGCCCCTTCAAATCTTGCAGCAGCACCAAATTTCCTGCCCACCAACCCAGCAGCACCCAAGCGCAGGTGTTTTGAATAGGGGAGCTCTCCTACGTAACAGCACGCTTTAAGACCAAGTGGCTAACTCTTCTTGCATCGCCTGATGGCTGGTGGAGTGTTGTTTGGTTAGAAAATCTAGGCTGAGATCTCTGCCATTAAAATTATCAGTGAAACAAATGAGTGAGACAAAACATTCAAATGACAGACAAAGCTACAGTCATCGGACACTTGCAAAATCATGCAGCCAAATCAGCAACTCGCACAGTGTTCAAGCATGTTCTCCCTGCACATTGTTGCATTCCTTTTCTCAATGATGATGCAGAGCGCCCTCTACTGGTTAGTTCGCTGTATTACTCGGGAGAGTCCAGAGACGTTTGTCTCTATTTGCTGCTGCTCATATATAGCTACATAATCTGCCGAGGTGTGTGAGAGCCTCTCTAATTATGTATTTTTTGGGGGGGTATCAGGTCTTGAAAAAGTACACACTTTATTTTTTTCTCCAGTTATTCATTTGATTAGGCTTTTATTCAGTTTTAAAACCATTTTTTTAAAAAATCACAATAGACAAAATTCACTGACTACCAAGGAAAAATATGGCAAGTACCGCTTGATAGTTAATCTTACAGTGCAACCCAAAATTAATTTTATCTAATTGTGTATTAAGTGCAATTGGGGTCAATTAAATAATAGTTTGCTCCATTGAGCTCATGTGTGCAATCTGAGTGGTCTATTTAGTGTCAACCACGGCTTAGTTGGTAGCACTCCTTGCGTCTAAGTCATGAAGGTTGTGGGTTCAAGTGCCCACTTCAGGGACTAAAACACAAAAATCTAGGCTGACACTCCAGTGTAGTGCTGAGGGAGTGCTGCACTGTCGGAAGTGCCGTCTTTTAGATGAGACGTTAAACTGAGGCCCCGTCTGCTCTCTCAGGTGGGCGTAAAAGATCCCACAGCACTATTTCGAAGAAGAACAGGGGAGTTATCCCCGGTGTCCTGGCCAATGTTTATCCCTCAATCAACATCACTAAAACAGATTATCTGCTCATTATCACATTGCTGTTTGTGGGAGCTTGCTGTGCGCAAATTGGCTGCCGTGCTTTCTACATTACAACAGTGACTACACTTCAAAAAGTACTTCACAGAATCCCCACAGTGCAGATAGAGGCCATTTCGGCCCATCGAGCCTGCACCGACACATATCCCACCCTATCCCCACGTATTTTATCCCCCTAACACTAAGGGTCAACTTATCATAGCCAAATCAACCTAACCCGCACATCTTTGGACTGTGGGAGGAAACCAGAGCACCCGGAGGAAACCCACGCAGACACGGAGAGAATGTGCAAACTCCACACAGACAGTCACCCGAGGCTGGATTCGAACCCGGGTCCCTGGCGCTGTGAGGCAATAGTGCTAACCACTATGCCCACCGTGTTGGCTGTAAAGCACTTTGGGACATCTGGTGGTCATGAAAGGTGCTATAAAAATGCAAGTTTTTCTTTCTTTCATGGACAAATCAGATTCCAGGAAAGAGGATGAGGGATCAATCAGTGCTGTGAAACTAATCGCAGATAAAACTAACTGTAGGTGACGCCACCGTTTTGTGAAATTAATGCTGAAGCCTGGGTGAGGTCCCATAAAACTGCTAAAATACTTGAAATAGAAAATTGACAAGTAACCACAAATGGTTTTAACTGTTGATGGTAAATGAGCAATCAATGTTTCAAGAGTACGAGAAAGCTTTGCAAATATTCGGAATCTGTACAAAATTTAGGGAGGCTAATCTTTTGAAATGATATTAAAACGATAAGGCACAAAAAAGTCACTGCCCTGTTCTCTTTTAAACAGTACCGCTTCTTGAAGCATTTAAACAGTGCAGGATAGTTATTGAGGCTCAGTCTGAAGAGAGTGACTCAGCTTGAACCTGAGGAACGCTGCCACAGCTAAGTTGGGGTAGGGGGTGGGGTAGGGGGAGAGGGAGGGTGGCAAGAAGAACCCAGTTTTGCGGGGAGAGAAAGTGCGTGACCCAAGCCGAGATTTCCCATTGGAGTTCCACTGGTCCCAGTTCATCCCTGTCACTTTCAGCATTTTCCAAAGGGATTACTGTGGGTGCTTAACACGCCTATGGTGTATAATTAGACACAAACGTCAGATATTCACATACCGAGTGTCTTAATGGTGCCATTGGGTACAGCTCCCAGCTTCCTTGGGGAATAGGAAGCTTCATATGCACCAATCCTCTGCCAAAGCAACGTATGTGCACCTGCGACTGTAGGGAACAGTAGCGTAGTGGTCTGGACTAATGATCCAGAGACGTGAGTTCAAATCCCACCACGGCAGCTGGGCAATTTTAAATTCAGTTAATTAAATAAATCTGGAATAAAAAGCTAGTATCAGTAATGGTGACCATGAAACTACCGGATTGTCATAAAAACCCATCTGATTCACTCATGTCCTTTCGGGAAGAAAATCTGCTGTCTGGCCTGTATGTGACTCCAGACCCACAGCAATGTGGTTGACTCTTAACTGCCAGAACCGCTACGACTCACAATAAGAATGAAACCGGACGGACCACCCTGCATCGACCTCGGCACCGGCTATGGACATGGAACAGCGCACCCTGCAAAGTCCCCCTCACCAACATCTGGGGACTTGTGCCAAAAGACTACTCAAGCAACAGCCTGACATAGTCATACTCACAGAATCATACCTTTCAGCCAATGTCCCAGACTCCTCCATCACCATCCCCGGGTATGTCCTGTCCCACCGGGGTGGCAGCACAGTGGTATACACTCAGGAAGGAGTGGCCCTGGGAGTCCTCAACATTGACTCTGGACCCCATGAAGCCTCATGGCTACAGGTCAAGCATGGGCAAGGAAACCTCCTGCTGATTATCACCTACCACCCTCCCTCAGCTGATGAATCAGTACTCCTCCATGTTGAACACCACTGAGAGTAGCAAGGGCACAGAATGTACTCTGGGTGGGGGACTTCAATGTCCATCACCAAGAGTGGCTCAGTAGCACCACTACTGGCCGAGTCCTGAAGGACATAACTGCCAGTCTGGGCCTGCGACAGGTGGTGAGAGAACCAACACGAGGGAAAAACCTACTTGACCTCGTCCTCACCAATCTACCTGTCGCAGATGCATCTGCCCTTGATAGTATTGGTAGCAGTGACCACCATACTGTCATTGTGGAGACGAAGTCCCGTCTTCACACTGAGGACACCCTCCATCATGTTGTGTGGCACTACCACCGTGTTAAATGGGATAGATTCAGAACAGATCTAGCAGCTCAAAACTGGGCACCAATGAGGCGCTGTGGGCTATCAGCAGCAGCAGAATTGTATTCTACCACAATCTGTAACCTCATGGCCCGGCATATCCCTCACTCTACCATTACCATCAAGCCACGGGACCAACCCTGGTTCAATAAGCAGTGTAGAAGAGCATGCCAGGAGCAGCACCAGGCCTATCTAAAAATGAGGTGCCAACCTGGGGAAGCTGCAACACAGGACTACATGCATGCTAAAAAGCGGAAGTAGCATGCTTTTGACAGGGCTAAGCGATCCCATAATCAACGGATCAGATCAAAGCTCTGCAATCCTGCCACATCCAGTCGTGAATGGTGGTGGACCATTAAACAACTAACGGGAGGAGGAGGCTCCATGAATATCCTCAATGATGGTGGAGCCCAGCACGTGAGTGCAAAAGACAAGGCTGAAGCGTTTGCAATCATCTTCAGCCAGAAGTGCCGAGTGGATGATCCATATCGGCCTACTCCTGAGGTCCCCTCCATCACAGAAGCCAGTCTTCAGCCAATTCGATTCACTCCACATGATATCAAGAAACGGCTGAGCACACTGGATACAGAAAAGGCTATGGGCCCCGACAACATCCCGGCTATCGTGCTGAAGACTTGTGCTCCTGCCAAGCTGTTCCAGTACAGCTACAACACTGGCATCTACCCGACAATTTGGAAAACTGCCCAGGTATGTTCTTGTCCACAAAAAGCAGGACAAATGCAACCCGGCCAATTACCACCCCATCAGTCTACTCTCCGCCAAGACCACTCGGCTCCCGACCTCATTACAGCCTTGGTCCAAACATGGACAAAGGAGCTGAATTCCAGAGGTGAGGTGAGAGTGACTGCCCTTGACATCAAGGCAGCATTTGACCGAGTGTGGCATCAAGGAGCTCTAGCAAAACTGAAGTCAATGGGAATCGGGGGGGGAAAACTCTCCACTGGCTGGATTCATACCTAGCACAAAGGAAGATGGTTGTGGTGGTTGAAGGTCAATCATCACAGCTGCAGGAGTTTCTTAGGGAAGTGTCCTGGGCCCAACCATCTTCAGCTGCTTCATCAATGACCTTCCCTCCAACATAAGGGCAGAAATGGGGATGTTCGCTGATGACTGCACAGTGTTCAGCGCCATTCACAACTCCTCAGATAATGAAGCAGTCCATGCCCGCATGCAACAAGACCTGGACGACATTCAGGCTTGGACTGATAAGTGGCAGGTAACATTCGCGCCACACAAGTGCCAGGCAATGACTATCTCCAACAAAAGTGAGAAGTCGCACAACACCAGGTTATAGTCCAACAGTTTTATTTGAAATCACAAGCTTTCGGAGCGCTGCTCCTTCGTCGGGTGAAGGAGCAGCGCTCCGAAAGCTTGTGATTTCAAATAAAACCGTTGTGCGACTTCTCACTTTTGTCCACCCCAGTCCAACACCGGCATCTCCGCATTATCTCCAACAAGCGAGAGTCTAACCACCTCCCCTTGACATTCAACGGCATTACCATCGCTGAATCCCCCACCGTCAGCATTGACCAGAAACTTAACTGGACCAGCCACATAAATACCGTGGCAACAATGGCAGGTCAGAGGGTGGGTATTCTGCGGTGAGTGTCTCACCTCCTGACTCCCCAAAGCCTTTCCACCATCTACAAGGCACAAGTAAGGAGTGTGATGGAATACTCTCCACTTGCCTGGATGAGTGTAGCTCCAACAACACTCAAGAAGCTCGGCACCATCCAAGACTAAGCAGCCTGCTTGATTAGCACCTTAAACATTCACTCCCTCCACCACCGACGTACCGTGGCTGCAGTGTGTACCATCTACAAGATACACTGCAGCAACTCGCCAAGGCTTCTTCGGCAGCACCTCCCAAACCCGTGACCTCTTCCACCTAGAAGGACAAGGGCAGCAGGCGCATGGGAACACCACCACCTCCAATTTCCCCTCCAAGTCACACACCATCCTGACTTAGAAGTATATCGTCGATCCTTCATCATCGCTGGGTCAAAATCCTGGATCTCCCTCCCAAACAGCACTGTGGAAGTGCCTTCACCACACGGACTGCAGCAGTTCAAGAAGGCGGCTCACCACCAGCTCCTCAAGGGCAATTAGGGATGGGCAATAAATGCTGGCCTTGCCAGCGATGCCCAGATCCCATAAAACAAATTTTTAAAAAAGGTGAGGGTTGGCAGGTGGGTGGGCCCAGAACATCTCCTGTGCAGCCTGACCTTCCTGTAATCCCTTTGTTGGTCCTCCTTTTCTATCGAACACGTCAGATGGGGGGATTCTCAGTAAAGGAGCTGAAGGGGGCAATAGAACAATTGACAGAAGGGCTCATGAGAATTTAAATGCCAGCAAAAAAAAGTGAAGAGCAGCAGGTAAGAATTGGCCAAAATACACCTAAACATTATGATGTCCTTTCCATGACCTTCTGTTTACTTACCTGTACCTAGCAACCCTGAATTCCCATGTTGCATCGGCATGGTTTAGACATAATGGGATCTGTTTTAACTCCTCAGTTAGTTTAACTCCTCAGTGAAGTACCTTCACCACACGGCCTACAGCGGTTCAAGAAGGTGGCTCACCACCACCTTCTCAAGGGTAATTAGGGATGGGCAATAAATGCTGGCCTTGCCAGCAATAGCTACATCCCATGAATGAATAAAAAAATGGAGCAGGGGTCTTACCCACTCCTTTCCCATCCAAATCTGGCCGACTCCTATTTTAAACTGCGGGCGGCAAGAACACCCACCCCAAGCTGGCAAGGTCCTCTGTAAATATGCAGCTCGGGCTTCAATGATGTCATCAGGGCCTGATCTGCCATTTGAATCGGAGTGGCTGAGCAGTGATGGCTTCACCGCCCGGCAAAACCTGTCGGCAACAGCAGCCAGAGCCAGAAGAGGTGCAGCAAGCAAGTTTGGTTTTAATGTTATTTCCTTGTGGGCCATGAGCCTTTAAGACGCTCCTTAAAACCTACCTGTTCGACCAAGCTTTTGGTCACCTGCCCTAATATCTCCTTATGTGGCTCAGTGTCAAATTTTGTTTGATAACGATCCTGTGAAGCGCCTTGCTACGACGATTTACTACGTTAAAGACGCTATATAAATGCAAGTTGTTGTTATTCTGAGTGAGATATGTCTGAAATGGGTGATGGTGTTACATATGAAAGATGAAATTGCATTGTTACAGCCAACCTAATTAACTATCCTCTATGCAATGTATGAAGGATACAGAAACAACAGGATGAATGAGTGCCGCATGGGATGACTGAACATTCCAAGCGTACACATGTACCCAGGATAGGGAATAAGCAATAAAAACAGAAAATGCTGGAAATACTCAGCAGGTCAGGCAGCATCTGTGGAGAGAGAAACAGAGTTAACGTTTCAGGTCGATGACCCTTCGTCAGAACCCTTCGTGAACAAGCAACATGTTTAAGGTTTCCCAGACATGAAATTTGTTTTAAAAAAACTGCTCTAGAAAGGGCAGGAAGACACTGAAGACAAAAATGAATAAAATCCAACCACATTACTTCAAGAATCAAGAATATTACAATTACTTTTATGTGAGTGTAGTTACCTTCACTACACCCTGAGGTAACATTTGTAAATAAAAAATGTAAAAATACATATTTCTCTGTGGAATGTTTGAAATGCCACGGTAGCTCCAGTCCATACTGGGACAAAATGTGCCAGAGTGTTCTTATATTTTAATCATTCATGTAATATACTACAGTACATGAATATTTAAAATATAAGACCACTGCTGCAGCAATATGCAGTGTTCCACCATGATCTGCACTCTGTATGCTATTTCTAGACATACAGATTACTTGCTGTTAAGTTTTCAGATGGCGGATAACAAAGGATCTCCACAGGGTGAGACTCTACTTGGAGCAGGCTCAGCCAAAAGAGCGCGATGCTGCCCCAGAACTCTTGAGGAAAAGCCCGCAGGGGACTTGAAGGTTGCTAGTTTCTTCAGTATAGCGGACAGATTGCCAGCTTATTGTGCCAACTGTATGCAGCCAATTGTAAAATATTACACCAGGTGACCCTATCAGTGTGCATCTGGCTGTTACTAGGCCATGGAGTGGTTCAAGCAGCATTGATGCATTTAATGGGAGGCTTAATGTATACATGAAGGAGAAGGGAATAGAGGTACGTGGGGGCAGGGTGGGAAGAGGTCATTAGAGTGGGAGAAGGCTCCTGTGGAGTATAAACACCGGCCTGTTTCTGTGCTGTAGATTCTATATTTTCACTAGCATGGATGTTTTTCAATGGTTTGTTTAAGCAGGTGCATAGCCTCTTCCAGTATTTACAAAGTAAGTCTTTTTCTTTGTCTTTTCACTATCCTTCAAGATGGTAATTGGCTTTAGGTTGAATTAAGCATACCCAGAATGCCGTATCTGTGGAGACAAAAATATTTACATAAATCCTAGACTGTTTGTGAAGTTTTGCAACCTTTGTTGATGTCTTGTGCTATCATTGTCTATGCCTTCCTACCTGCTTATGGGGGAAAGCACAGATTCTGTACCAAAAAAGGCATATTTATGTTTGAGGAACTGTTTAAATAGAAAAATATTTTAACTTTTGTCTCCATATTTCACCCTTTACTACCACTACGGTACAAGGCCATGTTCATTCGGAGATATCGAGCTTCATGTTTCCATTCATTCACATGCTAAATTTGAATTATTTAACTTAACTAAGTCTGAATATGCGGTGTTCCTTATCTGAGAGGTAAATGTATTCCCTGCTGCCACATGATTGCTAAAGGGTCGAAAATTACAACTGACCAAAAATAGATCCTGCCGCCAGTTATTTGAATTGTTATTTTGGTCTGAGTTACTGGAGGTAAATAAAATTTAACTTGGCAACTGTGTGTTGTAGCTGGATGAAATATATGTCCTTCCGGCTCCACATTCAGGTAAGTATATTTTTAAAACTTACCTTGTTGCTTGCGGCCTGACAGATGGTCCATTTAAAGACCGGGTATCAGGCCACATGTAGGCCTTGTTTTCCTGACTGCAGCCAACCCTGGCACCGGCTGCCTCAGAGCAAACCAATCGTGCAGTGGGGGTCTCAAACTCAAACAGGCGTTAGGCCACTTATTTGCATATGTAAAGGGCCCCTAGCGCCTCTTTCAGATTTGGGCATTGCACGCCAAATTTTCGGCATTTCTTCTTCTTCTTAGGCAGTCCCTCGGAACCGAGGATGACTTGCTTCCACATTAAAAATGAGTTCTCAGGTGACTGATGAGTCCAATGCAGGACCTACCGTCTCTGTCACAGGTGGGGCAGACGGTGGTTGAAGGGACGGGTGGGTGGGGTGCTTGGGTTGACGTGCGCTCCTTGCGCTGCCTGCGCTTGGCTTCCGCTTGCTCCCGGCGAAGAGACTCGAGGTGTTCGGCGCCTTCCCGGATGCTTCTCCTCCACTTTGTGCGGTCTTGGGCCAGGGATTCCCAGGTGTCGGTGGGGATGTTACACTTTTTCAAGGAGGCTTTGAGGGTGTCCTTGAAGCGTTTCCTCTGCCCACCTGGGGCTCTCTTGCCGTGCCGGAGCTCCGAGTAGAGTGCTTGTTTTGGGAGTCTCGTATCGGGCATGCGGACAATGTGACCCGTCCATCGGAGCTGATCGAGCGTGGTCAAAGCTTCGATGCTGGGGATGTTGGCCTGAGCAAGAACACTGACGTTGGTGCGCCTATCCTGCCAATGGATATGCAGGATCTTGCGGAGGCAGCGTTGGTGGTACCTCTCCAGTGCTTTGAGGTGCCTGCTGTACATGGTCCATGTCTCTGAGGCATACAGCAGGGCGGGTATCACTGCTGCTCTGTAGACCATGAGCTTAGTGCCGGGTTTGAGGTCCTGGTCTTCAAACACTCTCTTCAATATGGCGGGCGGCGCACCTCTGGCTCATAATGAGCGTGCACTTCTTGGCCACCATATTAGGCCATTTAGCACCCGAAAAACGGTTGTTGCACTGCCCAATTTCTAGGCATTCTACCACCTTCTGAGTTTGAGGAACATTTATGTGAAGGCACACGATATAACCAGTCAGCCAAAATACAGTGATGAGCGTTTGCCATTCAAACCCTGGGCTTACTAGAAATTAAGGACGTGGATGCTTATATTGTTGAAACATTATAAACTTACCAGCTAAAAGGGTTAAAATATGAGGACGGGTTGCATAGACTAGGCTTGTATTCCCTTGAATATGGAAGATTAAGGGGTGATTCAATTGAGATGTTTAAGATGATCAAAGGAGTTGATATGGTAGGTAGAGAGAAACTATTTCCTCTGGTGGGGGGAGTCCAGAACAAGGGAGCATAGCCTTAAAATTAGAGCTAGGCTGTTCAGGGGTGATGTCAGAAAGCACTTCTTCACACAAAGGGTAGTGGAAATCTAGAACTCGCTCCCCAAAAAGATGTTGAGGCTAGATCAGTTGAAAATTTCAAAACTGAGATTGATAGAATTTTGTTAGGTAAGGGCATTAAGGGTTATGGAACCAAGGCAGGTAGATGGAGTTAAGATACAGATCAGCCATGATCTAAATGAATGGTCGAACAGGCTCAAAGAGCTAAATGGCCTACTCCTGTTCCTATGTTCACACGTAGCTGACAATGAAGCTCTATGCAAGAACATTGAGCCAGCATTCAATACTATTTTTGAACAGTAACCAGAAGGTCCCAACCACAACAGCTTTATAGATAACTTACTTGTGTCCATAAATTTTGGAAAATGTTTCTGATCTTTGGGCATCCAAGCGACAACCCAGGTGGGCCTCCCTTGCACCATACGCCCAGTCCCACTTGGCATACTGGCCTGTCACTCTTTCACGGGGCCAGGGGTGAAGTAACTCCTGGCCTGGGAATCCCTGCCCTGTCCATGCTCCCTCGTGCTTGTGTCCTAAATTAGGGAGGGCAGAGGCTCCACATTCAACAACACCCTGCAGAAACCGCCAGGGAAGGCTGCGACTCGATGTATCCAGGTCTCAGCCCAATCTGCAGCCCTTCTAGTGGACTCCAGCCAGAGTTATGGCAGGACTGCGCTGGAAGGGGCATTGCTTTTACAACAGCAACAACAACTTGTATTTAAATAGCGCCTTTAACATAGTAAAACGTCCCAAAGCGCTTCACAGGAGTATTATAAGACAAAGGGGGAGAAATTCCCCTAGAGGGCCATTCGGGGCGCTAAGTCAAAAATGTTTGAAAAATTAGCGCCAGGCGCTCACCTTTTCAAACATTTGAGAAATTCCCATTTTTTGCTCCAAGAGGGAAATGAGCCGTGTTGCAGGGGCTCTTTCCTCAATTAAAGGCAAGGGCTCCCCGCTGCGAGCTCTGCATTTTTTTTGGCATCTGCTGGAGCACCGGGGTGCGGGAGTGCCGCTGAGTGCCGGGCTGACCGATCGCGACACTCAGCCCGTGTCCGGTGGTCAGAAATATATCTTTTTTGAAATCGGCGATTTTTTTCATGTCGGCCAGCCACCACGCCTTTAAATGTCGCCCCGCAAGCGGCCGGCCTCACTGTTCGCGACCCCTGCAGCAGTCGGTGACATCGCCCGGTGCTGCTGCGGGGCGCGAGGGGGTAAATTTTTCTCCCGGGGCGCTGCGCCCGGAGATGACATCATGATCTCCGGGCGCAGAAGATCGGGGCGATACCCGGTAGCGCCACCGCTAACTTCCCGTGGAATTTCGTGGGGGGGGGGGTCGGAAGCCATTTGCGCCCCGTTAGTGCCTCCCACTGAAGACACTAGCGATGGGAATTTCGCCCCCAAAGAATTTGACACCGAGCCACATAAGGAGAAACCAGGGCAGATGACCAAAAGCTTGGTCAAAGAGGTAGGTTTTAAGGAGCTTCTTAAAGGAGGAAAGAGAGGTCAAAAGGCGGAGAGGTTTAGGCAGGGAATTCCAGAGCTTAGCGCCAAATTACAATGATATCTCAATCATTCCATTCCCAAAACCACATAGATTTTACACTTGTTTTAAAATTAGCTACATTATTTTGAACACATACTTAAAGAAAGCTAGCTTTACATCTTTGATTGGATTATGTAGATTTACAGTAAGGCCTGGTATATAAAGAGCTCACTCAGCTAATTATACTGTGTAATCCCACCTTCCCTCAACTTCAGCCAAGGTGGTTGAATTTTAGAAGGTTTGATTACTCTGTCTTTTATATGTGTGCCTTTAAATTTTGATACACTTCATCAGAGAAATGCATATGTTCTGTTAGTTTTGGACAACTGACATATTCTTTTCTGAACAACGAAAGAATAGCAAACAGCTGGAGAATACATTTTATGTTGTGTTTCAGTGCTTGTGGTGTATGGGTTTAATGTGCTTTGCTGAAGCGTTTTAGTGCCATGAGCATCCGTGTTGGTTCTTGACATGCCCTACTACAATGTCCTCCCCTCGTGTAAGAACTTCACTGGTGGTTATCTGCATAAACTACTAGATAGCTGCAGGGAATGCCTATATCTGTGTGTAACTTTGATAGACCTCACTACATGTCAGGGGGCTCCTTTCCTGGAGTCACTGCTTTCAAAGGTAATATCTATTGCTACCTGTGTAGGATGACCTGCTGGCACAGAACTGCCACTGGTGTCAATGCCAACCAACTCCACTCCCACTCAGACCTCACCGTCCTTGGCCTCTTACACTGTTCCAATGAAGGTCATGATGCGGAGATGCCGGCGTTGGACTGGGGTGGACAAAAATGAGAAGTCGCACAACACCAGGTTATAGTCCAACAGATTTATTTAAAATTACAAGCTTTCGGAGCTATCGATCGCCCCTTCTTCAGGTAAAGTTACTATGTTACATGAAGAAGGGGCGATCGATAGCTCCGAAAGCTTGTAATTTTAAATAAATCTGTTGGACTATAACCTGGTGTTGTGCGACTTCTCATTTTTGTTCCAATGAAGCTCAACGTAAGCTCAAGGAACAGCACCTCATCTTTCGATTAAGCACTTTACAGCCTTCTGGACTCAACATCGGGTTCAACAATTTCAATAACCTCTGCCCCTATCTTTTTTTTCCATTTTTTTTCTTCTCTCTCACATGGCAGCTGTCTTTCATTCTGCCAGTGCCATTTACACTTCATCTAGAGCCATCTTTTGTTTCTTAACTTGTCCCATTACCATCTCCTTTTGCCTTGCACCATCATCCCTTTTGTCTCTTAATCTCTCCTGCCTTCCATCCTGTCACAGACCTCCCCTTTTGTTCTTTCCTCCCCTCCCCCCTTTCCCAGCCCCTGCACTTGCTTAAAAACCTGTTCCATCTCCAGCTTTTTCCAGTTCTGATGAAGGGTCATCGACCTGAAACGTTAACTCTGTTTCTCTCTCCACAGATGCTGCCTGACCTGCTGAGTGTTTCCAGCATTTTCTGTTTTTATTTCAGATTTCCAGCGTCTGCAGTGTTTTGCTTTTCTAACTGTCTTGTGGTACTCCATTCAGGTCACTGTAAGAGAGCATGCCTCACAAGGCCAACTGATCTATATGAGCTCGGATCGCTGGGGCCAAAATTCCTTGGAGCAGTGAGGGAGGGTACTGAGTCGTCAGATGGTGCCCGCAGGGGAGGCAGGAATTTGGGATGGAACTTGGATCCACTGTGTTGTTGCCCTATGCAACCTGGGTCCTAAATTTGGTTTGTTGGGTGAGGGGGCAAACAAGTCTTCCATCCATCCCGAGGACTGCAGTCTGCTTTAGGGGCATGTCTGGGGCCACTGCCAGGATGCCCTGGAATTCCAGCCAATATGCCCTCCTTAGGCCCAGAGGAAGCCACGGCCTGTAAAGGCCCCATAAATGTAATTGATCTCAGGATAAGTGATCTTTTAAATGCTCCTTGTTGGATTTCCATCAAAATTAAAACATTTTTCTCTCTTTCTTTTCTGACCAATTAAGGGTCTTTGGGTTCCCCTATTAGAGCGGCAAGGTGCTTCTTCAGGGGAGGTGCCTGTACAATGCAATTAAAGGCCTGCCCCATTATTAAAGAGGCCCCCGCCCCCGGGATTTTGGAGGGGTCAACGCCGACTGAAACAGGCATACGTGTGAAAAGCTGACTCATTTCCGGATGATATCACCAAGGGTAGAAAATATGATAGAACCACAGAGGTTTTCGTCACAGAAGAAGACCATTCGAGCACCGTGTCTGTGTCGGCTCTTTGCTGGATCAATCCAAAACTAATCCCACCTTCCTGCTCTCTCACTTAGCCCTCTCCTTTAAATGTTTATCTACTTTTCTTCTAAAGGATATTATGATCTCTGCCTCAAGTACTCCCTCTGCCAAAGCATTCCACACTTTAACAATTCTCTATGTAAAGACATTTTTCCTAACCTCTTTCCTCACTCTCTTGAAGATATTTTGAAACATTAAATCATTACTGACTCCCTAAACAGAACAAATAGTCTTTCCTTATTCACCCTATCAAATCTTTTCATAAATTTGAAATCCTCTATTAAATCTCCTCTTAGCCTTCTTTGCTCCAGTGGCAATAGTCCAAGTATTTCAAGTCTTTCCTTATAACCATGCTATACACTCTCTGTGGCGTTAATGCCCTTTCTATAAAGGTTTTCCCAAACTATGGTCCAACCATTGCCTTCTACAAAATGTTAATTACCTCTTCAATCTTTTACTTTAAGAACATAAGAATTAGGAGCAGGAGTAGACCATACAGCCCTTCGAGCCTGCTCTGCCATTCAATAAGATCATGGCTGATCTTCGACCTCAACTCCACTTTCCCGTCCAATCCCCATATCCATTGATTCCCCTAGAGTCCAAAAATCTATCTATCTCAGCCTTGAATATACTCAACGACTCAGCATCCACAGCCCTCTGGGGCAGAGAATTCTAAAGATTCACAACCCTCTGAGTGAAGTAATTCCTCCTCATCTCATTCTTAAATGGCCGACCCCTTATCCTGAGACTATGCCCCCTAGTTCTAGACTCTCCAGCCAGGGGAAACAACCTCTCAGCATCTACCCTGTCAATCTCTTTCAGAATCTTATATTTTTCAATGAGATCGCCTCTCATTCTTCTAAACTCCAGAGAACATAGGCCCATTCTACTCAATCTCTCCTCATAGGACAACCCTCTCATCCCAGGAATCAATCTAGTGAACCTTCGTTGGACCGCCTCTAAGGCATGTTTAAGAACATAAGAAATAGGAGCAGGAGTAGGCCATTCAGGCCCTTCGAGCCTGCTCCGCCATTCAATGAGATCATGGCTGATCTTCTGCCTCAACTCCATTCACCGGCCCTATCGCCATATCCCTTGATGCCCTTACTAGTCAGAAATCTATCGACTTCTGCTTTGAATATACCCAATGACTGAGCCTCCACAGCCCTTTCTCAGATAAGGAGACCAAAACTGTGCACAGTACACCAGGTGTGGTCTCACCAAAGCCCTGTACAATTGTAGTAAGACTTCCTTACTCTTGTACTCCAACCCCCTTGCAATAAAGGCGAACATACCATCTGCCTTCCTAATTGCTTGCTGTACCTGCATGCTAACTTTCTGTGTTTCCTGTACGAGGGCCTCTAAATCTCTCTGAACACCAACATTTAATAGTTTCTCACCATTTAAAAAATATTCTGTTTTTCTATTCTTCCTACCAAAGTGAATAACCTCACATTTCCTCACATTATACTCCATCTGCCACCTTATTGCCCACTCACTTAACCTGTCTGTATCCCTTTGCAGGTGCTTTGTGTCCTCCTCCTGGCTTACTTTATGCCTATATTTATAAAAACAAAGATGCTATTGGCCATTTTTATCGACCTGCAATTGCACTTTCAAGGAATTATTTGAACCTTTATTCCTCCTCTGTCATCCACATCCTTCAGCGTTTTTCCATTCAGTGAATGCTCCCATTGCTTATTTTCACTTCCAAAATACATTGGTTACAGAACCAAGGTGGGTAGATAGAGTTAAGATACAGATCAGCCATGATCTAATTGAATGGTGGAACAGGTTTGAGGGACTGAATGGCTTATGCCTGTTCCTCTGTTCCTACCTCACACATCTCCACAGGTGGGATCTGGAGGGGAGTCCTATACTGCCTTTGCAGCAATTAGTCTGGGGATATGGAGCATGAATCCAAGGTGGCCTCGGTGAGGCCGATGGAGGCGGCATCAATAATCAAGGTTCCAGTCAGGCCCAGGCTGTTGATGCACTCCTCCGGGATGAGGTAGTGATAGGATTGTCCTTGTTTGCGAGGGAGCAGACATCATTAAGGGCACTGAAGATGGATAGGGTAGCCTAAGCTGGATTTCCCTGGCATAATACATTGTTTCAGCTCGCATTTGTCTCTTGCTTTATTAAAATAATTATATTGCAATTGTTCTTTGGGTTACAACACATTGACGTACATTGCATTTATACTGTTTACAAAGTATGATACACATGCCGGAATGTGGCTGACAGTTTTAGTGAATTGTGAGTGCTGCTGGCAATACATTCCAGCTAGCGGCCCTAATGTATAGTTTTGCTGTGGCAAAGCCTGTTGGTTGTTCCATTGAGAGTTTTCCTGTTTGGAGGTGGAAAGGATTTGCCAGCAGTTCTCTTCTGTAATCTCCTCCAGCCCAAAAAACCCGCCCCCCCCAACCGATGAAGGGATAATTACTAGTCCTAGCCCCTTTTGGGCTACCCCGGATCAGGCGTATTCCCCAGACGTTCACCTTCAACTAAAGTTAGAGGAAGCCGAATCCTAAAGATGCTTAATTGGGTCTAAAGCTCCAGACTATCTCTCCCTAAAGGAAAGGAATGGCCTGAAGATGTTACCGTCCTCCAGATAGCACTTTTAATAAGTTTAGCTAGACTGTAACCTTCCGGATATTATGAGGGTTCTGGAAAACTCCCTCAAAATTCTGCAACTCCTCACCAAAGAGTGTACAGAGATTGAGTTTGTGAGTTTGATACAGAAGTACTATGTGAGATAATTCTAAAAATATATAGATTTATTAAAGAACCGACATGTAATTTACAGTTGGTGATTCAATCGCAACTTTAAAAATTCCAAAAAGAGTAAGCTTTTACAATCTTATCAGAGATCCTTATTCTCAAATCTTAACTTCGTTACAGTATTACAGTTCTTAGTTTTATTCCAGGATATCCACCAAAATCAAATACCTTTGATACCCGAGACTCAAAGGGGGAGAAATTCAGTATCGCCCCATTTGGGGCGCAATTATCGGCCGGGCGCAAAGATTAGCGCCTGGCGCTAATTATCGCCTCCGAGTGCAAACTTGACTTTTATCGCCCGTGGAGGTGATTGGAGCGCTAAATCAGGCGCTTCACAACTGTCTTAAGGCGCAAAGGCCGAGGAGCGAGGCGCTACCTCAGAGCGCTGGCGAAGCTCATGTGATGTCAGTCAGCAATGGAACACACACACAATGGCGCCAGCCAGTTCTTAAAGGGGAGGGTTGATCTTGCTTTCCATCCACATCCTACTCATTGCAACCTTGAATCTCGGCCTGGAGAGACCTGTACATCAAATCTGCTGGAAAGAACAATGGAGAGGCCCAGGGAAAGAGCTCAGAGTGCAGCCCCCACAGTCTCTTCTAATCGATACAAGGAAGGGCAAATCAAAATGAACCTGCAAAGTGCTGCTCAGTACCCAAAACTCCTTCACACATCATTGAATCTCTCCAGAAGTCTCTCTCTCTCTCTCTCAGAATACGTGGTTCAAAAATGTCACCAACAATAAAAGGCAGGAAGTGGTCGCCTTTAAATAGCGCTCCCTCAGTCCCTTCCTGACTGCAAAACGCTCCCCTCAACCTGTCGTTGCTAGCGGCAGGTGGTAAGGCAGGGGGCGCCACTCAATATCCGCTCCGGGGCGCTACCGGGGCGTTGCGCACTCGACTGACGTCACGATCTGCCGGCGCAGGAGATCGTGGCGGTAGTGTTTAGCGCCGCCGCAAAATGTCTAGTTAATTTCACGAGCGGCGCAAACATCACCGCGCCCAGGCGCTAGTTGCTTTGCGCCCCATTAGCGCCCTCTTAAGGCACTAACGGGAGGCGCAACCAACTGAATTTTTCCCCCAAAGAGTTGTAGACTTACAGAGCCTGCCTCTGAAGCCGAGAATCGCTTTGCCCCTTTCAGCGAATCTATCTTCCCATTTGAAAGTCCAATTTTTATACCGTTTCTCAGTGGTATTTCCTTTGAAGTTTTCTGCTGATGTAAGCTAATTATCTCTAGTCATTTTTCTGCTGACCCCTGTTATTCTTACAGTCAGTTCAGCTGGTAGCAAGCATACTTGTGTCTCCTAGGTGTTCCAAGTTCAACACAAAAACAATGTGATGGGTGTTGCCTCCCCCACTTGATGCCATTCTTACCAAAGTCTTCTGTTTGTATCTTTTGCATTTAGAACACCTCAATCGGATGCACCATTGTCTTCTTAGTTACCTCAGTTGGTTGCATTAAGAATTATGTCTGCTGTGTAGGTGTCTCAAGCTTATCATAAAAAACGGTTGTAACAGGTGCATCTATTTGATGTCATTTTTACGAAGGCATATATTTCTTTAATCTTATGTGATTCTTTTCAAAGTGTTGGTTTAAGACACCTTTAACTGGGTATACCATTATTTTCTTTCCAAGCTTCAGACTTCCTGGAACCTCTAACCTTCTGTTTCAACGAGGCTATTGTTTCAGTGTCAACAACTTATCTTATCTCAAAAGCCTGTATGCTGTTCACAGCTTTAGATTGTTGAGGCTTTCAGATTTTCAAACCCAGTTTGTCATGTTTTAATAAAGTCAAAATTCTTTCATAGGATGGTGTATTTTTCTGAATATGGCATATTCCTTCACACCGAGACATCTGCGCTCACCTAATTCTGCCATCTTGAGCATCCCTAATTATAACCGCTCAACCATTAGTAGCTATGCCTTCTGTTGTCTAGGTCCTAAGCTCTGGAATTCCCTCCTTAAACCTCTCCGCCTCTCTACCTCTCTTTCCTCCTTTAAGACGCTCCTTAAAGCCTACCTCTTAGACCAAGCTTTTGGTCATCTGCCCAATTTCTCTCGGTGTCACATTTTTTTGTCTTATAACACACCTGTGAAGCGCCTTGAGACGATTTACTACGTTAAAGGCGCTATATAAAATACAAGTTGTTATTCTGAGTGGAATATGTCTGAAATGGATGATGATGTTACATAGGAAAGATGAAATTGCATTGTTACAACCAACCTAATTAGCCGTCCTCTATACCATGAAGGAAACAGAAACAGGATGAATGAGTGCCGCATGGGATGACTGAACATTCCAAACGTACACATGAACCCAGGATAGGGAACAAGCAACATGCTTAAGGTTTCCCCAGACATGAAATTTGTTTTAAAAACTGCTACAGAAAAGGGAAAGATGACAAAAATGAATAAATTCCAGCATGCTTTCCCTCAGACTCTGCCTGCAGTACATCCTTCAAACTGAAGATTGCCTCACCCTGGCGTTTTTGTTCGGAGGGGGAAAATGACGTCATCCGCACGGCCGCCGTCACAATGCCGGTGCGTGTGACGTCACAGGGACATGACATCAGCGTGACGCCGATGCCCTTTGTGGGAAACGGGGGGGTTGGGGGGGAGGGGAGGCGGCGCCGGCCGCACAGAACAATCAGTGTCAGCGGCCGAGAGAGGGAGAGAAGTGCCGTGTCACTGGGCCTCGCATTCAGGTAAACCGCGGCTTCGTCACACTACCCGAGACCTACTCGAGGTGTTTGAAGGAGCGGGCCGGTTGAGTTATTGAGTGGTGGTGGTAGGAGGGGGGAATAAAATATATTGCTGCTTCATTCCCGCTAAGCGGCCCGTCGCCATGGCTGCTGAACACGTCAGGTTGCTAACGTTACTTGGCGGAAAATAAAAGTGGTGGGGGGAGGCCCTCGGTGCGATATTAGGCTCTGGAAGATGAAGCGCAGCCGGTCGGGATGCGGTGGCTCTTTCCCCGTTAGGCCTGGAAGCCTTGGGTTGGAGTTGGCAGCTACCTCCCCCCCCCGGGCTGGAAGTTGAGGCTCAATGGGATTAGCCCAGACCAGTTCGTGCTGGCTGAATCTGAGGGACGGGAAGTCCCGCCCACTTCCCCTCTGCTGATTGGAGGCTTCGCTGGCATCCGCCGCCTGCGCAGCGCCTGATTGGCTGTCCGCACCGTCAGGTATGGCACTGCTGGTGCTTGGGGCTGAACGACATTTTCTGGACATTCCCCATTAATGGTGTTTCCTTGTTCTTTGTTCCCTACTAGAGTTTAAAGTTGTATTGTCTCTATTGTTTGGTCGGCAACAGTTCGACTATATTATTATTGAGGTTATTTCGATTTTTTTCTTAAACAGAGACTCAGGACGTCAAAAAATGTAGAGATTGTTAAAGTGTGTTGGTGAAGTAGACAAGCTAAAACAGATTATTGCTGTCTGTTTTTCTTTTGAACCATTGTGGTAATTGTTTAATTGTGAAGCCAGCAGACAATTGATTATGGGTAGGGGTGAAAGAGAACTTTGGTGCTTTGCAAATTAGTTTGTAACATAATTTCAGTGATGGGATTTAGGGTTTAAAACTTCATTCGTATGGTTATAATTGTGGCTTCTTACTCAAGTACTTTTCTGACCTTTTATGTTTTCGGCATTACTAAGTGATTGCATATGTTGCAATGAATGGCTATTGAATTGAACTGTCTTTCTTTGACATTAAAGTGTCTGTTGAGTTTAGATTCCATGAACTTATTTGTGCGTAGTTACTGACTTCAAGGTCTAACATTGAGGATTTTGTTGATGCAGTCTGAAAGGATTATCTCTAGTATTGCCACTTAAATTTGTAATACTTATGGTTTAGGGCACCCCTTCTCTACCCCTTCCCCTCCCTCTCCTCCCCCCCCCCACCCCCCAATGAAAAAAAATAAATACAGCTCTTAAATGTCAATCCTAAATGTCAATCCTGATATTTACTTCACCAGATAGTTCTGGAATAAAGGTTAATTAAGTAATTAGTTCAAATATGCACCCAAAAATGTTTTGTATTCTGTAGCACACTTCACCAAAGTATTAATTTCAGACTATAATTGCTGTCCTAATGTTTTAATGGATCCTCCCAAGGAAAAATGAAATCAGGTGGTTCTCCAGTCTTGCATCTATGTGATGTAGTCATTGCACTGCTGAGAATTGTGGAAGCCACACTCGATTAAACACACACACTTGTGAGATTTTTGTGAACCGTCTTGAGTCCTTGAAGACCCAGTCGCACTGTTGTCATCAGAATTGTTTCATGTATTAATACCAGTAAATGCTGTTCAAAAGCTTGAACTCAAGCCAGTAAGCGATAATACTTTTGGTAGTTTTGAAGTCCTTGCTTCACATCAGTGCTTCACTTCAGCTGAAACTGCTCCCGAACCAATCCACATTTGTATGAGCAGGATCTGATTGTACTGATGTACTTTTTACGGTATAATATACAGTACCGCTTATAATATGAACATTTTACATGTGACCAATTGCTCTTTAGTGAAACCCTAGCGATAAAACCACAGTGTCATTGCAGTGTTGAGAGGAATCCTAACCTGGTTGGTGATGGACGCAGTGGCACTTTGGTTTCAAGTGACAGTTCCTTTTAGGTCACAGAGCTGATTTACCTTGCAAGAGCTCGCTGTCACTGGGACTGAAGATGATGTCTTGAGCTTTTTTTTTGCTGCAAATTCATCAGTTTGTTCTTTCACACTCATAACCACTTAAATATGACAGGCAAACAAGGTAATTATAGACAGCCTCTTCTGCAAATCAGCAACGTATATTTTGGTCCCTCTGTATTGGCTTTTTTTTTAAAAGGGTAAAACTTTCAAGTAAATTTGAGCATTTTCTTAGTGCAGGGATTGCACAGCACAAAGAACAATGGCTTGGAAACTAGCCTTAAATGGTAAATTTCTAACGAAGCCAATGTAATGTGGTGATGTACATATATATCAGATTGGGATGCTATATTACTGACCATAGTTATGTGTCCCTCCAAGAATTTTGTCCCCCCCCCCCCCCCCCCCCAAGTGTACCAGACAACCAGAGCTTTGATATATAATGTCTCCAAAGCTTTGAAGCTTAAATGGGCTTGCGACAACTATCATTTAGAAATATCTAGCATTTCTATTTGTACCCAAAAACTTTCACTGCAAAATTATAACTGGCTCTTGAAGAAAACGTTGATTCTGAGCAAATTTGTATTTCACATCAAGCCTTTAATATTCAAGCACAGTTTCAAGTGGATGTTTTTGTGCTTGCTGACAGCATTAGATGCAAATACAAGTTTAATGAACAATCTCTCCTGCTGCCTGGCAGATTCTGTGCTGGAGGTTTGGTGGGGGTGGGGGTGGGGCAGGGAGGGAGAAGAAAGTGGCCTGGTTTTGTTTTTCTCCTATCGTGATGGTGGTGAATCTTATTGCAGTACAATTCCATCGGTGCCAACAGTACTCTTGTACCATGGCAGGCATCACACCTGAAGCTGAGCCAAATATTGCCTACATGAAGGCTTTCCAACAGGAGTAACTGGATGGCAGTCAGAAACAAGTATCCTGGATGATTTTATTTCCCTTAAGACACTGAAGTGCATTGTAGTGCCTCTATTGCTACACAGACAAATGATCAAACCAGGGTCGGCCTTGGTCTCTATTGGCAGTATCATTCAATACAGAGCCACCAGGGGAGAGAAGTATCTGACTTTATGTACAGGAAAACTCCAAATTACAAAGCTACTTGTTAGTGATTATTACACAGAATAGTTTCTGGTTATTGACGGTGTTGAAAATTTGGACACCCTAAATATCCATGTATTAAACATTTACCAATAGTCTGATATCTTCATTTGGCGACAGAAATGGTCTCAAATCATTTAATGGCTGCTTTCTGGGGGGTGGGGGAGTTTCCACTCAAATAATTTCTATGCAGACTGAATTATGTTTCAAAATTGATGTTGAGTATTCTGTGTATCGAAACTTATTGGGAGTTTAAAATTTTACTTTGCACTTTAAAAAAAAAAAGAGGCTTTTGATTTTACTAAATGATGTTTCATGGTAATTTTCAATAATGCTGCTTGTGAACTGCAAATCTAGTGAGGTGGGGTAAATGAGCTCAACCTTAAGCACTGAACAAATCACTGAATTAGTATTGTCCCTTTAATTGTACAGAACTCCTCCATTAATGCTGTTGGGGTAGTGGATTCTGCCCTTATTCACATTTTGGAGCTGATTCCATTTGTAAATTGTGCATGCTTGACCGTTTGGTTGAGTGTCAGCTGTGGCTTAGTTGGTAGCACCCTCACCACTGAGTCAGAAGGTTGTGGGTTCAAGTCTCACTTCAACACAAAAATCTAGGCTGACATGCCAGTGCAGTGCTGCGGGAGTGCTGCACTGTCGGAGGTGCCGCCTTTCGGATGCGACGTTAAACCAAGGCCCTGTCTGCCCCCTCAGGTGGACGTAAAAGATCCCACAGCACTATTTTGCAGAAGAGCTTATCCCTGGTGTCGTGGCCAATATTTATCCCTCAATGTCACTAAAACAGATTATCTGGTCATTATCATATTGCTGTTTGTGGGAGCTTACTGTGTGCAAATTGGCTGCCGCATTTCCTACATTACAACAATGACTACACTTCAAAAAAAGTACTTCATTGGCTTTGAAGCGCTTTGGGATGTCCGGTAGTCGTGAAAGGCGTTATATAAATGTAAGTCTTAAGTTTTTCTTACCGAATTTTCCCTGAAGGCTGAGGAAGATCATAATTGGTCTCTGATTTGGGGGGGTGGGGGTAGGGGGTGGCAGTTTTAGTCTGTCTAAAGAGAGAAAAGGCACTAGTAGGTGTGCTGGTTAAAGCTTGAAAAAATGGGTAATGACATTTGTGGTAGGGAAAGTTGCCTCTCTGGGCCTCACTACCTTGTTTACCTTACAGAATTACTGCTGAAGTTGCAGCCTTCTCCAAGGCAAATGGAACAGATTAATTACACAACTTGCTGTGGCCGGCAGTTACGTAGACTGAAAGGGGTCTATGCCAATTAAGCTAATCTCAGTGGGGTGCCTTGGCCTCAAATTGGCCAGAGCATCACAAGCGCGCGCGCGCACACACACCTCCCTTAGTTTTACAGAACTTCTGTTATAATAGAAGCCGGTTCTTTTCCTGTTTAGTCTGCCCTATTTGTTTTTGGATTGGCAACAGCAGGTAACTGTGCATTTGGAGCAACTGCGTAAATATAACTTTAAAGCAATTGTGCATATGTGAATCCAGAGAGCAGAGGTTGCCTGTATGGGTGAACTGAGAAGTCGGCCTGCTGCATGCAAACCCAAAATGATGGATAAAACGTACATACCGCAGTTTGTTTCCCACAAGTGACAGCTTTCCAGGGTCACTCATATCATTCCAATAGGCAATCCTGTGAAATAAATGGGATATTAAACACACGGATGACAACACTCCATCCTTAACCAACAAATGCTGCTATTTCTATAGTCTCACCTGACTCTTGTGTTTTAATTATAGTAACCATTTGATTTATCAAAACAATTGGATCTCTCAGCCCTTGTATGTAGCAGGTTTGACTCTAAGGAATTATGTCAGATATGACAGGGTTCACAGTGAAACTCTTTATTTCTTCAAGAGCAATCTTCAATTAGCAAAAATGTCTATCTGTTGATATGAATGGACTAAAAGAAATTGCAACATTGGGGGAGAAGGATAGTACATGTCCTTCCAGTCAGTTAATCTGTGGCAAGCGCAGAATACTTGTGCAAGCGACAACAACAGCAGCTATTATTCCTGTTGGTGCTACAACCAAAAGGTCATAATAGTTGTTCCTTTTTATTTCTTTGATTTTTTTTTTCATCAGTGGAGGAACACTTTTGACATCCAGTATATGGATCAAGTCAAGTTTAATAAAGGCTAGATAAAGAGTACAGCTGCCTGTTTTATTTGCATCCTGTGAAGAAAATTTCTAGTTGCAAGTCAATTTACCACTTTCCACACCAGCTGATGTTCTTTTTTAAATTGGCTTTGCGTGAGTTGTTGCATTGTGGAGAGTTTTGTGTTGTACACCTATGCCAGCTAAGAACGTAAAGCTGTCAAAACTCACTTCCTGTAGCACTTTTAGAACTGGTGGGGAGAGGACCCTTTCAACCCACTCATCTGGATTCAAATCCAGCTTTATTTACCTCAGTCCTTCAAAATATGTTTGCTTTATTTCTTGTAAATTATAAAAAATAAGCTTGGGTGATTATTCTGGAAACTGTTAAGTCTAGTTCTACCTTTTGTTAATAGCCTTTTGTTTTATCCCCTTCTGTTTCATCAAACACTGACTCATAACTAACACTGCTAGTTAGAAACCAACATAATTATCAATGGACTAGTAGGAGTGTGATACACTCATGGATCACAGAGTCCTGTTCCAGCACCAACCAGTGCTCCCACAAATGTACAAAGGAACAGTAAGTCCTTTTTTATAAACCATTTTCTTTGTTGGCAGATGAGCAGCTTCTGTATTGCACTATGGTTCAGCAGCCTCAATACTGAGCCTCAGTAAATGCTTAAATACAAACTTAAAGTAGTTATATTGCAGCGTGTATCTAATTAAGACTTAGAAATGGGGCCCACCATTCTCTAGTCAATTGGATAGACCACAAGACTGGGAAAGATGTGCTTAAAAAAGCAAACCTGTTTAATTTCTGCAGAAACCGTTAGCATAAACAGCAGTACCTGTTTACTGATGAAAGGTGTTTTAGAATGGACATGATTCCTAATCTTCCCCCTTGTTCCCTTCTACACGAGAACTGTAACTGATCAAGGGCTGCAGCACCTGTGTGAAAATCTTCTGAGCTTCTATGTAATTGTGTTGTCAATTGCAACTCTCAAAACCAGTGACATTTGAGCCAAACCAGCGTGCAGACTTAAACTGAATCTATTATAAATGTACTTTGTGTATATATGGTATGCCTATATTTTGTTTTGTCTGTTTTAACATGGGTTGGTGCTGAGTAATTAAAATCCAAACAATAAGGGTGCATTTTACATAGGGATACTATTAAATGAGAATTAATGTAAAGTGAATGGATGCATTCCTACTTGGAAAAGGGCACAGGTTTGTCTGGAATCATTGATGATAAACCTCTTGTGACTGGTTTCCCTGACTGTTGTTTTTGCCTTTTGCCTTCAAACTATTGGGGTCTAATCTGTCCAATTTAACAAGTACCATACTGTGAAAATGAGCGGAATTTACTGTTAGTTTCTGATCTAATTTGTCCTTCTAATGCAAGACAATATATAGGTAAACAGAAAATGCTGGGTACACTCAGCAGGTCAGGCAGCATCCGTGGAAAGAAGGTAGGGTTAACATTTCAAATTGATGACCAATTGTCAGAGGGGTAGTTCAAATCCTGGCGCAGACAGTGTTATTAAAAACTAATGCTCTTAAAACAACTTTAATCCATACCTGAGTGTTCTTTAGTAAACTTCCTGTGGTTTAATTTAAATAACCTCCGCATTTAACTTGACTGGAGGTTTCAGAATATGAATGTGTAGGAGGTACAGTAATTAACGGTTTTAGTTCAGCTTTATTGTGCTGGGTGGTTCAGTCGTGGCATTTGCTATGTACATGGTTAAATATATTGACTCTCTCTATAACGTTCTTTAGTCCGCAAAGATAATAAATATGCAATTAGATGCCGCCTTCCCCTGCCCCCCCCCCCCTTCCAAAGAAAATCCAGAACTGAGGGTTTTTTAAGTTTAATTCTTGGCCCAATCCAGTGATGGAAATTGTCCATTAGACCAGTGACTTTGTTAGTGTTCACTTTGCTGCCATATTAGAAAAATTGTGTATTCTCTCCTGTTTTTAGTATCGGTTTTCCCTCAGTGGTAGTGCTCTTGCCTCTGAGTTAGGGTGGTGGTTGGTGGGGCGGGTGGGCGGTGGGGGGTTCAATCCCCAATTCATGACTTGAGCACATAATCTAACTGAGGGAGTGCTGCATTGTCTGAGGTTTCTGTATTTTGGATGAACGGTTATAAAAAGATCCCATGGCACTATTGAAAGAAGAACAGAGGTGTTCCAGCCAATATTTATTTGTCACTCAACCAGCACCACCAGCATTAACCTGTCACTTGTTGTCATTTGATATTTGAAGAACCTTGCTGTGTGCAAATTGGCTGCTGTGTTTGCCTACACTTCAAAAATAAATTGTTAGCTGTGAAGTGCTTTGGGGCAACCTGAGGATGCAAAAAGTGCTGTTTAAATGCAAGTTTGTTCTTTGGGCACAGCTATTTTTTCAGCCTTCATTTTGAGTCCTGAAACTCTTGCAGGCTCCAAGTTTTAGTACAGGTTGGCACAAACTAGTATGTCTCTTGAATACAGTAAATGCTTTCCCTCTCCTCCCATTCTAAGCTTTTCTTGCTGCAGTCTAATCTTGGAAGGCAAAAGAAATGCTATGGTACTTCACAATCAGTTGTGTGTGGGAGAGAGAAATGAACAGCTGTGAATTGCATGAGAAATGCCAAACTCTTATTTTCCAGGACTTTAGATAGTGCCCAATGCATGCCTTGAGCTCAAAGTTTTATATTGACTCCTTTGCGTTCCTTGACTGCATACAATTGGTATCCTTAAAGGTGTCGTTGATAGCTCATGTCGCATAGGGTCTATGTTTGTTTTGGTAGTGCAGTAAAGTTACTGAGACTAGATCTGCCAGATAAAGTCCTTAAAAGCTGCTGAGCTGTGACTTTAGAAAGTTAAATGAAATCCTGCCTGTGATCTGTTGAAATAACAAGTTAAAGCAAGCTTTGGATGAGCTGATTCTCAAGGTTAATTGTGATGGGCAGTACAATGGTAGTCGAATGTGCTGTACCAAAGAATAGCTGCTACAGTTCTTTTTGATTTTTGCTTTGCCATTGAGGAAGGGTACTGAAGTGCAGTTGAGAGCTTTATCTTTCTTTCTTTTTGGGATGTGGACGTTGCTGGCAAGGCCCATCCTTAGTTGCCATTGAGAAGATGGTGGTGGGCCTTCTTGAACTGCTGCAGTCCGCGTGGTGAAGGTGCTCCCTGAATGCTGTTGGTAGGAAGCTTCAGGATTTTGACCCAACGACAATGAAGGAACAGCAATATATGTCCAAGTCAGGATGGTGTGTGACTTGGAGGGGAAAATGGGATGTGATGGTGTTCCTATGCACCTGCTGCCCTTGTCCTTCCACGTGGTGGAGGCCACGGGTTTGGGAGGTTCTGCTGAAGAAGACTTCCTGAGAAAGGTGAAGGGAAAATTGGAGGGCAAACTATTCTGCCTACTCTCCAACAGACTAAGAGCGAGCAACTCTTGCAAATAAAAAAAAATGGCTACTGTGCCTGCTGGTAAGACAATCCTTGGTACATGCTTAATTTGGTCATTGGATCCTTCCCTATACCATTGTTGCGACAGACTACAGCTGGTTGCTCTTGTTATATATTTACTTCCAAACCTAGTCTAAGGATTTTGTTCAGTGCACTGCAACACAAACTCATTGTTTCACCCTGTATGTGTACTGACCAACATCAGGCCACTTTTATGGTTCAATAAATTCAAAACATCAATAAATAAATCTGTTATCAGTATACTCATTTGTTAGTGCTACTAATCTTTTGTGCTTCCCATGACACTTGTTAACTTTACGCAGTTTCACATCAGGTTAAGGTAAATGCCTTCACCCACATACAGTAAAAGATACTGGTAATCCTTTCCTCATTAACTGTCTCAGTCCTTCCTATCCTTTAAAATCGCTGTATTCAGAAGACATTTAATTGTGTGGACAGCCTTTTATTTGCATTCATTCTTCCTATCTCATTTTGTAAAATAAAACCTCTTTTTTAGAAGCTAACGCTGTTCTCTGACCTTTGCCAGAATTGACTTCTACTTGGCTGCTTTTGTGCCTTCAGTGTACTGTTTTTTGTCTAGGGAGTGAGGGTGAAGAAATGGTCAGACTTGTCATATGCATGTTACACTGCTGTGCAAACTACTGGGTCACCTCTGGGTGTTCAGATTTAACTTGCAAGTAATCTCTCTCTGCCTATTATTAATTTTGTAAATTTTAGTTTCAAAAAGCTTTTTTAAAAAAAATCCCCCCCCCCCCCCCACAAACACAGCCACATAGAACATCTTCCCAATGTTGTTCCCTTTGTTCCAGATGTTCTCCTCTTGATTTGATACAAAACATCAAAGACCAGTGATGTGGTACAGCATGTGAGTATAGTCTGCTGCTAATTCAAAGCAATTTTTTTGCCCCCCAAAAAACCCTCATCCAGTGCTTCAAATTAAGCAATTTTAATAAAATGGCACAGGAGACTGTTTTTGCTTGATTTGAATTTGACATGACAGATAATGCAAATTAAACAATTTTGAATTGAGAGGGAATGACTTGTATTTATATACCACCTTTCATGTCCTTGGGACGTCGTAAAGCGCTTCACCGCCAACAAAGTACTTTTAAAGTGTAGTCACTGTTGTAATGGAGACAAATGCGGCTGGCAAATTGTGCACAGAAATATCTCTCAAACAGCAGTGGGATCAATAACCAGAAAGTCTGTTTAGTAGTGTTGGTTGAGGGATAAATGTTGTCCAAGAGGAGTAAACCACTCTAGTGTGCTTTGCCAGGGAGATTTCAGGTCAAGATTCCTAGCATGAGAGTCTGAGATCTCTGGTGCTGACACGTTGCAAGACTGGTTGCCGGCCAGATTCTTTTCTCTGTAGAGAAAAGATAATGGGGATGATCACCATGGGCACTCCTAGTGCGTATCCTAGAAGACATGAAAATAAATTCTCAAACCTGGGAGCAAGTTGGCTGTTTCTGAGGAAGAGGGGTGTTGGTGCATAGCTTGGAGAGGAGAAAATACTGAACTGTTGTAAATGTT
Organism: Squalus acanthias; assembly: GCA_030390025.1. NCBI lineage: Eukaryota > Metazoa > Chordata > Chondrichthyes > Squaliformes > Squalidae > Squalus > Squalus acanthias. The sequence goes on from CM059443.1 coordinate 24,553,583, forward strand.
ATATCGATATGGAGGCTAAATTTGTATTCCAAGGAGTGTTTTTGTGACCCAGAGAACTACTTAGCACTTGAATGATGAGATTGTGCACAATCCAGAACAAAAATTCAAAGAGTTTTGAATGGTTCTACCCGGAGCTGTGAAATTCAGCAAGGGCAAAATAGTCCGTGTGAATATCTTTGAGGAATCTCTCCACCTATTAAGACATAAAGCACTAGATATAAAGGCCGGTGTCTCATTGGGATTGGCACATTTGGCAGGGAATTGGTGCAACTGAGTGTGACTGGACAATGTTGGCAGTTGGCAGTGCACAGCATAACAGTTGTTACTTTGTGTACTATGCTAGTGATTGTCTGTGAATGGATTGTGTTGTGTGTCAGCACACACTCGCACTACTGTGCTGCTGTATAGAGACAGTTTTTTTTTATATGTTTCTGAAATTGCCAATGCCACATGTCTGAATGTAAAGGTGCAGTACCTGTAAATAGATTTTTAGCTTTGACTTTTAATTTTTTTGGCTGGCTGTTCTGAAGCCTTTAAGCCCTGAAAAGTTTTTTTTTTTTAAAAACTGCCTTGTTACCAGCAATTGTTTTGGGAGTGAAACTTTTGAATTGGATTCTGACTGAGACTTGTGTGTTGTTGTATGGAACTCATTAGTGACAGAATTGTGGAACTGATGCAGTAATTTTCAGAGAAACTTAATTTTGAGACTTGAACTGCTGTTATTAAAGGTGCTTTTGCAGCAACAGGAGACTGTTATAACAGCAGGTTTGATTGCAGTATATTTAACTAGCAATCTCTTAAAAGCAAAGATTTTTCATTAACTTTCCTGTATATTTTTTTATGCAAAATGTTTAAAAAGTGTGGACATACTAGGAGAGACATGGAGTTAGGTCCTTAAGAAGTTAACCGTAATGGGAGAAAATAATGTATACAGTTGAAAGAACATGATCACATAAAAAAAACTCGGTATAAATTTCAGCACTCTACCGATTTATTCAGCTGAGCAATCCCAAATCAGCTCTTCTGATTACACTATTGGCACTTGCTGTGGGAGCAAGGTGAAAAATTAAGAGTTTTTCGATTGCCCTTTTCCACACTGGTAAAAAATCACTCATAATATAGATTTCACGAAACATTTTTAAATGGAATACTTCTACAGATTTCTCTTATCCCAAAATCCTGAACGCTTTCAGGATGAGTCTGAAATTAGATGGTAATATTGAAATGGTCTAATTCTACTGTGCTTTTATCATGTGCTGTTGCAGCCTATTTGATCTGCACTCTCTCTAATTTCAGATTGTACAGTGAGTGTATGTAAAACAGGATGGCCCAGGAGACAAATCAGACACAGGTGCCCATGCTGTGTACCACGGGCTGTGGTTTCTATGGCAACCCACGAACCAATGGAATGTGCTCAGTTTGCTACAAAGAGTATCTGCAGAGACAGCAGAACAGTGGCAGGATAAGCCCACCAGGTAAGTCGGGAAGCTTCAGCATGGAACACCATGAAAAAACTTCTCCAAATGGGACGGGGGAACAATATGCTTTTCTGGTAATTTCCCTTTATGCACTTCTGGTAAGCCAAGGAGAAAACATATTGGGCCATAATTTGCTGTCAAAATAACAGTGAGGCTAATAGCACGCACTGTTATTTATGTACAAATGTTACCGCAACTTCAGGTGTTGGCAGTTGCGAGGTTAAACGTGGAAATCCAAAAGTTTGCTGTCCGAGATGCGCCACTCTGTCAGCTCTGCGGAAACAGCATCTCCCTGTCTGCCTCATCATTGAAATGCATTGAACAGAGTGAAGTTGCTGTACTTGTGTGGCAGATACAAACTAAACTTGGCACAGAAAGTCAAGACTTGTCCATTTCAGTCTAAAGTATCCTTTTAACATTGTGATAAGTGTTAATTACTGCCAAGCAAACTCTCTGGCACTGAAAATTAACTATTACAAGTGTGCAGTCTCATTCCTTCAGGTTTTAATTGCTGTTGGAGATTTTTTAAATGTAAAATTTAAAATTGCATTTTTTTTTTACTTTTCCTTTCTATCGCTTTTCTCTCTCTCAATCCAATCTTTCTTTCCCCCTCTATTTCTCTTTCTGTATCTGATTTGACATTGAATTCACCCATTCTAACTTAACAATTCTTACTCCGTCCTTGTGCTGTTAATTTCACAATCCTTCAATCTGATTGGTTAAGGAGATGCGCAGTTGCTTGCCCTGTTCACTCACATCCCAGAGGTCCGGTTTCCCTCGCTGCGACGTTATCAGTTCGCACTTTCAGCAACTTGCCACGTAAAAAATTTACAAACCTAAACCAGCATGGGCAAGTCGAAGTAATGGCGGGCGCAGTACATTGCCCTGTCACAGCAAATTGTGGGCCATTACACATTATTATGACTCATCCTAACAATGCTGACTTCTGCTGGAGGGACCTTGCACAAATCAACTGATGAATCTGTTCTGTTTGATGCAGCTGATTTCACAGTCTGAACCAGAGATCAAAATTGATTATAACTGGCATAAATACGTTCAGTCTGTAAAACACTAGCTTGGGGAAAGCTTGCTTTGGAGCATTAAAATTGGCTGTACTGAAATTTGACCAAATATTTTACTTTGTATACTTGTGTACAATGTTCCCTTTAAGCATCTGCGCAGCTCTCTGAAGGCCCCACGCAGCTGGCTTGTCGGCTTTTAAAGAGCAAAACCGCACGTGTGGCATTTTGAATGGGCCACGTGGCCCCCCAAAAAATTACAGGGAACGTTCCTACACACCATGTTTTGGGGTTAAGTCAAGAGTTGCGCTCATATACAAGAATGAAAGCCAAAGATTGCATGGACTATTCCAGGTAGCCTTTTCTTGTCCTTTTCAGTTGTGCTGGCAATTTTTTTAAAATTAAGCACAAAGATTAGAAATTCAGCACTGTACTTGTGATGCTCTGGCTGGAATTTGCTCTAGTTTGGCTCCCACTTGCCACGTTCTAGATGAAAGTTGCCGACTGTACTCGGCATGTGGCTGGACTCTGTTCCTCTCCCGCTCACTGCCTTCCAGGTGCAGGTTGATTGCTGTACCTCTGAAGCTGTGGCTGAATCCAGCTGCAGCATGAGTAGTCGTCAACTTGCCAAAGCCTTGCCAGTATAATGCTAACAATATATTTAATTGCCTTCTTGCATGTTTCCTTTCATTTGAAAGTGGACGTAATTGAAAAGAGGGAATCTACTTCTCCACCTGAAAGTGAAAATGTATATATTTTCCGAGCTCTGTAGCACATGAAATTAGTTTTCTTGTGGAAGGAGGGGGAAGAGAGTGTTGTGACAACTCCCTAATGTAAGCAAAATTTGAAATCTAGTTTTGAAGGTCAGGTTTGCCTGGGAAGTGGGGAGGGAATGGTATCTTGTATGTAAGTGCATACATATGGTTACATACATGTTGACTCCTGAAAATAGTTCTATTAGTGAAGAAATGGTGAATGCTGTTTTAAAAAGCTTTCTTCCGCCTTCAAAACAAAAAAGACACGGTAACAGAGTTAGCGTTGCTATATACACAGACTATTTATTGGAGCTAAATAGTTGTGTGATCAGGTTCATGATAAAGATATTCCTGGTATTGAAGTGGTTTAACTACTGTAACAAGTTTATTTCAATTTCTATATGTGAGCTGGAAATTAATATGGCCCAGTGAGATGGGATGTCATTGGTTCTCCTGGTAGTCTTAAGGGTTAAAAATTTTGGTTTCAAACTCCCCAATAATCCAGGGAACCGGATTATTGTCAAAATCAGCAACTTGGTTGCATCTGATTACGTAGAAATCCGCCTCTGCACTCTGTTCAAGCCCAGCCCTCCCACTCCCCCAAAGTTTGAAAACTTGGGAAACTTTAGCTCTTAAAACTTCCTGGAGCTGGGGGGGGGACTGATAAAGGTTGACTCCTGGCTGGTCAAACCACTGAAGATCAACCTTTCCCAGTCCTCCAGGCCTGAGAAGGTTAAAGAGCTGAAGTTGAAGTCAATTTTCACACAAGAAAGGAACTGGCACAAGTTTGCAGGCTGCATAATAACTCATGGGCCAGATTTGCCCCATAGGCTGCATCCTGGCTATCTCCCAAATCCACTGACTAACAATCTTACTGTAAAATCCAAGATTACAGTGCAAAGGTAATAAATTGATTTAATCTGGAATCCTGTATACATGCACTGCAACCTTTGTACATTTTTAAGGCCACATCTTTTTCCTCACGGTTAACTTGATTTTGGTTCTGTTTTCTCTTTCCTGATAATGGTGAGTTTCAGGATTACAATTTTTTTAGATATAGGCTGAGAGATGTGCATGTGAGAACATAATTGACTACCTCTACTTCCCAAGACAATTTTTTTCTCCCTTTTAATGCAATCCTTTGCCAATTTTCTTTCCTTCCCTAAAAGCAGTGACTGGGTAAGCTTTGACTGTCCATTAATGGGCTATTTGACTTCCCGGGAAGGGAAGAAAGATGTAGGAGTATCTCAGCCATGCCAAATCCTGTCTTTACCCCAATATTTATATGCACATGCATTTTCAGCAGGGATTGCTGGATATTGATCAGGAACCCTGACTAGTTTTTTTTCTTGTTTAAGCCAGGGGTGCTGATGCCAATTGTAGACCCCTGATGCTACCTCGGCTAACTCAGCGCAGACCGTTTGTCAAATCTGGGAGAGGGGCGAAGCAGACATTGCTATCGGGGGAGGAGTGTGAAATATTAGATGCAATAAACATAGAGAGAGAGAGGAAGTATTAAGGGGTTTAGCAGCTTTAAAAGTGGATAAATCCCCAGGCCCGGATGAAATGTATCCCAGGCTGTTAAGCGAAGCAAAAGAGGAAATTGCAGAGGCCCTGACCATCATTTTTCAATCCTCTCTGGCTTCAGGTGTGGTGCTGGAGGACTGCTAATGTGGTACCCTTGTTTAAAAAGGGAGAAAAGGATAGACCGAGTAATTACAGGCCAGTCAGCCTAACCTCGGTGGTGGGAAAATTATTGGAAAGAATTCTGAAGGACAGGATAAATCTTCATTTAGAAAGACACGGATTAATCAAGGATAGTCAGCACGGATTTGTTAAGGGAAGGTCGTGTCTGACAAACTTGATTGAATTTTTTGAGGAGTTGACAAGGAGGGTAGATGAGGGTAGTGCATTTGATGTAGTGTATATGGACTTTAGCAAGGCTTTTGGTAAGGTTCCACATGGCAGACTGGTCACGAAGTTAAAAGCCCATGGGATCCAGGGCAAAGTGTCAAGTTGGATTCAAAACTGGCTCGGAGACAGGAAGCAGAGAGTAATGGTTGATGGGTTGTGACTGGAAGGCTGTTTCCAGTGGGGTTCCGCAGGGCTCAGGACTAAGTCCCTTGCTTTTTGTGGTATATATCGACGATCTAGACTTGAATATAGGGGGTATGATTAAGAAGTTTGCAGATGATACTAAAATCGGCTGTGTGGTTGATACTGAAGAAGGAAGCTGTAGACTGCAGGAAGATATCAATAAATTGGTCAGGTGGGCAGAACTGTGGCAAATGGAATTCAATCCGGAGAAGTGTGAGGTAATGCATTTGGGGAGGGATAACAAGGAAAGGGAATACACATTAAATGGTAGGACACTGAGTAGTGTAGAGGAGCAAAGGGACCTTGGAGTGCATGTCCACAGATCCCTGAAGGTAGCAGGCCAGGTAGATAAGGTGGTTAAGAAGGCATACGGAATGCTTGCCTTTATTAGCCGTGGCATAGAATACAAGAGCAGGGGGGTTATGCTTCAACTGTATAAAACACTAGTTAGGCCTCAGCTAGAGTACTGCGTGCAGTTCTGGTCACCACATTACAGGAAAGATGTGATTGCACTAGAGAGGGTACAGAGGAGATTTACAAGGATGTTGCCGGGAGTAGAGAATCTTAGCTATGAGGAAAGACTGGATAGGCTGGGCCTGTTTTCCTTGGAACAGAGGAGGCTGAGGTGAGACCTTATTGAGGTGTATAAAAATTATATGGGGCATAGATAAAGTGGATAGAAAGGACCTATTTCCCTCAGCAGTGGGTCAAAAACCAGGGGGCACAGATTTAAAGTAATTGGTGGAAGGTTTAGAGGGGATTTGAGGGGAAATTTCTTCAGCCAGAGGGTGTGGGGGTCTGGAACTCACTGCCTGAAAGGGTGGTAGAGGCAGAAACCCTAACCACATTTAAAAAGTACTTGGATGTGCACTTGGGATACTCTAACCTGCAGGGATACGGACCAAGAGCTGGGAAGTGGGATTAGGCTGGATAGCTCTTTGTTGGCCGGCGCGGACACGATGGGCCGAAATGGCCTCCTTCCGTGCTGTAACTTTCTATGATTCTATGACCGTCCTAGTCTGTATGGCTAGCTACTTGCTGGATAAATTCATTTAATTGAAAGAGACTTTTCAATACCTTTGCTCAAGTTGATGTCCAGTACAGCTTGCATTGATTTGTATATCAACTGAAATGGCTTTCAAAGATTTAGCCATTAACAATTAACGTGTAAAAAATTATGCAGCAATTTTCACTTTTGTCAAATCGACTACATTAGGAGGGAAGGGGTGAGTATATATTTTAAAATAGGTTTGCCAGGTTGCAGTATAGAAGTTCAGTGCTTATTTGTATTCTTTCATGAGGGAGATAAGATGTATATGTAATGGTTCTTGCCCCACTTCCACATGTTTCTTATAAATTCTGGTATACATTCTGTTAAAGCTACAGTAAATGGATAAACTGAAATAATGAGAGTTGACGAAGAAGGAAAATCTGTCTAAACTAGAATAACAGGGCTAAGCGATCCCACAATCAACGGATCCGATCAAAGCTCTGCAGTCCTGCCACATCCAGTCGTGAATGGTGGTGGACCATTAAACAACTAATGGGAGGAGGAGGCTCCATGAATATCCCCATCCTCAATGATGGTGGAGCCCAGCACGTGAGTGCAAAAGACAAGGCTGAAGCGTTTGCAACCATCTCCAGCCAGAAGTGCCGAGTGGATGATCCATATCGGCCTACTCCCGAGGTCCCCACCATCACAGAAGCCAGTCTTCAGCCAATTCAATTCACGCCACATGATATCAAGAAACGGCTGAGCGCACTGGATACAGCAAAGGCGATGGGCCCTGACAAATCCCGGCTATCTTGCTGAAGACTTGTGCTCCAGAACAAGCTGTTCCAGTACAGCTGCAACACTGGCATCTACCCGACAATGTGGAAAACTGCCCAGGTATGTCCTGTCCACAAAAAGCAGGACAAATCCAACCCGGCCAATTTCTGCCCCATCAGTCTACTCTCAATCATCAGCAAAGTGATGGAAGGTGTCATCGATAGTGCTATCAAGCGGCACTTACTCACCTAAAACCTGCTCACTGATGCCTAGTTTGGGTTCCGCCAAGACCACTCTGCTCCCGACCTCATTATAGCCTTGGTCCAAACATGGACAAAGGAGCTGAATTCCAGAGGTGAGGTGAGAGTGACTGCTCTTGACATCAAGGCAGCATTTGACCGAGTGTGGCATCAAGGAGCCCTAGTAAAACTGAAGTCAATGGGAATCAGGGGGAAAACTCTCCACTGGCTGGAGTCATACCTAGCACAAAGGAAGATGGTTGTGGTGGTTGAAGGTCAATCATCACAGCCCCAGGACATCGCTGCAGGAGTTCCTCAAGGCAGTGTCCCAGGCCCAACCATCTTCAGCTGCTTCATCAATGACCTTCCCTCCAATATAAGATCAGAGATGGGGACGTTCGCTGATGACTGCACAGTGTTCAGCGCCATTCACAACTCCTCAGATAATGAAGCAGTCCATGCCCGCATGCAACAAGACCTGGACGACGTTCAGGCTTGGGCTGATGAGTGGCAGGTAACATTCGTGCCACAGAAGTGCCAGGCAATGACTATCTCCAACAAGCGAGAGTCTAACCACCTCCCCTTGACATTCAATGGCATTACCATCGCCAAATCCCCCACCATCAACATCCTGGGGGGTCACCATTGACCAGAAATTTAACTGGACCAGCCACAGAAATACTGTGGCAACAAGAGCAGGTCAGATGCTAGGTATTCTGTGGCGAGTGTCTCGCCTCCTGACTCCCCAAAGCCTTTCCACCATCTACAAGGCACATGTAAGGAGTGTGATGGAATACTCTCCACTTGCCTGGATGAGTGCAGCTCCAACAACACTCAAGAAGCTCGACACCATCCAGGACAAAGCAACCCGTTTGATTGGCACCCCATCCACCACCTTAAACATTCACTCCCCCCACCACCGGCGTACCGTGGTTGCAGTGTGTACCATCTACAAGCTGCACTGCAGCAACTTGCCAAGGCTTCTTCGGCAGCACCTCCCAAACCTGCGACCTCTTCCACCTAGAAGGACAAGGGCAGCAGGCGCATGGGAGCACCACCACCTCCAAGTTCCCCTCCAAATCACACACCATCCTGACTTAGAAGTATATCACCGATCCTTAATCGTTGCTGGGTCAAAATCTTGGAACTCCCTACCTAACAGCACTGTGGGAGTACCTTCACCACACGGACTGCCGCGGTTCAAGAAGGCGGCTCACCACCACCTTCTCGAGGGCAATTAGGGATTGGCAATAAATGCTGGCCTTGCCAGTGACGCCCAGATCCCATAAACAAATTTTTAAAAAAGTATCCACCTAGCACTTAAATCACAAAATGACGGTTCTTAAAAATAACACAGAAATGCAGTGGTGGATTTATTTGAGAAGTTGCTGTATATTCTCATTGTTGTGGTTAAGTTGAATGAGTTTGCATTAATACTTTTTTTGCCCAACAGCAGCTAGTGGGGTCAGTAGTAACAGCAGTTCAAGCACAGAGTCCATCCCTGTTCAGTGCACGGAAGGAAACCCTGAAATGTCTGCAGATGCCTCTGTGAATGCCACGTCTGCCAAAACTAGGTATGTATGCTATTTATGAGATTAATAGAGTTGACCTAGTGGGATTAGGATGGAGATAAATGTGACAATTCTAAAAGTCACCTTTTTTTTAAACCGAAAGCAAAATACTGCAGATGCTGGAAATACTCAGTCGGTCAGGCAGCATCTGTGGAGAGAGGAGCAGAGTTAACGTTTCAGGTCAATGACCTTTCATCAGTGTTTATTTTTAACCACTCCAGTTCTCTCTCTTCCTCTTCCTGAAAGTACTGAGTGGTGTTGGGGTATGATTTCCCTGCCACCCTTCAATACCTCGCCCAGTGTGTAAGCCTAGACTTCTCATCCCAAGCATGGAACAGAGGTGTTTATTGTAGCACTTGGCAGCTAACTATCCCCCTACAGACTGGGAACCAAACCTGGACCTTCTGATCTGCATCGCTCAGTTACATGCTGGTTAAAATTCAGACTGATGCAGTTGGTGAATTAGGGTTGGCGCAGAGCAGTTGGAGCTTTTCTTTGCATCTGGCATCTGCCGTACTTTACCTGGGAGTGCCTAATAGTGTTCACATTGTGATTCCTCTACCGTCCCTAGCGTAATTATAAGAAATTGTTTTAAAAACTGTGTGCACTGAATTCTGAAGAATAACAAGTGTCTGGTGGTAATTTACTCTCGGGCTTGCTGATATTCATAAAGCAGCCACTCTATGGTGGATCGTACTGGGTACAGAAAAAACCTTTCATTGTTACTTTTGATCTCTAGAAGATATGCTGCCATGATGCATTTGATGACATTTTGAATTCTGTTTGTGATAACCCCTGTCTAGCACTCCTGTAA